>JAEQBH010000378.1:0-744813 GCA_016808115.1 Tetrastigma voinierianum | reverse complement strand
GATTATTATGAAAGAAGCAATTGGTTTGGATGCAAATAAATGATAAGAATCGATTTTTAAGTTGATTGTCGAATCTAGGGTTTTGAAACCCTAGAATAAGTTTTTTTTTTTGTTCTTCAATGAATGATCAGTTCTCCATGTGACTTGATCACAAGGTTCTGTTTTTGGGTGGATTAAAATGTGTTTTAATGGTCCGGAGTTGCTAGACAAGATCCAAGAACGGATCATACATAAAAAATCGTTTTTACACATGTATGGTGATTGTCGAAATTTCATACAATAGGGTCTCTCTGTGCTATTTATTGTCCCTGATGATCTGATATAATTGTCTCAGATTTTCTTGTGATTTATTTGTGGGATCATAAACTAGGACTCGTTAATGAAAATTTTTCCATCCTTTGGGTGATCAGATCATGTCCAGAAAAGTTTAGAAAAATCAAGAAACTCAGGTCTGCATTTTTTGCGTTTTCTGGATGTTCAAGAAAGCAGTCCAACAGTTTGATTTTTTAAAAATATCAACACATGCTTTTTGGGATTTTTAAGTTTTTTTAAATTATCTAAACTCCTTAAAATTAATTTTATGTTCTATAATTATTCAAATACAATTTAATTTGTATTTTTAAAAATTCACTAAAGGGACTGTATCTGCAGGGCTGAGCTGCAGTATGGGCCCAGCCCACCCGATTTTAAAATTAAGTTTTGGGTTAGAAAATCTCGGTTCCAGCCCTTGAGCCTTGGTTTTTATGAAACTTGAGGATGCTAATTTGATGATGGAGGCCTGCAGAACTTGATTCCGAATTTAAATATATTTTGTATAGAATTTTTAATCTGATGACGCATTCTGGTATGACCAGAATGGAAATCAGCATGCCTCAAATTGTTTTTTTTATTTTTTATTGTTTTTAAATTTTCAAATACATCAATTGACATGTTAATTAAATGGTGAATTAATTATGGAACATAATATTTTAATTTAATTTGATTAAATTTAAATTTTGAAATTTTGCACTTAAAAGCCCAATGGGTTAAAGAGACTACAAATAAGGCAATCTTAATTCAAGAGTTGAATTGAACTTTGGGCCAAAGAGTTGAGTCGAGGTGGTTTATTTTTTAAAGTTAAAACCTAAGATACCGACATCTTTTAATTATTGCTTTAGGAACATGCTAAGGGTGTATGAACAAGCATGATGGTTGGTTATGGACTGAGCCCAATGATGATTGCGCATATGCATATTTTTCTTTTATGGTAAGTAGGGCCTACAAGTCCCTACCTCTATCAATCTCTATTGTCTTCTCTTCTCACCTCAATCCCCTTCAAATGTAACTTGAGGCCTGTTTTTATAAATGTAATTAGATTGCATAGATTAGGTTAGATTGAAGATGCAAAGGAGCAGGGAGTAGAAGGAGGCACCATGAAGAAGAAAGACCTAAATGAAGGAATTATAATTTTGAATTGTTATTTCTTTTCGGGGATGTAATTCATTCATATCCTAGTGTTTGACTCACCAATTCCTTCATGGCTTGGTTGAACGACATTAGAGAAGTCCATAATCATATCATATAGTAGTGAGCTATCTTTTAAAATATTGTTTCATATGATAAAAAGACTATAAATGCATTATTATTAATAAAGCGATGAGACTTAAATAAGAAATCCCTCGGCTAAACAACAATAAACCTTAAGTCTTCCATTAATATGACTTGAACCAAAGTTCTTTAGAGTTGTGTTCTTGCAAACCCAAGCTCTCTCTACACGGATATGTTCAAACCATGGAAACATGATCAGATTAATGGGAGCTTTGGTTTGTCGGGTAAACCTAAGGTCAATGGGTCGAGAGCAAGTCGGGTAGTGTATATAAGATATGTACACATGTCAAAGAGTTGATAATCTGGTGATGGTGCATACATCAATCAGTTGATAGCACTGATTTGATAATTGCAAGTAGATGCAATTGGTGCGCATGATACATACATTTTGACCTGAGGTGATTTGTTAGGTAAACCTAAGGTCATTAAGGTGAGATCGATATCGACCTCAACTAGGAGAACTTCCATATAGGTTCTCTTAGGTTCATAATCGTGGCTATGAGTCCTCAATAAAATGTTGAGCTATAATATGTTTATTAAAGCCATAATAATCTGTATTTGGAGTACAATTTAAATAATATCCCTTTTACATATCTAGGTTGTTAGAATCAACATAATGTCTTCAACTATGAACCTATGATCCATTCGATGTGAACAAATTGATAGGCCTAACTGGATCGACTAAGAAATTCGAGAAACACTTCTCAAAGGTGAGATTAGCCTATACCCTTGATGTGCCACTCCCATAATCCTCGATTGTTGATGCATCTCGAAGAGGTTTAAAGGGCATATCGTAAGTACATAGATGATATAGAAATGGCAAGATGCGACTATGTTCGGGCTTCTATGTGTCACCGTAGAGCTTTAAAAAGCAACACTAGATATGGATCTTTATACCATATTCTATCATTTGAGACATTTTTTATAAGTTACTATTTCAAAGGAAGGCATAACTATGGATCCTCTTAGTTAAAAGAAAGGTTCTAAGAACAAAAGGAAAGGGATATCCACTAAAGCTAAGGGAGGTGTGGCCAAGAAGAAAAAGACAAAGAAGACAGCCTCAAAAGGCAATTGCTTCCATTGTGGCTAAGATGGGCATTGGAGAAGGGATTGTAAGGTCTATTTGGAGCCTATGAAGAAGAGGGCCTATGATGCTCCATCCTCTTGAAGTGTTTGTCAAATTCTAGATTAGTACTGCTTTCTAATAACATCCAATGGGTATCGGATAACGGGTCGGTTTCGGCATATGCACTAACGCATGAACTAAGGAACATTAGCAAATTTCAACAAGGGAAATTTAGATTTGTGAGTTGAAATGGCAAGAGTTGCTACTTTTAGCCATAGGACTTATATTCAATATTTATAGTGGACTTATTCTTATCTTTGAGGATTTCTATTATGTACCAACTTTAACAAAGAAGATTGTTTCTATTTCTAGTTTTAAATAAGAAAGGATTCTATTTACATTCAACAAAAATAGTTGTTCTATTATGTTAAATGATGTGTTCTATGCTTTTGGTACACTATGGAATGGTATATACATACTAGATATGTCTAATCCAAATATTAATCGCCCATGACAACAAAGGATTGAAACGCGGTATCGTGAAACCTCATTTATGCATTGTCGCCGCCATATAAATGAGAGAAGCGTGACTATCTACACTTTTAGAAGCTAAGTATCTGGTTACACAAAAGTGGAAACTTAGGGTCATTTGATTACGAATCATATGACACAAGCGAATGTTGTTTATTAGGCAAGATAACTAAGTTATCCTTTAAGGGAAAGGTGAATACGTTAAGGGCCTTGTACCAATACATACAGATATATGTGGTATGATGTCCACGCATGCCCGATGTGGTTTCATATACTTCATTACCTTTATTGATGACTTTTCACGATACGGATACTTGTATCTTATGAAGTACAAATCAGAAGCCTTTGAAAAGTTCAAAGAATTTAGAATTGAAGTGGAAAAACAACTTGGGAGAAGTATTAAAACACTTAGATCCAATCGGGTTGGTGAGTACTTAAGCCAAGAGTTTCTGGATTATCTTGTAGATCATGGTATACAATCCCAATGGACTCCACCTTACACGCCACAACACAATGGTGTGGCTGAAAGGAGAAACCAAACCTTGTTAGACATGGTGAGGTCTATGATGGGCAAGGTAAACCTTCCCAATTCCTTATGAGGTTATGCACTCGAGACTGCTGTTTATATCCTAAATAGAGTCCTATCAAAGTAAGTTGATGTTACTCCATATTAGATATGGACTAACAAGAAACACTATCTTTGTCACATGAAAGTATGGGGTTGTCCAGCTTATGTGAACGAATATTGTCAGATAAGCTAAATGCTAAATTTGACAAGTGTCTTTTTGTAGGATATCCTAAAAAATAATGGGATATCAATTCTACAACTCTTTGGAACAAAAGCTGTTTATTTCAAGGCATGTTGTTTTCTAAGAGAAAGAGTTTCTTCTAAGAGACAATAGGAGCAAAGTTGAGCTTGAAGAAGTTCAACATGCTCAACCAGACGCAAATCAACTGCTTGAACCTAAGGTTAACATTCATAAAGATGAAATAGCAGTTGATCCTTCTAAAAGATAAGTTATTCGTGGGTTTAATAGGATACGTACTGTTCCAGAGAGATATGGATTTCTCATCAGTGAACAAAATGATGTTTTGCTCATAGAGGATGATGAGCCTACCACCTATGAATATCTTAACAGTTCATAATTTGACAAATGGCTTATAAACTATGAATTGTAAATGGATTCTATGTATGAAAACCATGTAGACATCGGGTTTACCCACCCGGTTATAAAATCCATAGGTGCAATTCGTCTTCAAGAAGAAGATGCATATGAAGTTAAGGTTGCTCCCTACAAAGCTAGGCTTGTGGGTAAAGGCTATCATCAAAGACAAGGAGTTGACTATGACAAGATTCTTAAATTCAGAGCCATGCTTAAATCCATAAGTATACTTCTAGCAATTGCTGCTCATTTCGATTATGAGATATGGAAAATGGAAGTGAAGAAGACTTTCCTTAATGGAAACCTATTTGAGGATGTGTATATGACACAATCAGAAGGCTTTACATCTAAATATGGCAGTAAATTATGCAAGCTTCAAAATCCATTTATGGATTGAAGCAAGCATCTAGAGTTAGGAATATTCAATTTGATGAGACAATTCAAAGAGTTTGGTTTCTTGGCAAAATAAGGATGAGGCTTGTGTGTGTAAGAAGGTTAGTAGGAGTGTTGTCATGTTCCTTGTGTTGTATGTAGATGACATAATACTTATAGGAAACGACATCTTGCGTAAAATCGGTCAAAATTTGGTTATCCAAGAATTTCTCCATGAAAGACCTTTTGAGAACCAACTCTACATCTTGTGGATTAAGATCTACAGAGATAGGATTTAAAAGGTTGCTTGGTCTTTTCACAATCTACATACATAGAAAATACAAAAGAGGTTTAGCATGGGATTAATATAAGAGATGATTTATTCCCATGACGCATGTGGGATTACACTCGACCAAGTATGTCCCTGACATGTGATGAGAGAACACACATGAGTTTTATCCCTCATGCTTCGACTATAGGATCAATCATGTATTCTATGATATGTTCTAGACCCGATGTATCATATGCTTTGAGTGTCACGAAGAGATACCATTCAGACCTTGGTGAGGACTAAGGATATTCTTAAGTACCTAAGAAGGACTAAGGATATATTCTTGATATATGGAGATAAAGATAATGATCTTCATGTGAAGGGGTATATGAATGCCAGCTTCCAATCTGACAGAGATGACTCCAAATCTCAATCAAGTTATGTGTTCACATTGAATGGTGGAGTAGTTAGTTCGAAAAGTCCTAAACAAGAGACGAATGTTGATTCTACGATCAAAGAGTACATAGTGGCTTTCTCGAGGTAGCTAAGGAAGCGGTTCGATAAGGAAGTTCATATCAAAACTTGGAATAGTCGCCTAGCAAAGACGATCCAAAGACTCTTGCATATGATAACAATTGCTTCACGCTAGCAAAGGAACTACTTGTCTCATCAAAGATCTAAACACGTACTAAACGATACTCAATCTCGGATTAGAGAATGACATGCATGATGTAATCATAGAGAAAGTGCCCATAGATCAGAACATTGCTGATCCTTTGACTAAGTCACTTCCTTAAAAGAAGTTTGACTCTCATGTACTCATCTACAGTATTAGATATAAAGGCGATTGGCTTTAGATCAAGTGGGAGATTATTAGAGATATGTTCTATACACAATCCCCTTTAGCACTTACTATGCATCTTGTATTCATTTATAATAAATGCAACTTCATTTCTTTTGATGTTCATTTAATATATGAATTATAGCAATCTTAAATCAAATTAATGAAGTACTTGCTACATTACATAGCATAAAGGAAATCATGATTGTGATCATCATAATAAGATTCCTATTATGTGTGTAATTATGTAGTATCTAAACTATCCTTACCAAGTAGGATTAACAAGATCGGAGCATTGTTGATCAGGACAAACTAGCACATGTTGTACTCGATTTGATCAAGCAAATGATCTCATAAACTATGATCATCGTGATGATTACACTAGACATGTGGATGCTTGCTAAGATTAGCTAAGTTCATCTAATACCCGCTATGAGACAATCATATGGATTATCTATTCAAACATTAATGATAGTCTCATCATAGCAAAGGTGCAAGTATCTTTAGACTTGAGGTGCTCAATGGTATCTTGGATATCGATTTTATAATTTGAATTCGATCCTTGTTGCCTCAAGAGAGGTTGTTAGTAGTGTGATGATTAGGCATAGTCAGGTATCTCGGCTGCACTTGAGTAGCTAATAAATATTCACCACTTCCGATAGAAGAAGGGTATACCCCTAAGCCATCTCAGAGACTTCCTCACTACTTGAAACCCCCGGCCGTGAGTAAACATGTGTTGAAGAAGTCTTTAGTGGCATGCTTTGTGAGTAATGGATCTCAAAGACAAGATATATACCCTTAGGATAGTTCATCTAATGGGAGCAGACATAGTCCATGCTCGAAACTAAGTCAGTGCAAGAGGGAGTGAAAGGATAGCGTTGCACAATATATTGCATATGCAAGGTTTTCAATCAAACCCTTGACTCTTTTGGTCAATTGGGGGTCATGATGTGTTGTTAGATACTGCTCATGGCTTGCTTGAATCAAAGGGTTGATTCAATTGGCCAACATAACCGAAAACCTAATGGGTCATTACCACTCTTAGAAAAAGTATGTATAGCTAATTGTCTCGATCGATTCAAGTTTAAGGAAATGGTTTTCGATCGGATACAAATGGAAAGAAAGAAATATAATTGAATAATATTGGAAATAGATGAATTTTTGGGCCCATATGGATGGGTGCATGAGTCATTGGCTCGTATGTGTGCTAGAGCGCTAATAAAGAGCAAACCCTAATGAGCTTATACTCACATGGCCGACCAACCCTCAAGGAAGTGGGATATCGTCTTTTATCATCATTAAAGGGCTGACATAAATAGGTTATATGTGTACCCTAAATGTGTTGCCGCTACACTCATTAAAAAATGATCCTGGCAGAGAAGAGAGAAAAATGTTTCTCTCCTCGTGATCTTTTCTCAAATCGCATTTTGTGAATCAAAGCTTAACCAAAGACCAAGCTTTGATTCAGTTTCATCCTCGAGATCTTCTTCAATCCTTCTCCTATGGATCACCATTAAAGGTGTTGCACTTGGAGCACTCATGGTTTACTACACATCTTCTCAGGAGGAAGCATTACCTACTACAAAGGAGGCCAAAAACTACAAAGGTAACAATTTCTAAACACCTTATGGAATGGTTTCTATTTTATTTTTTATGAACCAAGTGTCCCTTAGGCTGGGTTTCTCGATCAAAGTTCAGTTTTTTCCGCTATGCAATTTTGATATACTATTGGATCTAAACCCAACAATCCATACCTTGATCACCACGCCATAGGAGACCTTGTCCATTAGAGAAACTAAACATTTTGGGATCCCAACACAGCTCAAATTTTGCAAGATCTTCCTCAATGCTTCTTCATATATAATAGTTTGTAATTTACTAAACTCCATATCTTATTTGTTTGTTTTTATTTTTAGTTTGTTTGATATTTTTAGGTTGTCAATTTATTTTGATCATTTTTCCCTTATTTTCACTTTTTCATTACTAAGGGATTATCAATAAATTGGTTGAGAGTGTGATAACTACTCAGAAGTGGCATTTTCATGGGCTTAACTTATATATCTTTCTGCCTTTTGAGTGGTAATTGCCCCTAATTAACCAATTATGCAAATTGTTGATCCAAATGAAAGTTAATAATGTTTCCATCTAGTTCATGCCTTTTGTAGGTTTGAGCTCAAATACAACACTCTAGGAAGGAGTGATGATTTGGGCCCAAGTGATGACTCAGTCGAGATTCAAGGTCATGTAAAAGGAAGCAAGAGAGTTCGGAACCGCTTAGTTAATTAGAAATAAATATATGTTATATATATATATATATATATATATATATATATATATATATATATATATATATATATATATATATATGAAAAAACAAAGCATGAGAAGAAACTGGCATTCACTCAAGTGAGTGCGAGATTTTCTCATACTCACCTAAGTGAGTGTGACATCTCGCACTTGAACTTGTGAGTGTGAGATTCCAAGTGAGTGCGAGATGGAAAATAGAAAGTCCAAATTCGATCCGATTTCTATTTCTTTCTATTTTTGACCCTTAAAACAGTTGTAATTGATTATGAAACATTGTAACTTGTTCTTAGCCCAAAAACATGTATAAATAGGGGGAAACAAGATAAAAAAATATCTCTGAATTTTTGAAGTAGTTTTTAGTTAGTCTTAGGGTTGAAAATCTTTCAGCTTGATTTTCTTAATTAAGTTTCTATTTTTTTATGTTTTGCCTGAATTCTTCTCTATTCATGGATGGTGTGACACATTCCATGGAGGATTAGACTTCTTCCTTGGGGTTAAGGTGAATCTAAGTCACTAACCGAAGGAGTTTTGGAGAGAAAAACGCTCGCACTGGGGCAAGTATGATTGCTTAGCGAGGATCTCCTAATAGGTTGGTTCTATAAGCCTATAGGGTTGACACCTCAGAGAGAGTTGGGTGGACCTAGGCGTATTTCTTTTGGAATCTCTTATCTTCTTGACATAGGGACATGATATGTTAGTAAAGCACATCAAATTGTCTTGCATGTAGTGTAGTTGAACAAATATTTCTTCTTGACTAATTAGAAAGGAATCTGTGGTCAGAGCAAGCCAACCAACAATACAATTGTGACACCCTATTTCCCAGGGGTCCTGCTGGACTTCACCGGTCAACCTACGAAAAACCTGTGTGCCTCATATCGTGAGACCCATACATGAGTAAAAATGGCCACATTGACCTACACATCATACTCACCCAAAATATATTCCAACTATATTACAATAGTTCAAGAGTTAATTACACTCTTTATAAAAAACATATATTAAAACTAGTTCGTTCTAATATATATACATAAAACGTGAATCAAGGCCACCCAAATTTCGCTTCATAATCCCTACTTTTAAGGAGCACTGGGCTCGTCGAATAATACTCGAAAGGGGGATCTCACGACGGCAGAATGTCAGTCGAATTCTCCTACGATGGCTACTCCCCACCTAAAATGCACATGCAAAGCACATCACGACATCCACATTCATACAATTCACAATGCATACATGGAATGATTTATATCATGCATGAAAATGTTTTCCATGCCCATACCTCGAGTCACCCACCGACTCCCTCACACATGCCTATGCCAAGTGTGAAAATCGTCACTGGCAATGCCAATGACACCCAACTACCAAGCCCTTGTAGGCTCACCAACACCTAATGCAATTTGCCAATGGGTAACCCATCCTGAGTCAACCCCGACTCCCATCACTCAACTTTAGGTCTAAGTGATGAACATGACCGTGTGTTTTCTCTTAGGCAATAGAACTTTTTGGATTCCACTGCGGGTCTCTAACATCCATTCAGAACTTTTTGGATAGTACCGCGAGTCTCTCACACCCATGCAAAACCTTTTCGGATAGTACCGCGGGTCTTTTTACAATCTATCTTGATCTTTTACACCCCATTCAGATCTTTTACACCTACAGACCTTCGATATTACCACGGGTCTCCTACACCCGTTCCAAGAACGCCCAACACACATTAATTATTTCTCATTTTATAATTTGAACTATGAGTCTTTATTGGACTAGTCCTAAGACAAACTCAACCCACATTCACCAAGAGTGGTGAATAACCATACCATGCACCCACACCCGACTCAACGCGATGTCGCCGTGCACATGAATGCAATGATGTCAATTCATATAATCAATTCCTATGGTTCGCACACAATTATATTTCATATAATTCAACCACTCATGTTTACAAATCAATTTAGCATACATCAACATGTCATTTTTCACACAATCAATGCCATCCAATTCTGGCACTCCACATGGACATTTTCTGGCCCAACAAGACATCGAGACTGCTTTTAATAAATTCCACATCGGGCCATGGGCCGGCCCATGGATAGCTCCCTTCATCAAAATGGCCCTAAGCACCAAACACACAACATGTTATTCATTTTCCAACATAACATTAAGCAATTTCTCATGGACCATTTTGGTCCAACTACAATCCAAACTGTTTTTAGCAACCCTAACCCGAGCAGTGGGCTATCCGTGGGTAGCCCTCTCACCAAGCATCGGTTCCACTTTGTGGAACCGAGAACCCATGGCCATTTCCGGCCTCACACACACCCAAAACCATTATCATGCCTTTTTAAACAAGGAATATCCAAGTAGGAGAAAACTCATACCTTCTGAAGTTTGTCGAAACTCCACAAAACCGGTGTCCATGAGTAGCTCTTACCGTGGGGAGCAACTTTGCTTCTTGGCTCATCGGGATTCTACGGTCCGATCGCCGGGAAATTTAGAGAGAAGTTGGAGCCTCTTTCTCTAAAATCCCTTCCTTTCTCTTTCTTTTATTTTCCCTCCCAAACCGTTTGGGAGAAGAGAGGAGTCAAGATTTGGTCCTCTCACTTGCCACATGTCAACCTTCCATTTGTTGATAGGATTACACCTTATCCCAATATCCACCTACTTTGGATTTTCATCCAATGGCATCATGCCATGTATCCACCCATGGCCCACACTTGAGCTCATGTTTGACTAATTCTGCACATGACATGTGACACCTTTTGAGCCACTCAAAATGTTCCAAGTGTCTCGCACTACCCCCGTTGCCTCGAAAAAAGTGAAATTCCGACTATCTCGGAATTCAACAAAATTTGACGTGGTAGCTAGATTTCGTGAGACGATTCCATTGGTGAGGTCCATTTCGTCATCCGAGATCTAGAAAATTCCGCATTTTGATCAAATTACCATTTTTACCCTTCTAAAATTAGAATTTTCTCGGTTTCACAACGATACTTGAGAAAGTTAGAATTTCATATCTCTAGAGCACCTAGGTAGGGTTGAAATAATGGATTGGCGCCACTCCCTTTCGACGATCGACTTTTTCATATCTCTCCAATTCTTCCAAGGCATGTCTTGGTGAAACCCCAATCCCCAAGGTTTTTTTTTATTTGACAAAAATTAGTTTTTACCATATCTTCACATAAAAATCATAATTTTTTTCTTTTATTTTCCTTTCACTTGAACTAAGCTCAAAAGGCATTATTTAGATAGAATACCCTTCCAATGGATCTAATCTCTAACACCATGCAGGCTATAGTAACTTTAGCTACCTCTAGTTAGGTTTCTTTAGGTTTATAAATTTTTGTGCATCTCTTGGATAACAAAGCAATCTCATTAGCTGGTTCTACACGAACGATCACTTCTCATGAATAAAAAATAGGTACTCATGCCTTTAATAGTTGTCCATGAACGTAATAAAATATGGTTGATGGTTCTGTCATTGACGGGTGATTAGATTAGGAAGTGTGAAGAAACACAAAAATTTATAAACCTAAAATCAACCCTAGGTAGCCCATAGCTATTGTAGGTATAGTGGCTCTAAGGTCATCCACTGGGATGGGTTTTCCCTTATTAGTTGTAATCCTAGGTTAACTACTTTAATCTAATTACTTTATTTGAAACAAAAAATAAAAACATAATTTAAAAGAGCTCTTTTTGATTTCTTTAAAGAAGAGATGTTTGCTGATTTTTGAGAAAACAATATAAAAAAGATTTCGAACTTTGGATTCATCAAATCTGGCCTCACCTTGGTGAATCAAAGAGGGGTTTTTATGTCTTAATAGTCATCCAAAACCACTCCTATAGTCGATCCCTTGAACTCCCCTATGTTCCTTTTCAAAGATATAGATTGCACATATTCTAGGTGTATGGCTAAGTAATTTTATCGACTTTTGTGAGGTGTTGCTTAATAGGTTCTCAACTCAACTCTGTGGTGGTTCTAGACAAGAAACAATCTATTACGCATGTTGGGTCAAAGGTGCACTACCTAATCACCCAACATACCATTCATACTTGCTAAGTATCAAGAAGACTAGTGGAAGAGGGGAGAGACAGGATAGCTAGAAGACCAAGACTGTTTCCACCCCATACAATGTGTCCCTAACTGATGTGCACATGAGCTTCATGCCTTAAAATAGTAGAAAATCTTTACATTTGGTTTAAAGTGTTGCTACTTCCTTTGGTCACCATGGTGGTGATCGTGATCCGCCCTACCTTGAGAAGATGATTACTCACTCATGGTGAGTCTTGAACACACCATGAATGAAGGAGAAAGTAGAAAAATAGAAGAAAATAGTATTGAAAGTTTTTATAAAAAGAAAAGGAGACAGTTCTCCCAAAATTACAATAACTAAGAATCTAAAGTGTTGAATGAGGTGTATTGTTTGATCCTCCTAAGCCCTATTTATAAATGAAAAAAATACATCTCTAGAGGTTACTTCAGCCTGAGAAGGATAACATTCCTTTCTTTTACAAATCAAACTCCAAGATTTGGGACTCAAAAATTTCTATTTTCTGTCTTCCACTAATTTTGCATTAGAACTGTGCAACGGTGTGAAATCGAGTAGTAAGAAACTAAAACAAGGGAGTGGCGCTAAATCACCTTGATGTAGTGGAAAATGCTCCAAAGCAGGATTCAAATCCTCCATTTTCTTAAACGATCATTTCTTCATGGTCCCTACTTGTTTAAATTGCTTGCATGGGCTTCCAAGCTCACGCAAAAGATCCCGAGAAGTCCTCATTACTTGACCTCATGGTTCGAAGAGCCATAAAAGCGCCTAAAAGGCCTATATATATACATGTGTACCTTAATAAAACCATTAGTACGCTAAGCCGCTTACAATGCACAAAGTTAGTAAAGTGTGAGTTTCCACCACAAAAAAGAGTTTTATTTGTTGAAAGTTAGGTGCTTGAAAATGCACTTTTTGAGTGGTTATTAGTTGACCATTCCAAGAAGCTATGGGGAATAGTCCACATATACTCCAGATAAGTTAGTTCTAAGACATTTGTACATCTATTGGTACCTAATTTCCTTTTGTCTATTTGTTTCCTGTTAATACACTCAATGCGGACTTGAAAATTTGTCATATCGAGGGAATCAAGAATTCCATATGATACAAGTATTTGAATTCTCTGTTTAGAGATATGACATAATTGATTTTGAAATAACATTATATAATCCCCACGTTTTTCTTAATTTTACATTTTGTACTCAGATACTTGTCTACAAGTGATTAGTGCCCAAAAATTGCTATTTTGAACCCTATTTTTAATAAGTTTTGAGCGCTTTTTGTGTACTAATTGTTATAATTAACCCATTGACATGTTCGGGTCCCTATTGCACTACTGATCGCATTCCGAGGTCAGCTTTATAGTTTCAGAATCGAAGCCAAATTATCGTGTCAATCCAATCATAACAAAGTTTGATTTCATCAATTTCATATGGTTTTCTATCAATTTCATGCTGGGAATGAAGAATATCAAAGCTAGAAGAAATGGAATAGAGCGTTGGGAATAGTATCCTCAAGTAGGAAGCAATGGAACAAGAGAGCTGCGCGAGGAACAAGGCTGTACCCGCTATACCGAATTTTCGCTATCATAGCGAATTATCGTGCATAGCTTAAAAATTTGAATTTCACTATGTCTAAATTTTTCGCTTATGCTAGCTAAATTTCGCTATGATAGCTAAAATCAACGCGTATAGCTTAAAATTGTCTCCGCTTCCCTCGCTTTTGGGTTTAAACGACTAGCTTTGGTTTTTTCTCCTTTCCACCCTCACTGTAATTTTGTTGTTTCATATTGTTTTGTAACTTCCTTTTTCCGAGCATAAGCCTCAAACCAGAATAAAAATGACAATCAATCACTTCATAATAATAAATGTTTGGAGAAGCTTCTACTCTTCCCATTTCTGCTGCTTCCATTTTCTTTCCCCTTTCTTTCCATTTTTCTGGCCATTGAAACACTCCTCCGAGGATGACAACCTCGAGGATGTCACAGGGACCTCTTCCTCCTCAAGCAGAGGGTCGACTATGATTTGAGGTAAATCGACGGTCCTCTGCTTTTAACGCACGCATTTATGGGTATTTATGTTCTATTTCACCTTAGGTTAAAATCTCTAGGGCAATAATTCCTCACTAACGTGTATTTAGCAAGCTTTTAAGCCATATAAAGTGGATGCTTATCACTAGATCCCCTCTGCTATCTGGGCTAGTTTTTCCTATTAGTTACCAAGTAGGTAGGTTTTTGAGATATGATATCATCAAGTAGGGAATATTTTCAAACGCTTAAATGTTATGTTTCAAAAAGGGAAAATCGTAGGTCTAGGTTTTAAAGCTAAATGAAGATCCGGTTCGGGAAATGACTATATGTCATGCTCCCCAATGCGAGGAAAAAGACCCGAGGACATGTTAGTTGCCTTAAAACCCTAAACTAGTGGTCCGAAACTCAAGGGTCTACTTTACATTTTTTTTCTTATTTTGCTTTCACCGTGAGCAACTTAACCCCCGTTACCCAAACCCCAAAATCCAAATTTAATTCACCTTTGACTTCACTTAAATCATTTGTACCGAAGAAAACTCCATCCCTTGTTCGATCCTGTGGCTTAAGTACCCAAGAGTTTTTACTATGGCAAATAGGAGGAATTTAGGATACAAATTTTGCTGATTCCGAATCACCCTATCGCGGGCACGAATCAAATGGCGCCGCTATCGATGGTGCCAAGTACATTTGACGAGATAGGAACACTTCTGTATCCTCTCTATCACAAGTTTTGTGAATTTCTTATCATTTTACGCCATTTTTTTTTTGTGTTTTATTTCATCGCAAAAAATGTTGTCGCAGATCAAGTTGTTGCCTCGCTTTTGCCAGGAATCCATTTTCGCACTCAAGTACCAAGGCAAGGCTTCAAGATGTGTTCTCGTGGGAAAATTGACTGTGATCAAATGGAACACCTAGAGGGAGAACAATACAGTCAATACACCATGGAGGGTAACCCTAAAGCATACATGACAATGAGGGACTATAGAAACCTTGCATGGCAAAATCAGCAACCCTTGGAGAGGAATCCAAATGAATATAGGTCCATGAGGGACTATAGAAACCAATGGATGAGTTCACCATATGGTAGTGCTTACAACCATAGTTGGGGGAATCACACAAATTCCTCATGGGAACCAAGACCTTCTGGCCAATATGCACCTCCCGAACCTCCATATTATGCCCCCACTTCTCAGCAGCAGCAACCACCAACCCCATCCCCTGTTGAACAAGCCATCCTGAACTTAAGCAAACTAGTGGATAATTTCATAGAGGAGCAAAGGGCGTTGGATCGTCCAGCTAATCAGAAATCCCACACAGATATGCCCCCAACAAGTGAATTGGATGGTTCCAAGCTAAATTGATCAAAAATTTGACATCCCAGTGAATCCATCCTCAAAGCTCACCAATCAGCTTGTTCATCAAGAGGAAGAAAATCCGTATGATCCAGGTGCTTGATCCCATCTCCACTGAGGAGCAGCCTGAGCCAGCAGGGGTTTTCTAGAATCCTCATATACTTGTGCTGCTGTTTGTCCATGGGAGAAAGAAGAAGAAATCACTACCTTGTTGACTGAGGAGGGCAGTGGAAAGGAAGAAGGGGAGGAACCCCAAAAGCTTATCCTTCACCTAAACCCCATAAATTGATCTATGCCACTCACTAACCCCAAAATAGCCCACCGCTAGTGTACATACCGGCCAACACCGGGCAAAGAAACTCAAAAAACCCGCAAGACTGCCTCCCAAAGCTAAGTCCAACCCATCACTCCGCCTCGGCCATGCAAACTTCAAGATTAGTGGCCTCTATACGTAATTTTGCCACTACATCAAAAATCCTTGGCAAATACTTATGTTGCATGGCATAGTTGATGAGCCAAAGTGGTTCTGATTTGGAGCACCCGAACCCCTATGATTTCTGAAGCCCACATTTCCAACAAATTCTCCAAAGGCCTAAGGGAGTGGGTTTGGGGGAGCACGCCTCCCCACTTTTTGTTTTCATTTTTCTGGCTTATTTTATTTTATCGTCTTTTATTTTGATTTCTTTAATTTTTCTTTAGATTTTCTAATTTTTAGTTAATTTTTGTTTTTAGATTAATTTTTACTTTTCTGCAATTTTTCTTAATTTTTCTTACATTAATTTTTGTAGTTTGTGTGCAATTTTTGAAGTCTGGATTGAAGAAATGGCAAGCAATGAGGAGTAGGAAAATTTCGCAATCACAGCGAAATGGCAAATTTTCGCTACATACGCTAAGATAGCGAATTTCGCTATGTAGCTTAAAATTTGCAATAACGTGGTCCTCCACAATAGACAAAAATTTTGAAATGCTAGTGAAAAAAATTAATTAAAAAAAAAAGTTGTTGTTTATTTTATTTTATTATTATTGCTTTATTTTATTAAAATAAATTTATTTTTATTTTTAATTTTTATTAAAAAATTTTGTCTTAAAAAATTGTCTCTCAAAGCTTTATTTCTATTATTTTATTATTGGTTTTTATTAAATATTTTATTTTATTTAAAAGAATATTCGTTTAAAAATAAAAAAATAAAAAATTTGCCCTCACAAAAAAAAAGGGTTTTTTATTTTTTATTTTTATTATTTTTTAGTTATTATTATTTTATTACATTTTATTTTATTTTTTCAAAAAAAATTTCGCTTATTAGATATAAATGAAAATTTTCAAACATAGCTAAAATTTCGCTTATGTCAATCTCGCCAGCCCCACCTGCTTTGACTCCTGATTTTGTTTCGCTCATAACATTTTCATCCGAACTCCGTTTTAGGATTTTTTTTGGTACCGTTGGAAAGCTTAGAGAGTGTAGAATCCAAATATATCCAGAAATAACATTTTGAATTATTATGAATGTGTAATTTTAAAAATGCTCCAACTGGTCACTTTTTTCCTCTCTTTTCTTCTCCTAACTTGTTTGTTTGAAGCCCAAATGGAGTGAATAAGGTGTCGATGGAAAGCTTGTGAAATCTCCTATCCAACAACGATCACATCTCATCAAGGAGGTAACACTTCCTTCTCTAACTTTCCAATCCAAGACCCATTGTGATAATGTATATCATCGGGGGAAAGTTAGCGAAGGAAGTGGCATTTATTTTTGTTTTTATATTGAGCAAGCCCATTTTGTGATGTTCAGTGGCTTGCTGGTTGTCCTTTTTGTGAAGCTGTTATACTATACAACTTAATTTTTCAAAAATTGCACCCACTTTTTGTGGTTTTGCCTAACCTGCAAGTTGGAAAATTGAAACTTTGTCTAATCCTATTGATGTTAGAGTGATGCCATGCTTAGTTGAGTAGATGATTAGTTGAATTCTTGTTTTACTTAACCTTTTTCTTCCACCTTTAGCTAACCACACACAGTGCACATCAGTTTTCAATGATAGGCTGAAAAACTGCGCAACCTCCTAAGCCTTGCAATAACCTATCCTAGTGTTGTTGACTACCTTTAATAGGTTAAGGACCCCTGTGGAAAGAAGGCCAATGCGTCTTTGAAAAAAAAAGAAATAAAAAGAAAAGAAAAAGAAAAGAGAAAGAAAAAGAAGGAAAATTGCAATGCTTTGCCTTGAAACCCAAGCACGGTCCGAGGGGTATATGGCGAAAGCCTTTAAAGCCCGGTGCCCTAAACCTTCACTGGTTGGGAGCCACCGACTTAGTGTTCGCTACATGGGTGGAGTTTAGCGAGTTGTAGGTGCTGGAGGCTAGAAATCATTCGGAGTCCGGGGTGAAACCTTTAGAGTTTGTGGTCAAAAGATCCTCATGGCTTGATGCCCTAAACCTTCATTGGTTGGGAGTCGTCGGTTAATCCCCGTTACACGGACTTTGGTGAAGTCGAACCCTCAGCATTGCACCCTACAACACAAAAAGAATTGTGGAATAAGAGATGGGTCCTGATCTATCTTGGTTGGTTAGCATGCTAGGTCGTGGTAAAGAAGCTAGGTCGGGGGGGAGAGTGCAATAAGGGGGCTTTATTGTTGAGAGCTAATCAAACAAAACACTTAGATTTTGGTGGAAGTTTCTGGTTGATTCACCAAGGAGGCTCTTTTGATACTCAATTTTGTATGGCATTCATTCTCCCATGATAGTTATTGGACAAGGTTTTGATGATTCTTACTTAAGGTTAGGCATTACTTCTTCACAACCTTTTTGAAATACCATTTTGTTATCATTTTTGTATGCTCTCTCTCTCTTTATTTCTTTCTTTCATTGCTAAGGGACTAGCAATGTGTAGGTTGGGGGGTGTGATTAGTGCCCAAAAAGTGCTATTTCGAACCCTATTTTTAATAGGTTTTGAGCGCTTTTTGTGTACTAATTGTTATAATTAACCCAATTGACATGTTCGGGTCCCTATTGCACTACCGATCGTATTCCAAGTGTTTTTATAGTTTTTGCAGAATCAGCTTTCTCAAATTATCGTGGTCAATCCAATCATAACAAAGTCTGTTGATTTCCATCAATTTCATATGGTTTTCTATCAATTTCTGCCAGTTTGAATGAAGAATATCAAAGCTAGGAAGAAATGGAATAGAGCAAAGTGGGAATAGTAGCTCCGCAGGAAGCAATGGAACAAAGAGCGCTGAGGAATAAAGGCTAAAATTGCACGCCGAATTTTCGCTATCACAATGGAAAATTACTATGCATAGCGAAAATTGAAATTTTCGCTATGACTGAATTTTCGCTATGATAGCGAAAATTACTATGCATAGCGAAAATTTGAATTTTCACTATGCCTGAATTTTTCGCTATGATAGCAAATTTTCGCTATCATAGAGAAATTTCGCTATGATAGCAAAAATCACTATGCATAGCGAAAATCGCTCTTACTCCTCGTTGTTTAAACGACCGCTTTTGGTTTTTCTCCTTCTACCCTCACTGTAATTTTGTTGTTTCCATATTGTTTGTAATTTCCCCTTTTCCGGCATATATAAGCCTCAACAGAATAAATGACAATCAATCACTTCATAATAAATGCTCGAGAAGCTTTCAAATTCTCTCCCGCTTTCCCACGCTTCGGGCCTCTTTCCCCTCTCTTTTTTTCCATTTTCTCGGGGTTATCTTCTCAAACACCTCCGAGGATGACAACTCAAAGGATGCTTGGCTAGACCTCTTCCTCCTTAAAGAGGAGGGCTGCTGGCTATGATTTGAGGTAAACTGACGGTCCTCTGCTTTTAACGACGTATTTATGGGTATTTTTGTTCTATTTCTACCTTAGTTAAAATCTTCTAGGGCACACCCCTACTAACATGTATTTAGCAAGCTTTGGTTACAAGGATGCTTATCACTAGATCCCCCGTTATCCAGCTTAGTTGTTTCCTATTAGTTACTCGCAGGTTTTTGAGATATGATATCACCAAGTAGGAATATTTTTCGCCTTAAATGCTATGTTTCAAAAAGGGAAAATCATGTGGTCTAGGTTTTAAAGCTAAATGAAGATCCGTTCGGGAAAATGACTATATGTCATGCTCCCCAATGCGAGGAAAAGACCCGAGGACATGTTAGTTGCCTTAAAACCCTAAACCAGTGGTCCGAAACTTCAAGGGGTTCTATTTTTACTTTTTTTTCTTATTTTATTTTCAAATGTGAGCAACTAATCCCCGCTTTACCCAAAACCCCAAAATCCAAATTTAATTCACCAGTTTTGACTTCACTTAAATCATTTGTACGAAGAAAACCCATCCCTGTGTTCGACCCTAGACCGCTATACTGCAGTAGTTTTACTACGGCAGTAGGAGGAATTTAGGATACAAATTTTGTTGATTCCGATCACCCATCAAAGGGCACGACCACAAGGTTCCATTAAATAAGGCAACAATATCCAACAAATAAGGGTTGTCATGTACAGATAAAGAACCAATAACAATAACATTTGACTTTAAAGAAAGACTAAATTTCAAATTTCCAAATGAACAACAATATCCAAATTTGTCCAATACAAAATTGAAATCCTCAAACTGTATAAAGGATGGTATAACATGTTTATTTATTTTATTTTTTTAGAAGAACCACTTAGTTACAATGCAGTAAAATGTTCCTATTGGGACTTGAATACGGGATTCCTTCCCTCCCTATGCCCTGTCTTTTTGAAATGTTGAGCACTCTAGAACATGAGCTAGGCATGATGAGTAAGTTACCTTTAAATCTAAATAAACACCATTTTTTAATTACAACCTAAATGTTCATTGTTTCTACTTTCTCTTATTTCTATATCACCCACATAGATGAATCTTTCAAGATAATTTGACGGTTACCTTACAAGCAACCTCTACAGGACATACTCAGAGTAGTAGCACTTAATCCACCACCAAGTATTTAATAAGTATAGCGCTTGAAATTCCTTAACTCTCAAAACAAACTAGAGTGAGGAAGAATACCTTTCTTAACATGCCAAGTAGCATACTCGGGACACTCTTTCTATATGTGACCCGCTTTCTTATAGAAATAGCAGGTGAACTCTTTATCCCGCATCTTTCTATTCTTATGCTTTATGAAATTTACAATGTCTTTGGCTAGAGTCTTTAACTCTTTCCCTTTTTTTTATTTTGAGAAGTTAATGCTAAATGAGTACTTTGTCTTATCTTCTTTATCCTTTCCTCTTCTAATACACAATGAGAAAATTGAACCCATTCAAAGTCCATTTAATCTTTCTATAACAAGTAACTCACAATGAACTAATCGAATGGTATAGGAAAATATATAAAAACTAAATGCACAAGCAAGTAATCAAACAGTTGTAACTTATATATTAGTGCCTTTAGTTTTCTAGCAATGTTAGATATTTCCATAATGTACTCCTTTATGTTACCCATATTTGTCTACTTCATGGAAACAAGATTTTCAAAAGAGTGATTGTTTTCGCCTTTCTTTTTATTTTTAGTAAAGATTTTCTTTATATCAAGAAGAAACTTCTTAGAATAAATAGTCTAAGTGATAGAGCCCTCAAACGCTTCTGGGGTGGAGCGTTTCATTAACAATAACTCAAGCGATTGGATCACTCCCATTTCTCAATTTTAGTCTCATTAGGGTTTTTTGGAGTAGAAGTGGACTATTTCATCTGTAATGCAATGTCTAATTCCAAACAGTTAAGAACAAATTTGAATGCACACCTAAATACAAATTCAAGCATGTTAATCAGTGGATCCATGTTGTAGTGGTAGCAGCATACAAAAGTCAATATAACTTAAGAATGATGACATATATATATATATATATATATATATATATATATATATATATATATATATATATATATATATATATATATTAAGTATTGTGGATTCAAAACTCATTTGCAAGAATAAATTCACAAGACAAAAAAAAAAAACATTAAACAAAACAATTCTTAGTGACTAAAATATGTTTGCTCTGATACCACTTGATGGAAGAAAAAACAATCTTCATGGTGAAAAATCATCTCCCAAAGCCCTAAGATCATTTATGCTTAATCATTAAGAATCTTAACTTTGATTTCATAGAAGGGTACCTTAATCCATTAAAGATGTTATTTGAATCACGCTCATTCCTTCCAAATTGTAATGTGCCAAAGAGTTCCCCTCAAGTTTTTCATTTCTATCCGAATCAATGAGTGTTTCAAAAGAATAAACATATAGAGAATTTTGGGGACCAATGCCCTTTGGCTTATGCGAAGCTCGATATTTCACAAGCGCCCTTTCTCTATTGGGCTACTTTGATATTTGTTAGATGTGAAGTAGAATGAGCTAATTTGATCATACAACTTAAAGTATTGTTGTGGGTAAGATTTTTTTTCTTTTTTTCATTTTCATTTTATTTAACAAAACAACTAATAAACACACTTATCCTCTATTTTAGCATGCCCTTACATTTTAATTTTTAAAGTCTAAATTAATATCATAAAAGTAAAGAACAACATTAAACTAAAAACAAAATTGAAATTTCATAAATTTTTAAAATTTAATAATTATAACTTTAAAACAAAACAAAAACAAACAAAAGATTAGCATTAATTTTTTTTAAAATAAACTAAAATAAAACTTAATGTTATGAATTTTTCTAGTATTAGAAATTTTATAACCTAAAATATTAAAAATTACCAATTATATCATAAATTAAAAATAAAAATGAAAATTTAAAGTAAGGAAGTAAACTCATAAATTAAATTTATTTTTAAATCTATACAAATATAAATTCTTAACAAATTGTTCGTTATAATATTTTATTATATTAAGATGTAATTTACTATTTTATGTTCTTAATAATTAATCACTTTTGGAGGATCAATGATTAATAATTAAAGGCAACAATTATATATATATAGAGAGAAAGAGCTAAGCGCTTTTAGTTACAATGTAGTAAACTAAAATAATAAATACTTTATATGTTAAATTACCAATTATATGTTAAAATAAAATAATAAAATATTAATTAAGATGAAATTAAATACTTTACACTAATTTGTTTGTTTGTTTTTTTGTTTTTACAAATTTAAATAATATTTGAAATATAGATGCAATATTAACTATTTTTTTTTTATCAAATCAAGAATAAATAGATACGACAGTTACTACTTTTGTGATATAGCTTATAATTTTTTATCATCCAAATATTTTTAAAAATTAAATACTAATAGTTGGAGATAATATATATATATATATATATATATATATATATATATATATATATATATATATATATATATATATATATATATATGATAGGGTTCAAAATATGCTCATGTGCCCACTCTGCCGTGCCTAAGAAAGAGGCGCCCTAACTTAAACACTCAGCCCACTCGCAAACCCCAAAGGAGAGGCATGTCCATCAAGCATTCAGCTCATACAAAGATTAAAGCCTTTGCGCCGCCTGCACGAGGGTCCAACCCGCTTGGCCAAAAGACCGATTATGGGAATTCTCCCATAGCTATAGAAAATAGAATTATCCCTAATAATATACTATTCCGCAAATCCAACCAAACCTCACCAATAAGGAAAGAAAGACACACAGATCATCATCAAATCGTATCCCCAATAAGGAAGGAAGATTATCCTAAATAAATCGGCTTCTTCTATATCCTTTACCAAATCCGATACCGATAATAACAAAATATCCCATCCACCCGGGAACGAATCCCAGCTCACCATCCAACCGGGGTTTAACATCTACTATAAATACAAGGTCACCCCATTGGTGAAAGGTACGCCAATACTGATACGCATACTGATACGCATCCTCACACGCGACACATTCGCCTCTGCGCCTCTCTTTTCTCTCGTAAAGAAACCGACTGAGCATCGGAGCGGCACCCGCAAAGCCCCTCGCCGACCCCTTCTTCTTCTTTGTTTTGTAGAGAAGTGCCACCTTCAAAGCCTGCAGACCAGCATTGAAGCTGAATCCTATTTCATCCAGACGATCCAAAGAGCTTCCATGTACCCTGGGGCCCACCGCATCCAGTCCGGCCCAACGACCCCAACACCAGCCCGCTCGCTGAAAGCATCAATGGCCATAATCTGTCAGGAACGATAGTTCCTTTATAAATATAATCGATTTCCGGCCATTGATGGTATCAACTCGGAACACAAGCAGAAGCAACGCTAATCCTCCAAGGATGCAAGACCAACCAGCAACGTGAGATAGCCGACCCGGCGCTGCTAGAAACAATGCGGTGCCAACATGATCAGGTGGAGGCAATCCGCCTCACCAATCAACGTCAATAAGAGTTAGAACAACTCACCGCATGGGATGTGACGTCACGGAGGCGCCAAAGGGACAGACTCCGTGAAGGCCACGACATCTCTCATGAAGGACAACACACATCTGCGACCCGAGGCCTAAACAGAACAGTTAATCTAGCCGAGCCCAGGCACGTGACCACATTTTGGGGCCCCTGAGGGGGAAGGCAACGGCAACACTGAGCATGTCGGGACGGAGAATTGCGCCACCCACGGAGCAAGCAGAGGAATAGGTCATGGGAACAGAGGTTCAAGATCCTCCAACAAGAGCTCAGCCGTGTGAGGGAGGTAGTGAGAGGACGCGCTCCTGACACTATGGCTACCTTGGTACAACAAAGTGAGTCACCCTATTACTACCGTAGGTACTCCACTTCCCCTTCCACTAAGTTCAATGCCACAAGTGGAAGCTGCTCGATGGACCATGTAGATCCCTACGATCATCTCAACACTACAAAACCAAATGGAACCACATGGGTATCAAGATCCAGTGCGATGCAGAGCTTTCTCTATCACCCTAAAAGGCCCCGCCTTGGCATGGTTCAACAGACTTCCACCGTCGTCAATCTCCTCATTCAGAGAGCTATCCATTGCATTCGTCTCTCACTTCATTGGGGCCAGGACGTATAGAAAACCAAGTTATCATTTACTTACCATCAAGTAGGGCTCGCAAGAAAGCCTGAGGTCTTATGGGTCCAATCGATTCAACATCAGTCTCTAAAGGTGATATGCCCGACGAGAAGTTTGCGACACGCTCATTGGCCGGGCTTAGGATTCACCGGAAGACTTGAAGGTTTTCCATCCTCAAAATCCCCAAATAAGCATGGTCGAGGTGCCTGCAGTGCGTAGAAGTATATTAATCCGTGAAGGTGCCCTCATATCCAAGAAAGAGAGCTCTTCCACTCATAAAGAAAAAAGCAGGACAGACAAACGACGAGGATGAAGCCCCAAAAAACAAAGCGACCAGGAAGATCTCCAAAGAAAAATGAATAAACTCATCCTAAAAGGCGTGGGAACTCCAGAGATCGCTCCTTTGGCCCACCCAGACCAAAGACGACGACGCTATTCGCCTCATTGCTTTCACCCCCTTAACAAATTCAAGACACAGTCCTACGCGATGTACGAAACCAATGGGCTCCTGAGGTGGCTAACCCAATGAAGTCGACCGCGACAAGAGACAACCCGCACCGCAGTCCGCGGGAAGGGACTCACGCACCACACTCCGACGACCGTGACAACTTCAAGAGAGAAACAGAGAATACTTAATACGCGCTGGCAATTCCTCCGACGCTCATATCCCCGAAATCGTGCTCATAATCTCTAAGCTCAAACCAGGCCCAACACGCAACCACCACCTCGATAGACGACGACTCAGCACTAACAACCCCTAGGTGAAATCCAGGTAATCTCAAGAGGATTCGCAGAGTGGGGAATTCAAATTTCACTTCTAAGGCCCATCTATGCGTGACGTCGAGCAGAGATAGCGGAAATACAAGCAGTTGTCTAAACTACAGCTGCCTAATACATCCATCACATTCTCTCGATTCAGACCGTGGATGCCAACATCCTCATGACGGCACTCCACTAGTAGCGTTCAGGCGCCTGTGCCAACAAACAGCTTCAATGAAACCCACCTCTGACAACGGGAGTTCAACCGATATCATCTTCAAGGCCACTTTGATAAAATGGGCATCGGAAGGGAGAAACTAGAACCCGTCAACACCCATCTGCGGGGGTTCTCTGGGGAGAAGGTATTACCTCTAGGCTCAACAGCACCCTGGCAGGCCTCACCTGTGAGATCCCATGTTAGGTGACGACCACGGCAAGATTCCCCGTCGTATCGCCTGGCCCCGCTATAACATGTCATTGGCATACCCTCTTAATGCAACAAAAGCCACCTTCCGCATATCATATTTACGATCAAATTCTCATCAGAACGGAGTAGGAATGGTTCGAGGAGATTAACGAGTGGCTAGGGAATGTTACTCAGCATCCATGAAGCAAAAAACGGTCGACAGCATATACTTAGACGAGCTCGACATTCGTGACGAGGTGCTCACCCGACTTGAGCCTTCAGAAGAACTGGAACCGGTACTGTTAGATGACGACCCTGAACATCTCGCCTATATCGGCTCCAAGCTAGCGGAAGACCTCAAAAATCTCCTTATCCATTTTTTAAGACAAAACAAAGACGTCTTCGCATGGAAGCATGCGAACATGGGAGGAATTGATCCTACGGTAATTACCCACAGGATGAACGCAGCCCATCCTTCAAGCCAATCAAACGAAAGAGGAGGAGCTTCGCTCTAGAAAGACAAAAAGCCATCAGCGAGGAAGCCAAGAACTTCGTGAGCTAATGGGAGGCAGAATACCTAATGGCTAGCCAACGTCGTACTCGTCAAAAAAGCAAATGGCAAGTGGTGACTCTGCATCGACTTCACCGACATCAACAAAGCGCGGCTCCAAAGGACAAGCTTCTCCCGTCGCGACCGACCTCATAAGAGATGCCATCAAGGGCTACGAATCCCTCGCTTTATGGATGCCTTTCTCCGCTACAACCGATCGCGATGGACCAAAGTGACCAAGAAAACTTCGCTCGTCACAAATAAGCAGTGGAACCTATTGTTATCGTGTGATGCCGTCGGGCTCAAAAACGTTAGAGCTACGACGTAGGTCAGAACCGATGTTCCAGAGCGTATAGGCACAACTATGGAGGTGTACATAGATGACATGTTGGTAAAATCCACCACGGCTGGGCTCCACATAGCTCATCTGTCCGAAGCGTTCCAGATCTTGAGAAATTACAACATGAAACTAAATCCAGCCAAGTGTGCCTTCGGAGTATCAGCCGGAAAATTCCTGGGTTTCATAGTCAACCACCGAGGAATTGAAGCAAATCCAGAGAAGATAAAGGTTGTGCTCGACATGCCTCAGCCACAAGTATAGCTGAAATTCAGCGCCCGACGGGAAGGATCACGCTTCTTGCCGACATTCGTATCCAGTGGCAAGTGATAAATGCTAGCCTTTCTTCCAAGTCCCAAGAAATTCTTCATTTGGGATACAAGTATGAGGCATTTTCAGCTTTGAAACATATTTGAGCCCCTCCCATTCTAGCACGTCCCATTGAAGGAGCTCCTCACTCTATACCTGGCTGTATCGACTTCCGACTAGTGTTGTCCCCAAGCAGAGACAAAGAACTAGTACAACATCCAAATTTTTACTATCAAGTAGCCCAAGCTTTGAGATGAAACGGGATAGGTGTACCCAAGGATGGAGAAATCCACTTCAAGCCTTGGTAACCGCAGCCTCAGAACTCCGCCTTACTTCCAGGCTCAAGTGCACCATGTAGTTCCAAATGTATCAATTCGATGAAGCAAGTGTTAAATAAACCAGAAGTCTCCGGAAGGCTGATGAAGTGGGCCATAGAGCTGAGCGAGTTCGACATCAGATACAAGTCGAACCGCACTAAGAGGGCAGGTCTTAGCCGACTTCGTCCCGGGCACCACCTCTCGTGAACCCGTCGTAACGCTCAAGCAATGAATGACCTCCCATCCGGAAATCAGATGGAGCCTCAAATGCACAAGGAGCGGAGTAGGTCTAATCTTGACCTCTCCAGAAGGAATAGACATTGAGTACGCACTCAGATTCAGATTTCAAGCCTCCAACAACGAGGCCGAGTATGAGGCCATCATAGCAGGCCTCAACCTCGACCATTCACTGGAAGTTGACCAGCTACAGGTCTGCAGCAACTCCCAGTTGGTAGGAAGACAAATAGAAGACACCTACGAGGCTAAAAGTGGAAGGATGATCCTATATCTCCAAAAGGTACGAGATTTATTAAAAAAATTTGTGCTAGTTCAGGACAGACATGTCCCCATAGCAGAGAACTCCCGAGCCGACGCCGCAAAGTTATCAACAGCCTACAGGAAGACCTCAATAGGTCGACACTGTCGAATCACCCAGCGTAGCCCTCTATCGCATCACCGCGACGGGAGGCTGCTGGGCTCTGGGTCCGAGCCAAGCCGGGATGGAACCCATTCGGGATTATATAATAGACTGACGCCCACCGACGCACCCGGCAAGCAGCCTAAAATAAGGACGAGGTCTACCAGGTTCACTAATCATAAGGGAAGCTTGTATTGCCGCAGGTTTCCTTCACACCAATCCCCTCGGGCGCATCGCTGGAAAAAACATTGAACACGCGTGCTGGGCGGGAAGTACACGAGGGTATATGCAAATCATATCTGAGCTCGGAGACTAAGGTGAAAGGTCTTGAGACAAGGATACTACTAGCCTACAATGCTCAAAGATGCAATCGACCTAGTCAAGAAATGCAAGATCTGCCAGGAGCACGCCAAGATCTCGTGCCTCCCATCAGAGCCCTTGACGTCAATCACAAGCCCCTGGCCCTTCCAACAATGGGGTTTGGACATACTGGGACCTCTGCCCCTTGGGAAGGGCCAATGTAAGTTCATCATCATCGCAGTAGATTACTTCACCAAATGGGCTGAGGCCGAGCCTTTAGCCACAATCACAGAGCAGAAGATACGCAATTTTGTGTGGCGAGCCATCATATGCGTGTTCAGATCCCAAGAGCCCCGAGCACGGACAACTGAAACACCTGACAACGCTTAAATTGTGAGATTTCGTGTCGTAGCTCGAATTAAGAATTACTACTGCCTCCAAAGACATCCGCGCCTAACGGTCGCCGGGTCACCATCGAACTCCTTAAGGTCGCCTGAAGACCAAATTGAAGATCTTTAAAGGAAGGTGCGGTGAATACCTCCTCGAGGTGCCGCAAGTGGGGCTTACAGGACAACACATAAATCAGCAACCCGAGAAACCCCATTCGCCCTAGCCTTCGGCACTGAGGCAGTAGCCCCTGTCAAGGTCGGATTAAAGTCCCCAAGATCGAGTTAGCGGCAAGAGAGAGCACAATGATTTGTGACTCTCCGTCTAAATTTGACTTTTTAGATGAAAAACTCGGAGCAGTGCCCTAAAGCCGCATTAAGACTACCAAAGGAAGACGGCGAGGTACTACAACCAAAAAGTCAAACACAGGAGCTACATGCCGGGTGATTTGGTCTTAAAAAAGCTACTACCAACAAGGAAGAATCCAACACATGGGAAAGTGGGCCCCAATTGGGAAGGCCCCTACATCATATCTCGAGTCGTCAAACCAAGCAATTATGAGCTCCAAACAGAGGAGGGGGAAATTTTACAACATGCCTGGAATGCAGAACATCTTAAGCGTTTTTATCAGTAGACCTTGGTTTTTAATCTTAAATGGAAAATTTATCAATTTTCGCCAACGATTCACCATTTATCGGTTATTTTGTTAAGACGCCACAAGTGTACTCGTATATATAATGTCTAAAAAATTACATGCAATAGAATGAGAAAGTCACAGACATAAAAGGAAAATTTCTTTATTCCAAACAGATTACATTCAAGCATAATCAAGGGTGTGTCATCGGGACATATCTTGAAAGCACTCGCATGCGCTTCCTCAACAAAAAAAAAAAAACAAAAACTTCAGAAGAAAAAGGAAAAGAAAAACGAGATGGAAATAAATGGAAAAGGCCTGGAAGGTGGAAAAGAGAGAAGAAGAAAAAAGGGATGGAAGGAGTTTGTGCGGAAGAGGGAGAAACAAATGTGGAAGAAGAGGAAAAACAAAAAAGGGATGGAAGGAGTTTGTGCAGAAGAAACAAAAAAAGGGAGAATGAGATGTCGAAGAAAAGATGAAAAAAGAAGGAGTAGCGGAGAAGAAAAAAGCGAAGAGAAAGAAGAATCAGTGTAATGGAGAAGGCGACACAAGAAAATGCGCCGCCTCTTCCGACATTCTACACGGTTAGGGAATAACATGACCCACAAAGGGGATACTAGGGAAAACACAACTCCTACAAGCAAGAGGTCCGCATCGAGAACTTAATCTTCAGTGATCCCAATGGGCATTTTAATTGCACTCGACGCTTCATCTCACATATTTCAGTTACGCACCAGAAGAGGCAGAATATTCAAAGTAAAAACTCCATAGCAATGAAGCCGCCATTTATAAGAAGGCCAAAGCGCTCAAAAAGTCGCGACAACCATTCAAATTCTCTTATAAATCAAAGATTAAAGACGCCGCGACTTTTCTAAGAAAATCGGTTTTAATGGTCGCGACGCAGTTAGTCACTTTGACGAAGTTCGCTCTACTCTTCCCAGTCACTCTACCTAAGGAGTCGCACGCCTCAGTTATATCGCCACTGCCAAATACCGGAGCCCGGGGCCAGCCTTCACTTTGACGAAGTTCGCCTACTCCTTCGCACAGTCACGTAACCCGATAGCCGACGCCTAAGGCTATATCGCCACTGGCCACAAGCATCTAGAGCTCAAGAACTCACTTTGGATGAGTTCGCCCACTCTTACACAGTCACGCCTACCGAGGAGTCAAATCGCCTCAGCTATATCGCCACTGGCCTCGCCACTTCGTAGCCCAAGAACTCACTTCGACGAAATTCATCTACTGGCACAGGTCACGCTTACTCCGAGGAGTCGACTACCAGTTATATCGCCACTCGGCCTCAGCGCTCGGAGCCCGGAGCCTAGTAGCTCACTTTGAAGAGTTCGCTCACTCCGAAGACATGTCACGCAACCCGACGAGTCGATCGTACCAGGCTATATCGCCACTCTACCACAATGCCCGGAGCCCAAGAAATTTCACTTCGACGAGTTCGCCTTACCTGCATCAGTCACGCAACCTCGACGAGTCGATCGTACCAGTTATATCGCCACTCGGCTACACCCTGAGCCCAACAAATTCACTTTGACGAAGTTCTACTCGCACAGTCACGCAACCGGAATCGAATCACTCAACTCAAGCAAATCAGCCGACGGAGCTCCAATACCACATTGACGAAGCTCAACTATCTCTGGCTGTGCCATGCAAATTTATGAATCGCTCACTCAGTAAATCACCGGGACGGAGCCCGGAAGAGCTCACATTGACGAGCGCCTCAACTATTCTACACGTGCCATGCGTACTCTAGAACTGGCCTAACTCAGAAAATCAGCCGACTGGAGCCTGGGCTCATCACGAGTCAAACCATTCATATACTTGTCATCAACCGTAACGTCACGGATCGAGTTTGCATTGATTTAGTCATAATCCATTCCACAAATCGCGAATCGTCAACCCAATTAACGATAATATTCCAAGAAATTTGCCATCGGATTTATCAACTGGACGCCTGAACGCCCATGAGTACTGCGTAATCGCAACATTAGAGAAGATCGCAGAAGTGGTGCAAAATGAGGTCGTCGATGATACATATGTTCCTAATCCCCTAAGATAAACCCGACATCGCAGCGAAGACGTACAGGAGATCAGCATCAAAAGGAGAAGCGGACGGGGTGAAGAAGGGAGGCCTTTAGCGGGTGCCCGCTCTAGGATAATCAATAGAGAAGGACCCTCGTCGAAGGTCAAAGTTGAAATCCGTGCCTAATAGTATCGATAAACTCTCTTCCTCAAAGGCGTAAGCCACCTTAAAACTCCATCGAAGGGTAGCCTCAAATTTCTCGCCTAATAACTTCGCCCCAAAGTGTTCACCAAAGTTATTTGCTGATGAAGATCCCCACGCAGCCCGCGACACTCTTCAGTCAGGCGTTCCACCGAGCTGACCGCCTCGTTAGCCTCCCGACGAGCCGCCGCCTTATCACGCCAGATCGCCTCGATCGTGACGCCAGCTCTTCCTTAAACTCCCCGAAGCACGCCTTGGGATGAGAACCTGGTCCCTAACCATCCTGTTCATATCGGGCGCACCGCAGCCCGTCCCCTAGCCTCCATCAAGTCGCTCGCATGCCCTCAAATCATCCCGAGTCTCCCGGCTTCGCCGACCTCCCCGCTGTTCCAAGCCCTTTCGTCTTCGGCCCGAACACGGTCGACGTGGTATGTTTCAAATCGATTGAGTTTCGATCGCTTCCTCGGGTCATAATACGTCAGACCCGACCTCGTAGCTCAGCCCGCCGAATGCAGGAAGCCACTCGATAAAGCCCGCCGCTGGCACGGGTTCGCTTAGTTCGCCTGCCAAACCCTTCAAATGAGTAGCCACCTGCACACCCAGCATAGAATCAACATCTAATGCAAGTTCGAAACCCAACTCAAAATGGAATCAAATATGACAAAGTACGGGAACTTACGGAGGCGACCCCCTGGAGAGATAGGGCCAAAGCCTCATCAATGGGCAGCGCAACCGACCTCTTGAGATCAGAATCCTTAAGAATAGACGTGACTGCGCCTGCTGCGATTTCGACATTGTGAAGTAAAGAGTCCCCATCTCCGCCAATTTTGGATTCCGGATCTTTCCTCCTCGCCTTCCGCCTTCGAAGGGGTGACCCAACCTCTTCGTCACGAGTTCCGCACGCCTGCAATGGGCGTGACCAACGGCCGCTCAACGGTTCTACCCGAGGGACCTTCACCTCCGCAGCCAGCACCTGCACGGGGACCGTGAACTCAAAACTATAGGAGCCTTAACCCGTTCCGGTTTATGGACACGAATAGACGGGGAATATGAAGATGCCCCCAACTTCGGAACTTTGACCAAAGCCGGTCGATCTTTTTCAACGGAGTCCGAGGTTTTTCGTTTCCCGCTCCGGGGCTTCCGAGACACCATCTCCAATTGGGCCGACAGTTCCCCCCTAGTGGGTTTGGCAGCGGAGGTCTGAACGGGAGAAACTTTCATGGTGGAAGGAGGTGAAGGCCTCAGAGCAGTAGAGCGAGTAGACCTCGAACTCGAAGGACCGGGAACATCCAACTTTATCAGCTCCGCGTAACGACGAGAAGGGCACTCAGCCAACGCCAACGCTATGGCGTTATCTTCAGCGCTGAGATCAATCCGAGCACCTGAGAAGCATGTAGACAGCACAGAATAAGAGATACCCAATGACCACGCACAAGTTACAACCAAAAATAGAACGAACACTCACGAAGATTCTCGGGGGTGGTCCAAGCCACCGAATGCCCGTGGTGTCGCCCTTTCGGTCGAGGGTCATATTCCCACTACGACCACTAACAAAGAAGTAGCGCCCTTCCACACTCGTGGGAAGAGGGTAGACTTAAATCACAAGAGGAGCGCCAGAACGCCTAGAAAAATAAAGGAAGCCCTCAGAGGTCTCCTTCGAACTAAAAAGGTAAAGGAGCAAGGCTATGCTAGGAACACCGAGCCCCTTGTCCCTAGAGAAAACCATCAGACTAACAAAATACCCCACCATTGGGCACGAGTTGAGAAGGACAGACATTGAAGTGCCTTAAAACCCCTTTTATGAAGGGATGCAGAGGGAAGCGAAGACCGTTATCGAAGGCCACTTCGATGAAGCACACCATCTTAGGCACAAAGACCACATAGAGGGTCAATGTCGTGGGACTACACCCAACGCCGGGCTGAGGTCGATAACGTCCGGCAGGGCAGGCCCGATATGAAGAACCTAATCTTGCTAGGTCCCACAATTAAAGCATGTTGAACGGCAGATCTTAGGTATTCTGACCTCCCAAGGTATTTAATCAATTCACTTTCCCCTTACCCTTGTTCAAGGGAAGGGGAGTGTGGCGACTTCAGCCCGCCCGACCGGATTGGCTGGCCTAACCGAAACCCCGTGGACGCCGGTTTTATTTCTTTCTTTTATTTTCCTCGTTATTAAATTTTAGTTTTCTCAAAGTGCTCTAACTCAATCCCCGACTTGACCCGGTAGGCGGATCTAAGCTGGAGCCCGGTTTACTCCGACATTTTCAATTATCTTATCAAAACATTTGACTTGTGTTATTCATTTTAAATTTTGTAATTAAGCGGAAGCATTTTCATTTTGGGCAAGCCTATAAAACATTTACACATTCAAAAGGCTCATACCACTTACATTTAACAAGATGCATTTACAAAAATAATGATCTGTGAGTTCAAATCGTTTTACAAAATGTCACTGTTCAAAAGAATGGAGTAATGCATATGACTCGAGCATACTCCACAGCTTCTTCCTATGACTCGAGCCCTCGATCTTGGGTCTTGCTTCGGCTGTCTATCACTCGGCACTGCGGCATTGATAAAATAATACGCTAAGCATTTTCATGCTTAGTGGTTCTATACATGCCTTCTATTCCATTTTCATTCAGTATAAAATCATGCATTTATCAAAATAATGTCTTTATACAATATCAGTGTAATATAAAAGATACTAATACAAATACACTTTTCAATACCATTATTTCGCTTTTCGATTTGTGATTTCACATATGGCTATAGAATTCGGCATCAACGACAAATTCAATTGGTGAATCTTATTCTGTTTGCCATTCAGTAGCAATGTGGTTTTTTCACACTAATATTACTGGCCTCACATACGACTATATAGAATTCAAGTATTCACGACAAATTCATTTGGTGAATCCTGTCCTGTTTGTCCTTGAGTAGCAATGTGATTTCGCATTCAGTATTACCGTCTCACATATGACTATAGAACACATTCACGGCGCATTCGGGCTTGGTGAATCTATCTTGTTTGTCATTCAAAAAGAGCATTATGATTTCGTGATTAGACAACATTTGCCATCTTTACATTTAATCTGGGCCATGAATCCTGGCCATGTTTGGTCATTCAATACGGTTCAAATCACTGCTTTTATAATAAATTCGCTTGTAGCTCAAATACACGCATACATGCCGATATTTGTCAAACATTTCAAATACTAATCATTAGAATCGATATATATGTATATTTCGCAAATAGAGAGCAATATGAGAATAAAGAACGTGTAGAGAACAAACTAGAATAAAGATCAAGTATAGAACAAACCAATTATCGATTTTCGTTCCTTTCTCGATATCAATCCTAGGTCAGGTTATCGTCTTCACCCAGACCTAGTCAAATGCAATTTATTCACTCTAAAGGGTTACAAATAATCATATTGAACTAATATCACGAGGCTAAGCGCATCTATGACGCTTTTTGACTTAGTCTCATTCTTATTCGAACCCTTATTATTCATTTCTTAGGGTTCCTATACTAATGGTGTATGAATTTAGGCTTAAATACACGCAAAAACTACACAATCTGGTCATTTTGAGCTCACATGTACCCTAAGACATGTCATTCCTCCTCGCGGGGTGTACGGTGACACCGCACTGCATTCTGCATACATGTTCGGGAAATTTTCCGCATTTTCTCTCATTTTCCACTTTTGATACCAATTCCTTATATAACTTCCCATTCCTTAATTCCTCAAAAAATCATCATGGAAATCATCCAAAACAACTTCAAAATACTGTATTGGTGGTTTGGAACCTCATACCACAAAAACTTAGGTAAAATCCTATGAATTCACCCAAAGGTCCATCAATTCTTCTTAACATCATATAATTTTGATGATTCCATGTTTATTTTCTACCATTTGGGGTTTTACCCACATAACCTCAACAATTTAAGGGTTTGGGTGATCTTTCCACAAAAACCCTAGACAAAGGAGGACAATTCCCCAACCCAAAGCCTTAGGAAATCAAAACACACTTGATCCTAAGATGCAAACATACCTTGGTTTTGGTCTTCCTCTCCTTCTCCTTCTTCTTCCTCTTGTTTTCTTTGCTCTCTTCTTTCCTACGGTTTTGCTAGGGCAGCTGGAGAGACCAAAATTATGAAATTTGGTTTTTATCTCCCTCTTTTATGCTCCCCTAATTCTCTTAATTTCAAAAGGTCCTGATCATTTAAAATTGCAAATCAACTTATTTTATTTCTCTTATGGCCCATCTCCACTCCCTTTATGATTTTTATATCCCTTATGGTAATTAAATTTTTCCCTTGTTGTAGTGCCACAATTTCCGGGTTCACTAAATTTATCATTTCACAATTTGTCAATTTATAAATTTTTCCCGGAAAACACAAGTTTGGCTCAATTCATACCTAGAATACATAATAAAATTATTATAAAAATTATAAGGTATTTTTGGGGCGTTACAGGGAGGCACCTCTGGGGCATCTCGAAGTTCAACCACTCGCCGAGCTGGCCGAAGACACCGCCGTCATTCGTGAATCCGCAATAGCCAAGAGTCACCATCACACGTTGCAGGGTTAAGAACGACCACCCATGATAAAATAAATTCGTTAACCCAACTCCTAGCGCCGTCAGAATCGCCTAAAAGAGACCAAGAAGACAAAGACAAGGGACCTAAATACAACAGAAGTTATCCCAAGAAAGACACCTCAGAGAAAGACTCAAGACAAAAGGTTCTGCATAAGACTAAGAGCAAGGAAGTCCAACTCACTAAAGGCAAAGAAAAGGTCCCAGAGCAGAAAGCACACAAGATGCAGGTAGTCCTGGGTGAAAGAAACAAGGAAATCGAAGGAAAGAGGAGAAATGAGCCGAAAAACTCCAAGAGTCATCATTATCAAGACAAATGACGCGATCGAGCCCTAACTAATCCAAATTGAGCGCATAAGTGGAAATTGCACCGGCGAGAGACGTTACGCCTCGCCTAATGCACGCCGTGCAGACACAAGGGTCGGGGCAACCGATAGGGTTCGAAAAATAAGGCTTTACAGCCCACTACACCCAAGAAAGAGGCCAAATTCCCAAGGAAACACTCAGCCCACTCTCGCTAAACCCCCAAAGGAGAGGCATGCCCATTGAAGCATTCGTGCACATACAAAGATTCAAGCCTCGGGTGCCAAATTTCGTAATGAGGGTCCAACCCGCTGGGCCTAAAGATCCATTATGGGAAGCTCCCATAGGGTATTAAAATAGAATAATCCTAATAATATATTATTCGCAAATCCAACTAAACTCTCACCAATAAGGAAAGAAAGACAATAATAGATCATCAAATCGGATCTCCGCAATAAGGAAGGAAGATTATCCTAAATAAACCCGGCTTCTATATCCTTTACCAAACTGACACCGACATTAATAAAAATATCCCATCCACGAAACGAATCCTAGTCACCATCCAATTGGTTTAACATCTACTATAAATACAAGGTCACCCCATCTGGGTGAGTTGCACGCCAATACCGACACAGATCCCCACGACGCGACATTATTCGCCCTCTGGGCAAATTTCTTTCTCTCGTAAAGAAACTGACTTAGTATCGGAGCGCCACCCGCCAAGCCCTCACGAATTTCTTTTCTTTGCTGCAGAGAGTGCCACCTTCAAAGCCTGCAGACTCAAAGATTGGTGCACCTTAGTTTCAGCTCGGGGATGCCGATCCAAAGAGTCTTACAAATTAATCCACCAAAGAGGGTCTCAGTCCGCCTAACGACCACACGCCTGCCCTGGGCCCGGCTGAAAAGGCATCATCAATATATATATATATATATTAGTTACAATATTATTATTTTATATACTATTATTATTAATTTTGAAACAATATAATTTATTATTTTGTGCTTAACAACTTGGTCACTTTAAATGATCGATGATTAAGAATTAAACGGAACAAGTATATGTTATAATAAATAATAAATTATGAATTGGCGATGTAAATCTAAATACCATACACTAATTTGTTAGTTTTATTTTGCAAAATTAAATAATAATATTTGAAATATAGGTAATATTTAATTAAAAAAAATTCATTCAAAAATAAATAGCAAGGATAGAGAGTACAACTAACACTCTTGTGTTTTTCACTTTATAACCTACCAACGCTTTAATCAGTGAGTCTAATTCTATTTTACACTGCCACCTATATTACCATCAGCCGACAAAATGTTATTTCGCGTTAGGGGTCGCTGAATTGACACAAGTGGGACCCACATCTTCCTCAACATCTCTCGTCTCCCTTCTTTTATATATTTTTAACAAACATGAGCCTCTTGCCTTTCGAAGTTTTTGAAGGGGAACGCTTTGATATGAATATTTCGAACCAAATAGAAAAAATAGAAAATGAATGATCCAACGTGGTACAAAGAAATACAATAACTCATAAAAGTGAAACAAGGATTTGGGTTGTTGGTTTTTTTTACTTGGATAGAGAACATTGTCTTAGGCTGCCATCTCCAGTTATGGTTGAAATTAGGGGAGGAGGGTTGAGGAAATTTGGGGAATTGGGAGCTTGAATATCTACATCGCTGAGGTGGGGGCATCGATTGTAGTGTGTGTGTAGCGATCGTTGATTTTGTGGTCCGCCAAGAACGACGTCGACCAGATCGTGGGTTCATCCGCTTGAAGAAACATGACTTTTATGATGGTGGTTAGCTACTTTGAGAATGGAAGCCGCTGGGGCCGAATGGTGCAGAACAATAGTAATTTTCTGATCTCCCTTTCATCGCCGAGAAAATTTTGATAGTTTTCTCTCTCTCTATAATTTGATTGCTTGTTATTTTTTTCCTTGTTCTTTGGTTGTTGGGAAAATAGAGGAGTGGAATGAAAATTCCTGAACCATCTATTTTTGATTATTTTCAAAGGATTTAGAATTCATGTTTACTAAACAAAATTAGCTAAATTAAGCTTCCGAGCAGGAAATTTTTCATGCTATCGGATGCCATATATCTGTCTAAACATGGTTTCTGAGAAGGACTAGGAAAATAACAAGGAATGAAAATTTGAGGCACACCATATTCTATCATTTATGTTTAGAAATGAAGAACACCTCAGATAAGCTAAATAGTCGATTTAGGCTCAAGTGCTGATAGATTTTTGTTTCATAATCTCTAATTGACGAAATATATGGAGATTTAAATATAATAATTATACTAATTGGTTTTTCTCCCTTCTTTTGGTTTTCATTGGGCTCTTGGGAAAGGTGAGGAGAGAAACAAAAGAGATGGCAGCCCAGACAATATTCTCTACACACATTCATTTTCTATTTTCTGTTTGGTTCCCTAGAAAAAGATTAAAACCAAGATCACGCTTCCAAAAGCTCGGGAGGTAAGAGGCCTAAGTGTTTGTTAAAGAGAGACGCAAGAGAAAGGAGAGAGAGGTGCCACGTGCCACTTTCACTAATGGTAAAAGTAACATCACACACCGATGTAAGTAAATATGGGTGATGACAAGGGCTACATTGAGTTACGTATTAAAACGTTAGGATTCATGGAGTCAAAAAACACACAAGGTATTAGTCAGACTTTCAGAAATCCCTAGGGTTTTTTTGCATCTTTGTCCGCATAACTTATAATTTGTCTTGAAGAGTTAAATATTAGGTATAAGTGAAATTAAATAATTTATTATATATATATATATATATATATATATATATATATATATTAGTTACAACTAAAATATTAGTTACAATATTTATTATTTTATGATATAATTTATTATTTTTTTCTTAACAATTAATCAATTTTGTTTTGCTAGCTAAACACTCTTGTTATAATATAGCAAACTCGTCCCTATTAGAACTCGAACTCGGGACCCCTCTCCTCAATAAGCCCTGCTTTTTGAAATGAACAATTAATTACTTCTACTATATGCATACATCTCAAACCATATATATATATATATATATATATATATAAGTATATAAGGGGCTTAGTGAGATTTTCCAAGCAACAAAGTGATTCTACTATATGCATCTTCACCATGCCAAACTCTCAACTCTCCATTCCTCTCCCCCGAGTACTTGCAAGAAGATATTAGAACAAAATCAAGAGCTTAGTGAGATTTCTCTCCATAAGCAATAAACAAAGTGATTCTACTATATGCATTCACTCATGCCAAGCCTCAATCCTCCATTCTCTCCCTGGCACTTGCAAGAAGATGAACAAAATCAAGAGAACAGATTTTCCGTCCTCTCCCTAGAGAAAAAATATGGCTTGTATCTTATCTCTTTCAATACCAAGGATTTTGGCATACATCCAGGCAGCTGAAAGAACTAGTAGCATGCCAACAACACTTCCAAGAGCATGATTCTGATATCCTCCTTGTCACCACTCCTAAATTAGGCACCACCTAGTCTAAGTCCATACTTTTTTGTTTTTGCCTTAACGAATTGGTAGAGATTTCCGGCCAACACCCAACACCACCCATTACTCTCAATATAACCCTTACGATCTTGTCTCCTTCTTTGAGACCATGCTCTATGTTGGAAGCAAGATTCATGATCTCTCATCCTTTACTGCCCCAAGACTTCTTTCAACTCAATTACCATTAACATTTCTACTGGAATCAATGAATTCTTCGAGAAAGACATCTATGAAATATCTCAACAATAGTAGAGCAATAGCAGGGTAGTCATAACTCCATCCTTAATCATCTTATTAGATGAAAGAAAAAGCCCTACCAATCATCGATAGCTGAGTAACATCAATAATAGGTTAATATCACCTTTGGCAAATTCCTCCTCAACATCCATGTCACAGTCATCATAAAAAATTGGCCTATCATAAAAAAAATTTCCATCATTGACATTGCCATTATTAGAGAACCTGGAATATCCACCTTGAAATTTGTTTCCCAACATCGATCCTCTTGTGGAGGAACATCAAGAAGTGTGACAAATGGGTTATCATCAAGGTTAGAACCATCATCTGCAAATTCTTGGTCAAGGTCTTGATGTGGTTGTGGTTGTTCTGTGGCGGCATTGTCATGCTAACTTTAGTCCACTTGTTGGCACAATCGAGCAATCTCATCTTACTGCAAAGAATCATCGATCTGAGCAACATTTACATGTCCTCGTGGCACCACGGTGCAGGATCTTATGGATTTTATACTAATTTGATGCACCGTATGTAGTAAAAGCAAAGACATTGCCTTTTAAAAACTCGTTGATTCAATAGAATACAAAGAAATTGAATGAAAAATCTCAAAAACAATTCTTTATTCATCCTAATCTAATCTCTCGTTACCTCTAGGTTACATCTTTAAAACCAAAGAATTTTCCTTCAAAAAGGAAATAACTATAAAATCCGAAAAGAATAATATCATTAACAAAATCTGTAAAACCACAAAAAATACTAATTTTCTGAAAAAGAGTAGAATGTTAATTTCGGTCAAAATCCGGAAATTTTCTATATCTATGATGATGAAACGAACTTCACTATTGGAATCGTCTCGCGAAATCTAGCTATTATGTCGAATTCGCCGACCGAGTCACTGAATTTCACGCTTCAATGTATCGGTAGGTGCGAGACACGGGCATACTGTGGAGCTGCCTGCAAGGTGTCACGTGTCATGTGCAGAATGAGTCAAACATGAGCTCAAATGGGACCCATTAGAGACATGTGGCAACATGTGATTGGGTGAAAATCCATGGTAGATGGATAAGGGGATAATGTGTAATCTAAGGAGCCAATAAGGATTGGACACGTGGCATGAGAGGACAAGCTCGGCTTCGACCCCATCTTCGATAAAATTGGTCGGGAGAAGAGTAAGGAGAGAGGGAAAGCCATAACCATATGTGAGAAAGAGTTTTAGAGAGAGAAGCTTTACTCTCTTCTTTAGATTTTTCGACAATCGATTTTGTCAACTTCCTAGCGAGACAAGAGGTGCTGGGATCCCCACCGCAAGAGCCACGCGGTACCGCATTGTGGAGTTTTGACAAACTTCGGGAGGTAGGGGTCTTTCTCCTAATTGGTTTAGTTCTTGTCTAAGAACCATACAAATGGTTGGTGTGTTTGGGGCAGGAAAGGCCATGTGTTTCAGTCCCCTCGGAGTGGGACTGAAGGCTGGAAATTTTGGACTATTTCGGACAATCTAGGTTGGGTTTGGAGACTGCCTTCGGGTGGTCCTTATTGTGTTTGTGATGATTTGGACAGTACCAAGTTGAACTGTCGGATTTTTCTATTGGCCCATGTGAGCCGATTTTGTGTTATTTCTTACAATGTGTCGGATAAGCACTCAAGTTGTTAGAGCACTTTGTTAATATACGATGTCATATATTACGACATCGTGGATCGTAAGATATCAGATTTCATACGACGCACTTAATAGTAGGTGTGAGTACATGATATGAAATACTTCAGAATGTTGTCCAATAATTTTATCGAAAAGTTGTCCGAAGAATTGTGTTAGGAAATTGTCTAACAATTTATGTCGAAGAGGCCTATGAATTGTTTCGGAGAGTTACCACCCACTTCTGAGGGTCACCACAAATAAAAAAATATTTTTGTTTAGGGAACGATTTTCATACACAGATAAAGACACACTGATTGAATAAGAGAACCCTCGATACATTTAGATTGACATGTAGACATCTAGGAATCATGAATTCACTCTTGAATGTGTGTTTTCCATCGCATGAGCTCAGAGGAGATTACCACTACTAGCATTGCTCACCTGGCCATGGGATCTCTTCGTGCATAGGGAGTATTCAGAAGACTACACTAACAGAGGCCAAGAGAAGAAAGGCATATGTGGTCGTGATTATAGCATTTTGTAAAACATGTATGAAACATTCTAATCTATACATGTTTGTATAAGGGTGTAATTAACTCTTGAAACTATTGTAATATAGTTGGTTATATTTTGATGAGTATGGATGTATGGGCCCGACGTGGCCATTTTTACTTATGTTTGAGTCTCGGGTAAAGAGACACTCATTTTGTGGCATTGAGACACTCAATGGCTACATGTATTCCGCGGGTTAACGGGTTGTCATCATAAAATCTACAATAAAAATGAAAAAGAATCAAGATAATGATGTAAACTATTAGAATATGTCTCAAATTCCTAATTTGCATTAATTCATTCTTGTCAAGAATATTGTATAGAATAATTCCCATTTTTTATATTATTGTAATATTAGGAATAAGCTTTTAAAGGCTATTCAGTGTATATAAAGATGTAAGGGTTTTAGGGATTAGGAGTGTTGTGAGGTATTTTCTTGGTATTGTGGGCATCCTAGGCTTTTGTGGTTTTGTGATTTTTCCTAGTCATTGCAATACTATGATACTCCAATCTTATACTCTAGTTTTCAGAATAGTGTAATATTCTCTCTCATCAATGGATGTAGGCATGATTAGTTGAACCACATAAAAACTCTTTGTGCACTTTATGATGGACACTTCAACAAAGCAGCTATCAGGCATAAAATTGAAAAACAAAAGAAAAGCCAAAAAAAAAAAAGAAATAAAAATAGAAAAAAATGAGAAAGAAAAAATGAGAAAATAATGAATAAGAGAGTTGTTCCAATCGTATCCCGAGCATAGTCCGAAAATCTTTCAAAGCCTAATTCCTTGAGCTAATTGGTCAGGAGTCATTGACTTTACAATTTGCTACTTGGGACAGAAGATGGCTCATTCTCATAAGTACGTGCTTCAGTTTTCTAGTTGAGTGTTCAAGGTGAAGTTCGAGGGGAACTTAATGCTTGGTGCCCTTAACCAACTAGTGTTAGGAGTCACCACGGATCCCGCCACATGGACACTTATCTAGACTCCTTACGTTGCATCCTACTCTTTAGGTTTATATGTTTGAATAAAAACGTAAAATTTATCCTTTTACAGTTAATCTTTTCAAAAGTGAATTGAGCTCGAGCTGAGAATGTTAAAACCTTGCATACACTTGAGATCTAAGCTACCTTTCACCAAGTTCCCTTAGGAAAGGTCACAGCCGAAATGGCAACTTACTGTTCTCCACGCTGATTCGCTTGTTCTTAAAGCATTGTAAATGCGGATCTCTTTGTCGTTAATTTATTACTATAAGACTCTTTCATTGTGTCCTTTTGAATTGTTATCATGAACCTTATTCATCTCATTATGTCATTGTGTTTAGTTTCCTGGGCTGGCTTTAGTTGTCGTTCTGAGGTCTTCCTTGCTTCAAATACAAAGTGTTAAGTCTGGGGGGTAAGATAGTATATTTTATACTCGCTTTATCCTTATGTTTTCAGGTTACTCATATATAACAGTGTCCTAATGCTTTAAATGTTTATCTTATGATTAGGTCATCCATTGAATGCATATGGGAGTGGAAATGGAGTAAGCAAAACAAGGAAGGAAAAGGGCAAAGTGTAGTTGAACAGTGCATGCCGCAACATTGAGCTGTATTCCATGGCATGGAAACAAGAATTTTGGAGCACAAGCACTTGTAGGATGTGGCATTGATTCGTGCCATGGTAGGGTGATCCAAAATCAACAAAATTTGTATCCTAAATTATTTTTACTGTCGTAGCAAAGCTACTACAAGATAGCTGCCTCTAAGGTCGAACACAGTGACAGTTTTTTCAGATAAAATGATTATGCAGTGAGGTTCAAAATGGTGAATTTCAATTTGGATTTTAAGGTTTGTAAAAAACAGGGGTGTTGGTTGTCTTCACAGTCAAACTAAATAAGAAAAAAAAAGTAAAATAGAAACCTCGAAGTGTCTGGCACCGGGGTTTAGGGTTTTAAGGCAACCAACACAAGTCCCGGGTCTTTTCTCGCTGGGAGGATGACGATAGTCACTTCGAACCGGATCTTCTACTTTTGGTCTCTAAAACCTAAACCCTAAAAATTCCTCTGTCACAACATTTAACCGGCATAATGTCCCTAACTATTCATCATGCCATCGGTCACACCCAAACAGACTTCATCATGTTACCGCTTGGACGTTTGATCCCCTTGGTTTTCTTCAAATTTATCTCACAGCTTTCGATCTTGCCTTTTGTACCTTCCCATACATTGTTACCTATAGCAAGTCTTCATAGCTGAAACTTTCATCTGAACATTTCGGGCATATACTGCTGCTCTCCTGCTTCCTCTTCATTTTCTCTCTTCTTTCGTCACCTCTGCGATATTTACCAGAGCGACGGTTTGGCCAGATCTTTCCTCTCGAGCTATGGTGCTGCCACCAGTACTCGCTGCAGTCGCAGTGCCTCCATCGGCTTTTCATGTATAGCTGAGGGCAGCTTCAGTATCTCATTTTACCTTGTGTTGTACCTTCTAAAGCCACACCTTACTACCTAGGCTTGGCAGCTTTTTGCCAGCAAAGGATGCTTATCAATAGGATCCCTATGCTACTTAGTTCTATTGTTATCAGTAGGGTAGGTTTTGCATATAAAAGCATATCTAGGACATTTAATTGCATCATATAAACAAAGAAGGGAAATTTTGTGGGGTTTGTGTTTTAAAGACGAAGATTCAGCCCCGAAATGACTATAGCAAGTCAATTTGCCTTCAACGTAGACTCGAGATTGCTGGTCGCTTCTTGTAGCCCCTAAATCAGCGGCCCGACATTAAAGGGGTTTTTTACTTTTTTTTTCTTATTTTAGCCTAGCCAGGACACTGTCACTTCTGTTTTTTACAGCCCTTAAACTAAATTGAAATTACTGCTTTAGTTCCTCACTGCAACACAGTATGAAGAAAACTCATTCTCAGAGCCCGACTAGAGTCTCAAGTATAGTCGCAGCAAAGGCTGGCCTACAGCAGTGAAATTTAGGATTGCGCCTTGCGATTTTCGTGATCACCCGCAGCACGAACACACACCTGCAGTTTGTGTCTAAAATTCCTCTTGTTTACGCCATGGGTCACAGCCAGTGCATGCACTGCCATCCATGCTTCCTGCTTTATATTCCTTCATTTCACTCACGGTCGACTCCATTCCATAAAGATAAATTACTAAAGCATTGCATCACTTTATTTGTATAATTAAATAACACAAAACATAAGAATGAGTATAAAATATACTATCTTACTTCAACCAACACCCTGCTTCGTACACAAAGTGCCAAGTTTAAAGTAAGATAGGCATATTTTATACTCATTTTATCCTTATGTTTTCGTGTCGCTTTTGTTATATAAATAAGTGTCCTAATGCTTTAAATGTTTATCTTTATGATTAGGTCAACCATTGAATGCATATGAGTGGAAATGGAGAATAAAACAAGGAAGGAAAAGGGCAAAGTGTAGTTGAACAGTGCATGCCGCAACATTGAGCTGTATTCCATGGCATGGAAACAAGAATTTTGGAGCACAAGCACTTCTCAGAAGCCGTGGCATTGATTCGTGCCATGGCAAAAGTGATCCAAAAAATCAACAAAATTTGTATCCTAAATTTTACTGTCGTAGCAAAGCTAACAAGTAGTGATAGCGGTTCTAGCGTCGAACACAAGGATGAGTTTTCTTCAGACAAATGATTTGACAAAGTGAGGTTCAAACGTGAATTTCAATTTGATTTTAAGGTTTTGTAAAACAGGTGTGTTGGTTGTTCACAGGCTGAAACTAAAATAAGAAAAAAGTAAAATAGAACCCCTTGAAGTGTCGGGCCACTGGTTTAGGGTTTTAAGGCAACCAACATGTCCTCGGGTCTTTTTCCTCGCGTTGGGGAGGATGACATATAGTCATTTCCCAAACTGGATCTTCATTTGTCTTTAAAACCTAAACCCTAAAATTTCCTTCAAACATAGCATTTAACGGCAAGCAAATGTCTCCTACATGATATCACATCTCAAAAAACCCACTCCTACAAGAATTCAATAGGAAAATAATTCAGCCGGATACCGGTGATCTAGTGATACATCCACTGTAACCAAAAAGCTTGCAAATACACTAAAGAGGGTGTGGCTAGAGATTTTAACCTAAGGCGAAGCAGGAATGCAAATACCCATAACTCCGTGACATGAAAACAAAGAGAACTTGCAAATTCTACCTTAAACTCCGGGTAATCTAGTGGCCTTCCCTCTTCAAGGAGGAAAGGTTCAGCCAACCATCCTCTGAGTTGTCATCCTTAGAGTGAGTGTTCGTACTGAAAGCGGAGAGAAATGAAAGAAATGGAGAAAAGCGAAGTAACGGAAACCGCCCACCGCCTCTCTATTGCCAAGTGATTGATCCAAAGTTTGTATAGACTGAGGCTTATATAGGTGCTCAATGTATAGGAAATTACCAAAAAAAAAACAAAATCAAAAGCTATTACAAGGATAAATTTGGAAGAAAACCAAAAAGGGATCAAAACGTCAAAAAGCATAAAGTAGCATGAATAGTGCTGGAATGTGAACAGTGCAGGATGAATAGTGGCGGACAAGAGCAATTTCGCAGGTTGTGACCAAAATTTGTTGTGCTTCATTTTCTTATGTTTTCTGCTCTTCTTTCCTCTTGGTCTCTGATCTACGATGCTGGGTTTAACTCGAATTCTTCATGCTTGGATCGACTCAACAATTTTGGCACGATTAGCTCGCAAAAACTGCAAAATTTGCCATAAAATGCGATCAGTAGAATAGTAGGGACCTTAATGTGCAAATCAGGTTAATTAAGCTGATTAGTACATAAAAAGTGCTCAAAAGCTGAAATAAATAGGGTTCAAAATAGCACTTTTTGAGTACCAATCACACCCCCAACCTACACATTGCTAGTCCCTTAGTAATGAAAAGGAAGAAAGAAAGAGCATTCAAAACAAAATCAAAATTTTGTTCACAAAAATTATATTTCAAAATCGCTAGGAATGCAATGCCTAACCCTCGATAAGAATCGAACAAACCTCTTGCCCGATAACTATTTTGAGAGAATGAATGTCATACAAAATCGAGTATCAAAAGAGCCACCATCATCCTGAATTAACCAAAATCTCCACCAAAATTCATGTTTGTTTGACTGGGCTCTCAACAATAAACTGCCAAATTGCACTCTCCCCCCAACCAAGTTACTGGCACAACCCAGTATGCCAACCAACCTAAATAGATCAGACCCACCTCTATTCCACAATTCTTTTGTGTCATAGGTGCAATTCTTGCTGAGAATCGACACTGAATTATAGAATGATCTTATGTTCTCCAGCGAACATTCAACAAAAGGATCTTTCAACCGCCAAACTCTACAGGTTTCCACTCGAACTCGAATGATTTCGAGAATCCGGAAGACCTACAACTCGCTAAACTTCACCCATCCGAATTGCAATGGAACACTAAATCCAAGGGCTCCCAACCAGTTGGCTTAGGGCACCAGGCTTTAAAGGCTTTCGCCATAAACCCCTCGGACCGTGTTCGGGTTTGAAGGCAAAGCGTTGCAATTTTCTTCTTTTGCTTTTTTTTTTTTTTCTTTTTGGAAGACTCATTGGCCTTCTTTCCACAAAGGGTCCCCAACCTATTGGCAAAGCTGGTCAACGAATTCAGGGCAGTTTTACAATGTTTAGGAGGTAGGCAGTTTTTCAACCTATTGTTGAAAACTGATGTGCATCGTGTGTGGTTAGCTAAAGGTGGAAGAAAAATGGTCGAAAGCAACATGAGTTCAACTGATCATCCACTCAACTAGGCATGGAACCAATCTAACATCAATAGAATTGGACAAAGTTTCAATATTTCAAACTATAGGCTAGGCGAAACACAAAAAAAAATGGGTGCAATTTTTGAAAAAGTGAGCTGTATAGTATAACAGCTTCACAAAAAGGAAAACCAGCAAGCCACTAAACATCACAAATGGGCTTGCTCAAAATAGTAACACAATCATAAGGTCGCCACTTCCTTCGCTAACTCTCCCCAACCAAATGTCACATTGTCCGCGAATGGGCTCGCATTGGAGTTAGAGAAGGAAGTGCTACCTCCTTGATGAAATGTACTGTTGTTGGATATGAGACTTCGTAAGCTTTCCATCGACACCTTATTCACCCTGTCATTCATATAAAACAAGTTGGGGAGAAGGAGAAAAGAGAGGAAAAGTGACCAAGCTGGAGCATTTTTAAATTACACTTCATAATAATTTTAAAAAGTGTTCTTTTTGGCTATTTTTGGATTCTACACTCTCTAAGCTTCCAATCCGCATTTCGTTAACGCCTGCTCGATGAAAAAAGCTATAGCTTAAAAAAATCAAAAGAAATCGAGCAGGTTGCGAATTTTTTTTTATTTTTATAAAAAATAAGAAAAATAAAATAAAAAAAACAAAAATTTTTTTGTATAATAAAAAATAAAAATAAAAATAAAATAAAAACACTTTTTTAACTCCGACCATCGCTCAATTTTTTTGTCTTATAGGGGGTCGTCAGACACCTGTTACAAATTCGCACAAAATGCAAAAATTCACAAAGCCATAAATTTTCTAGGTGAGCTCCTATTGCAAACATTTGATCAAAACTGCAAAAATAAACACATAAAAAGTTAAGAAAAAATGAAGAAAATTGAAAATTAAGCTAAAAACAAATATTAACTAAAAATTAGAGAAAATATAAGAAGAAAAATTACTGAAATAAATAAATAAACAAATAATAATAAGATAACACAATAAAAATCAAAACAAAAAGTGGGAGATCATGGCTCCCCAAACCGCCTTAAAGCCTAGAGGTCACTGAACCCGTGGAGCTAAAAAATGCTGGAGGCTTAGGTGCTCCAACCGAACCCGCACCCGAATCCATCCACTATGCCATAACATAAGCAACCCGCCAATGTCTCATGTAGTGGCATAGGTTTGCACAAGGGCCACTAATGTCTTAAAGTTTTGCATCACAGGGCAAGCGATGGGATGGCCTTTATCTTTTGGCAAAGATGAGTGTGTTCTTCATGTATAGGTTGTGTCAAGCAGGATATACACCCTGCAGGGGCTGTTTTAGGTCGGGCAATGGCAATTGATCCAAATTTATGGGGATTAGGCAAGGGTAGCCTTGGTGCTCTTCCCTTGCTTCCTTTCCTCTGACTCCCCCTGCTTCCCTTGCTGGTAGTTCCTCAAGAGCCTCTAATGGTTCCTACATCAATTCCCCCTGAGGTTGCATTTGAGCCTGTTCACCCAAAATACACTCTTCCTCCAGATTCTCCTCCTCTTGATGAACATGTTGTTGGGCAAGCCTTGAAATTGATGTCTCAGTTGTCAATTTTATGATCAATTCCACTTTGAAGCCATCTAATTTCTGGTCCAGGGAGTTCTCCACAGTATGAATTCTTTGGCTTAATTGGGCATTGATTGTCTTCTGCTCTTCCACAAAGTCACCCACTAGCTTAGTAAGGTCTAGAATTGCTTGCTCAACTGGGGAGATTGGCTGTGGTGGTTGAGGCTGAGACGAAGAGGCATACTGTGGATGATGAGTGTTTGGTGGAACACTCAGAGATGGGTGCACTCATCCATTGGTCTCTATAGTCCCTCATAGACCTATTTGAGTTTGGATTTCTCTCCACAGGTCGCGACTCCTATGGAATGCTTCAGAATCCTCATAGACATATACGCCAGTGGTCTATCTCCATGTGGTATTCATCGTGACCGTTCTCCTCTTCCATTTGGCCAAAATTCAAATTCAGTCCAGGTTTTATGGGAGATCGAGTTTGACTAACCTGCCTCCTAGATTTCTAATCCACTGGGAATAGATTCCTGCAGTAAAAACAGGGGCAACACAAAAACCGTCCTGCAACAACTTTTTTTTTTTTTTTACAATGAAATGAAACTAAAAAAAATGACAAAGGAAATATAAAATAAATTCACCAACACTTATGATGAGGATCACAAGTTCAACAACTTCTCACTTGCACTAAGGCACCATCCCCGGGGCAGCCGTCAATTTGATTTGTGCCATAGCAGGGATCAAAATCAACAAAATTTGTATCCTAAATTCTCCTAACGTCGTAGAGCTACCAGTAAGAAGTTCTGGTCAACATGTGGATGGGTTTTCAGTACAAATAGATTTATGCTGAGGTTCAAAATGGTGAATTTCACCTGATTTTGCTGCTGTAAAACAAGGGGTGTTGGTTGTTCACAAAGGAAACTAAAATAAGAAAAAAATGTAAAATAGAACCCTTTTGAAGTGTCGGGCCACTAGTTTAGGGTTTTAAGGCAACCAACATGTCCCTGGGTCTTTTTTCCTCGCGTTGGGGAGGATGACATATAGTCATTTCCCGAACTGATCTTCATTTGGCTTTAAAACCTAAACCCTAAAATTCTCTTCTGAAACATAAAGATTTAATCGGGCATAAATGTCCCTAATCTGTGGATAACATATCCTAAAAACTCTACCCTACAAGAATTAATAGGAAACAAACTAATCGATAACAAGGATCTAGTGATAAGCATCCATTGCAACCAAAAAGCTGCTAAGTACACGTTAGTGAGGGTGTGGCTAGAGATTTTAACTCTAAGGTGAGAAGTAGAACACAAATACCCATAACCCCAGATACATGAAAAATGGGTAGAACTTGCGCCTACCTCAAAACTAGTACTAGTGGCCTTCCTTTCTAAGTGAGGAAGAGGTCTAGCTGGCCCATCCTCCGAGTTGTCATCCTCAGAGGAGGTTTAGTAGCCGGAGAAAGTGAGTAGAAAAGGAAAGAAATGGGAGAAAAGGAAGTGCGAGAAACTTTCACTTCCACCGCCTCTCTTATCACGGGCTGATCGAACCAAAAGTTTGTACGTATTTGACTATATAGGTGCTCAGTGTATAGGAAATTACCAAAAAAAAAAAAACAAAATCAAAAGCTATTACAAGGATAAATTTGGAAGAAAACCAAAAAGGGATCAAAACGTCAAAAGCAGAAAGCATCATGAATAGTGGCCGAATGTGAACAAGGCAGATGAATGCATACGATAATTTCGCAGTTGTGACTAAAATTTGTTGCACCATTCTTCATGTTTTCTCGTCTTTCTTTCCTCTTGGTCCTCATCTACGATGCTTTTAGTTTGACTCGAATTCTTCATGCTTGGATCGACTCAACAATTTTGGCACGATTAGCTCGCAAAAACTACAAAATTTGCCACAAAATGCAATAAGTAGAATAGTAGGGACCTTAATGTGCAAATCGGGTTAATTACGCTGATTAGTACATAAAAAATGCTCAAAACCTAAAATAAATAGGGTTCAAAATACCACTTTTTGAGTACTAATCGCATCAACGTTGCGCCATGACATTTCAGCCGGAGAAGAATCGAAAGCAACAAACACCGGTATGTCACACATCACTACTTACATGTCATGAAGCATCCATGAGAATTTATGGAGAATTTAAGCCCTATATAGCTGCAATGCCATGACATTGGATTACATGTCGTGGCATCGTGGTCTAGATTTCACAAATTATTGATATCGGTCTATTTTTAGGGCCTATTTCCCAAAACACTCTATAAACACTTATTTCTTTATTTTTAGAGGAGATATACGTAATTGCAATGTAGAGAGGACTGGAAATAAGCCTCTAAGCGGTTTCTAACCCTAGGGCTAGCCTTTTAGAAGAAGATCAAGAAAGGAGATTCTCTTTATGTTTTTCTTCATATTTAGTTGTATTTCTCCCCTCATTATGAATCGATTTCATTTCTAGGGTTTTAGATGCAGTTTGTTTATGATTTATATTGAACACTATTTACTTTCCATTTTATATTTAAATGCCCTAGTTTATTCTTCATATTTGTTGATGATTGTACACCATTGGCATTTTTTTATGTTCAATTCGAGATTTGAGAAGTGATAGTTGAATTAAACATGTTTAGGGCATCACATTTCACCATTGACAAGAAATTGTCATGGGTTTTGTGGGGGTAATTAGGGTTTCTCAGGTTTATTGCGCTCTTAGGGCTTTGGGGTTGAGTAGAAATGCAAAATACCTAACTTATATGGGTATAATGTGGGTTATTAAGAGAGATTCACATGTGCAATAGTGAGGCTTACCATATTAGCCAAGTAATAGAATGCCATTTAGAGTAAATTGGATCATGATGCATAGGATTAACAAATGAAGTCTAAACCATAGGTTTTTCATATTTGCTTCACTCCATTTCATGCTAGTTTAGAATTCCCTTAAATTCTTTAGCTGTTTTCCTCATTACTCTACCTTAAATCCATCATCCGCATAAAGTTAGGCTTGACCAATTTCAGTAGTTAGTAACTTAATTAATCTCTGTGGGTTCGACACTCTCTTAATTCTATACTACTTGAGGTGATACGTATCAGGTGCACATAGCACACACGACGGTATAACGTGGCCGGTGTACTTCATCAAGTTTTCGCGCCTTTCAGATACACTTGAGATCTAAGAACAAAATTTTCACCAAGTTCCCTTAGGAAAGGTCACTGACAATGTGGGGGCAACTTACTATGTTCACCATGCTGATTTTTGCCTTGTCCTTTAAAGATTGCAAATGCTTTTGGATCCTTTGTTGCTTAATTTATTACTATAGAACTCTTTCATTGTGTCCTTTTGAATTTTTATCTAGAAAATCTTATTCATCCCATTATGTCATTGTGCTTTAGTTTGTTTAGTTGTTGCCTCGTGCCCTCTCCTCCGCTTTAGGGTGCAGAGTTGCGTTTAGTGTGATGAGTATGTTTTATACTCATTTTAACCTATGTTTTTGTATGTTTTTATGTTTTTTTTATATAAATAAGTGTGCTAATTCTCTAAATGTTCATATTTATGATTAGGTCAATCATTAAATGCATATGAGGGGAAATTATATTAAAACAAACAATGAAAAGGGCAAAGTGTAGCTTATATCAGCAGCATGTCATGATATTATTGAGGTATATGCCACTAAGACAAAACAAGAATTTGAGTACAAAGAGATCGAATCCCGCAAAGATCAATGCCTGATGCCGGACATCAGCGTAGAAGAATTGGCAATGCTAGTTTAGTAGGTCGCGAGCATCACCGTCATTATCATCGCTGAACTGTGCAAGAATTTCTCAGCATTTGAACTAGCCTTACATAGCTATTATGTCGCGGCATTGGATTACATGTTATGGCATCGCGGCTTCGATTTCACAAGTTCCTGATTTTGACCCATTTTTAGGGCCCATTTCCCAAAACACTATATAAACACTATTTTTATTATTAGGTGAGAGAGAGGCGACCAAAGGAGGATGGGAATAAGCCTCTAGGGTTTCTAACCCTAGGGACAAATCTTCGAAGCAGCTAAGGATGAAGCAAGTGGGAGATTCTCGTTTATGTTTTCTTCTCATCTTTTGGCTGTACTTCTCCCATTATGAAACTAATTTTGTTTTCTAGGGTTTTAGATAATTTGTTTATGATTTATGTATTTGAACACTATTTTTACCATCCATTTGATACTAAGTACATTTCATTAAACGCATATTCTATTCTTCATATTTCCGATGATTATACACCATCGATATTTTTGCGGCCCTAATCTTAGATTTGAGAAGTGAGAGTTGAATTAGATATGTTTAGAGCATCAAATTTCACCATTGATAAAGAAATTCTCATGGTTTGGGTAGTAATTAGGCTCGGTTTAATTGCTCTTGTGGTTTTGTGGTTGAGTAGTGGATGAAACATACCTAAGTTCTATAGGTAGAATGTGGTTATCGAGAGATATTCACATGTGCAGAGTGAGGCCTTACCTTGCGGGTAGTGATTAGAATGTCATCGGGAGTAACAAGGGATCATGATGCATAAGGATTAACCAAATGAAGTCTAAACCCTAGGTTTTCCATATTTCATTTCACCCATTTCACATGTTAGTTTAGGATTTCATTTCTTTAGTTGCTTTACTTGTCATTTCTACCTTAAATCCATCATTCAGATAAAATTGTACTGCCCAATTTCAGTAGTGTTAAAATATAATCCAAGTGGGTTCTACAATTCCTCTTAGTTCTATATTACTTGATGCGATGTGTGCACTTGCCCACACAGGCACACACATTTTATATAGCACGCCGATAACCTATTAGTGGTTTCAAGTAAAGAAGACTACGTGATTAGTGCTCGAAAAGTGCAATTTTGAACCCTATATTAGATAGGTTTTGAGTACTTTTTGATCATTAATCATGTCATATATCCCAATTGAAGTGTTCATGTTACCTTAGTAACACTTATACCAAATTTAGGGTGTTTTTTGGTTGTTTTATGTGACTCTTTTATACACATTCGACTTCAACCTCAATGCAATGATCATCATGAGGTTGGAGTTTAGTCTCAATGCATCAACAAAGCCCTAAAAATCGATGTAAAAACAAAGGCAAGGTGAAGAAATGAGATGCAAGCTTGAAGATGTGATGTGAGCGTGAAGTTAATGTTAATGCAAGTTAATTTCGCAATCAATCTTAATCTTAGCGACTCGCAACCAACTCGCAAACCTGCTCGCAATCCAAGATAAATTGCGAAATTCGCTAGCCAACTTGCACTGTGCATTTGGCACCGCTGATCGACACTTCGCTAGTTTATTAATTTCGCTTAGCAGCGAATTTCAACATTGCCAAATTCATAGCATTGCCAAATTCATAAAGTGCCTTGCTAATTTCATGTTACTGCCAAATTCATAACCTGCCAAATTCGCTAATTGTTAAATTCTCACCTCTAGCGAATCATGTGCCTTGGTTTGGTCCTCGTAATTAACGCAACCGCCTAAACTTGGAAGTTTATTACTCCAATTGTCCCAAGTAACTCAGTCTAGTTATTAGGTTTTGGTAGTTTCATACTTTGAGAGGTTTATAAATACCTCATGTCTTGTAATAAAAAAGAGGAGGATAGAAGGTGAATACAAGTTTTTGGTGATTTATGTTATTTTCTTTATCGCTTTTGTAAATAAATTTGCTTTATTTTTAAGCTTTGCTTTTATTTTCTCTCTCTCTCTTTCTTTCTCTCTTTCTTCTTTCTTTCACTTTCCCTGCTGCCAAACACACCTCTGAGATGACAACTCCAAGAGATGCTGCTGTTTCCTTTCTTTGAGTTATAAATGGTTGCTTGGTGGTAGGCATATGCATGTTGTCTTGTATTAAAAGCTACGGTAGTGTATTTATGGCCCTTTATTCTTAAAATATATTTATGTTAATATGGATACATTGATCAACACACTCATGTCTTAGAAAGATCTGTTGTCTTTAGATGGTCTCACGAGCCTAGATGAATATTACATGTTAGGGTTCTTCAAATTGGGGCTAAGTAACATTTCTATTATTTTGGCCATTACTCTCCATGCTTTAGGATGCAGTGCTCGGGTGAGAGATGTAATCGTTGTTCTTAGATGGTCTTTACGAGCCTCTAAATGATAATTGAATGTTAGGCTTTAAACTAAAAGGGGCCACAACTGATGCTACCCGTATTGACTCAAATAGGAGATGTTTCACTGGGTGAGGTGGTTTGCTAGTTAAATAGATACTAAGTATGCCGTATGGACTACATGCTTGCATGTCATAACGCGAGGATAAACCCGAGGACACTTGTTTGCCCTAACTCACGTTGGGTAAACCCAACTCCTTAACTTTTTCACCTTTAACTTGCTTTACACTCGGCCAACCATTCCCCACCGCTTTTTGAAACACAAATTCCAAAGAGTCCAAAATAGAGCCTTACCTTCAGTAATCTGGGAGCAACCATTTCTAGGATGAGAAACCCATCCCCTGAAATTAATTAGACTACTATATCAAGTAAGAGCTTTGACTACGTAGTAGGAACTTAGGTGTATATAAATTTTGTTGATTTTAGCTCAGCCTACTGCGGGTACCTAATCACTACGTGTTTGTTGAAAAAGTCCTCATGGCTTGAAACAATCTCTCTTAGGCAATGGTACAAGAGATTTAACTGATTTGTAGATTTCTACAACTAGGAGATGCACTTGTTAGAAGTTGGGTCAACTTTTGAAGATGTGATGATGAGTTTGCCAGATATCCACCTTTGAGATGTGGACGAGCATGTAGACAGCAACAAGGATAAAGAAGAAATTTAAAGAGTCAAAGCTCAACTTAGTAGAGAGTTTGAGATGAAAGATTTAGAAAGAAAGAAGACTTTAGATGAGATTCTACATAGGATGCAAGTTGTAACTAAGTAAAAAAGGGTACACTGAGAAAGTTCTTTATAGATTCAACATGCAGAATGCCAAGTCTATTAGTACTTAACAGCTTTCTCATTTCAAGCTTTAATACATTTTATCTCCCCACAATCGAAGACGAGTGCCGACGCCATACTGTCTCGAGTTCCATATTCTAGTGTAGTGGGTCTCTTATGTATGCTAAGGACCGTTCCTCATCTAGATTTACTATATGATGTTAGTGTTGTTAGCAAGTATATTGCTTAACCTTGCAAAGAACATTGGGAAAGTTTAGTGAATATTTAGGTACTTGCGTGGTTCTTCTGATGTTTGTTTGTATTTTGGGAAGGCGAGTGTTAACCGATTTTGTTATAGACCAAACTATGCAAACAAAGTTATGACTCTGCTACCAAGGACTAAATAAAGTCTCCGGCAACGGCGCCAAAAACTTATTCGACCAAAATGTGATATAGATAGACCAGTGAACAAACAAGACTATATATAAGCAAATTTATTGAACTGCTACCAAGGACTATTATATAATCCTTAGCAACGACACCAAAAACTTGTTAAGACCGAAATATGATGAAAATATATTTTTGTCTTTTTTTTTTTTTGTAAACTGGATTCATTAAAGATTTTGATTGGTCTTAATCACTGCAAGTGCATAGATCGTAAAAGTAATAAAAGTGGATTTTCATTAAGTCCAGATATCGTTCTCACAAGGATTGAAGATGAATCATAAAATCAACTACCCAACTACTTAAGATCCTTACTATTTGAACTCCAATATTAAGATGATTGGAAAACGAATAAAATAATACTAAAGTAAATTCACTAGTGTACATAAAATATTAATAAGAATAAAGTTGAGAGTTCACTGAGTGAGACAACACTAGAACATAGATCAATGAATAATTGTCACTCTCGCATCATCTTGAATCTTAGCTGCCTACAAGTTCAAAGTCGAATTTGTCAAAGACGATTGTGTATAGCCTGATTTCTCCCTCAACCATACCTTTCACTAATTAGAGATTCATGTTAATTTCTGACTCATGAATCTAATCAACTACTTGTAAGATATAATCCTTCCTGCCTAAGATTGAAAGTATTTTTCCTTTCGCATTTCCATACCCGTGATCTTAGGACTAGAGAATTCTCGCTTCATAGACAGATGTCAGTAGTCTTCTCCAATTTGGGTATGGTGGTGCACATCCTTCAATACTGATGAAATTCTCTATTTCCTTGATTAGATCCTTGCTAACAGGGGATCAGAATCCTTTCATCAGAGAGAGAAGAAACCTTTGAGTGATTAAACTGATATTTCACCAAACTATCCTCAAACCATGAGTAAGTTAGTGATTTATTTGAGTAATATTTCAGAGTTCATTAGTTCCAAAGTATTAGTCTATCTTACCCACAAAGAATTGCTCCATCACCCTCAGGAATTCTTCATCTGTGTCCCTTGAAGGGCCTCCTAGAAGTGGAACGAATGCAATACTTTAACTTAGGTACGGTACTAGTGCAGGAGCAAATTAAGTTGAAATAATACCAATCAAAATAGATTCGAATTCCTAACTAAGGCGTTAACTTCCCTTTGTGTAGAAAATAGCTGATCATCATCGACCATTCGGAAGGGAGCTCAACCCTTTAAAACTGATTCACTCATATGTCGACTAACTGTCGGGAAAATTCAGCGAAAGTGTAAACAAGCAAATAATGAAATCCAAAAATTTTCCATACTCCATTTTATTAAAAGCAGTAATGAAGAGGGTAACAAAAATTTATTCGAAGAGTGCACTATAGTTCATTACTCAACTCTGGAAAATCAAAAGAAAACTAACTAAAAACTATGCTCAAACTAAATCTACTAAAAAGGGAAAAAAAAAAGAAATAAAAGAAAAGAAAAATAATATATAGAGAGTCTTCAACCACCCAGAAGTCTTGGATTTACAGAAGCTGCGCACAGTGCCCTAGATGCGTCTATTTATAGACTTTCCAATGTTGGGTCATAATTTAAGACAGTGTTGTGGATTCCCCGATTTCTAGCCCGAGTGGTCGTTTGTCACAATAAGTCTTTGGTATTTATCCGCGGCTTCTATAACAACGCGGTACTACGTGGCGACAAACTTTGATAATGTTGCGACCGCGACTGTCGGTAGTCTTGTACATTCTATCCTTGACATAATTTTTTTCTTATGTCGCGACGCAATTTTGATTCTGAACAATTTACGCCATTGACAAAATTTTCTTTTCGCGAGTGACCGGTCTTTTCTTCTCTAGTCCTTGTTGCTTTCCTTGTTGCTTGCTATTAAGACCAAACTGTATGATGTGATCAGTATATGCCAAACTTTTGGTACAGCGACTCAAGAACTTTTCAGTCCTCGGCAACGACACCAAAAACTTGTTAAGATCAAACTGTATGATGTGATAAGTGTATGCTAAACTTTTGGTACTGGCACTCAAGAACTTTTCAGTCCCCGGCCAATGGCGCCAAAAACTTGTTAAGACCAATTTTCACATACATGAAAAGATGGATTTGTTTTTTTTTTTGGTAAAATGACTCATTTAAAATTTGTGTGTGGTCTTTATTACTGCAGGGTGCACAGGTCATCTGAGTAATAAGTGGATATTTAAAGTCCAGATATCGTTCCCACAAGGAAGGATGATAAAATCAAAGACTAACTTCTCCAACTACTCAAGATCATTACTATTTGAACTCCCTTTGTTATGATAAGAGGAATTAAAATGTAGTCCTAGACCCCAAAAATCTTTAATGTACAAAAATGAGTTTAATAAAATTGGGGTTGAGGATTCACTAAGTGAGACAAGCGGACATGGATCCAATTAGTAATAATCAATTTGCGCATCATTCAGGATTCATAAGCTCAACCATAGAATTGGAAAACTAAGTTTGTCAAAGATGCAAGGTAGTATAGTTTGGATTTCTCCCTTAACCATACTTTTCACTGATTAAAGTTTCATATTCATTTTTTAGACATGATTCTAATCAGTCACTTGTAATATGTAACCATCTTTCTAAGATTTAAGTATTTTCCTTTTCAGTACTACATACTTAGATCTTATGACTAAAGAATTCTTACCCCATAGACAGGATATTGCAAGCCTTCTCCAATTTGATTGACACCTCATCCTACCCTTATGATGAAAATTTCCATCTCCTTGATTAGATCTTTGCTAACACGGGATCAAAATCAATTTAAGCGAGGAAAGGAGAGACCTCAGTGATTAAACAAATACTTCATTCAAACATCCTCAAATTATAAGTAAGTTGGTGATCTATCTGAGTAATCGTAAAGTTCATGAGTTCCATAGTATTAGTCTACACTTTTGTAAGGAAGTAACCTACACTCGAGTTCTCCATCTACGTGTCACTCGAGGGCCTCTAGAAATCAGTGAATCTGATAACTTGCATTGGGTACTGGTACTAGTGCGAGAACAAATAGAGATTTATAAACAATACCAATCAAATAAATTAAAGATTCTAATTAAAGCTTTTCTTCCACCTTATGCAAAAAATGACTATCATCGATGACCCATTCCAGTGAGCTAAACTTTTCCATTGGTTCCAATAATATCGACTAATGGATTAGGAAAATCCTTGAAATCATAAGCAGGCCCGAAATAAATGAACTCCATAAAATTTCCATCATCCATTTAATTCAAACAGTAATGAAAAAGAAAATTTTATGAAGAAATACCAGCTTGAAGCTGCACTTCAGTACAATACCCAAATCCAGAAAATTAACGGAAAACTAACAAAATAAAGCTACACTAAAACTAAATCTACTAAAATGGAAAATAAGATAAATAAAATAAAAAAATAAAAAAATACAAGAGTCTTCCAGCCCCAGCGTCTGGAGTTGCGGAAGTGCACACGTACTTACTAAGCGTGTATTTATAGGCTTTCAATGTTGGAGCACCTCACTTCATTAGTGCGTTGTATTGGATCCCAGAGTCGGCCCAAATTGGTCTCTTTGTCGTGACATAGAAAGTTCTGTCGCGACAAAGCCTTTAGTCTTTGTCGCTGCCTCTATCGTAGCTTCTTGTTTTCTGTCGCGACCTATTCTCTGGGCTTGCTTCTTGGATTGTGTTGCGACATATTGTGATAATGTCAAGACATAGATTTTATTCAGCAGTCTTGTTCTTGTCACTATAGAAATGTCTTGTGTCGCGACACCAAACTTGTTTGAAGCCAACTTCTCATGCCCTTGTCCTTACAGGTTTTATGACATAATTTTCCTTGTCGAGACCGAGCATTTACCTTTAGTTTATCAACTCTTGTCACGACAAGGTTTCTTTGAGGTCAGCAAGCGAATTTTGTCGCGTGAGAAACTCCTTAGTCATGACGGAAATTTTCTTCTCTAATTACTGGCTTGTTAAGTTGTGTGTTGCGACATAGAATTATTTGTTCGTTCTGATTTACATGGTATGCTTGGTTCTTTCTTGATTTCTCCTTGACTAATTTTCTCTATCGCGATAGAATTTTATCATTCCATAGCTTTTATTGTCGTGACAAAAAACTTCTTTGTCACCATCCTTCTTGTGTTGCTCTTTAGCTTCTTGTCGCGACAGGGAATTCACCTCCGTCATGTTTGGTTTGTCTTACGAGAAATAATCTTTGTTTAAACAGTGAGTCTGTGAGGCGGCTTGATGCTAAAAATTTTGTCTAGCGAGTTTTCTTTGTTGCGACAACAATTCTTCCTTGGTGACTTGATGCTAAAATTTTATGTAAAGGATTTTCTTTGTTGCGACAAAAATTCCTTCTTAAGTTGGCTTGATGCTAAAAACTTTGTCGTAACATAAAACGCATCTCCGGTTGACTTGTGTTGTAATCGAGTAATTTACAGCCATGACACTTGATTGTCTTTTATCATGACAAAGTTCATCTGTTAGCCTTCATCTTTTTATGTTGTGACATAAATTATATTGTCACGACACAACTTCTTTGCTCCCTACTTTAATCGTTGTCACGACAGAGTCAAGGATTGTCACGAAAGTTTTCTTCAGAATCTTCTTCAATAATGTTGCGATAGAAAAACTCTTTGTCGCGACACAATTTCTCTTTCAGCCATTGAGTTATATCTGAGCTTTGTTGCAACATTTAGTTGCTAGCTATGACATAGTTCCTTTGGCCTGCTTAAATTTTGTGTCACAACATATGAAAATTATGTCGCAACAAAGACTGCTGCATTTTCCACCTTTTCTTGCTTCTTTTCTGCTTATTTTCTCTCTTTTTTCAAATAACACCTACAAAAAATAAAGTTGGTGAATATTCCATAATATGGCATAAAAATAGATCTAAAATTATTAAAACATTTCAGAAAAATATATTAAAAATAGATGAGTTTAAGACTCGCCAAATTCCCCCAAACTTAAAGTTTTGCTTGTCACAAAGCAAAGAAAAGAAATTTTGTTTGTCCTCAAAAAAGTCAGCTTTTTATTTTTAAGGACATTTTGTTGTTTAAGCTCAATTGGGTAGGAAACACATGTCAGTTGTAAAATTACTTCTAAACATGTTTCCAATCTAGAATTAGGAAGATTTTACATTAAGTTCACTAAACCAACCAATAATTCATATGGTGTAACAATTTAATCATTCAATCCTGATTTTTGTATGTGTGTTGGTCTTGCTCATTTTCTTTGGCATATTAGTTAATCTCTAGATACCTCGCCTGGGCATACTTTTCATTTTTAAAGTCTCATGTTTGTTTATCATATTAATTCTTACTAATGTAGGCATAACACCACCTTCGTAATCAATAGGCCTTTTAGGCTTAATGTGTGGCTTGGGAAATTGTGTAGATACTGTATACTTTAGGCTTAATTTTACCCGTATTTCACTAACAACTTACACTATTTCCTACTTGATACATCCTTGATTTCTTGATTGTAAAAGTTTTCAACTTTCCCATCAGGTTTGTGCATCTTTCCACATATTCTTCATTGTGGTATCTTTTCCTCTTTTCCTTTCCCACACATAGAAGATAACTTCTCTTCCTTATTTTATAAGCTTTTTCACTTTTTATCTTTCACCAAGTTTTATGGAATGGCAATGTTGGTCTTTAAGCTTTCTAACACTTAACAAAACTTTGGTTAGTAACTCATACCAAATGGCAGCATTAGGTACTAGGTGCTGAACACCCCTAAGTAAGAACTTAATGGTTCAAGGGAGGAAGCCTAAAAGGTTCAAACTCATTCCTCCTTGATGTTTCTTACTTTTCATGCCTTCTTTCATAATCCTTTCATCTTTTCTACTTCCTTGCATTGTTTTTCTCAACCCTTTTCATCCTTTTCTACAACTTGAAATAATATTCCCCCAAACTTGTCCTTTTCTGTCCTTAATGTACTTTGTTTGATAATCTGGGCAAATAAGGATTCTTTATTGTAGAATTATGTTTAGGGAAGAAAATTGGCTTCTCATTTGCTGGTTGATGATGAGATTGGTTGTAGGCTCAAATAAGGAACTAGTGTATATGCTTATGCATATAAAAGGGCATGCTTTGAAAGGCTTAAACTTCCAAGGATGGCCTAAATCATTTTTGTTAGTGGTATTTTGTGATTTCGCCTTGACTAATTATCTAACAAGTTATAGGACATTGGAGAGTTTACTGTGATGGATCCCGGAAGATGTTCCTAGCCATGGCACAATTTCTTTCAGAGTTATTGTTGACCATGTGTATAGTTTATCAGATTTTTATAATTAAACTGTTTACACAAACAAAATTATAGGTCTGATTGCTCCACAATTTATTAAAGCCTTCTTAATCTTGGAAGTTCTACTCATTTATTCATAACCTACAACTTTCCATTTCATTCATTTCATCCTACCCTAATTAATCTATCAAGTTTTTTTGTTTGGTTTTGGTGAGATTTGTTGTTTGCTCAACACCCATGATTCATTTTAATCATGCTTTCAAACAAAATAATCCAACACAACCACAATTTCATTTTCATCAATTTCATTCAACCAAACATGCTGCAGCAATTTAACAATGATCTCTGTGAGTCGCTTTCAATTATTTCAACTAAGCTATTTCTTCAAACTTCATCAATTCAAACTTATTCACAAGTAAACACAAAGAAGGAACGCACATAAACTCAAAAATTTTCACAAACAGGGAACATCAATTTTAGCACAAAAATTTCACAATTTATATTTTAGTGAATGTTTCAATAGTGGACATTATGTACAGAGAGGGAGAAGAGATGGAAGAGCAGGAGCTATTTTTCTTTTTCCTCACATGCCTATGGGAGGGAGGTGTTAACTAAGTCTAATTTATACCCAACAAGGTATGGGTGAGAACCGGGATTCGACTTATGGCTGTCTTGACTGACTACCTTCTCCACTTTTGTTTAGTACAGACCGCTCCATAGTTAGGGCTAGTTTCTTGATCATTTCATTTTGTCTCTACCCAATAGAATCTGTGGTTCCTCAAACTCACCTAAAGAGTACATTTGATCAAGTTCTGTTGGATCATATCCAAGCTCGTCAAAGATTTCCGTAGTTCAGGGTGCCCTCCAATTTTGTCCATTTTTTTTGATTAGAGTTATTATCTCCTTCTGTTCTCCTTGTGGCTGCATACTTAAAGGCACCTCATTTTCTACTAAAGAAGTTCTTCTCCATAGCATCCTCCCTCTCTTTCATGATCTCTGAAGCTCATCGTCTCGGTTCGAGCTTGTCTAAGAGAAAAGCATTCTCTTGCCTCAGTTCTTCACTCAGCTCTTGCTCTCTTCTCTCCCATCTACTCTTCCATTCTCCTCATCTCTACTTTAGAGCTTCTTCCAAGTATTAGTCTCTTCTTTGAACTCAACCTCATGTACTCATCTTTGAGTCAGAGTCGAGCTCACTAGTTGTCCTCTCTTCTAGTTCTTGCTTCATGGCCTCAGCAAATCTACACTACAACATTGCTACTTAGAGGCTCTAAGCTTTCGACCTGCTCTGGGTGGACTTGTCTCACCTCAAGGGAGAAGGTCAATATTGGGCTCACACTTTCGCCAGGAGCTTCTGCTTCATCTTCGTGCCGCTGTTGTTTTTTCACGGTTCTTCTTCCTACACTTCCTTCCATCCTGCCTTCCTCGCTTATGTTTTTAGCCCCTTTATGATTCTAGTTAATGTCAGGCACAAACAAGGCCTCTCTCTCCCAATCTCTTGAACACCACCCAAAATGCAAAAGTCTTCGATGTAATCACCTAAATATACCCTAGTTGTTTCTCGACATGTTTAGGGTATTTTGTAAGCATAATTTGAATGTTTCATGATTTAAATGCGAAACATGGAAATTGAGGAATCCGGAAATTGTACAATACTTAAGGGCAAATATGTAATTTTCCAAAAAGGGGGCATATAAGTCAAAAGATGAAAATGCTATGGGTTAAAATAGAATTATGTCTAAGTTGATTTGCAAAAAGAGAAGAACCTAAGGACCTAAATGCAAAAATGAAAACTTAACCCAAAAAAAAGGGTTTTTGAGAGCCAAACAAGGCCTAAGAGATATTTTTGATTTAAGACTAAAATTGGTCTCATTTTGAAGAAGAACAAACCGTGGAGGAGAAGAGAGAAGGGAGTAAGAAGAAGTAAGAGGAAGAGCAAGAGTAGCAAGGCAGAGCTTTCGGGTAAAAGGTATGGATTTCTATGATTTTGGTATGGATTTTACATGGAAAGTAAGGACTATGTGGAGCCTTGGTATGGAATTCTAGGAAATTTTATGAGCTTCAAACCTAGGGTTTTGATACAGGATTTCATCCTAACTCAAAAATTCTTGAGAGCAAGTGGGTAAAAACCCCAATGGTGCCAAGAAAAACATGGAATCCTCCCTTTAAGGTTGGATCTATGGTTTAATTGAAAGCAATTGAGTTAGGCTTAGAACAAAACCCTAAACTAATCTTCATGTTTGGTTTGTGTATGGATTATGACTCATATTAGAGTTGTTTTTGGGAGAAATTCATGGAAGATTTTTGAGGAAAGATATGTAATGAAGGATGAATTGAGTAAAATTGATATTTCAAGATGAATTTGGAGTGGTTTTAAGGTGTATATAGAGTATTGAGTTGATGTGGGTAGAAATACATGGAAAAATGGAAGAAAAACCCACATTATGGGCAAAATTTGAGGGGTCAGATCGGGCACAGTCAAAGCTATACCTAAGATTTGTGTAGTGTTATGTTTTTTGTTTTGACTAGTGTTTGCATTTCACTACAACTTGCTCATTTCTTATCCGATTTGAGTGATTCAAGTTACTACTTAAAATAGACTTCAAGGAGAACCAAACATCCTGAAATAGGTACCTTCTAATTCTGATTCAGGTGGCCCAAAAAGTCACTCAAAGTGGGGCTATGTTCAAGCCAATTTATGCTTCAGTTTTTGACCAAAGAGTAATCCCGGTTGTTTAGGACATAACTTGAGTTCCGGTGCTCCGATTTTGGTGATTCCAGTTGGAGGAGAACCCATAGAACCTTAGCTTGAAAGGAGTACAAAGAACCAGTGTCAAAATGGAGGCAAAGATACTGGAAATGGTATTACAAACCCGCCTAGTGTAAATCTGCAGAATTGACTAGTTTGGCATGAAAAATGTCATAACTTTTAGTTTTCGATGATCTACCAATATCTCCAATTTCTAAGTAAAGTAGATACATAGAGGAAGCAAGAATACATGAATGATGTGAATACATAGGTGTCATACCATACAAGTATAGGAAATTCCATATGTAATAGGCATGAACATGAATATGACAGAAACATGAAAATGTACTAAAACATGAACATGAACATGAAAGGCAATATGTCATGAAACACATAATGGGGCTAAGAATGCCATAATTATTCTCAGGATGACAAAAATAGATTATATATGATTATTATCACATATAATTATATAACTGCCTAAGACCAGTTATTGAGTGACATGGCACCTTGTTACGGGCGCTGACGCAGGTACCCTGCATTCTCCGATCAATGCGACACACTTCACCATGCTTTCACACATTAGTACTGTACTTCCGATTAGTGCGACGACACTCGACCGTGTGCCGCACATTAGCACCGTACTCTCGACAGCGACGACACTCGACCGCGTCGCACATTAGTACTTCGTACTCTGATTAGCGACGCACCGCGACCGCGCACGACACACAGTACCGGCATTTTCCGACAGCGACGGCACTCTCCGACCGCGTTTCCGCACATTAGTACTCTGGTACTCTCCGACAGCGCGACGCACACTATTTCTGACCGCGCTTCCGCAATAGTACTGCAATTCTGATTAGCACGCATCAACAGCGCCACCACACTCGCCAGCGCTTCCGCACCGCTGGTGCCACGCACCCCAAGATCGCATCAGACTTCGGCACTTATTGAAGGCGTCCTACTCATTCAGATTAATGGTCTAGGCAACTTAACAAATATATGATAAGACTCTCAATAAAGAATAAGAGTAAAGAAAATGAATACGGTAAAGATCTCAATGTACCTACGGGTACCCCTCAGACTGCTCAGAGTACCTCACGTACTTTTGTACAAGTAAAATCTTCGAGTACCCAGGTATTTCATCTGCACATATGTACACGCTCAATATAAGAATGTCCCGTATCATTGCACAAGATCCGTAATAAGTATAAGTTCCGTATCACACGATAAAAATCTGAAATACAAGTATAAGATTCGAAATACAAGTATGTGCTCCGAAATACAAGTATAAGTTTCGTAAGACAAGTATAAGTTCCGTAATACACGTATAAGATCTGAAACACAAGTATAAGATCCGTAAAACAAGGATATGCCCTATAGTACAAGTGTAAGATACGAAATACAAGTATAAGTTTTGTAGTACCTACGGGTACCTCTGTATCTGATTAAATTATGAAGTACCTACGGTTACTCAGAGCAAGTATAGGGTTCCAGAGTACCTAACAGTATCTCCAACAAGTGTAATCTTCGTAGTATGCTATAAGCCCTATGGTATAAGTATAGCTTCCTCGAAAATTTGGCGCGGTACCTTCGTATAAGTATAAGTTCTCCTGAAACTATAAGAGATCCTGAGATAGATATAAGTACCGCGATGCAGGCATCTCGCATAAGCATAAGCTCAGAACTTCCTACGGAGATCTGAACAAGTATAAGATAGATAGAAGTATGAGTACATGATAAGTACCTCCGTCTGCGAGGTGTATAAGTTCAGCATCGCCAGGTTGAATCTAATAAGTATGTGTCCTCATGATCGGAATAAGAATAAGTCCGTCATGAGTGTAAAGATCTGAAAAGTATAAGATCAATGTTATAAGTATAAGTCAATAAGAATATCCGCTATAGATATAAGATCCGGTCGCTATAATAAGTCCTAATAAGAATAAGTCCGTATAAGCATAAGTAATTGTATAAGTTCATTATATGTGATGAGTGCCTAAAACACCTTACATCTTACACCTCGCAGTTTGTCATTATTTTTCAAGTACATTTATTTTATAATAATTTTATAGTTTTTGTGGCTAGATCCTCGATTTTGTGTCCGTGTGGTTACAGTAATATCGAGCGTGAAAGAGCAGCTTTGGAAGCAAATTTTGGAACAATGGAGCGGTGCAAGGAAGTGACCGCCACGCCGCTGACGCTACCGCCACGTCACTCACGCCGCGACGTCAGCCTCCGAACACCGCACCTCATCATTTAGCAATGAATGGCTCAAAATCGTATTCTGAGACGCATTTAGGAAAGGTACCTAATTCCGTAGCAGATCGACAAGACTCGAGGAAGTACGGATTTGGACCGCTTCTCATAGTTAGATATTATTCGGGTAATATGATGATGTTTTAATACTGTGACGCTTTGATCCTTTCTGATGATGTTCTAGATCTCTTCAGGTTACATCAAACCCCGCTACATACAATGGATTAAAGTTCGATCTTTCATGTTATTCAGCCTGTTATTAATTTGTCACATCTACTCTATACCTGCATTTCACCATTCATAATGTCCGCCAATGTTAGCATAATCGCACCGGAGATCCGAGATTCGAGAGATGAGGGATCGGATCCGGTAGAGTAGTTTTTAGCCGATCTTAAATAGAGATATTCAACCGAACTGAAGGTGGCATTTGGGGTTAGAACATTTAAGCATTTGAATGGAGTCGAGATAGAGATATACTGATTCTATTCACGAGATAGGCGGATATACTGAGAGAGGATATCTAGTAAGCCAGATCACCTCGCCATTGACATATTACAAATATATTGAATAACAATATCTTTAGAAAAGTAATCCATTGAGCGTGATGAGGAGATTTAACCCTAGGCGCCAACACCATTAATTCACTAGAATCAATAAGCAGTTTGCGGTTTTCCTTATTTAAATTTTACCACAGAATCATTTATTCGGATATTGTCACGAAGCGAGAACCTCGTAGTCAGATTCACCTTTCCACGTGGATCGATATCCGTGCTAAGTACACTATATTACTTGGGGCTACGCGTGCACTTGCGCACATAGGCATTCATTTTACACACTGCGTTTTCGGCCTGTCAAGTTTTTGGCGCCGTTGCCGGGGAAAGGATTAAATTGATATAGAGAAGTGAGCACATAGATAGTATTCTGAATTTTTTTCGTTACTTTTGTTATTTTACAAGTCTTTATTAATTTGGTTTGTTAGTTCATTGTGTTTATTCTTGTACAAGTTTCGGTGAGTACATACGTGGCAGAGATCAGATGTCAACTTGCTGTGTGATCTGACGAGGAAAGACTTACGCGCAGTTAACGCGAAACGAGAGAAGCGAGCGGACTAAATTCCAATAGTCATGGAAAACACTGAAGAACAAGATTTTGGCGTTGAACAAACTGAACCACAGAGAAGCCGAAATGGGAATCACGGAAGGAATCAAGCGCCCAGGCGATTTATACAGCCAGACGATCCTTACATGCTATTAGATGAGTTCGTTTTACCACCAACAGTTGTTCAGACAGCGATCAGACAACCACCAATTCAAGCAAACAATTTCGAATTGAAGTCGATTATGATCTGAATGCTTCAAAACATCTTGTTCCATGGACTATGAGAATCAGGCATGCATTGACCTTCTTCCTCGAGTTTGCGATACCATCAGAAATACAAGCGGAGTCAGCTGAGGAAGCTCACAAGATACCGGTTGTTCCACTTTCACTCGGGGATAGAGCCAAACAACGGCTAACCGGTCGACCACGAGATTCAGTACTACATGGAATGATTTGGTGCAAATTTCGACCAAGTTCTTCCCACCGTCGAAAATTACTGTGGTGCAGAAATCAACTCAGTTTGGTCAACTAGAGGGGAGGACTGTGGGCATGGACAGGAGTTTTCATGAATTATTGAAGTGTCCTCACCAGGCTAACCGGATGGATGCAATTCCACACCTTCTACAATGTTGAGAAATACAGCAGACAATGATAGATGCCTCCAGTTGGAGGGATCATTGATGAAGAAAACCCGCAGACGGGCGTATAGAGATATTGGAAGAATCTTTGCGAGCTGACACTAATCGGTGGCCTACAGAAGCTACACCGAGTAAACACGGTGGGTGGCACGGAACAATGGAGTCCTCAACAATCGGTAAATCATGTGGCTCGATTGACTAAACAGCTAAATAGACGGCGGGGAAACGGCCACATGCCATCGAGACCACTCCATGGGAGTTATTGTAGATACAATGGAGAACGGCGTAATGTCTGGAATATCAATCGGGAAACCTTACGGTAGAGCAAGCCCGATGCGTGTCGGGTTTAATCGAGAATCAATCGCCTTGTGAGGACCGTATGGGAAAGCAGGTTATCGAATCGAGAATCAGGGCCAAGGGTGGCGTAATAACCAGAACAGCCAGAATAATCAAGGGTATGGATGGAGGAATAATCAGAACAATATGCCGTCGAACCGAGATAGTGAACCACCTCCTGAGAAGAAGTTGGATTTAGAGCAAGCTCTTGCACAGATGTTAACTTCTCATTCCGCTTTTATGAATGAGACTAAAGCAAACATGCAACAACAAGCAATTCAGTTAAACAATCAGCAGCACAGCTGAGAAGCTTGGAGGCACAAATGGGCCAAATGGCAAACTTGTTGTAAGTGACGAGGGTTCGCTTCTGAAAACAATTCAGTAAACTACTAGGAGAAGGGAAAGAGTGCGCAAGCTATCACTCTAAGGAGTGGGAAAGAGTTGGGAAATCCCCGAGAACCGCCACTAGCGATAAGAGAGGTGAAAAAATTAGAGCAAGACCAAAGCATCCCAAGGACGAAGGATCTGAGATGAAGCTGACGAGATACGAGGCGGAGTCAAAGATAATAAAGTCAGGGAAGGAACAATGAAACAGACAAAAACAGATGAACTGTCATACCAATTCCGTATCCTCAGAGGTTGAAGAAAGGTAAGTTAGAGAAGCAATTTGCAAAGTTTCTTGACATCTTCAAGAAGCTACATATTATACCCTTTTGGAGCCTTTGGAGAACATGCGAGTTATGTGAAATTCATGAAAAGATCTTGGCAAGTAAGAAGAAGTTGGAGGAATATGGGACCTATCGCCTTAGCGAGAATCACACGGTGCCATCTGCCAAGAAACTTCCCCAAAACTTCAAGACCGGGTAAATTTGCTATACCGTCTCTACAGGGAATAAGGTATCGAAAAGCCTTATGTGACTTGGGAGCGAGCATCGACTTGATGCCACTCTTTCGATGTTTAAAAGGCTAAAGTTGGAAGAGCAGAAATCAACCACAATGGAGTCTACAACTTGCGGATAGGTCAGCCACCAACACCCTCGGTATAGTCGAAAATGTGCTAGTAAAAGTTGGTAAGTTTGTCCGCTTCCGGCGAGACTTGTCATTACGGACATGGAAGAAGGCGATTCGATTACGTCATACTTGGTAGACCTTTCACAGCCACGGAAAAGCTCAAATCAATGTGCAAGAAGGTGAACTCAAACTAGAGTCCAAGGAGACGAGATTACTTTCCATGTCTTCCAACCCACGAAGCATCCAGACGACGATCCAAATGAAGATATCTCGGAACTACAGTACACAGAGATTTTGCAAGGCAATGAGAAAAATTTCAGGGATAAACCGCTTATTGCACAGAAAGACGAGAAGAGCGAGGGGCATGTGGGGAAAAGTATTTGTCCACCTTGAGCATTGGGTGTGAGCACTATAAGGGATCTTATAAGCATTTCTCGGTTTATCTAAGTGTCTTGCACGGTGAGATTCGAGGTCGTCGTGAAACATTAAACATAGTGCTTCTTGGGAGGCAACCCAAGTGTTCTTAAACTTTCCCTTTTGTTTGGCTCCAAGTTCTATTGTTTATTTCTGCGATTTTAGGTTTCTAGCTTTATTTATGATTGGTATTTCGGTTTGTTTGTTTACTTTCAGGATGCGCGGATGCAGTCGGGGAGGTCATTCCCGACTACGCATTACAAGCTCATAGTGTCACAGAAATCTGAGAGAGGGGTTCATGTTCATGAAATCTTCAATATCTTTCGAATTTTCTACGTCACGTCGCGACGCGTGTGGATTTCACGCCGCGACGCCAAATTAACACTTTTTCGTTACGCCGCGACGCGGATTTTCACGCGACGCCAAATTATCATTCTCCTCGTCACGCCGCGACGCGGTGTTTTCACGCCGCGACGCCAATTTGTACACCTCTCGCCACGCCGCTGACGCAGGTTTTTCACGTCGCGACGCGGATTTCAGGCCTCGGCCACGCCGACGCCATCCTCCACGCCACGACGCCATTTTAATATGACTGGCGTCACGTCAGCGACGCGGACTCCCACGCCGCGACGCTTTCAGCGGTTCGGCCATCGCCGCTGACGCGACTCAACGCCGGACGCGGTCTCGCGACTTCCGCCGACGTCGCTGGTCGCCACCCCGCGACGCCGCGATCGCGGGCCCCGTTTTTAAATTTCAAGAACTGCCACTGCTCTTCATCTCGTTACCACCTCACTCATCTAACCCTAGCACTCCCGCACTCATCGCCCACCCCGACCCGTCGAAGCTCCCATCCCAATCGGCCGGCCGCCATCCATTGCTCACCGACCATCTGAGTTCATCTGAGCCAACCTCCGCCTCGTACCGAGCCATTGTGGTAATTCTCACCGTGTTTGCTCCTAGTTGCTCGTCGCATTCTAGGGTACCTATGTACTCTATAGGTGGTTTCGTGGTCTACTAGGTGTTCATTTAGGGTATTTCTGGGTCTAGCTTAGTGGTCTTGAGTCTCGATCATGCTTAGTTTCATTTTAGCACATTAGGTGTTTGTGTTTTTGTCCAAGTCAGTAGGTGCCCACTTTGGGGCCACTACCACGTGTTCTAGGTCAATATGTCTGGCAAGAGGCGTGGTTGCTCGCTGCGAGCTCGCCAACAGGACCCGACCTACATCGATGCCTCGCGGCTTGGTAACACAGTGCCGCCGAGCTTAAGCCAGCACCATTTGCAAAACCGCTCGTTTCACAAAGAGAAGGGGTTTCATCACCTCGATGATTTTCCGTAAAGACTATCGAGGCTATAGTCGGGCGTGCCTATGCCATCCCCCCGCCCAATGCAAGGATGAGCGTAGTCCGCCCTTATTTACCAACCTCGCCCCATGTCCTCAAAAGGGTCCGGTGTGGGCGATTGGTCGACTTTGGGCATGAGTCGATCAATAGCTTTATAGTTTTAGAGCATACCTACGGCCCTTGATCAGCTACGTGAGTAACCCACTACCCAGAGGTCATCCGATATCGGCATCAAAGGCCTGGGGGTGGAGCGGAGGATCAATAGTGCGGGCCACACAGTAAATTTTAAGGCCAAGCATTTGGCCTTCATTCCCAAGGTTTGGCATCACTTCATCACTGCATCCTATCCCGACGACGACGAGACAAAACAAACAGGCCCCGCTTAACTTCGCCATTATCCAGGATATACCATTCGATGTGGCAAAGATGTGAGGATGCGATCCTCCATAACCGACGCGAAATGAACCTGGGCACCTCTTTCTCGATCTGCTTCAGGCAAACAAGCCGGGTGCCTGACGACAATCGAGGCCTCGGCTTCATCCGACAAGGCCACGTGGCCAAGCTGACACACCGCGGTCCCGCAACCCGAGGGTTCACGACTCGTGCCACGAGCCCTCGTGTGACGAGGATCTATCTGACACGGCTCGCTGATTCTAGGCGACACCCAGATGACATAGTATGGGCCCCGCCTCACCCACCTCCACCACCACCCTCGTCTCACCCACCTCCACCACCACTCCCAAAGCAGCCCCTCAAAGGCCAAGCCCTCCTCCTTCACCGTATCTTTAAGGACCTCGCGTTTCACTCATCGAAACGCTTGACGATTCGATTTAGACCAAGAAAGACTCGACCAGGCCACAAAGAGGGTCGAGCTAAAATCAACAAAATTTATATACACCTAAGTTCCTACTATCATCGTAGTCAAGCTTACCGCAGATAAAGGGTTCAGTGGCCGAACACGGGATGGGTTTTCATCCTAAAATGGCTCGCGATCGCAGTTCAAGATAAGGCTTTCTATTCGACTCTTGGAATTGTGTTTCAAAAACAGCTGGGAATGGTTTAGAAATCGATAATTGTAAAACCGAAGTAAAAGGTGAAAAGTTAACTTTGAAGATTTAGGTCACTACTGGGCAAAGTTAGGGCAAACAAGGTCCTCTGTTTTATCCTCGCTGCTATGACATGCAACCTATAGTCCATGGCATAACCTGATCTATATTTAACTAGCAAACTCACCCATGAAGCAACTCCTATTTGAGTCAATACAGTAGCATGCGCTATGGCCCCTTTTAAAACCCTAACATTAAATTATCATTTCGCAGGCTCGTGAAGACCATCTAAAGAACAACAAGGCATCTCTCAATTGCAATCGTATCCTAAAGCAAGGAGAGATACAAAATAATAACAAGAATGTTATTTAACCCTAATTTGAAGAACCCTAACATGTAAATATTATCTCGTAGGCTCAGAAGACCATCTAAAGAATCACAAGCACTTCTCTCACCTAATGTGCACGGATCCTAAAGCATGGAGGGTATTGGCCAACCAATAACATTCAATGTTATGCAAACTATGTTTTGAGAATATAAGGGCCATAAATACACTACCCGTAGCTTTAAAAGACAAGAGGACAACATGCATATGCCCCACCACCAAGCTAGCTTCCTTCCTTCAAAGAAAGGAGGCTTAATGCATCTCGAGTTGTCATCCTCAAGAGGGTGTTTCAAGTGTACGAAAGTAAGAGAAAGAGGAGAGAGAAGAGAGGAAAGCAAACCTAAATAAAAATACGAGACTTTATTTACAAATGAAAACTTACAAAATATATTCCTCCTCCAAATTGTTCCCAAAATTGTTACTAGGGTTACAAACAAGAGGCTTATATAGGCCACTCAAGGCATGAAAATACCAAAAGCCTATGAAATCGCTAAGTTATAGACAATTAAGTAATACACCAAGCTCGAGGCGGTTTGGCATTAATTACAAAGCATGACGAGGCATCAATTTTCGCTAGGGTCAAGAATCTCGCTAATTAGCGAAATCAATGTGTCTACGAAAAACAAGAAATTTCGCAGTGAGGGCACTGGCTTAGCTAGCGAAATTCTTGTGAGAAGCGAAATCAATATTTTCGCTAAGGAACAAGCTAGTGAAATTTGGCATTTTCGTTAGGCTGCGAATTTTCGCTAAGGTTAAATTTCGCACCTTAGCGAAAATTTTCGCAAGCTTAGCGAAAATTCCCCGCGATCATTGGATCCTTCACGTTTTCATCCCGCTCTTCAACTACATCGAATTTTCTTCTCCCTTTCGCTTTCTTGTTTTCTCATCGATTCTGGGCTGGTTGATGAGACTTGAATTCAACTTCATGATTCATCCTTTGTACTGAGATTGAACTCCAAAAGTGTGCAAAAGCCTACAAAACAACCAAAATACCCCCAACGGCATAAGTAGTTACTAAGAAGACTAGAACACTTCATTTGCAGTATAAATGACATGATTAGTGCACAAAGCACTCAAACCTATCTAATATAGGGTTCAAAATTGCACTTTTTGGCACTAATCACACTCTAACCGAAACGTTGTTACCCCTTAGCAATGCAAAACAAAAGAAGATGCATGTGGTGATTTTCAATAAGGTTATGATTCAAAAGGTATATGTACATATAAACACACTCTTAACCGAAATTAAAATCAGTTGTAAACCGATATGAAAGAATCAAACCATACAAGAACCATTTCGTGTCAAAATTGGTTCCATGATTCTCACTGAATTTCCACCTAAGTCTAATGGTTCTTTTGTAACTGGGATAAGCCAATAAATTGCAAAATTTGCTCTTCCCCCAACCTAGCAATCGATATTTGCCTTAAGCCGCTGGAACTCAGATAAGGTTAGTTAATTTCTTTTCTTTATTCATCTACATCGTGAGGGTGCAATGCTTAAATCCGACTTCACCAAAGTCCGTGCAACGGGGTCCAACGATGACTCCCAACCAATTAAGGCTTAGGCATCGTCAAAAGTGATCACTGACCACTAACTCTAAAGGCTTCACCTCGACTCCAAATGACTTAAAATTAAGCACCCACAATTGCTAGACTCTCACTCTGGTCCACCCATGTAACGAACACAAAATCGATGACTCCCGTACTCAATTAAGGCTTAGTATATCTGTTTCAGCGTTACCATACACCCTGACCGTGCTCTGCTCAAGGCAAAACCACGACTTTATTTTTCTTTTTCTTATTTTCTTTTTCTTTATTTTAAGCTTTTTCTTTTCCTTTGAAGACAACATTGGTCTTCAACTGTAGTGTAATACAACCATCCTAGGTTGCCAACATACCTAAGGCCGGCCAGAAATAAAGAAGGCACACAATTTCACAGCCTATTGAAATAATCCGAGTGCAAAGCAGAATTAGCATACAGGAAATTGCCGAGCATGCCGGAACCGTAAGTGACCATAAACTCCGTCTCAAGCATGGAATTGGCCCTAGCATGTAAGTGACAATGATTCACTATCCAACAAAGCAATTCAATTGTCCAATCAGGCAATTCAATCATTCAATTGAAGCAATTCAATTGTCCAATTGTAGCAATTCAATTGTCCAATTGAAAAGAAAAACATTTACACATGGCAAAGCATAAAACATGATATGCAAAAGTCGATATATAAACACTGAATAGCTTTTGATATAGCCAAAGTGGCTAGTACATGAACACAAAGCTAAATACAAAAGTATCAATGGCCATTTATGGCTAATACATAAATCCTAAACAAAATTAGTAGTGCTTGATGCCGGTAAATTATGCAAAATTGTAAAGAAACCCAACCACCTCACTCCACGTGGTGGTGGTGGGTATGAAACCACAACATGTTCAACATCCAATGAAGTCGCATCATATGGCTCCTCCTCGCTACTGTGAATATGAGGAAGACCTAGACGGGTCATAACTGAGTCAAGATAGAATGGCATCACAACTCGATCCTAGGCACTGTAGCCAGTAGTGAGCGCATGGCATCCATCACACCCGCCTATCTCTCGAACCAGCATGGATGTACTCCAAGTGAATGATGTGTCATCAGAAGGCCCCTGAGCATTCACGCAAACTGGTCGATGTAATGTGTGGAGAGATGGAGGTGAACGATCCGAATCGGAGTCCTTTCAGACTTCGCTCAAAGGTGTATATCACCACGTATGGTTCGCCTCCGACCCTGCACTCTCCCGGTCCCGTGGTCGTACGTGGAAAGAGATCTGCATGTCATAACCCTGGCCTAATCGACACTACATGTAGGTATCTAGCTCATCTCTAGCCCGGGCCCCCAAATCCCATCCCCGTCGAGAACATGGGGCCAGGCGGTCCCTGCATCGCAGCTGGAGCGCCCGCCGCCGTGTCCTTCCGACGGACCTTTCTCCTCAAAATGCAAAAAGGGAGGCCATCACTGTACCGTAGGGATCAACCAAAATCCCCCCCGAGATCCTGCAGAAAGCGCCAGATGGTTCTTCCGCACATAATGCTGCGGTGAGGAATAGGGGCTCGTGACACGGGTCAATCGCCAAAGATTCGAGGCTGAGCGCCCCTCAGAGAATACCGACCAGCCGTGTCTCGCCGCGTCACTCATCTCCTCACAGGAGGCTAAGGGCCCAAGCTCAGGACCTCGAAGTTATGCTTTACTTAAGATAAGCCCACCGTCGCCGGAATGTCTGGCCGCTTCTAAGTACACTGTATGGCCATCTATACTAAACTCACCTCAGCGGACCGTCTGTCTCCTCGATGTCATGGGAGTGGTAGAACTGCGAAGACCACTCTTGCAATAAAACCGCCGCAGTCATGAAGGCGGGTAGGAGTGAATACCTCGATCAATCTCAAAGACCCAGATCCCGGTCACCACGCGCATGTCATAAAATGACCCCGATGAAACCTCATGCGGGAGTCGCATCTCCTAACGGGTTCCCTACTAACACGCGCCTCCCCGATCTCGATACCGGCAAATGTACCGGGAGGTGACAGTCGCTCCGCAGCTGAAGTAACTAGAGACGCGGGGCCCCCGCTGAAGACGCACTCGGTCAGTCCGGCGTGGCTCCGCCGAGGGCCGGCCCTAACTCTCCCTCCGTGAGCGATGGAGCCCGGGGTCCCATCCGTGTCCGATAACGCGGCCGCATCCCCGAGGCCTCCGCATACTCGGCCCGACCTAGCTGACGGCACAGAGGCCGACCGGAGCCGGGCCACTCTCTAGCATCACCACCATACGAAGATCTGACCCACCCCGAGCACAACTATACTAAATATGACTAAACTCCTAAGAAAGCCTGACCATTAAAATATAATCACAGACCGTAGCATCAACCAGAGCCTTCGAGGCCACCGAACCACCCCGAAGCAAGCAACCGAACCAGTGGCTCACCGATCAGAGTCGAACGGCCCCGAACTAACCAAACAAGGCTCGATAACTGAACACCGTCGACAGGCACTAAGAAGTCAACCGAGGCACGGTATCCCGGCGCTGAAGACTCAGTCGAGGCGGAACAACTGTGGCTCGTGCGCGCGCGAGGCTCACCGGCTGCTCCTGTACGGGTGCGTGCGTGACCGAGGATGGCCATACTAGAAACTCGCCAGCAGTTTAGTGTGGGCCGGCGGCTCAGCCTCGCCGACACCTAACCTCTCGCGCGAGCTCGTGAGTGTGGCCTGGCCACAAGAAGTGATGCTCTGGGCGGCGCAAAGACCGGACTCGGTGGCTTCACCGGGAGCTCAGTGGTACCTGGGCTAGGAGGGGAGAATGTGAAGTGGAATTCCAAACCAACCCTCCCTGCTTATATAAGTCAGAATCTGCTGAAATTTAAGTGAGTTTATTCCCGCCAATTTTCATATTTTTAGCGAATTTGGCTCACACCTAAGATACCACACTGCAATTCGACTTTCAGATTAAAATGAATATTAATATATTACTAAAAGTAAAAATTAAATAAAATTAGGAAATAGAATATATCTAATAATTTAATATAAGATAATATAAAATACTTAATAACTTGCTAAATTAAGAAACATACTAAAATAGCTAAAATGGAAATCGATCAAATTAAAATAAAAATGAAAATCGTTGAACTCGCAATTTGGTTTTGAGAACACCAAAACCAGCTCAATATACCAAAATTACTCAAGGAGGGTCAAGGAGGATAATCTCTCAACTCCCCGCACTGGGTCACTAATTCCATGGTCTCGTGCCCACTGTTGATCTCGCTCTCGACGGTCAAGCAATCGAGCAATTGGTTTGCAAGGGGTGCTGATGGCAAGACCACATATCTTCATCTCCATGGGTAATTACTCCTTACTGACACCGGTGTTTTCTCCGCACACCGATCAATTGGAAACAACTTCATCAAAATTTGATTTTCAATTTCAAGAACTCATGTTTGTTATTCAAATGGAAGATGTTCAACTCCATGGTCATGTTAACAATAGTTAATTGCATGACTCCATTCCGGCAATTTATTATTGCATTGGCAAGTGGCTTAAATGGTCTTCCTAAGATGATCGGGTACATGATCGTCTACTAGCAATTGGCCTGTCAAGTACCACAAAATCTACTGGTAGTAGAATTTGTCTATTCACTAAGACATCCTCAACTATCCCCTTAGGATTTTCACTGATCTATCGCCAATGAGAGTGTGATGTTGTAGTTTAAGTTCACCTAGACCCAACCGCTTGTATACCGAATACCAGATTAGGTTCACACCGTCTTAAATCAAGCAAGGACTTTTCATGCAATTCCCACCAATATTGACTGAAATCGCTGGAGATCCGTGATTCAGATTGACAAGATATTTACTTTGAATTATGAATCGGGACATGTTCAAAGGAGAAATGCCTTCTTCTCAATGCCTAATCCCTTTTGACAAAGATCCTTCAAAAATTTTGCATAAGGTGGACTTGTTTGATTAGGTCCAATAAAGGTAATGTTAACCTTCACTTGCCTTAAGACCTCTTAAAATGCCCGCTTGTCAGTTGCCTTCTTCTTTCCTCTAAGTGCTTGTGGAAATGGAGGTGGTATACTAGATTTATCAATCCTCCTCTAGGAGAAGATGCTCAGTTGCAATTTTTCCCTCGCCTCGATTCTTCAACAAAGCTAGCATAGGTCGATCAACCTCTTTCCACTTCCTCGTGGTGATTACGGGCCTTAACCTCATCCATTCCCCGAATTGTCGGATAATCCTACCTCATGAATCTCTTTTGTGGCTCGAACCGCTTTGTGAAGGAACTCTCTTCTTGTACCTCCAAAGAACTTGTTGATCTGCGATTGAATGTGAGGTCGTCAATTTTCTGGCCGAGATCGCTTCAAGCCCATCTATTCTTTGCTCAATGTATTCTCTACAAGATCAATTTTTCGTGCTGGCCAGACATTGATTCCTTTTTGTTCCTCAACGGTTACCTACCAATCTTACTAAAAATCAAATGGCTTGCTCCACAGAGATGATGATGGTGGTCGCTAGGAGTCATAGGAACCAAACCGAGGTCTGGGCTCCCCGGGTACACAGCAGGGTTGGGTCTCCATGAGGTCAGGTGATTCCTCCAATCGAATTGCAAGTATTACCATATGGAGCATTGGATTACGGGCTTGAATTGTCCTTACGTTGTTTGCACATTCGACATCAAATCCTTCACTCCGTAGGGGCCATAAAGACATGGTTCTACCGGATGCACAGGGATTGAAATTGGTGCGCGGATCGACCGAAAGCAGATTTTCAACACGCATGCACCTCTCGAGCCGCTTGCCTTCAAGCTCCTCTACCTTCCTAGCTGGGTGGAAATCCTACCTCATCTCTATTTCCTTCAGCAAAGGCATACATCCCACCCCTTTGATCGACCGTGGTCTCATCCCATCCAATTTTCTGCAAGGTTCATCCCAACTTAGAAGTTTCAGCCACGAATTTAAAATCCATGGCTTCATCAGATGTTTAAGCTTAAAAAGTCTCCCCACACATGAGCCAAGAGCCGCTCATGGCAGAGACATACCACCATAGAAATGGTTTACCAAAGATCCATGTATCAAACCCATGATGTGGGCATGCACCGATGGTTTCCTATAAATCTTTTCCCAACCTTGTAAAATCTCTCACCATCATGAGCCGCAAAAAGGTAGGATTTGTCTTTTCAAATTATTGGTTTTATGAGCACCGAAAACTTTTCAGAACTCACCGCAAATTTCACCCACTCGAATGGTCTTCAGCCTCAATGAGTCGAACATGATCTGCCTTCATTCTTTGTGAGTCAATGGAAATGCCTTTAGCTTCGAAGAAATCCATGTCCATCATAATTCCTTCCTAAAGGTGAGTGCAAACCTCCTCAAAATCCCTAATATGAGTGTATGGATTTCATTTTCCATACCATGATACGGGGAGTGTGAGGTACTAAATATGGCCTCACCGCTACACTTTCACAGTATGAATGATACAGACGTCAGGCACTAACTCTGTGAGGGTGGATGTGATCCCTCATGGTCATAGGCATTCGATTCACGTAAATTTTTGGCCAGTTCGTTTGTTCCTCGTATTGGATCCATGGTAATGTGCTTGGTACACCAACCTCAATTAGCCGGGCCAAGTCAGGTACCTATCCTATGTAATTCACCCGATGTGTCTCTATCCCACTGCATAAACACTGCTAAGGTGTTAGAGACAACAAAGAGCAACTACAGAGCTTGCAAAAGATTAAAATTAATCCAACAACAATAAACCGACCGAATGAAAATCAATGAAGTAGCTATCGCTAATTGCTAAACCGGCAGCTCGCAATCGGTTGCAAAAAAGAGGTGTGTTGTTACCTTCACTCAGATGGATCATACACTTCAACTTTACCATTAGTAAGTTTGGCACCATCGTCCCACGCAAGAATCTGCGCCATTTGATTCGTACACAAAGAAATGAGCTAAATCAACAAAATTTATATACACCTGTTTACTTCACGTCGTAGTCAAGCTAATGCAGATAAATGTCTAGTATCGAACACTGGGATGGGTTTTCATCCTAAAAATGGTTTGCATCAGCGTTCCTCGAAGACAAGGCTTTCTATTTGGACTCTTTGGAATCAGGTTTCAAAAACGGGAAATGGTTTAGAACCCGAGCACTGTAAAAACTCGAAAGTAAAGGTGAAAAGTTAACTTTGAAGATTTAGTCACTAACTTCTGGGTGTTAAAGACAAACAAGCGTCTCTCTAGTGTATCCTACACACACTTAACCTATAGTCCATGGCATAACCCATCTATATTTAACTAGCAAACCTCACCCATGAAGCAACCCTATTCGAAAGTCAATACGTGTAGCTTGCGCTATGGCCCCTTTAAACCCTAACATTAAATTATCATTTCAGAGGCTCAGAAGACCATCTAGTTAACAATGCTGCATCTCTCACCTTTGCAATCGTATCCCAAAGCATGGAGAGCATACAAATAATAACAAGAATGCTATTTAACCCTAATTTGAAGAACCCTAACATGTAAATATTATCTCGTAGGCTCAGAAGACCATCTAAAGAATCACAGTACCTCTCTCACTGAATATGCACTGGATCCTAAAGCATGGAGAGTATTGGCCAAATCAATAACATTCAATGTTATGCAACTATGTTTTGAGAATATAAGGGCCATAAATACACTACCTGTAGCTTTTAGTACAAGAGGACAACATGCATATGCCCCATCACCAAGCTAGCTTCCTTCCTCTTCAAAGGAGGCTTGAGCCACATCTCGAGTCACATCCTCAAGAGGGGTGTCTGGTACCGAGAAAGTAAGAGAAAGATGAGAGAGAAGAGAGGAAAGCAAAACCTAAATAAAAATACGAGACTTTATTTACAAAATGAAATACAAATATCTTCTCCTCCTCCAAATTGTTCCAAAAAATTGTTACTTAGGTTACAAAACAAGAGGGCTTTATATAGCCATCTCAAGGCATGAAATAACCAAACCTATGAAATTGGCTAAGTTATAGGACAATTAAGTAATACACCGTTTGGGAGGCTGTCAGTATTAATTACAAAGCACGACGAGGCATCAATTTCGCTTAGGTCAAGAATTTCGCTAATTAGCGAAATCAACAGGTCTAGCGAAAACAAGAAATTTCGCTAAGGGTAAGTAATTATTAGTTAGGCTAATTTCATAAGCTAATAAATTTCATGGAGAAGCTAAATCAATTATTTTCTAAGGGAACAAGGTTAGCGAAATTTACATTTTCGCTTAGGCTGCGCAACTTTCGCTTAAGGTTGCGAAATTTTCGCAATCTTAGCGAAATTTTCGCAAGCTTAGCGAAAATTCCTGCATTGTTGATCCTTCACGTTTCATCCCGCTTCAATCGCATCGAATTTTTCTTTCCCTTGCCTTTTGTTTTTCATTGATTCTCGGGTCAAGTTGATGGCCGAGACTCTGAATTCCAACTTCATGATTCATCCTTTTCAGACAGATCGAACTCCAAAGTGTGCAAAAGCCTACAAAACAACCAAAAATACCCTAAACGGCATAAGTAAAGATTAAGAAGACTAGAACACTCAATTGCATAATGATATGATTAGTGCACAAAAAGCACTCAAACCTATCTAATATGTGGTTCAAATTCACTTTTTGGCACTAATCACACCCCCCCAACCGAAACGCTAGTCCCTTAGTTAATGCAAAACAAAAGATGCTTCGCGGTGATTTTCAATAAGGTTATGATTCAAAAAGGTATATGTACATATAAACAATACCTTAAACTGGAGAAATTGAAATCAAAGTTGTAAACCGATATGAAAGAATCAAAACCATACAAGAACCATTTCAGGTCAAAATTGGTTCCATGATTCTCAGCTTGAATTTCCACCTAAGTCTAATGGTTCTTTTGTGAACTTATGCGCAAGGTTTCAATAAATTGCAAAATTTGCCTCTCCCCAACCTAGCACCGACATGGCTCTTGCCGTTGAAACAACCTAGATAGGTTAGTTACACTTTCTTCTTTATTCATCTACATCGTAGGTGCAATGCTTAAAATCCGACTTCACCAAAGTCCGTAACTAGGGTCCACCGATGACTCCCAACCACCAAGGTTTAGGGTATCGCCGCGATCACTGACCACTAACTCTACAGGCTTCACCCCTGACTCCAAATGACTTCAAAATTACACCCACACCGTTAGACTCCTACCTATCCACCCATGTAACGAACACAAAATCGATGACTCCCACCACCAAGGCCAGGCATCGAGTTTCAAAGGCTCTTCACATACACCCCTACCGCGTGCCTCTGTTTCAAGGCAAAACTTCACTCACTTTATTTTTCTTTTTCTTATTTTCTTTCTTTTTCTTTTTGCTTTTTCTTTCTTTTCCTTTAGAAGACAAATATCGTCTTCAATCGTAGGTAACACAAACTCCATCCTAGTTGCCAACATACCTAAGGCCTAGCCACAGAAAGCGTAAAGAAGGCACACAATTTCACGTACCCTATTGAAATAATCCGAGTGTGCAGTAATGAAGATACAGGGGAAATTTTCAAGCTGAGTATGCCGAACTGTGGTGACTACAAACCGGTCTCAAGCATGGAATTTGTCCTAGCATAAGTGACAAACAATGATTCAATTATCCAACAAAAAGCAATCCACCGTCTAATCAGAGCAATTCAATCAGGTCTAATCAAGGCAATTCAATTGTCCACTGTGGCACCAATCTGTTCAATTGAAAAGAAAAACATTTACACATGCTAAAGCACAAAACATGATATGCAAAAGTCTCAGATATATATATACCGAATAGCTTTTGATATAGCCAAAGTGGCTAGTACACGAACACAAAGCTAACACAAAGTATCACGCTACTATGGCTAATACATAAAATCCTAAACAAAAATTATAGCGCTTGATAAAGTCGGTAAATATGCAAAATTGTAAGAAACCTAACCACCTCACCGCCGTGGGCGGTGGTGGGTCTGGAATCGCTGCCGTCGCAACGTAACATCCAACGGCCGCATCGCTATGGCCCTCGCCGACCAGAACATGAGGGAAGACCTGGGGATGGGTCATAACTGAGTCGCATAGAATGGCACTGGCCACCCCTTCGATCCTGCATCATAGTCAAGAAGTGAGCATATCCATCACACTGGGCTATCTCTCTTTAACTAGCACGGATGTACTCCTAAGTGAATGATGTGCTTAATAGGAAGGCCCTGGAGTATCTCTGCAGAAATACGATGTAATGTGTGGAGGAGATGAGGTGAACGATCCGGGAATGGGGAGTCCTTGTACCCTGCCTCGTAAGCAGGCATATCCACGTGGTGGTCCTCGCCTCCCGACCCTGGCAGACTCCTCCCGGTCCCGTGGTCGCATGTGGAAAGAGACTCCGCATAGTCATAACCCTAAGCCACTCCATACCACATGTGTGCATCTAGCCTCATCTCTAGCCCGTCCTTCGGGGAATCCCATCCGCTCGAGAACATAGCAGAGGAGTCCCTGACGCAGCCGGATGCTCTCCGCCTGCCAGTCCTTCCTCTCAAAATGCAAAAAGCGGAGGCCATCACACTGCAGGGACCAACCAAAATCCCGTGATCCCAGAAGCTACTCCAGGATGGCCCTCCTCTCGCACATAATGATGCAAGAGGAATAGGCTCAGACGAATGTGGTCAATCGCCAAAGACTGAGGCGAGTCGCTTCGTAGAACATCGGACCAAAGAAGGGTGTCTTCGCCGCGCTCTACCCATCTCCCGCAAAGTGTGGGCCCAAGCTCAGAATCTCCGAAGTTGCGCTGCGTATGCGCAAGCCCACGCCGCCGAAATGCCTACCGCTTCTAAGTACACCAAAGGCCATCTATATCGAATCAATTCTGGACCGCTCCTGGCTCGATGTCATGGAGTGGTAGAACCGGGCAGCATTCACTCTCGGGGTAATAAACTCGTCGCAGAGGTCAGCGAAGGGTAGAGGAATACCCTCGATCAATCTCAAAGACTCTCAGATCCGGGGTCGCCAATGCGGATGTCATAAATGACTCCCCGATGAAACTCAGTTGGAGTCGCACATTCCCTGACCAGGTTCCCACGAACACGGCCTCCCGATCCGGGATAGCCTGGCGACAAACCGAGGTGATGAAGTCGCTCCGCACTGCGAACCTGGAGACGGTGGGGCCCGGTGAGATGACCGGCCTCGGGGCCCGATGTGCGGGCCCGGCTGAGGAAGCCGGGCCCTCCTAACTCTCCTCCGTGGTACAAAAGGATGAGCCCGGTCCCATTCGTGTTCGATAACGCCAATCCCCGAGGCTCGTGACACCGCTCTGACTAGCGATGGTGACAGAGCCGGACCCAGCTGGCCACTTTCAAGGCATCGACCACCCGCACAAGACGGACTCCACCTCAGCACGAACTATACCAAATATGACTAAAACTCCTAAGAAAGCTCGGCACTCATTTAAAATATAACTACTGCGATCAGAAGATCGGAACCGTGAGCTCTTGTGCCATCGGAACCACCTCAAGCAAGCAACCGAACTGTATTCACCGACCAGAGTCGAACGCCCCAACAACCAAATGGCTCGAGAATCGATCACCCGCCGACAGGTACTTAAGAAGCCGAACCGAGGGCACGTATCCCGGCGTTGAAGACTCAGCCGAGGCAAAGGAACAATCGGGTGGCTCAGGCGCGCGTGCGAGGCCCACCGGCGCCTACTGGCCGGTGCGTGCGACCGAGGACGGCAATACCAGAAACCCACAAAGCAAAGCCTAGGGTGTGGGTCGGCGGCCGCCACGGGACACCGAACTCCGGGCAAAGAGAGCTCGTGAGCGGCTCACACGGAAGGATGGGCCTACGCACAAGAGATTCGACTGTGGCTTCACGGAGCTCAGGCACTACCGTGGGGAGAATGAAGCGGCATTCTAAACCAACCTCCCCGCTATATAAGCTTGTAACTACAACCGGTTGGGTCATTCCCGCCAATTTTCGCTATTTTTAGCGAATTTTGGCTCACACCTAAGAGACACCACCCGCACCGAATTTTCAGATTAAAATGATTATTATATTAATAAAAGTGTACCAAAATTAAAATTAGAAATAGAATAAGTATCTAATACTTAATATAAGATAATATAAAATACTACCAACTTGCTAAAATGGAAGTCATAAATTAAGAAACATACTAAAATAGCTAAAATGGAAATCGACTAAATTAAAATAAAAACAAAATTGTTGAATCAGTAATTTGGTTTTTTTGAGAACACCAAACCAGTTCAATATACCAAAATTACTCAAGGAGGGTCAAGGAGGATAATCTCCTCAACCCCCCGCAATGCTCTCGCTAATTCCATGGTTTCGGTGCCCAATTGTTGATCTCGCTCCTCAGACGACCGTTGAATCGAGCAATTGGTTTGGTAAAGGTGTTGACGCAAGACCAATATATCTTTCATTCCATGGGTAATTACTCCTGCATTTCCCGGATAATCGTGTGGTTTTCCCGCACACCGATCAATTGAAACAACTTCATCGGGGAATTTGATTTTTAATTTCTAAAGCAACTCATGTTTGTTGTTCAAATGAAAGATGTTCAACCCATGGTCATGTTACCAAAAGTTAATTCTGCATGACTCATTCCCGCAATTTATTATTGCATTGGCAAGGGTTTAAATAATCTTCCTAAGATGATCGGTAACATGATCGGGTTCACTAGCAATTGGCTCCGTGTCAAGTACCACAAAATCTACTGGTAGAGACTCTGGTCATCTTCACTAAGACATCCTCAACTATCCCCTTAGGATTTTCAATCATCATCGGCCAATGAGAGTGATGCTTGGTAGGCTTGGCGCCCACTCTGTGACCTAACTGCCAGGAGCATCGATCACAGATTAGGTTCACACTGCTCCTAAATCAAGCAAGGACTTTCTATGCAATTCCCACCAATATCGGATCAATTTGTGAGATCCAGATTCTCAGATTTGACAAAAGATATTTACTTTTGAATTATGGCACCGATATGTTCAAAGGAGAAATGCCTTCTTCAATGCCTAATCCCTTTTTGATCGTGCAAAGATCCTTCAAAATTTTGCATAAGGTGACTTGTTTGATTAGGTCCAATAAAGGTATGTTAACCTTCACTTGCCTTAAGACCTCTAAATGCCCGTTTGTCGAAGGCTTCTTCTTTCCTAAGTAAGCCAGGAAATGAGGCAGGTATACTAAGATTTACTGAATCCTCCTCTAGGAGAATATGCCTGTGTTGCAATTCTTCTCCTCGCCGATTCTTCAATGTGCTTCGATAGGTTGATCAACCCTTTTCCACTTCTCAAAGTGATTATGGCCTTAACTCATCCATTCCCGAATTGTTGGATAATCCTACCTCATGAATTCCTTTAGTGGTTTGGAACTGCTTTGTGAAGGGAACCTCTCTTTCTCAGACTCTCCAAGAACTTGCTGATCTCGTGATTGAACACGAGGTCGCCAATTTTCCGGGGTCGAGATCAGCTTCCTGCCTACCCATTCTTTTTGCTCAATGTATTCTCTACAAGACACCTCAGCCACTTGCACATTGATTCCTTTTTGTTCCTCAACGAAGTTACCTACCACCTTACTCAAATTCAAATGGCTTGCCTACGTGAGATGACGATATGGGTCACAGAAACACAGGGGAACCAAACCGAGGTTTGGCTCCCCGTGGCAAGATAAAGGTGGGGCTGGGTCTCCATGAGAGGTGCCAGGTGATTCCCTCCAATTTGAATTGTAAGTATTACCATATGGAGCATCGATTGTCGGTCTTGAATCATTCCACAAGGTTTCAGACATTCTCGGGACATCAAATCCTTCACTGTAGGGCCATAAAGACATGGTTCTACCTGGATTTACTGTGGGATTGGAAATTGGTGCAAAGGATTGGATCTGGAAAGGTGATTTTCTGGCCACGCACGCACCTCGAGCCGCTTGCCTTCAAGCTCCTCTACTCAGCTGTGCAGGGAAATCCTAAATTTCATCTCTATTTCTTCAGCAAAGGCATACATCCCACCGCTTGGATTGACTGTAATCTCATCCTATCCACTCCTCTACAAGTTAGGTTCATCCCAACCCTTAGAAGTTTTCAAATTTTACACTTAAAAATCTATGGCTTCATCAGATGTTTGCTATTAAAAAGTCTCCCCACACATGGTTTCAAGAGAGCGCTCATGGCAGAGACATACCACCATAGAAATGGTTTAATAAAGATCCATGTATCAAACCCATGATGTGGGCATGCAATCATGGCTTCATAAATCTTTCCCAACACTGCAAAATCTCACCATCATGAGCTGCAAAAGTGTAGATTTGTCTTTTCAAATTATTGGTTTGATGAAAGACCGAAACTTTTTCAGAACTCAAATTTCGCAACAAATTCTTCTTACCCTCGAATGGCTCAGCCTCAATGAGTCGAAGCCATATCTGGCTCTCGTCTCTTTGTAGTCAATGGAATTGCCTTTAGCTTTTTTAGCAAATCCATGTCCATCATACCTTCCTTAAAGGTAGTGCAAACCTCCTCAAAATCCCTAATATGAGTATGGATTTTCATTTTCCATACCATGATATGTGGGGAGTGAGGTAATTAAATATGGCCTCACTGCTTACATCTTCAAAAGAGGAGGAATGATACAGATGTGGGGCACTAACTCTGGGAGGGTGGATGTGATCCCTCATGGTTCTATGTGCATTTGATTCATGGGGTTCCCGGGTTGGCTCTCGTTGTTCCTCGTATGGGATCCATAGCATCACGGTACACTAACCTCACTAGCCGGGCCAAGTCACAGACTCATCCCATGCACTCCACCGATGTCTCTATCCCACCGTTGCATAAACACCCGTTACAAAAAGTTAGAGACAACAAAGAGCAACTACAGAGTTTGCAAAAGATTAAAATTAACTAACAACAATAAACCTGGATCGAATGAAAATCAAACAAGGCAAGCCATCGCTAATTGCTAAAATCAAGTAGCTCGCACCTGAAAGGTAAAAGAGGTGTGTTGTTACTCTTACTCAGATGGATCATAAGTACAATTTCAACTTACTATTAGTAGTTTGGCACCATCTTAACGGGCGTCATTTGATTCGCAAGCCACGTAGGGTCGAGCTAAAATCAACAAAATTTATATACACTTGTGTTTCTACTACTCGCCGTAGTCGGGTTATCACAGATAAAGGTCTAGGGTCGAACACTCAGGATGGGTTTTCATCCTAAAAATGGTTTGCACGCCCGAAGATAAGGCTTATCTGACTCTTTGGAATCAGTTTCAAAAAATGCGGGGAATGGTTTAGAACCGATAATTGTAAAACCTAAAGTAAAAGGTGAAAAAGTTAACTTCAAGATTTAGGTCACTAATCTCAAGTGTTGTGCACAGCAAGTGTCCTCAAGCTTTATCCGCTATGACATGCAACCTATAGTCCATGGCATAACCTGGGATCTATATTTAACTAGCAAACCTCACCCATGAAGCAACTCCTATTTGAGTCAATACAGTAGCATGCAAGCATGGCCCCTTTAAACCCTAACATTAAATTATCATTTCAGAGGTTCAGTAATTCATCTAAAGAACAAGGCATCTCACCTTGCACTGTATCCCAAAGCATGGAGAGATGGCCAAAATAATAACAAGAAATGTTATTTAACCCTAATTTGAAGAACCCCAACAGTAAATATTATCTCGAGGCTCAGAAGCACCATCTAAAGAATCACAAATTTCATCGAATGTGCACTGGATCCTAAAGCATGGAGAGTATTGGCCAAATCAATAACATTCAATGTTATGCAACTATGTTTTGAGAATATAAGGGCCATAAATTACCTGTAGCTTTTAAGATAAAGAGACAACATTCATATGCCCCACCACCAAGCTAGCTTCCTCTTCAAAGAAAGATACTAGCTTCCAAAGATCTCAGTCACATCCTCAAGAGGTGCTCAAGTACCCGAGAAAGTAAGAGAAAGACGAGAGAGAAGAGAGGAAAGCAAAACCTAAATAAAAATACGAGACTTTATTTACAAAATGAAAACTTACAAAATATCTTCTCCTCCTCCAAATTGTTCCAAAAATTGTTACTTAGGTTACAAAACAAGAGGGGCTTATATAGGCCACCTCAAGGCATGAAAATACCAAAAACCTATGAAATTGGCTAAGCATAGGACAATTAAGTAATACACCGGGCTTGGAGGCGGCCTGGCATCACTACAAAGCACGACGAGGCATCATCTTCACATCAAGAATTTCACACCATACCCACAAACAAACAAATGTAGTTCGCAGGTGCACTTGATAGAGAAATACAATAGTTAATTTCAGAGTAGTTAAATCAATTCCATTTCATTAAGAAACACAGTTTTACGCACTATATTATTGAAGGCAATTTACAATATAATTTATCTCATAAAATTATGAGTTTACAAAACTATCGCCATCTTCAACATTTTCTTATCCCGCTTCAACTCGTGATCGAATTTTCTTCCCTTTCGCTTTGTTTTCATTGATTCTTTGGTCAAGTTGATGTCAAGACTTGAATCTAACTTCATGATTCATCCTTTTGTATCGAGATCAACTCCAAAAGTGCGTGCAAAGCCTACAAAACAACCAAAATACCTTCTAAATGGCATAAGTGTTACTAAGAAGACTAGAACACTTCATCAGAGCAATGACATGATTAGCGACAAAGCACTCAAACCTATCTAATATGTGGTTCAAAATTGCACTTTTTGCACTAATCACATCGAACCCTGCTACCCGTATACTGAGTAAGGTCATGGCCGACATGCGACAGCCCCGCCAATCGTGCCATCATTCTATTAAAGAAAGAATAGCCTATGCAGTTAAGCTCACCCAAATTCTCCTGCTCTTCCACCTTTGTAAATTCCTCTTCACCACTTCCACCAAAGGATCTTCGGGTGGGAGTCCTTACTCTATTGTTTATATCTTACCTGAGGACACCGGATATTTTGTCTGGGGTGGATGTAGATGGTACTATGTTTTTTTCATTTATTGTTGTTTTGATTTCCGTAGTATGCAGTATTTTTAGTTTGTTCCGCATATTAGTTGTGGTTTTGCTTTAGTACGCATGCAAGCATTGCATGCTTAGGTTTAGTTTTTAGGTTTGTTTTACATCACACTTTCATGTTAATGAGTCATGTGTTAGTTGTTTCATGTGTGTTTTAGACATTTACATGCAAGGATCGTATACATGTGTGCCATTTTGGATATCGAGGATCAATTTTGGACGAGTTCACTATAAACTTGTTCAAATGCATACATTTGCTTCGATGCTCCTGTGAATTAGGTCAATAGCTGAAAAGGGCTAGTGAATCAATCCTGTGCAGTCAAGAAACCGCCTCAAAAACCCTATCACACTCACACACTAGTGGACTTTCAAAGTATGCATGTGCGAACTTAACTACTTAAAGTTCGATCAACCTAGTGAGATTCGAACCATTTGAAAGTGACGGGACACCTAATCAAAAGAGGATTAAGCACGAGCCCCAACCAAAAGCAGAAAATACAAAAACAATAGAAAAAGAGAAAAAGAAAAGAAATATGACAAAAATATATATGCATAAGAACAAGCTTGATCATCCAATCGGAATCTTTACGCCGAGGGGCCTATAAAAGCCTAATGCCTGAGTCACCGGTCGGAGTCATTGACTTCACTACCCGCTACGGATGTATGATGGATCATCTACGCAACCTAGTGGCCTTGAGCTTTGGCTGAGTGTCTCAGAAGTTTGAAGGAATTGGAATGCCCGGTGCCCTTAACCAACTCGGTGGGGAGTCACCAATGGATCCCTCACATGCGTGAACACTTTCAAACTTCGCACCAGTCTTCTTCCATTTTGTTTAGGTGAATTTCATGAGGACATGAATAAATGGGTATGCTCCTATCCTTTCCTAGTTAGCTTCTTCCTAATGTGCGAGCTGGGAGCTTAAGCTCTGGGGGTATCTAACCTAGGCATATTCTGGAGGTCATTCACTATAAGCACGTAGGGGATTTTGGGAAAGGATATTGAACACCATGGGATTTGATGCACTAGTCAGTTTCACCTATCTCAATCGAATTTACCGAAAGTCAAACATCTGTATGCCTTCACTGAACATCGAGCAAAACAAAGGTATGTGAGTCACCCAAATTTGATCTCTATTTTTCAAAGATGTGCATCAATTGCTCTAGTATTAGTTACATTATGTCGAGTGTGTGTGTGTCCTATCTAGAGCCTGCTCTTGCTTCGAGGACAAGCAAAGAAACTAAGCTTGGGGGTGTGATGAGTGCCTAAACATCTTCATCTTACACTCACGCTTGCCGCCATTTTTCAGACATTTATTTTATAATAATTTTTATAGTTTTGCGGCTAGATCCCCGATTTTGTGTCCGTGGTTATTGCGTACATCGGGAGCCGCAAAGAGCAAACTTGAAGCAGCTTTGAACAATGAGAGACGCCACCACGCCGCGACGTCACCGAAAATCAAGACCTCATCATTTAAAGTACCTAATGGCCCGAAATCGGGGGTATCGAGACGCACGAGAAAGGCAATTTTAATTCCAGAGCGCATCGATTGCAGACTTGGAGGAAGTACCTTAGATTTGGACCGTTTCTCATAGTTAGATATTATTCTGCAATATGGATGATGTTTTTAATTTAGACAACTTTGATCCTTTCTCCGATGATGTTCTAGATCTATTTCTAGGGTTACATCAAACTCTCGTCACATACAATGGATTAAAGTTTCGATCTTCATGTTATTCGGGCTTGTTATTAATTTGTCACATCTACTCTATACCAGATTTCAATTATATGTTAATGTCCGCCACGTTAGCATAATCAGACCGGGAGATCCGAGATTCGAGAGATGATGTGATTCGTGGATCTCGGGTAGTAGCCTTTTGTAGCCGATTCTGTGAAATAGAGATATTCCGAACCTCGAAGGTGGCATTTTATGTTTAACATTTAAGCATTTCTAATACCGGTAGCCGAGATAGAGATATACTCGATTCTATTCACGAGATAAAGTGGATATACCTCGAGAGAGGATATCTCGCAGGCAAGATCACTCGCCATTGACATATTACAATATATTGAATAACAATATGTTTAGAAAAGTAATCCATCAACGTGATAGGGGAGATTTAACTCTAGGCGCCAACACCATTAATTCACTAGAATCAATAGCTTAGTCATAGCTTCCTTATTTAAATTTTTACCCTAGAATCATTTATTCGTATATCGTCTCAAAGCGTAACCTCTCAGAGTCAATTCACCTTTCCCCCGTGGATCGATATCCGCGCACTTTAAGTACACTATATTACTGGGCTACGCTGCACTTGCGCACATAGGCATTCATTTCACACACTGCGCTTCTCACTCGTCAATAAGGAATGCTCGAAAATTCGATATTTGTTATCGCTTTTTATGCTATAAATGTATATGCATAAGACATATGTTTCCCCACTAAGCGCAGTTTAGCACTGCTTTAACTCGTAGTTCCCAAGAGAAGACGTCCGAAAGCCTCATACAACTCACAAAGACACTAGTAGGGGTTCATCACAAAGAGGTTCCCGCGCTTTGATTTGTAAATGCAAAGTACGCTTTGTATTTGTAAATGGACTCAGAAATGTGTATAGATTTTGATGGACACCACTCCTGGTAGTTCTTTGATATGTGTATATGATATTTTGATTCTCTATTGCTCAGATCAAAAGACATATACAAATTTATGACACTATTACCAAAGGACTATTGTCTAATCTCAATCCGCGCCAAAACTTGTCATTTCTTTCGGTGACACGGATCAAAACACTTCGCAAATTTATAGCGTTATCAACAAAGGATTATTATCTAATCCCCAAGAATTTTGCCAACAACTTGTACATTGTACTTAGCTATCAGGATTCATTAAGAGCATTTTCATTAAGAGTAAATCATTTTTTTAGTGGTTTTGATCCATTATGTCATAGGCGCAGTCGAACAAGTAGTAAACGGATGAGTCCGTATATCGATCCCACAGAGATCTCAAGAATTCCAAACCAACTACCCGACTAATTAATCTCTATATGGCCTGGACTCCGATAGACAATTGAATAAGTTTTTAAAGCCTTAAAATAATGAAAACTAAAAAGAATTAAATTAATAACAAATGAATTTAACACTAAATAATAAAATTACAAATTTAGACTTACAATATCTTTAAAGGGAGCATTGAAAATACAAATTTATTGTGAAACATCAATTCCCGCAGATTGCACCGTGACGTCAAGGATGAACCACAGATTTAAAACTAGTCCAAGGAATATGATAGTGCAATTGGATCTCTCCAAACCTCACCGTTCATTATCTAATCTTCACTGTTTCTCTCGAAGACAGAGTGTTAGATAACTACTTTTAATCTAGGTTGCCTTGTTCTGGGTATTTTTCTTTCTCAATACTTCATACCCACAACATGGACTCCAAACCTTAGCTCCTAAGATTAAGTCATTGTAATGGGTTTACACTATACCGGTTTCTTCCTCAAAATTATTAGAATAGCCTATTCTTTCCTTTGGATCGATCTTTGCTAATAATGATTGAATTCACTATTCGACCGAGGCGAACTCTCTCGCAAGCTAAATTGATAAAAGCCCAACCCATTCTCATTCCAAGTGAGAAGAGGATTTATCGCTTAATTTCACAAAGCACACTATATCCCGCAATATCAAAGTTAACATACCTTCGTAAATTGTTCATCACTCTCAGAATGTCAGGTCACTCGTAGGCCTCCTCTTTGGAAATCGTAGCTAGACAATCCCAATGGGTAAGGAGACACTTATATCTGATCAATAATAGAAAATACACAAGACCAACAAGTATTTACTAAACCTAAGTTCAACATTAATGAATAAAATTATGCGGTGAAAGATAATTCTTCGACACAATACTAATTCAATGGAAGCCGGTTTCTAAATCACTGATTACACCATATACAATAGCTTATCGATCAAGAAAGCAATCAGGAATAGGCAACCGGTAGTTCAATTCCAAAATTTCGTCTTCAAATTCAAACAACCAGACAAGAATTAAGGAAAATAGAATTCCTACATTCACCTAAAATTTTAACAATAACGTTCGTATCCAAATTTGAAATAAAGAACAAACTAATCTAAAAATAAACAAAACAAAGAAAAATTAAAATACAGAGCCTTTCAAGAACCTGCATCTTCTTCGTCACCAAAGTCGCTCCTTCAAGAGTACCGCAGATTTATGTGGTTCGTCAGTCTTAATTTCGATGACCTCTTCGACTTTAGTTAATCGCCCGTTGGTTTGCTGATGTCGCAACATCGATTCTTTGTCATGGTCTTCGTCTCGCCATGTGGCGTAGGCTTTGTTCGTCGATCACCGCCATTATCTCGGTCATGGTCGCGACAAACCTAAATGATGTCGCCGACTCACATTGCGGTCCTATGTCGCGACAACCGAATGACGCCGCGATCTTAGTTAGTCGGCACTGGATGTCGCGATCACTTTAATGATGTCGCCGACCGCTTAGCTCGTGCTCGACCGCCTTCTCGTTGTCGCGACCTTAACTATTTGTATTTGATGTCGCACCATCAGATGATGTCGCGACCTTCCGGGTCTCCGCGGCAAATGGATGTCGCGATCTTCTGAATGTCATCGACTCGCCTGTCGTTGTCTCGGATCGCACGATGCCGCCGACCTCAAGTCTTCACTGATGTCGCATTACCTAGGTGTCAGAGCGACCTTTCTTTCAAAGGTAACCGACGCTATGACCATTGAATGATGTCGCTGACCTTCTTTTCTTTTTTAACTGGATGTCACGATCGCTTCTCGATTATAGTTGATGTCGCCGACCTCTTCCAGATGTCGCGACATAAATGTTCGCCGCTTGTTTATCTTATGTCGCGACTTCTCCGACCGATGTCACGACTCCTCGGCCCATCAGACCGGGTTTAATTCCGCCGCGACCAAAGGGATGTCGCGAATCAGAATTCTTCTTCTTCATCAATTCATCAAGGTTCGAGTCGAGTTTCGCCGCTACTCACTCTTTCGGGCTTCCATTACTCTTCATATGACAATTTTGTGGTCGCACTATATGAATTTTCATCAAGTATCAAGGCTTCACGACATCATTCTTTGATCCTTTGCTACTTTCTTGTCGCAAACTCCTTCAAATTTTCGCTTATATCATTAATACTCATCCACCTTCATTCCTTTTATCGCAAAAATTCTCTTCTCTTGAATTCCCGCGCATAATGCTTTGGTTAGTTATTCCATATTTCTAAACATAAATCGCTCTTTTTATATAAAAAATCATTTTAAAATGGACTAAAAATGGATGACTTGTAAGCTCATCAAACTCCCTCAAACTTAAAATTTTGCTTGTCCCCAAGCAAAGAAAAGAAAGATTTGTTTGTCCTCAAACAAAAGGACATTTTTCTCGTTCGCTTGCAGCTTATAACCAATTTAATTCGAAAGAGTAATCGCATTCTTTTCGTATGTCTAGCTTCAAGTCCAACATGTTAGCTTTACTCAATCGTGTACAAAACTAATTTGTTGAGTTTGTTTTATAAATAAGATAAATTAATTGATCCCGTCAAGAGTAGGTCAGTCTTCTTCCTTTTCTGCTGAGTCGCTTAACCCTCCGAGGTCCTCTTCATAGTTTTGATCCTTCAAGATTTTCAAAAATTCCATATGCTTGTTCATATCGATCTCCCACTAATGTAGGGAAAAATCCAACCTTCAAGATCAATTAGGTCTTTCAAAGCTTGTAATGTTAGACTTGGGTCACGGGTAGGATGGATGGAACTTTTTAGGTTAAGACACCAAACTCTTTCTTCTTCTTACTTAACCGCTACCTTCCTTTTCCTCAGAACTTTATTTGATTCCCCAAACTTCATCCTTAGGGAATCTTCTGATTTCTTCGTTTAAAATTGTTTATTCCAATTTCACATTTGTACTTTCATTGTTGGAACTTTTTCTCTCGCAACCATTCAGAATAGTGCAATGTTCTGCCTTTTGTGCTTTCTAACACTCTTAGCGAACTTTGGGTTAGTATTCCCATACCAGCTTGGCATTAGTACTAGGTGTTGAAACACCCCTAAGAACTTAATTGTTCAAGAGAATTAGGCCACAAGACAAAACTTCTTCCTGCTTTCTTTTTCTCACAGATCCTTCTCGCTTTAGATTTTTCTTTCTTTCACCCTTTTCTCAGATTTCTTTAGTTCTCCAAAATATACTCCCTAAACTTTATCTCCTCTCCTCCGAAAGGTAATCAGAGGTTCTTTACTCGGAGGATTAGCTATAAAGGATGGCTTGGGATTTTCAAATCTGCTTTGCTTAAGATAGTTGAGCTGTCAAATTCAGAACTAAGGTGTATGCGTACATATACATAATGGTGGCTAGAATGGCCTGCCGCCAAGGATGGCCTCGTATCATCTCTTCTAGTTGTATTACCTAGGATTTCGCCTCGATTAATAATCAAACAAGTTCTAGAATTCTTTTGGTTAATCAGGAATAACCCTAAGGATGTCCTCACTCACTTCGCTTGTCGAGGAGTTACATTATCTAAGTTTCACCAAGTTCGCTTACTGCTTATACTTCAAACCCAAAAATATGTTTTCGCTTCCTTCAATTGTATAACTTTCCTTAACCTCGATCATCACTGAATTCAAGTCAATTATGCAATTTGTGTTTCAATTCAATTATGTGCCATTCAGCCCTTATTATGCAATTATTTGTGTTTCATCCTATCATCTAATCAATTACCTAAACTAGCTCATATTATGATATGTCAGCATTTTCATTCCCGGAAGCAAATTCTATCATATTCCTCTAGCAATTAAAGCAAAAGTAAACACACATTTTGGACTTCAAACACATCAAACAAATTTCGATTTTATTCATGAGAATGTGCAAACGCTGGTGAACAACAGATAGGAATGAGGGAGAGATTGATAATCAATGAGAAGGTCTATTTTTTCTTTTCGAGGAGGAACAAAGATGTTGTAGATCCCGCATCAAGGGTAGCTGTGCCGAGGTTGAACTGGGAACTCATTGGCCCTCTTCTTCTTCTGACATTTTCCCTTTCTATTTGTTCTTCAATAAATACTATCGTGAGATCAACTTTATTCGGGATCATCTTGCCTTTCGAATCTAATGTGTTCATCAGATGCTCCATTTCGTCATGACTCCTAAAAATTCGGATAGATTGTCGTAATCAAATCCAAATTTTCCAAATGCATTTTTCTTCTATAAAGATCATTATCATCAAGCACTTTATCTCTGTCCTTCATCTTCTTCTCGAAGTCCTGTAATAATGACATATAGAGGAATTTAAACCCCTTGATCCGCCTTGCCCGGCCTCGCTTCCTAACCTTCTTTGAGTTCTTAGAGTCGAGTCTCGATCATACCGACATCAGAGAATGATTCACGGTTAAGCCGCAATTTTTTAGTGAAATCTCATCTTCTTTCCTCCATTTCCTTTTTTCAACTTTTCTTCGGGTGCTTTAAGATCTTTTTTTATCCGCCTCTTTCTCGCTCTTCAATCGCTTCTTCCCATTTTTGCTCTTTCTCTTCAACTCTCTTCATACATCTTTCGTTCGCCTCTTCCCACTGTTGATCTCTTCTTTTCAATTCAAATTTCATACACATCTTCGAATTTCGCTGAGAGTGCTCCATTTCTTCTTTCTTCCAAACTTTTCGCATAGAAATGAGCATTTAATATTTGATTATTTTCCCGTTCCTCTGTGAGCTTCTCATTCCGGTTCTCTAAATCCCCTGCTCTTATCGTGGAGAGTCACAAAGGTGGATGAAATTCTGGTAGGACTTCCTTTCTGATCTCGTCCATGTCCTCGCAAAAATGTGAGGTGTTACCTTCTTCTCGGTCATGTTTTATTTTGTTCTTCTCGTTTTCAACCATCAAAGTGCGTCCTCTTCTTGTCTTGCACTCTCCTCATCTCTCGAACTGGCCTCCACTCACGATCTCTTCTTCTTTGATCATGGCTCATACCCTACCGTGGCTAATGGTGAAACTCAGTTTTCCGTTAACTTCCCTTCACACCAAATTCTAATACATAACCTTGTGATGGTTGTCGGGTGGGATCAGCCCTCTATTTCCTTCGTGATATTTCATTATCGAAGTTTTCAATAATAAATTTCCAAGATTAATCTTATAGCCCTTCAAGATGGCATATGAGAATGATGGCTTCCTCGTTTCTACTCAAACATGTTTCAGAACTGCACGGCCGTAAATAACCATACCTTTGCTTTTCCGTCAGATCTCCCCATGATAATCTTTTTCTCCTCTTCCTCGAATTCCCATTTCACCTTTCCGTCATCTCGCTCTAGCCATCTTTTTCACTTGGGTTGGGTCGCTCGCTATCTTTCTCATTCTGGATACATGTTTTTTGATCCTCCATTCCGTACATTTCATTTATAGTCTCAGCTCCATATGGTACCCAAACCCCTCTGACAAAAACAGAGTTCTCCTTTCTCCCTACAAGGTCGAGTAAATTCTCTAACGACCGCATAACCGTATCTTCGATGTTTGCGTAATTTTTCCCACCTTCTTCGTTTATCAATTCCTTTGGACCGGAGATGAGTCGCTGAATCCCCTTTCTCCTACAAACCCCTTTCCAAAGATGCTTCTTCCAATTAAGTGAGTTTTCCCGAGACGAACTCGCCCTTTTCTTCTTCTCACGCCTTTCTTTGCCTTTCCTTCTCCTCATGCTGCGCAATCAAGTTGATCTCTCGGTCGTCTGACTACCGCTCTTCATTGTAGGTTCCAGATGATCTTTCCCTTCGGGGCCAGGGTATACTCCATGATTTCGCTCGCATTTAGATGATGTTCGTTCGGCCATTTAGAGAAATCTAAGGTTTTTTTTTTAGGAAGTAGTTCTGATTAGGTTCGGTGAAGAATCTAAAACCAGTGGGAAGATGCGAAGATGAAAAAGTCAATTTTCTTCACTAAGGAGATGATAATGAAGAGAGTTTCAACAGTTACAATCCACCTTATTATTTCATGGGCTATTTATTATTTCATTTATTCGCATTACGCGACTTAAATTCAGCCGCTATCAGGTAGCCGGCCATTAAATTTGTGGCGTAATTAAAAGCCGTCACTGCAAACTTTTCTTTTACGTCATGACATAATATTGTTTATCGCAACATAAGTTAACCGGAGGACAAGTTATCCTAAGGTCGCGACATCGTGCATCTCATGACATTGTTAAGTCACGCGACCTCATCACTTTTCAAGGAATTACTCGTCACACCCACCGGTTCGCCGCGGGATTCTTAATTTCGCCGCGATATAACCTTTCGTCGACCACGCCCTTTCTTCCTTCGCATCGATCGAAGTCACGACATCAACTTCTGTTGCGACTTCAGTTTCTGTCGTGACATAAGTTTTTGTCGCGACCTAGTCTCAAGAATCGCTTCAAATTTAATGAACGCATCGCTTTTCACTCGATTAATTAGCGCATTCTCATCATCAAAAAACCATTTCCACACAAAGAATTCAACATGTATACTATTCAATTTTCATTAATTTGTTTAGTGGAGAAAAGTACTCTTTTCATGTCGCCTTCTCGCAAGTTACCGAGATGTCCGGAGTCACATTTTCTCATCTCGCATTTCGCATAAGCACTCCGCAACATTTTAAAGGATTTAATTAAACAAAAATTAACTTCTCAAGTACTAACTAATCATTATAAGAACTAAAGAAACAAAATCATAAGAATTATAAAAATATCAAAGTCTAAAATCAAAACTAAAATCTCTACGATGCCCCATCACCGCTTAGTTTCAGTCCTACCGACTCACATTTTCGATTATTTCTCTAATGAACCACCCGAGCTCTTCCCTTTCTTTCCTCCTCGCTTGATAATGCTTCGCCTTGTCCATTGACTTTAAATTCTTCCCCGCCATCGCTTTAATGTTATCGCTCCAAATGTAGCTTGACACCATCAGTACGGGTCCACTCCATTCGATTTTAACTTCCCCCGAAATAACTCAACTGAGTTAAAAAGAAGAACATGTTCTCCCGCTTCGAACTCTTTTCTCGAATCCTCCGATCATGCCATTTCTTTGTTTTCCTTATATATTCTAAAGATTGTCAGAGTTTCATTTCTAATTTCCAACTATTCATTGAGCAGCTTCTTCCTTTGCGCTTTAAAATCAGTTCGCCTTCGATGGCCCACATAGCTTGTATTCCGGGCCAAGAGGTAGATGACATGGTTCGCCAAAGACACCAGAGTGGACATTCCAACGGGAGTTTTGAATGCAAATTTTGTAAGCCCAGTGCATCATCAGTTTGGAAGACTAATCCTTCCCGCTTCAACTTACATAGCCTTTTTCTGTGATTCTTTTAATCTCCTCGTTGAAATCTCGCCCGTCCATTGGTCTGGGGATGATAAGCTGCATCTATATGCTTGATCCCATACTCGCCATGAGTTTTGCAAATATTTTGTCGCAAATGGCTTCCTATCACTAATGATAGTTCATGCTCCAAATCGCTCAAAATATTCTTCAGAAGAAACTCACAACCGTATTAGCATCATTCCTGAGACAAGCCATCGTTTTCCACCCATTTGAACATAATCCACGCTGCCAGTGATATACAGTTTCCAAATATGTGGGAATGGTCCCAAAATCTATTCCCATACATCAAAAAATTTGCACCACCATTATGCCTTTTAGGGGCATTTCCATTGGCCGGCCGATATTTCCAATCACCTGACCCATTCAAGACAATCTCCGAAGATAAAGGGGCCAATAAAATCCAGATTGAGTATCTGTGAGCTGCTCTTCTCCGTAAAAATGCCCCCATATGGCATGCATGGCATTCATTCAAGATTTTACATTGTTCACTCTTCCGGCACACATCTTCCTTCGATAATCATGTCGTAAGACCTCTTTAAATAGCAAAGTGGGTCATCCTGCATGCAGTACCCGCTAATGGGCCCGAATTTTCTGTTGGTAGTCGACCTCGAGGAACTACTCCAATAAGCTAGGTAATTCAGCAACATCGCATACCATGGAAGCTGGGAATGACACCTTAAACAACTGCTCATCTGGGAAGTTCTCTGTTAATTATGCCTCCTCCTTTTTCTCGTTTCATTCCTACTCGACAAGGATCGCCTATCACATTGTCACACCCCTTTTATCTTTAATATCCGCATCAAACCTTTGCATTGAAGAAGACTCCACCTTATCGCCTCGCTTAGCTTCCTTTTTGACATCGACATCGATGGCCGATGGTCTCAGGTGAACTATAAATACGATCTCCAAAACGTATGGCCCGAATTTCTCACAAGCAAACACTATGGCTAGCATCTCTTTTCAGTCAGGAATAGTTTTCAGGCCTATCATTGCTCCCGTTACCATAGTATATGGCTCGAATATTTTCTTTCTTTCGCCTAATACGTACCCCATCGCGAAATCAATCGCATCACACATTATTTAACCTCGTTTCCATTCTCGTGCAACCATGATAAAAAGCTGACCAATCCGATCTTGATTTCTTCAAAGGCACCACAGAATCATCAAAATTAAACTATGTCCTTCTCCAGTTAATCCGCATAGTGGTCTCGGTTATTTTTGAGAAGTCTTTGATGAATCTCCTATAAATCCAAGATGCCCCAAGAAACTCCTTATCCCTTACTCGCTGCGGAGGCGCAAGGTTTCGATATGGAATTGATCAACTAATTTCTGTACTGTGAGCGTAAATTTATGACCAAGAACAAAACCTTCTACTCATGAAATGGCATTTTCCCTCACTTAGTTGGCTAGTCGCTTGTCCTCGCATCAAGTAATCGTTTCCAGTTGTTCAGATATTGTTCAAAATCGACTCCATACACGGTGTGAAGCCATCCATAAAAATTTCCATGACTTCCTCAATCAAATCTAAGAACATTGACATCATACATTGCTGGAAAGTAGCAGGAGCATTGCACAGCCCAAATGGCATCCTTCTAAAGGCAAAGGTACCATAGGGTATGTGAACGTGGGTCTTTTCGGTCCTCAGTGCAATTGCAATCTGGTTGTATCGACACCATTCAAGAAACAAATGAAAGGCCCTACTAATCAGTCTAACATCCGATCAACGGCTGGGCAAAGGGAAATGATCTTTCCCGCCGCTTGGTGTTCACTCGTAATCAATGCATACTTCCATCCCGTCACCGCTCTTGTTGGAATTAATTCATTTCTTTCTATCATGCACGCAAGAAATCCACCTTCGTAACCACATGGACTGGCTAACTCCAAGGACTGCCTAAAATCAGACAGATAAAACCAAAGATTTAACCATTCGGAAAGCACCTCCTTCGACTACTTTTCATTAATGGATTCAGCCTCCTTTGATGTTCAACAGCTTGGCTTTCAGATTTTCTTCCAAAGAGTATTTTCAGGCATGCATATTGATTGGACCGATACCTTTAACTCTCCAATAGACCAAGCTATAGACTCCTTTATGATTCCCTTAAAATTTTCAAAGAACCTCCGCTCCTCAAAGATCAATAGCTCCAGCGTGTACTATTAATGGGTTTACTTTGGCAGCCCAAAGGGCTACTTTAAAATGACTTGTCAACTCCTTTAAACTAGCCCTTCTTCACTCGGTTTCGATGAAATTCTCTTTCATTTTTGCCTCATTTTTTCATCCCATTTTCTTGCTCAAGACTCATCACTCTTTTTCGTAGAATAAACTCGATGTGCAAAATCGAATCAAAACCTTCAAGATACTGAAATTCATCTCTTTCATTGATCAGTGTCACATTATAATCATAGTAAAAATCAGAGTCATGGACATACATCTTCTATTGACTCGATATCTTCCCTTTCTATGTCTAAATTCTCAAACTTCATTAAATTGAAGTCACCGTTTCTTCTCCAACTCAGAGTGAGAATTCTTCGCATATTGATTAAGAGTCGCTTCCAGCCAGTAAGAATGCCTTCCCAGCAGCAGAGGGACTTGTGAATCTTCCTCCATATCCAGTATGATGAAGTCAACAGGAAAAATATATTTTCCCACCTTTACCAGCACATCTTCTATGATTCCTTCCGTGTTTTCCAGGTTCTATCTCGCCATTCGAGGGTAACAACAAGGGGGAGTGTTTTCCCAACTTAACTTTGGCAACAGAATGGGGCATTAAATTGATACTGGCACCTGAGTCACAGAGAGCTTTCTGAAACTCAAACTCTCCAATGGCGCAGTGGAATGGTGAAGCTTGGATCCTTCCATCTTTTCCGTAAGTCTCTCGATCACATCACGTAGTTGCAAATGTCTACAATTCTTCTTCAAGAATCTTCCTTTTGCTCGCATAGTCTTTGTAATTTCAGATAAAGTAAGATCTCGAGTCACCACTGTGAAAGGCATACTGATCTCCGTACTCTTCTGAAAGGTTTTCTAAAAACTTGCAAATTGTTCCTCTATTCGATTTCCGTAATTCTCCAGGGAATGGGATCAAGCAGTAGATTGTTCCGGGTTTTCTTCTCTTGCTTCCTTCTTCTCCCGACAAATGTTCTTCTTCTTCCTTCTCCGTTGTTTCAAAGATTGTCCCGGCCTTCCTCTCCCTTGTCGCTTTCATCTTTTCGTCTTTTCCACCAAGTCTTTCCACTTCTCGAGCCGCATGTACCCATGCGCTTCTTCTGATTCTCTTCGTCATCAGGGAAAGGCATCTTTCATCCGGTTTTGAGGGTGTTTAGGCCAGCCTGTCTCTATTTGTGTCCCGTGTTCTAGGGAGGTATTATGGTTTTCTTCGAAAAATTTGAGAATTGGTATTTTGAGGCTTCCACTTCGCAAACTTTTTTCATGGAGGTTTAACACCTTTTGTTGTCCCTCCATGAATCAAGTAAAAGATTCGATCTTCAAATGGCTGAGCCCTCCTCCGACTCCGGGTACTCGCTTTCTATTTTCACCTCACACGTAGGAACCTGGGTGGTCAGCCGATATCCTGCCACAGGATTCTGTCCATGCCTTAGCTCATGAGGCCTCTCCACCATATGAAAAAATTTTCATGGTTCCTATTACTGATGATTTATGTTAGATTTGGTTTGAAGTGATAACTTCGGCTTCCCTAAGTACTTAACCTCGCATCATAAAATGCTTCTTCAAAGGTACATCATCACTTCCTCCTCAATAGTTCCTCGACCGCCTTCCTATTTCATGAGCAAAGGTGCATCTTTCCTCTCGCTGTCCATTCTATGCATGATGGCATCTAACTTTGCCTCCATGGTCGCCATCTGCTTCACTCCCATGACTCCTCTTCCTCTCACAATTACTCTTGAAAAACTCCGATGGGGGCTTACACAGATTTCCGCCAAAGTCCTCAATCGCATCTCTCGCTTCTTCAAGACTTTATGTTCAATGCTCCACAAAGATGAAGCATCAATAATGCCCTTTAAATGTATCATCTGCATGATGGCTACCATGTCCATCCGGGTCTTCAAGCCCATTCCATGCATCTGCATCTTTTCAAAGAACTCAATCTCTCCCATGCTACATAAAGGCTCATCTTCCCGCTGAACGACAATTATCTCATTCTTCTCTCCGAGGTGGAGCGATGGGAAGAATCTACCCAAGTAGGCTTCTACAAGCTCCTCCCAAGTATCAACGAATCCATATGGTGTAGATTCATACCATGTGGCCGCCAGATTCTTAGAGAAAATGGGAATAAATGCACGCTTAATTTCCGGTCTCACCCACCAACTTCACCTGTTTCACATCCCGAGAAACCTTCCTGTGTGCTCATTCGGGTCTTTCAGGATGACCAAGAACCGTTGTTATCGAACCATTGTAATCATCGCTTCAGCTCAAAGTTATTTCAGATCAACTCGTAGGCTCGTCTGATTGCGCAGTATTCATCCCAATAGGCCCCCAAAAGTCCTCCATCAGACGCTGATCGAGGCCTTCGCCGCCGCTCTTTCGTCCTTCCGCCTCCGGGTTCCTCGCTTCATCTCGCCATAGCTGAGTTTTTCGCCCTTTTCGTTTTCTCTCAAGCTTTCGAGTGTTCTCTCTAATTCAAGATCTCGCTGAATCGCACGTTGTTCGCTTCCTATGAATTAAAGTTTTTCCCGAAATCAAAACATACTCACATTATCAGATTAGTCAAGCCAACAACATTTTCAATATGGTCATAAAGGTTAGTGGCTAAAAATAACCACGTTTGAAAACTATTTTTGTTCTTTTTCTTTTAAATGTCCAAATTAGTATTTCCTTCTTTCATCAGAATATTGATCTAATTAATTCTTTCGATCCCCGGCAACGGCGCCATAAAACTTGTTTGTGTGACGAAAAGACATATACAAATTTATGACACTATTACCAAAGGACTATTGTCTAATCCCCGACAACGGCGCCATAAAACTTGTTTGTGTGACCAAAAGACATATACAAATTCTATGACACTATTACCAGCGACTATTGTTCAACTCTGCAAGAATCTGCGCCATAAAACTTGCTTATGACCAAAAGACATATACAAATTTATGACACTATTACCAAAGGACTATTGTCTAACTTCAAGAACGACGCCTTTCAAAACTTGTTTGCCCCTTTCTCGTGACATGGATCAAAAAACACTTCGCAAATTTATAGCGTTATCACCAAAGGATTATTATCTAATCCTCAACAATTTTGCCTAACAACTCAGACATTATGCTCTTAGCTATCAGATTCATTAAGAGCATTTTCATTAAGAGTAAATCATTTTTTTTAGTGGTTTTGATCCATTATGCCGCAAGTGCAATGTGTCTAATCGCTATAAATCGGGATTATTCAGATATCGATCCCACAGAGATCTCAAGAATTCCAAACCAACTACCCTGACTACTCAATCTCTATACAATTTGGACTCTGATAGACAATTGGAATAAGTTTTTAAAGCCTTAAAATAATGAAAACTAAATAGAATTGAATTAATAACAACGAATTGAATAATTAAATAATAAAATTATAAATTTAGACGAACAGCTTATCTTTAAAGGGAGCATTGAAAATATAGCTATCATGGAAACATTATTCCTCGCATTGCACTGTGACGTTGTTTAATGAACCAATGTGATTTTAAAACTAGGTCCAAGGAATATGATAAGGTAAATGATCTCTCCAAACCCCAATCGCTCATTATCTAATCTTCACTGCTTCCTCGAAGACGTAGTGTTAGATAACTACTTTTAACTGTCGCTTGCTCGGGAATTTTTCTTCTCAATACTTCATACCCACAACATGGACTCCGCAAACTCAATCCTAAGATTAAGCTATTGTACGGGTTTACACTATAATGGTTTCTTCCCTCAGTACCAGAATAGCTCATCTCTTTCCTTGGACGATCTTTTCTATCACTCGGATTGAATTCACTATTCAAATCGAGGCTAACTCTCAAGTAGTTTCTTAAATTGATAAAAAGCTCCAACCATTCTCGTTTCCAAGTGAGAAGAGGATTTATTAGTTTAATTTTCATGTGAGCACACTAGATCTGCAATATCAAAGTTAACATACCTTCGTAAATTGTTCATCACTCTCAGAATGCCTTCGTGTCACCCGTGAGGGCCTCCTGGAAATCAGAGCCTGAGACAATCCCGTTAATGGGTATGAGAAACTTATATCTGACCACAACGTAAAATACACAAGACCCTAAGAAGTAGATTTACAAACTGAAGTTCAAAGATTAATGAATAAAATTCTACGTGAAAGATACTTCTCGACTAATACACAATTCAATGGGAAGCTGGTTTAAATTACTGATTATACCCATACAATAGCTTATCATCAAGAAAGAATCAGAATAGCAACTGTAGTTCGAATTCCAAAATTTGTCTTAAATTCAAACAAATCAGACAAGAATTTGAAGGAAAATGTAATCTAAGATTCAATAAATTTTAATGCCTAACGCCGATCCAAATTCAAATAAAGAACAAAACTAATCTAAACATAAACAAACAAAGAAAATTAAAATACAGAGCCTTCAAAGAACCCAAATCTCTTTCTGTCGCCAAAAGTCGTTGCTCCTTCGCAGCGTACCGCAGACGATAGGTTCAAGTCGGGCCCACTTCGATGCACCTCTTTCGACTTCGCCAACCGCATGCTGATCGTTGATGTCGCGAAGATCGATTCTTTCGTCGCGACTCGCTTGTCTTCGCCGTCGCGAGGCTTTGTTCGGGTCGCAATTTGGTCGCCATTATCTCGGAGTTGCTGTCGCGATACCAATGATGTCACAATCTTCGCTATTTAGGGTCCGATGTCGCGACAGCCGAATGACGTCGCGACCTTAGTTATTCAAAATTGATGTCGCGACCACTTAATGATGTCGCGACCTGCTTTCTAGCTTCCGTGTCGTGATCGCTTTCTTATTGTCTCGACCTTAACTTCTTTGTATTTGATGTCACGACTATCAGATGATGTCGCGACCTTCCGGGTCCGTGCAAATGATCGCGAACCTTCAATGTTATCGCGACCTTCGCTCGTCGCCGTCAGCGATCAGCGACGATGTCCCGAATTTCAAGTCTTCTCAATTGATGTCGCTGACGCTTGTGTTGTCGCTAACTTCTTTCGGGCAACCGACGTCAGCGACTATCAATGATGTCGACCTTCCTTTCTTTGCGTCGATGTCGCGATCGCTCGATTCTCGCGGTCGATGTCGCGCACTCTTCCGTGATGTCGCGACATAAATGTTCGCTAATTGTTTATCTTATGTCGCCACTTCCGACTGATGTCATGACCCCTCGTCCACTCGTACCGGGTGGGGAATTCTGGCCGCGACCTCAAAGGATGTCGCGACCGCAGAATTCTTCTTCTTCATCAATCCATTGTTGCCCGACTTGGAGTTTCGCTGCGCCCAACTCTTTTTCCTTCCATTACCTTCAAGGCGACCGGTTTCAGGTCGCGACCTTGATATGAATTTCATCACATCAAGGCTCAATGACATTAGATTCTTGATCCTTGTGCGCATCACAGAACTCCTTCCACCCATTATATCATTAATACTCATCCACCTTTCCTAGTTTCTTTACCGCAAAAATTCCTTCTCAATTCCCCGCCGTGATACAAGCCAAGTTAGTTATTCCATATTTAAACATAAATCGGCCATTTTATATAAAATCACAAAAAAATGGACCGAAATGCATGACTTTTTAAGCTCATCTGCTATAAAAAAATTCGTGCAAAGAGTCCCAAGATATGGTCTCGCACTCTAACTCGATTCGATCCGCCAATCTGCCTGACCGAATTGTGGTGTGACACTAAATCAACGATGGGGCGAGGAATCACTTTGTATCCTCCTCGTAGTAACTCAGACTGAAGGCTGCTATTTTTCCCATTAATCGAATTTATACTCCTTAGATGGCATATAATAAGATCGCTCTTTATCCTGACTATGCATAGGTTCTTGGAAGGCAGCATGACTGAACATAAAAAATAAAACTAGACCTTTGCTGGTTCAATCAATGCTCCTCTGGCGATGGACTCATATGGGTTTTTTCTGGTAGCATTTCACTTCCCTTTGCCATCAGTAAGCAGGTCTACAATCTTCTGGTAGTCAAGTGTTTCCATCAGTCTTTTGAATTTCGACCCAGTCTTTTTCTCCTGAAGATTGTATGTGCTATCTATTTTTTCTCTGCTAAAGGATATCCGTTTTCCTCTTACGTATGCAGTTTTATCCTTCATCCCCACCATATTTGAGTAGAATTCCTTCACCGCATCTACAAATCTCGGAGCCTTGTGCTCACAGAACAGATGCCATCCCTTGCTTTCTATTAGCTCTTGGAATGTGGAAACCCATTTGTTAAAGCCTCTTTCCCCAATGAAGTCTCTGTACTGCAGTTTGTCCTTCCAAGCAATATAAGCTATCTCCAGACCCACCACTACTTGCCTGGTCAGCTTCTCTCGCTTCTTCATTTCCTATTTCCTCTCTTCTAGATTCTCCACTATCTACTCAAACACTTGCTTCTTCACTTACATTTTCTTTCACCCACTCACTCCTATCTCCTCACTACCTTATGTGATTTTACTGTTCCACTCCACTGCAAGACAACTCTCACTGATCTGTCAACTGAATGTAAACAAGATCGAAGAGCTATTAGTGATCTGGTGGTTTTAACGAGTAAAGAGAGATTCATGAGCGAGGCCGCATGGCTCAATGTTATGAGGTAGATGACTCTTCAGTTTTCAAACTTTTCTATTTATAGGTCAAGAGTTTCTGTGCTTTATTAATTGTCGCGACAAATTTTTGACCTAAGTTTGAGCCTTTTTTTATTTGGTGTCGCGACATAAAGAAATGATGTCGCAACATAAATTTTTCATTTAATTTTGGATTAGGGCAATTCTTTGTCACTACAAAGCAAATATTTTGTTGCAACAAGAAATTGTCTTTTCTCCAGTTGAATTATGTCGCGACATATTGAATTCTTGTCGCGACAAATTTTTGAGATTCATGCTTGTTGTGTGTTACAACATAAAGAAAGTATGTCGCGACATAAATCCTTGCCACTTAGATGAGGTCTTATATATTTTTTTCTTTGTCACAACAGAGCAGAATCAATGTCGTGACATTTTCATACTTTCAACCATTCATCCCAGATGACTTTATGCAATAAAGTCTTTCCACTAAATGTATACTTGTGAAAACACATGTTATCATCAAACAATTTCAACTTAAGCATGAACAACAATTCTTTTTCTTCACTCAATAACATTCATCAATTCATTCAACACGGCATTCAAACAGTTGGCACTAGCACGTTGTCTGATAATTTATGCTCTAACAATCATCAAATTCCCCAAACTTCAACTATGCATTATTATTAAAGCAAATCAGGGAAATAGAAATAATTCCCACTTGTAACTTATTTTCCGTAGATATTTTTTAGTTTGAGAAAGTGTGCTTTCTAATAACATTTCCTTCCAGTTCACCTTCTCTGGTCCTGAAAAAAAAAAAAAGCAAACTATGAAAACACATAATAAAATTTCTAGCAAAATTTCAAACTAGAATTCAAACTCATAAAAGTAATCAACATTAATCAATTTCTCCAAATTAAAATTCTACTTGGGTTGCCTTCCAATAAGTTGCTCAATTTAATGTCCTTAGCCAGACACTTGCTGAAGAATGTCTTCATTTCAGCAAAACCCTTTCCCCTTTTCAAAATCTGGATCTACTTCATTTATGCTTCCTCAAAGATAATGTTTCAGTCTCTGATCATTTACTTTAAATTCACTTCCAGATTCATCTTTTAGTGTTACTGCTCTAAAGGGTGTACTTGTAACCACTATGTAAGGACCACTCCATCTTGATTTCACTTCCTGAAATAGCTTCGAGCCTGTAGTCATATAAGAGGACTTTTTCTCCGGTACCCTTGAATTCTCCCACCTGATCATGCCACCCTTGGTATTTCTTTGTACTCGCATTATCGTAGTTTCATTTCAACTCTTCCCGCTTCATTCATTTATAGTCTCTTTTCCTTAGCAAACTTGAAAGTCACAATTTAATTTCTCAAGACCCACATAGTTTCAGAGATTCTGGGGCCTCTAAAGCGGAGATGACAAGGCTTTCCAAACACAATTCTATATGGGGACATTCCAATGGGAGTTTTGTAAGCAATTCTATAAGGCCACAATGCATCATCTAGCTTTACAGACCAATCCTTTCTGCTTGTATTTATTGTTTTCTCTAGATTTTTCTTTATTTCCCTGTTGGAAATTTCTGCTTGTCCATTTGACTAAGGGTGATAAGCAAAACCCATCACATGTCTTATTCCATATCTGCTCATGAGTTTTTCAAAAATTTTATTTTCAAATGGCTTCACTAATGATCGTCTCCGGGGCTCCAACATGCTCAAAATATTTTCAGATAAACTCCCACCATCAGGTCGACATCATTTCTGGGACCAGATAATGCTTCCACCCATTTGGATACATAATCCATAGCTAGGAGAATGTATATGTTACCAAATGATGATGGAAAAGGTCCCATGTAGTCTATTCCCCAAACATCAAAAATTTGCACCACTAGAATTCCGTGCAAGGGCATTTCATTTATTTTCATTATGTTACCCATTCTCTGATAATTATCACAATGTTTTACCCACTTAAAACAGTCTTTGAATAGGGTAGTGATTAGTGCCCAAAAAGTGCTATTTTGAACCCTATTTATTATAGGTTTTGAGTGCTTTTTGTGTACTAATCATTCTAATTGACCCGATTTGCACATTACAACCCTACCATTCTAATGGATCGCATTTTGTGGTCGTTTTTTGTAGTTTTGCAGAATTGAAGCCAAATCATCGTGTCAATCCAATCATAACAAAGTCGGGTTGATTTCCACACTCTCATATGGTTTTCTTATCAATTTCAATGTCTAGAATGAAGAATATCAAAGGTGTTAAGAAATGAATAAGGCAAAGGTGAATAGTAGCAAGAGGGAGCAATGGAACAAGAGGGCCTAACAAGCATGAACAGAGGAAAATTGCTACATCTCGAAAATTTACATAGCTTAATTTTCGCTACAATAGCTTAAATTCGCTTATATAGCTAAATTTTCACTTGTAGCAAAAAATTTCACTTCTTCAAACCCGCCCGCTTTTGGTTTTTCCTTTCTAATACAATGTAATAGTTTTAGTTAGGTTAGTTTGCAGTTCACTTGATTGTAAGGCCATATAAGCCATTGTAATACACTCGTCAATTTAAGTTTCATTTCATGGGATCTTAAGCAAATACTTGCCCCTGTTGGGCTCCTCACATTCTCTCTTCTTCTCCTCTTTTCTCCCTGCCACAGCAAACACCTTCAGAATGACAACTCAAAGGATGTTCGGGCTAAGGTCTCAGATCTTGAAGAAGAGGGTTGCTAGGCTTGGGAAGTAAGGTTTGCATTTTGTTCCCCGCTTTTCTACTGAATGTGTTTTGACATTTTGGTTCTAAATTTGCAACTCTAGGTTTAAAGCTCTTGATGTACTTTCACAATACTGGCAAGCTTTTGTGTGGTTCAAAGGTATTCTTAGCTTTAGATACAATGATATCCATTAGTTTCTATTTATGAGCCACCGGGAGGTAGGCTAAGGGTTATATTTTCACTGTAGATGCATCCTCATCGATCAATACTTAGTAATCTTGTGGTTCGTTGACGCTTATTATTAGATCCACCGAGATTCATTAGCTTGCCCTTTACGAATCATCAGAGGGATTTAGTCATGATAGATTTTCACTCAGAGGAATCGTAAATGCTAAATAAATGATTTCGCCAAAAGGAAAATTATTGTGGTTTAGTTTTTAAAGTTAAATGAATATCCTGTCAGAATCGACCATAGTCATCCTCCCCTAATGCAAGGAAAATGAACTCTGGGACCTCTTTGTGTCCTATCAACCCAACCTAATGTACCTAACACTTCAAGGGATTCTTTTTTACACTTTTATTTCTATTTTATTTTCACTTTCGACAACATCAACTCCACACACTTTACACCAAATCCTAAAATCCAAACAAATTCACCTACTGAGCTTCATCAGAAATCATTTGGTACGTAAGAAAACTCATCCTTTGTTCGATCCTAGAGCCGCTATACCGCAAGAAGCACTACGACAAAGATGAGTAATTTGTGCTTATAAATTTCGCTGGATTCATAACACCCATCGTGGCAATCGAATCAAACGGCACTGCTGTCGGACGGTGCCTAAGTGGGAATGATGACCTCGAACACTTGTGATCCTCATCACAAGTTCCGTGAATTTTCAGATATATCTTGTTTTCAAAGGTGTTTAATTTTGTTTCATTTTATTTTGTTTTTAGCTAACTTTACCCATTTTTGGTAGAGTTGTGTTTTTTTCTGTTTTCGTGTTTGCTTGTTATTGTTTCAGGGTTTGTTCTTCAAGGGGATAGAGTGTCTTGACCAAGGTTGAATTTGAACCCAATGGAAGAGGGACAGTACGGTCAACATGTGGCAGGGGTAACCCTAATGCATATATGTCCATGAGGGATTACAGAACCACCATGGCAAAGTCAAGAACCCGTGGAGAGGAATCCAAATGAATATAGTCCATGAGGACTATAGAAAACAAATGGATGAGTTCACCATATGGTAGTACTTTACAACCATAAATGAATCACACAAATTCTCACATGGGAACCAAGACTCCAAAGTATGCACCTCCGAACCTCCATATTATGCTTTCAACCTCGCCTCACTCAAAGAACTACGCTCAATCCCTCCATTCGAATGCTTCATTTCGACCTTACCCATATAGTAGATGACTTCAAGGGCAAGAGCAGAAGGGGATTAATGCCCATTTGAATCAGAGAATCTGTCACCAGGGAAGCACTAACTGAACAAGAAATTACGGGTTTAAAAATGACTTTACATAAATGGGACAACCTCGCAAGACTCCATCAAAACCCACGATCAACAAAGAATGTCCACTCGAGGAAGAGTGCCAAAGCGACACCACGGCAGAGGATAAAGGTCAACAATGTACCACACCAGGCTTATAAGAGGATTTTGAATCAGTTCTAACTGTGATATGTGTGTTGTTGTTTTTCCAAGGGAGAAGAGAGAAGAAATCCTTCCCTTTATAACTAAGGAGGGCAGTGGAAAAGAAACAGTGGAAGAGCCCCAAGAGCTTGTTTTGAATCCATTTCCCACCTACAACCCACTGCCAATAGCCCCCTCCATTGACCAAGTGTACATTTTGCCTACACCTGAAGCATACCCAACACCTGAAACACCATCTCCAAAGGCCGCCCCATTTGCACTGCCTTGGCTACATAATTTTAGGAAGCTAGTGGCCATAGTTCAAACCTTCGTCACTACCTCAAAGAAGATGGCAACTGCTCACACTACATGGCATAATGATTGCCTGGGGTGCGAGTTCGACTGAGCACCGAACTCATTTGAGGCCCACTAGTTCCTCTAGCACCACCGGACAAGACCTGAACAACTGGTTTGAGTGAACAAAGTTCACTCATTTTTGTTTTAATTTTCTTATTTTATTTTGTTTTATTTTAGTTTATTTTGATTTCTGCTAATTTTTCTTTTTGCATTTTCTTTAATTTTAAGTTAATTGCTCTAGTTTATTTTTCTACTTTTCTACAATTTTTCAGACACTTTACAAATTTCTGAGTGAAAATTTTGAAGGTAAGACGTAAAACAAGGATCAAGCAAGGGTACCGTGGACAATTTCGCTATTATAGAGAAAATTTCGCTAGAATAGCGAAAATTTCGTAATAATAGCTAAAATTTTTCGCACATTAGCGAAGTACCACTCAAGCATAGCAAAATTTCTCTATGTAGCTTAAATTGCCACTTGATGTTCTCAAAATGAACAAGAAGGTAAAAAAAAATCATTCATTACAAAAATATAATTTATATATATATATATATAAATTCGTTTTTTTTTATTTTTTTATTATTTTTATTTTTATTTATTAAATTTTTTATTATTTTTATTAATTATTTTATTTTATTTATAAAAAAAAAATCTCAAATATAGGGAAATTTTCGCAAGAATAACGAATTGCTATGTGAAAATTTCATATGCTAGCGAAATTTCGCTACTCCCTAATGTTTTGGCTCCTGACATTTTGTTTCACCCATAACTTTTTCATCCGAACCCGTTTTAGGCGTTTTTGGTACCAAGTGGAAAGCTTAGAGAGTGTAGAATCCAACATAGCGAAAGAATACTCGAAGGTGTAATTTGCAAAATTCTTCCAACTCGGTCACTTTTTCCTCCTCTTTCTTCTTCTAACTTTGATTTGAAGCCCAAACTGAGTGAATAAAGTGTCGATGGAGTTTGCGGGTCTCCTTTCAAAAAACGATCACATCCTCATCAGGAGGTAACACTTCCTTCCCTAACTTTTCAATCCGAGCCCCATTACGGACAATGAGACATTTGGTTGGGAGAGTTAGCGAAGGAAGTGACTTTTGTATTTATGTTTTTGTTATTAATTTAAGCTAGCCCATTTGGTGATGTTCAACGGCTTGCTGGTTTTCCTTTTTGTGAAGCTGTTATACTATACAATTTTTTATTTTTTTTTCAAACACTGCACCCATTTTTATTTTTTTTTTGTGTTTTGCTTAACCTGTGGTTTGAAAAATTGAAACTTTGTCCAATTCTATTAATGTTAGATTGGTTCCATGCCTAGTTGAACTCTTGTTGTTTTCAACCCTTTTTCTTTCACCTTTAGCTAAACACACAGCATCAGTTTCTTCATTAACTAAAACCCGCCTTAGCCTCCTAAGCTCAAGAAGAACGCACTTCTAGTTTCGTCGACCAATTGCATAGGTTAAGGACCCTCATGAATGTAATGTCAATGTGTCTTCCAAAAATAAAAATAAGTGAGAAAGAAAGAAAAAGAAAAGAAAAAAAGAAGAAGAAAATTGCAGAACGCTTACCCTAAAAACTCGAAAGCACGATCCGAGGGGTATACTTGGCGAAGTTTCAAAGCCCGGTGTCTCTGCCAATCGGTCGGGAGCCACCGACTTAAGGTTTCGCTACACGGGTGGATGGGTAGAGTTAGCAAGTTGTAGGTTCTGGAGTTTCGAAATCATTCGGAGTCCGGGGTGAAACCTGAGTCAAAAGATCCTCATGACTTGGTGCCCTAAGCGCACTTGGTCGGGAGTCACCTGTGAAATCCCCCGTTACATGCACCCTTGGTGAGGTCGATTCCTCAGACGCACCCCTACATAAAAAGGGTCAGGAATAAGAGTGGGTCCCGATCTATCTGGCCTGCTAGCATGCTAGGTTGTGGGCAAGATTAGAGTCGGGGGAGAAAGTGTAGCTCAAGTGTGTTATTGCTGAGAACCTGATCAAACAAACACTTAGATTTCAAAGGAGGTTTCCGGTCGATTCAACAAGAAGGAGGCTCTTCGATACTCAATTTCAGATGGCATTCATTATCTTAAGATAGTTATCGACAAGGCTTTGATGATTCTACTTAGGTTAGACATTACTCATTCACAACCTTTTGAAATATAATAATTTTTTGTGATCATCATTTTATCGTTGTTATGTTTCTTCTTTTCTTTTTTTCTTTTCATTGCTACTGACTAGCAATGTAGGTTTGGGGTGTGATTAGTGCCCAAAAGTGCTATTTCAACCCATTATTATAGGTTTCGAGTGCTTTTTGTGTACTAATTATTCTAATTGACCCGACTTGCACATTAAGGTCCCTACTATTATATCGATCATTATTTGTGGTCAAGCTAGTTTTTATGTGAATTGAAGCCAATCGCAGTGTCAATCCAATCATAACAAAGTTCGTTGATTTCCAGCAAATTTCATATGGTTTTCTATCACTTCAAGAAGCCGAGAATGAAGAATATCAAAGCAAGAAGAAATGGAATAGTGCACTGCGGAATAATAGCAAGCAGGGAGCAATGGAACAAAGAGCGCCAACAAAGGATTTAACAGGAGGAAAATTTCATATCTCCGGAAAATTCGCTACATAGCGAATTTTCACTACAATAGCGAAATTTTTTGCTTGTAGCGAAAATTTCAGCTCTTCAAACGGCCTCGTTTTTTGTTTTTCTCCTTTCTACCCTCATTGTAATAGTTTTAGTTAGGTTAGTTTGGTAGTTCACTTTGATTGTAAGGCTATATAAGCCATTGTAATGCAATCAAGTTTGACCTAAGTTTTATTTCAATGGACGGAAGTGCAACACAGCCCCCTGTTGGGCCCTCATATTCTCTTTCTCTCCTTGGCAAACACTTTCGAGGATGACAACTCAAAGGATGCTCGCAGGTCTCGTGATCCTGAAGAAGAGGGTTGCTAGGCTTGGGAAGAAGGTTGCATTGTTCTCGTTTTACGCTGAAGAAGTTTTGACATTTTGGTTCCCAAACTCTGCAACTCTAGTTTTAAAGCTCTTTGATGTACTTTCTTCGCCAATACTTGGCAAGTTTTTCTTTAGTGGTTCAAGGTATTCTTAGCTTTAGATATACTCGATATCCATTAGTTGCTATTTACGAGCCACTGCGTAGGTTAAGGGGTTATATTTTCACTCGTAGATGCATCCTTATTGATCAATACTGCAATCTCTAGTAGTGGTTCGCGGATGCTTATTATTAGATCCACTAAGATTCATTAGTCGCTTTACTAATCATCGTAGGATGGGTCAAGGTGATAGATTTTCACTGTAGGAATCATAAATGCTAAATAAATGCTTTCTATGAAAAGGAAAATTATTAGGGTTTAGTTTTTAAAGTTAAATGAATATCCGGTTCGGGAATTGACTATATGTCATCCTCCCTAACGCAAGGAAATGAACTCGGGGACCTCTTTGTAACCCTATGAACCCAACCTAACAGCCCAACACTTCAAGGATTTCTTTTTTTACACTTTATTTCATTTTATTTTCAATTTCGACAACATCAACTCCACACACTTTTTACACCAAATCCTAAAATCCAAAACAAATTCACCATTTCAGCCCCATAAATCATTTTGTACGAAGAAAACCCATCCTCAGAAAGTTCGATCCTAGAGCCGCTTATACCGTAGTAGTTACGCTACTACAGTATAGAGTAATTTAGTTATAAATCTCTATTGATTCATAACACCTATCGTGGGCGGTGAATCGTAGGCAATAAAACCCGATTGCGTAATTTTCTAGGTTGTTTTGTTCTACAAAGTGTCCTTATATGGTGATGCATGACATTTCTCCATATCATATCGTTTCGTTTCGAACACATTTCCTTATGATCATATCTCATCTCTTCTTATAAAGTAAGGTCATCCTAAATATGTAATCCGTAATCGGGCCTCTAATTTTCTTCTCTGCTGGTAGCTGAATTCAAGTGGCACAACTCCACAAGCTAAGTAATTGACAATATCAACATACCAGGGTGTTTGAACTGATAATAAAAACAGCTGCTCATCAGGAAAATTTTCTGCTATTTCGGTTTCTTTTTCATTACCAATAGTAATTTCCAATCTAGATAAGTGATCTGCTATCACATTGTCACTACCCTTCTTATCTTTAATCTCAAGATCAAATTCTTTACCCAGATCGCAAGTCGATTTTCAAAAAGGCACCCGCACCTTTCAATTGTTCAAATAAGTCATCAATCCTGGGTAATGGGTACTTGTTCTTCATTGTCATATTATTCATTTGTCTATAATCAACACACAACCGGGCACCCATCTTTCTTCTTAACAAAGAGCACGAGCTCCTTAGGGGATACACTGCACGAATAAATCTCTTTCTAATAATTCTTGCAAGTGAAGTCAATTCTTAACTCCACCGGAGCTTCATTCTATACGGCAATGGATGCCTGAAAGACCTAGAACAATGTCAATCATAACTCACTTCCCTCCGTGGAGGCAACCTTGGCAACTCCTCTGAAAACACGTCTGGATAATCACAAACTGTAGGGATGTCTGAAGAACTACGCTCCACCTTTTTCGTATCAACCACATATGCTAAATAGGCTTCACACCCTTTCTTAACCATCCTTCTAGCAGTGGCAGCGAATATCACATTAGAGAGGTGGTTCGACCTCTCGTCGATGAAAGTTACTTCCTCCCTACTTGGTGTCCTCAAGGTCACCCGCTTCATTCTACAATCAACCACCACTTGGTGACGGGACAACCAATCCATCCCTAATATCACATCGAACTCTCTAAATGATAACTCGATCAAGTCTCCGAAACCCCGCTCGAGCATTCTATGATGTCGCCTATTGGCCCTTATTTCTCTTCTCGCACTACCGAAACTATCACCTCGCATAAAATGGAAAGAACAGTTCTAACAATCTTTTACCATGTGCTTATTTGATCCGCAAACAAGACAAGCGCCTATCAATCTCCAACAATCTCCCTTCTGTCTCCTCCCACAATGTGTGCAATAAGGAGGAGCTAGTCCTCTCAACGAGCCTCTTAGGGCATTAGCGATTGATGGTGCTGGAAAAGTAGTCTAACTACTATTAGTTTGAGTTGGTCCCTTTACAGTAGGATAGCTAGAACCCCGTGGACCTATAAATTTCTTATCTGGTATTGATAAGAACTTGACCGCCCAGGGTTTTTCTTACCCTACCTCTTTTCCTTTCTGTCATGCTCTTGTTTCTTCACCCTTTCAACATTTAATGCACAAGCTATAATCTTAGAGTAATCATCATGGCTGAATCCTATGACATAGACCCGAATATAGTCATTTAGGCCATCCTCAAACTTGCGACAATTTTATTCCTTTATAACTAACATCTTTGGAGCATACTTGCTCAACCGGGTGAATTCCCTCTAATATTCTGTCACACTCATCTGCCTCTGCTTCAAATTGTTGAATTCTTTTCTCATACTGCTAAGGTAGATTCGACCACGTTTTGGTTTCTAAATTCTGCTATGAAAAACTCTCATGTGATATTTTCTGGTGGTGCTGTCACACCCCCAACCCCCGCCTAGGCGGATAAAGCGGCACAAAACTATACTGGGACTCTTTACTTGCTTATTCATAATTGGTGGGCCCAAGTCTTAAAATTGAATCAAAATATCATATACAAAGATACAAAATAAAACTACCACCGTAGTGGTGTTTACATTGTCAATACATACAGTCCTAAGTCCCATTTACATATACATATACAAAACTATACATTTACATTTACATAATCGTGAAAGCAAACCTACTATGATTTTATTCTACTAGCTCATTTTGCCCACAAGATGCAAGATCGGACGTCCCTCCTTCCGTACCTACGCATTAAAACCCGTGCTATGATTAGTACACCCAAAAAGTGCTATTCGAAATCTATATCGAGCAGGTTTTGAGTGCTTTTGGCGCACTAATCATGTCAATAATGCCACCAAAGTGTTCGTGTCTTCTTAGTATCACTTATGCCGCTTAGAGGTTATTTTGGTCATGGTGTTTGCGCACTTTCGAGAGTTCAATATCGAGCTATATGCTTAACTATGAAGATCAACCATTTATCACCCTTCAAACATACCAAGATTCAATGAAGGAATGAAGGCAAAGTGATGAAAATGGGATGCGAGAGGAGCAAGAGTAATGCGTTGAAGAAAAAGAATTCCGTGAAATTTTCGCTAAGATTACAAATTACCGGGATTGCGAAGTTTCAGAATCATAGCTGTGGTTCGGCAATCCTACCGAACAGAAATTTCGCTAGGCTTCAAAATTTCGCTATGCACTGCTCCAGAGAATACACACTTTCGCTTATCTCTTAAAATTTCCTCGCTAAGCTAGCGAAATTTCTAGCTATCATCGAACGCAAAGGCTCTGGGCTGAATTCTCCGATTCATTATCTCGTACTAGCTAGCTAGCTAAATTTTCGCTACCTAGCGAACCAGATTTCCTAGCGAAATTTCCCCGCCCGTCACATTAATTAATGCAAACCGACCTCATTTGGTGTACACTGTCCTGTATTAGCCAAAATATTAGGCTTTCAGATTTCACATCAAGTGGCTCATATAAGCCCCCTCCCCCCCCCAAATCAGAACCCTAAGCACCTCACACCCGCACATTTTTTCATTTTATAAATATCTCCCGCAGCTTCACTTAGGTTTGTTTTTTCTCTCTTCTCTCTCCTCTTTTCTCATTTTCAGTTACCAAACAAATCTCTCTTGAGGATGACAACTCAAGAGATGCTTGGCTGCTCTCTTAGCTTTGGAAGAGGAAGGTAGCTAGCTTTGGTCAGGGGGTAGCTTCGCAGTCATTCCTATGTTAAATGCTACAGTAATCGTATTTATGGTCTCATCCTCTCAAACTAGGGTCAATATCATTTAATGCTTCACAATTTTGGCCAATACTTACCATGCTTTAGGATACAAGGCATACTTATTGCTAGATGCAATCAAGAGTTCTTAGGATACTCTTTACGAGCCACCTAAAATGATGTCAATGTTGTGGTTTCAAACCGAAAGGGTCAGAGGATGCATTGCCGTCTTGTCGACCAAATAGGAATGATTCTAGGTTAGGCTCAAGAAGCTAAACAAAGATCCTGCTATGGCTTCCTCGACTATAGGTTGCTTTCATTATAATGCGAGGATAAAACCCGAGGACACTTGTTTGCCCTATGTTATCAAGTTAGTGACCTAAATCTCAAAGTTACCTTTTCACACTCCACTTTCGCTTTACACCGATCAAGAGCCAAACAACTCCCACTGTTTTAAAACAAGCAAAATAAAAAAAAATCCAAACTAAAAGCCTCACCATTTTCAACAATGATGCAAGTCATTCATAGGATGAAAACCCATCCCCGTGTTCTCACCCTAGACGCTATATCGCAAAGAGCTCGACTACTACAAAGAGAGGGAGGAACTTAGGATATAAATTTTGCTGACTCCGGACACCCTACCGTAAGACGACCACCGCGCTCGTCGGATAATGTCCCGCGCCAGCCCCCCGGGTGCCAAACTACGTTTGATGTTGAAGTGTACTTGTGATCAACATCACAAGTGAAGGTGACCTTTTTTAACCTCAATCTCGCATCAGAATCGCAAGTGTTCATCAATTTGCGTGAATCAGACCGTTTTGCTTACATACGCTTGTTATTTTAGCTAACGATAACCCTTGCAGTTGCCTGTGTTATTTCTTGTGTCTCAAATTTGTGTAATGTGTTTATGCACCACTCGGGAAAGAGAGACATCGGGTAGACTACAGAGAATCAATAATAATCTCGCTGAACAAGGCAAAGGAAATCGTTGTGCCAATGCACCAAAATGGATCCCCTATCCGGGTGACACAGAGTCACTGTGCACCCAGTTGAATCCAATGTCTTATGCAGTCAATGAGGACCATATCCACCCTCCTAGAGTTAGTGCCCCTTTCCCGCATCGCACTCACAAGATGTAGTGTTGAGGCCTATTTAGTATCCCTACTCCCACATATCATGGCAAGGGAAAATGAAAATCCATACACACACATAAGTGATTTTGAGGGAGGCTCTGCACAACTTTATGAAGGTATGATTTATAATGGATTTGCTAAAGCCGAAGCATTTCCACTCGACCCTAAAGGACAAGGCCAAGATTCGCTTAACTCATCGAGGCCTGTAACCATAAGAATCAATGAGCCGTGCGCAGTTTTTAAAAATTCTTCTGCTCATAAGACCACAATTTAAGACAAGTTTATACTCTTGCGTACTCATGATGGTGGGAGAGATTTTAACAAAGGTCGAGAGATTTATGGAGACCATCGCTGCATGCCCACACCATGGCTCGACACTGATGTTGCTGAACCACTTTTACAGGTATGTCTACTGCCATGAAAACAATTGTTAGAAACCACAGGTGGGGAGATTTTCAGTAAGCATCACAATGGCCATGGATTTTCCGAACTATGTGGTTGAACTTAAGGGCTTCGGGATGAACCAAACCCGAGAGAAATGGAAAGAAAAATGCCTTTAGCCAACCTCAGGAGCGGGATGTGTATGTAATCGCCGAGTGACATAGAAATGAAAGCCAGAATTTCAACCTTACCTAGGGAAGGAGGAGTCAAGGAAAAAGGTCTCATGAAGTGCATGCAAGGATCAAACACTCGCGTATTCAACCCATTCACCGCTTCCAACCTACAGTAATCCAGGAGAACATACAATGAAAGTGCTCCATCAATGAAGGATTTGATGTCGAGCAAGAAATGTTGTAGTCAATACAAGCCACCACAACCTAATACCCAATATGGTAATACCTACACCCAATTGAAGAATCAATTCCTAACCTCTCCGAAACCCAATCCCCGCCTATGTGCCCCTGTGTGCCAAACCACGCTTGGTTCCACTCAACACAAACCACCTCCATCCTCATCTCCGTGAGAACAAGCCATCCTAAATTTCGGGAGTAAGGTGGTGGGTAATCTCAGGAAGAACAAAAAGGGATCAATGTGCAACTGGCACAAAGGATTGATACTGTAGAGAGCACACTGAATAAGAGAATAGAAGGGCTTGAGAGCAATCTAAACAAAAGAATTGACAACCTACAGAACTCAATCACAAAGATCAACAATATTCTGGAGGTACAGGAGAGAGGAAGGTTCCCTTCCCAAACACTGCCAAATCCAAAAGGAGTCCATGAGATAGGTTTATCCAGTAATTCAGGAATGGATGAGGTCAATGCTATAATCACCTGAGGAGGGAAAGAGGTCGACAAATTTATGCCCAAGCCTCGTTGATGAAACCAGAAAGGAGAAGAAATGAGCTAACATAGTTGTTCAAAGAGGTGACTCACGAAACACTCCAGATGCCACCTCCATTTCCCCAAGCACTTAGAGGCAAGCAGTTAAGGCATTCGCCAAAGCGTGCATCCTAGAAGTCCTAAGGTGTAAAAGTCAACATACCTCTTTTCGACATAATCAAACAAGTCATCTATGCAAAATTTTTCAAAGATCTTTTGCACAATCAAGAAGGGATTAGGTATCAGAAAGGCATTTACTCGAACAAGTCACATATAATCCAAAGCAAGAACCTCACAAATACAAGGATCCAAAGATTCCCACGCAGAATATTAGCGGACTTCATAGACAAATCCTTACTCGACCCAGAGCCGCCAGAACCCACGTCAGACTCGTACAAGCAGCTAGGTTCGGGGTGAACTTAACCTACCAACATCACACTATCATCGGGCCGATGGGATTTGCGAGTAGACAAATTCTACTATCCAGTAGACTTTGTGGTGCTCGACACCGAGCCAATTGCAAACGAGCCCAATCATGTGCCAATTATCCTAGGAAGACCATCGCCACCGCCAATGCAATCACTGACCACTGGACGTGGAGTCATCCAACTTTACGCTTTGGTAACATGACATCGAGCTGAACATATTCCACTTGAAACAATAAACACAAGTGGAAAGCCCGAAAATCAAGTGCCTGATGGAGTATGTTAAGTGTGTCAGGATGCAGGGAAGCTGAATGTCCAGGAATTGCAAGATACACTCAACCAAGGTGAAGCAGGTGTTGTGGTGCGCCATCGGAAGCCCTTTGTAGAGCGATTGCTCAGTCGGAATCCGTGGTGGCAAGACAACGATGGAAATCAGCGAGGATTATTTCAGACCCTTTGCCGGGTTTGAGGAGATCATCCTCGCCGGCCCTCCAGCCAGGCAATTTGGTAAAATTGAGCTGATTTGGTGTTCTCCTGAGCCAAATTTCAACGCGATTTTGCTTTTTGTTTTAATTTAGTCAATTTTTAATACTTTAGTTATTTTTGAGGGTTTCTTAACTTAACGATTTTAATTTTAGTAACTTTGTAATTATAATATAGTATCTTATATTAATTTTTAATTACAGCATCATATAATAATTTTTATTATAATAATAAATTTTTTTATTTCTTATATTATTAATAATTAAAATTTAAAAATTTTAAGAAGTCGCGGTGACTGAAAGCGGATTTAGCCAAATCCGCTACACTAGCGAAATTAAGTACAAAAGACCTTGACTACCTTGAGGTCCTATAAGAGGAGGGAGAGAGGTTTCTTTTTTTTCCACACCTTTCATTTCCTCTCCCGGCCCTCTGTCGTGCCACTGAGTTCCATTTGCCGCTGCTTGCGACACGGCGTGAGTCCTTTGTCATTGTTGTTTCATCCACCGTCCACGATACTTTGCCGAGCCATCAGCATTGCTCCTGCTTTGCCCGACTCATTAGCCAGTGCCCTCGGCTCGAAAGCACCTTGCCTGCCGCAGTTAGTCCACGACCAAACTGGTGAGCTCTGCCGTAGCCGTGAGCCACAGTTTAAGCGGCTGATTCTTGCGGCGAGCCGTCACCACTAGCTATACGGTTATGCTGTGTGCGATCCATGCACATAGTCCTAAGCCACACCAGTAGTGCGCCCGCTCCAGCCCTGCGCTGCGTATCGATTGCCTGGTTCCCTGCGGTGAGTACGGGTTAGTTTACCTTTGCATTAGTGTGACTCGGTCGTCGGTAGTGGGCCACGCCGCCGTCTGCGGTGCCACTGTTTTATTTTTCGAGTCAATGACATACTTTCGGGGTTCTGCGATGGTGTGTTTGTCCTCTTGCGGTTATAGTTCGTACTAGGGGTGGGTCAGCCTTGGTATGGGTGATTTTGTACAAGGCGAGGAGTCAGGCCGTCACCGACTCGATCCGGAGCGGGTCACTGAGGCCTCGAGTTTGGTACGAACACGGATGGGACCCCGGGCCCGTCACCTAGTGCCACGGCGGATCTATGAGGCGGCCCTCAGCGGGCCGCACATCGGGCGGGTGATAAATCCTCATCAGGGCCTCGGCCGTCGCCCGATTGCATCTGCGGAGGCTTGACATCGCTCGCCTCTCGGTTGTCACGCCTCCGAGATCGGGAGGCCGTTGTTTGTCGAGCACCCCATTCAGGGAATGTCGCGTTACTGGTTTCATGGATCTTACTATGATGTCGGCATTGTGGTGATCGGTCGAGTTTCTATGAGGTTGATTGAGGACTATTCCCTCTTTGGCCTTCGGCCCGAGCGTGTGTCCCCGGGTGGTCGCTGCGTTTATCGCACTTTCGATGGCGGCTCGGGAGCGGCTGGTCGCGCTCGGGCTTGGTTCTACATAGATGATCGCGCCGGTACTTTCGGAGCGCGGATGTTGTGACTTTAGAGCTGCGTATACGCCGGCCAATTCAGGGTTACCGGGCTTGGAGCCCACCACCTCGGCGGGAGATGGTTCGGTATCTGCGGCCCGGGCCTGCAATTTCAGACGGTGCTCTTGAGGAGGCAGCTCACTTCGTATACTCTGATGATCCCATATTCGAGGACCAGCCTTTTCCCGCTGCTGGCCTTCACGTACGGCGGAGGGGGCCATCCTAAGGCTCTTTGCGGATCTCGAAGGATCTTTGGTTTTAGTCCCTCTGTTTGGTGATGACCTCCACGATGCATTACGAAGAAAGGTCCACGGGGAGGGCTGGTTCGACGGAGAGTCTACCACGCTGATGTCCCGGCTGCTATGCCGGGGTCCTTGAGCATTTAGGTTTCCGGGAGGAGCCGGATAGAGAGGAGGATCAGTGCCCTCTGGTTGTCAATGGAGGCCGAGTGATGGCCATGCCCGTATCTTTTATCTCTCGGCGGGACGGGGAGAAGGATCCGACTGAGCCCGAGGTAGGCGGAGTCGATTCGCGTATGTCCCTCCGTACTCCTGCGTCCGTACTCGTCCGCAGTACTGGCCGATACTCTGTCCCATCATACACATCACATCATTCGCGAGGATGCGTTCATGCGGCTCGAGAGAGATGGCGGTGTGATGGATCGCGATCTGTTCATTAGCGCTACTCGGTGACCGCAGGATCGGAGAGTTGGACCGGTGTCACTCCATCTTGCCTTGATTATGACTCACGGGTCTTCCTGTGTTCCGGATCGAGAGAGGAGCCCACCGACATCTTTGGATGTGTTGGCTCTTCTGGCCCGGCCCGGTCTGGACCACCACCACCACAGCGAGTGGTGGTTAGGTTTCTTTTATGTTTCGTATAGTTACCATCTTTATCATTGCCTGCCCAATTTTGATTAGGATTTTATATGTTGCCGCCAAGTAGCGGTGATGCTATCATTTAGCTTTGTATTCATATGTACTAGCCATTTTGGCTATATCAAAAGCTATTTAGTATATATATCTGAGACTTTTTGCATATCATGTTTTGTGCCTTTACCATGTGTAGCTGTTTTTATCTTGATTGAATGATTGGATTGCTGATTGAACTTGATTGAATTGCTTTAATTGAATGATTGATTGCCTTTTGTTGGAAAATTGAATCATTGTAAGTTACCTTTATGTTAGAACAAATTCCATGTTTGATATAATTTTTGGTCAGTTGGAGTTCCAGCATGCTCAACTTGAACATTTCTCCCTTAAGCTAATTCACACACTGCACACTAGATAGTTTCAATAGGTTGTAAATTTGTATGCCTCCTTTCACTTTGCATAGCCGGCCTTAGGCATGTTGGCAACCTAGGATAGGTTTGTGTTACCCACATTTGAAGACCAATGTAGTCTTCCAAAAAGGAAAAGAAAAGAAAAAGCAAAAAGAAAAGAAAAAGCAAAAAGAAAAAGAAAAAGAAAAGAAGAAAAAGAAAAATAAAGTCGTGACACTTTGCCTTGAAACCAGAGCACTTGATCAGGGGTATGGCGAAAACGCTGAGCCAGATGCCTAAGCCTTAATTGGTTGGGAATCATCGGATTTGATGTTCGCTACGTGGTGGATAGGTAGGAGTTTAACGATTTGTAGGTGCTTGATTTTCGAAGTCATTGGTCAAAGTGAAGCACGTAGAGTTTGTGGTCGGTGATCCTTTTGGCTTGATGCCCTAAACCTTAATTGGTTGGGAGGTATAGGTGGACCCCGTTACGGACTTTGGTGAAATCAGTTTAAACATTGCACCCTACAATATAGTTGAATAAAGAAAGGAGAGTGTAACTATCCACTATCTGAGTTGTTAACTGACTTAGGCCATGCCATTAAGCTAGGTTGGGGGACAATTTGCAATTTATTGAATCGATACGGTTACATAAAGAACCATTAGACTTTGGTGGAAATATAAGTTGAAATCATGGAACCAATATTGACCTAAAAATTTGTTCTTGTATGGTTTGGCTCTTTCATGCCGGTTTTGAACTTGGTGTCAATTTTTCGATTTTAAAGGTAATGTTTGTTGTTTATACACCTTTTGAATCATAAACTTTTTGAAAATCACTTTGTGCATGCCCTTATTATTTGCATTGCTAAGGGACTAGCGTTTCGGTTGGGGTGTGATTAGTACCCCGAGTCTTTGGCCCCAGGCCACTATATCGAGATGGAATTTGAGTGCTTTTTCGCACTAATCGCTATCGATAATACTGATTAAAGTGTTAAGTCTTCTTAGTATCACTTATGCCGTTTAGAGGTTATTTTGGTTGTTTGCGGGATTTTGAGTACCTTGAGAGTTCGATATATCGAGATATATGCTTAAGCTATGAAGATTGAACCCATTTATCGACCTTGAACATACAGCGAAGATTCAATGAAGGAATGAAACCAAATGATGAAAATGGATGCGATAGAGGAAAGCGGTAGGCAATGCGGGTGAGTAGCAATTCGGAAATTTGTAGATTGAAAATTTTGGCTCAGGATGCGAAAATTCCATGATCATAAGCTGAAAATTTGTGATCTAGCAAATAAAAGTTTAAGCTAGGCTTCAAAATTTTATTTATGCACTATTCCTAGAAGAAATTACACACTTCGCTATCTCCTCTTAAAATTTATTCATGTGAAAATTTCTCTAACTCTCAAAAATTGCAAATTTTACAGTGAAATTCTCAGTTTATTATCTGTACAATTCGCTAAATGTGAGAATTTTCGCTTCTATGAGAATTGTATTTCTGAAATTTCGCCTTGTCATCTTTTGTAATTAATGGCCAAGTATCATTTTGGTGTATTACCTCCTTGTCCCTTGTATTGATAAAATATTAGGCTTTCTTGTATTTTTCATACATTGGGTAGCTGTCCTCAGCCCCAATTGTAATAACTTGATCTTAGAAGCAATCTTTTTGGCACATTTTATTTTATGTAAATATCTCCATGACTTCACTTAGGGTTTGTTTTTCTCTCTTCTCTCTCCTCTTTCTCTCATTTTCCTAGGCTACTGACTATAGTTTATGAAGATGATAATAAGATCTTAATCAATCTGAACTAAAAATCTTAATATGAATTGTTAGTGATTATGGATTATATCATATATTAAACTATTGATTCTTATTATAGTTGCTCTTCTAAGCCAGGGTTAATTCGCTCAAACAATGTGTCATTACCTTGGCCAATACTTACCATGCTTTAGGATACAGTGCATACTTATTGCTAGATGCCTTGTTGTTCTTCAGATAGCTACGAACCCTTTGAAATGATGTTTGAACATTGGGGTTTCAAAGCTGAAAGGGTTCTTGATGCATGTTGCTGTGTTGACTCAATGGAATGATTCACAGGGTTAAGGTTTGCTAGTTAAACAAAGATCCCGGTTATGGCTTGAACCTTGGTTGCTTGTCATAATACGAGGATAAAACCGAGGACACTTGTTTGCCACATGTTATCAAGTTAGTGATTTCGTCTTCAAAATTTTCACCTCCCACTTCGATTTTTACAATTGATCGAGTCAAACAGCTTAGCATTTTGAAGCAAACAAAATAAAAAAATCAAACTAAAAGCCTCACCGTTTCCAGCATGATGCCACGAAGTCCATTCATAGGATGAAAACTACCCATCCCGTAATTCGACCTGGGCCTTCTCTTTGGTCAACGATACAGCAGTGGAAAACTGGATCTGAAATTTTGTTGATTGGGATCACTCTTTGTAGCACGAATCAGCTTGACATAGCTTAGTGGAAAACATATGACTTATGCGTATACACATGGATTAATGCTCTTTTACGGTAAGCATATATGGTATAAATCTGTTAAGCGGATATCATAATTTTTCATGAATTCATATAATAAAACATACTTGGACTTATAGCAGACTTATTCTTGTTCAGATCTCCTGTAGGAGTTACAGAGCTTATACTTGTACGGAGTACTGTGGAGTCTTCTGAAGCATATCTTGTACATAGCTACTTGTAGGTACTCTGAGGGCTGCTCTTGTTCCGATCTCCCCGCAGCGGGTTCTGGGCTTATCACTTGTGCGGGTGCTGTAGGTACTACAAGCCTGCGCACGGAGCTGCATAGTGGAGTCTTACGAGGCTTATACTTGTTCAAATCCGTAGGAGTTCTGAGCTTATGCTTGTGCGAGAGTTACATATGGGCCTGCCCAGACTTGTGCTTATCTGGAGGTGCAGTGAGTCTTTACGCAGCTTATATTTGTTTAGATCTCCCGTAGGAGTTACAGAGCTTATACTTGTATGGAGGTACCCGTAGGTACTATGGAGTTTATACTTGTACGGAGGAACCCATAGGTACTACAAAGCATAACGATGTACATTACTTTACTCTTATTCGTTATTCAGACTCTTATCATATAACTGTTTGATTACTTAGACCAGTAATAAGAAATGAGTAGGACACAACACAATAAGTTAGGGCTTTTCCCCAAAATCAAAATCACAAAAAGGGAAAGTTAGGGTTTTGTTTTCTTACCTTAACTCTTGAATCTTCAACCTAAGTTGATTTGATTACAAGGACTAAGAAAATGGTAGAAACAGCAAAACTTGATCTTCTTAAGCCAAGCTCTTCTCACATTTCTCCTACCTTTCTCTTCCAAAAGCAGGTTGCTTTCGAAATAGGCTTTCTAGACCAAAATTTGGTCTTCAAACCCCATTTAAGTGTAAGGCCATGTTTGGCCTTCTACCCTTAGTCTCATATCTCATTTTTGGCATTTAAGTCTCCTATCACTCCAATTTAACATACCACTTTAACATTTAAATCACTTTAGAATTTAAGCTCATTTTCATTTGATCCTTAGGTCATTATTTCACAAATTCCAAATTTGCCCTTATATCTTATACAAATTCCGGGTTTCGAAATTTTCTCACTTAGCAAAATAATAGTTGCAAAAAAATTGAAAATGCACTTATAATATACCCTAATTATGTTTGAAAATGACCTAGGGTTATTTTTAGGGTGCAGTACGATTCACGGTCACGGACACTACCAGCAGTAAGCATCATCAGAAAAAGTATTAATTCGCCTCACAAGAGATTTTCCTATGGTGTGCGATTGCGTGTCCTGGCAGCCTCTCTGTTCTTTCAGTAATTTTCTACAGTGGAAGCTCATCATCTTTATTTAAACAACTCGTGGTTGGTGTTTATTTCAATTCTCATATTCTTTCGTAGGAATGACTTGAATTTGGTTGTGTTGCTCTTTGCAATGCTTGAGCTATTTGTTGGAGGATATCGACAACACCTCCAGTGGCTTGTCCCTGTTCATGTATTGATGTAGCATGGGATGCTTGCCCACCATCCATACTAGCAGGGCTATTTGGGCGTCCTGGTGCACTCGTTACCTTCAGAGTTTGAACTTTCCATACTTCACTGTTCAGGGCCGACCAGAGATGCGCATCGAGTCACGTCATCCTTTATAAATGCAGTGCATGTCACACATACTTCAAAAAGTCAATTCATAGATTAAACTTAAACTAGACTCCGATACCAAATTAATTGCTTTATTACGACTCGGCAAAGGCGTCGATGGTCAGGAGGCAGCGGACATGAATCCATTTGTCAAAACACATTTCATATAAACATACATATATATGAATATATGATATCATTACTAATACATTCATTAATATGAGAAATATACATTATATCATTTCAAGATGACCCATATCTATTCTTTAGTATAACATATTGATACAAAATGGCATTCCATGCCTTTCCAAAACATTTACAAAATTTTACTGGAGCTCATCCCCTTTCTATCCATGAAGACTTACACATATTTGATTTCCACAAAAATAATCACATGATATCATGAAATGAAGTGGTATGCATGAAATAGACCATTTCGTATGCCGAACTATGCAATGGCGACTCATGCTCAGCGATCTTCGAGTCTTGCCACTATCTACTTTGGCTACGAGAAATCCAACACGCTAAGCATTTTCATGCTTAGTGGTTCTTACATTTCTATTCTCATGTCAAACAATCAACACAACATATATATGTACATATAAATAATATTCGGCTATAGGCGTACATTACCGTCTAACTACATTTTTATATTTTTCAAAAGCAAACATTTTTAGCATACTGTTCATGTGATGTGCAATATATATATATATATATATATATATATATATATATATATATATATATATACATATATATATATAACATTATACTAGTTTAACATTCATTCATTTTATTTCTCATATAAAAACACGATAATTCACATCTTTCATGCTCGCATATTATAGTATTTTCATCACAACACAATTCACATGTTTATTAATAACTTGCCATTAAAATGAATCTAACTGAAATTTTTGGTGCAAAGATAAGCGAATCGAAACCACGGTCTCGGTAGCTTCTTGGCGGTTTAACACTTTTAATAACTTCGATGCGTCATTGTTTCTGGTTAGTTATTTTACATTTGCATTTTGTGTGCACTAAGATATTGTCTATTTAGACTCTGAGATCGGTATGTCCTTTATAAAATATATCATTCGCATTACTGCTACATTTATCCTTATTGGTATACCAATCTATCCTTAACTCGAAAATGATGGCTAACATTCTCTTAAGTCATTAATAATTCGTCATAGAAAAAGTTACTAGATTATATTCACAAGAATTCCACCGATAACTGATTGCAGACCAATATGCCTCTTTACCTCACATGTTAACTATCAATTAACCCATTTTAAAACCAATTTATTCAAGTCAATAATTCTACATACAAAAAGTTACACATAATCTCCTTAGAAACACTATCTCGTATTTGTATAATCGATCACTTTTCTTCATTTATCACTTAACACTGAGTTTTGCCTTTCCTATTTCCATTACACCAAATCTTTAACAAATTTGGAAACATAATTTAAACACATACATGCAAAATTTTCACCAAAACTGAACCATACACACCAATACACATTCAACTACAGATGATTCATGCATTAACATATATTGCCTTCCCTTTTTTCATGTTAATCCACTTGAGATCAATTAACTTGACACCTGACCAGTTTATTTATGGTTTAAACCAGAAGCACACATGAAAATTTATATCAGCGAGGTTTGATGAAAAAAATAAACACAACATCAAAGCAGAAGATAAATGTGAAGAAAAAAAACCAAAGGTTTTAATTTCTTGTCTCATATTCTTTGAATCCTGATTTTTGCTCAGGTTTTATCATCACCAACCCCTAATCCATCACAAACACATCACAGTAAGAGAACAAACAACGAAAAATCAGTCGTGTATGCTAGGGTTTCTGGTTAGGGTTGATTTCTACCCAAGTTAACTTGACTTGTCTCTTTAATCATCCATTTTCTATCACGACATAGTTTTGTTGTGTCGAGACATTCTTTCTTCCCTCTTTAGTTCTTTATGTAGTGACACAGGTTTGAATGTCTTGACAAAACTTTACTGCCATTTGATTTGATCTTTGTCGTGACAGAGCAAAAGAATGTGCGACATTCTTCTTGCCTTCTATCTTCCATTCTGACCACAACAATGATTTTTATGTCACGACGTAATTTTGGCACTTCTTCAAGAACTTCTCAAGCAATGTCGCGACATTGTTTTGTCTTCTAATTTTCATTATGTCACAACATTCATTTTTTTGTTGCAACATTTCTCGATTGTCTTCTCATATAATGTCAAACAAAGTTTTGAAGAATGTCGAGGCAGTCTTTAAATTTCAACTTGAGTTCAACCGTCTTTGTCGCTGACATATCAGCGCTTGTTTGCGACAACGCTCGCTGATTACCTTGAAGCCTGTTTGTGACATTACGAGGTATGATATTTGACATTTTCTCCTTAGCCCGATATTTTTTCCTGCTTTTCTTACTGGATTTGTTTATTTTACATTCAAAACTTGAAAAACACAAAGTTGGTAATTATTCCATAATTTTTCATTAAAATGAATCATAAACTTCTGAAAAATGCAAGAAAAATGGACTAAAAATATATGAGTTTAGGACTCATTAGCATACCAGGGTATGTGGACTGACACCTGAAAAAGCTGCTTATCATGGAAATTTTCTTCTATTTTTGTCCCTTTGTCCTCTTTAGTAGGCTTTTCTAATCTTGACAAGTGATCTACTATCACATTGTCACTCCCCTTCTTGTCCTTAATTTCCAAATCAAATTCTTATAGCAACAATACGCATTTGATCAGTCTTGGTTTGGCATCTCTCTTTTCCATAAGATATTTGACTATTGCATGATCAGTGTGTATGATAACATGGGATTCTAGTATGTATGGCTTGAACTTTTCACAAGAAAACACCATTTCCAACATCTCCTTTTTTGTAGTTGAGTAATTCTCTTATGCTTCATTAAAGGTTTTGCTGGCATAGTATTGCTTTGAAAAATTTCTCTGTTCTTTGTTCCAACACTGCTCTCATTACATAATCACTGGCATCACACATGATTTCAAAATCTTTGTCCCAGTCTGGTGTTGCCATGAAGGGAGCTATAACAAATCTGGATTTAATTTCTTCAAATGCAGATCTGCATGATTCATCAAAATAAAATTTGGCATCCTTTTCCAGCAGTCCGTATAATGGTCTTGAAATTTTTGAGAAGTCCTTTATAAATCTTCTATAAAATCTAGCATGTCCTAAAAATCTTCTAATCCCCTTGACTGTAGTAGGTAGAAATTTGGCATCCTTTTCTTGATCAACTTATAGTCCAGCTGCAGAAATTTTATGCCCTAAGAAATACCTTTTGTTACAATGAAATGACATTTTCCCCAATTCAGAGCTAAATTCTTGTCTTGGTGACCAATTTGTTGGTGAGTGTGTAAAGTTAGCGAGTAAAAATGCGGAGACCCAGTCTTGTATGAGTATACACGTCGAGTTCCGCCTTGATATAGTGGTGAGTCAAGTGTCGTTCCCACGAGAAGAGAAGCGTGCTAAATCTTGATTTGCAGCCTCGACAATATTTGGATCAGTCTTATAAGAAATTATGAATAAATAAACTAAATTAAAAAGAAAGAAGCCTAATATTAAAGTTTCGGGTTAGGTAATGATGAGAAAACCTAGGGTTTGCCTTAAGCTTCTTGCTAATGGATTTCACCTAGATAGTGCACTTATTTAATGTTCATATGATTTATGTTAGAGGGTTGATCATGCCTACAAGTTATTCTCTCTCAAGATATAACTGCCTATCTCGCTAGTGGGGTGTATTGCATCTCTGCTTCAACCCCTCGACTCCGAGATGCATGAATGTGAAAACCCTTGTGCTACACTTGGAATGCGGGATATCTCTATTCCCTGATTGACGTGTACGCACTGTCCCCACGAGTCATCTTCTCTCGATATCAGACTCCTAGCATTAGCATGCCATAATTGGCCAAATAATAACATGTGATTAAATTCAGGAACAAAACAACTATAGAAATTCATATCGATATTAAATAAAACACGATTAAAGTATTAATCCATAATGGTGCGGTTAGGGTTGGAAAAACCATCGAGAGAAAAGTTAGTTCATAGTGATTTTCATTACAAATTGAAAGATTTCCAGCATCACATGAATTAGAGAAAGAAATACAAAAGAAGCCGTCTTCGCGATCTCCCGAAATTCGTCTTCACCAATTCCTATCTATCCGTCTCCCTTTGTCTTCAATATGTCTCCCATCTCCCCCTTTTGCTTCGAAATCGCTCCCTTTTAATACCTCGGAACTTCGGGCCATGTTAAACTAGAAAATCGGAGACTTTTAGAGCTCCTGTTTTGGAATGGGGAAACCTGCGCTGGCCCCGGTGAAGGGAGCTTCAGCTGCGGCGTGCCAGTGACCGCTACGGCCTTGATTCGCTCAGGCGTGGCTCCGCCGCTGCTATGAGCTCTTGGCCTTAGCGTGGCTCTCCTGTCACTGCGTACCCTAGACCATCACATTTGCACTTACTGGCATTCTCACCTTTAATTCGGCTCTTATTATTAGCTTCCTTTTGATACGATATCGCCATGTTAAACGTTATAGTATAGGGGATTAGCACAATATCAGTGAATATTAATGTGAATCATGCTGGTTGAACTATAAAAACATATAGAAATTGTATAGTAATGTATGCATGATTCACTCCGATCAACACCCCCAAACTTAGCTTCTTACTTGTCCTCAAGTAAGAATGGACTCTTAGGACACCACAAAGGATAAGCGCAACCAACAGCTTGATATGGGTCTGTATACATATGATACCTGTGAAGTGGTGGTGAACAAGAACCAGTTGAGATGCGAGGGACTATCTTGGTTGTTGAACTTTCAAAGAATCACACTTATTTAGGTTAGTCTGGGTTGACCAAGTAGGTCAACCTATTTTTAGTGCTCAATAATTTTCCCAAAAGGAGTCTACGATTAAAGTGTGATCTCAATGTATAGTTCATTGCAGAGTACCCCAAACTTGAATCCTAACTCGCCTGGCCCAGGATAGCTTAACACAGAAGGATGAGAACGCACCAATTTATTCACTTTAACTACTCCTAAGGCGATTAACCCTAAGAAAAACTTGGAAGAGAACTAGTACCAAGAGGTTTTAGGTGAGGGTTTCTGTAGCTGGGATCCATTTGTGACTCCCCACCCATTGGTTAAGGGCACCAAGCATTCGATTCCCCTAGAACTTCACCCCGAACACTCAACCAAACCTCAAGGTCCTAGAGTATGGAGATCATCCATCCTCTATCCCATGTAGCAGGCAGTGAAGTCAATGGCTCCCGGCCAGCTGGCTTAAGGCATTAATGCTTTGAAAAGCCCCTCGGACTGTGCCCAGAATTTTGATTAGATGATCCACTTATTATTGTTTCTATTGTTTTTTTTTTCTAAATATTTGGGGTTCAAAGGCAATCCTCTTTTTCTAAGGTGTCCCATCACTTAGGTGTTTAACTTCCTATGGTTCGTAGAACTCTTGCATGGTGAGTCTGGAGATCACGTGTGTGTGTGTGTGTGCATGATGGCCTACTTCAGGAATTGATTTCTTGAGATCTAAAAGGGGAGGCTAGACATGGTTATTCTCGACGTTATACAATGCAGTCTCAATTGTCAAAAAACCTTGGAGTTCCCTATTCATTGAAACACAGGCTTTCTGTGATTATTGTGACTCCTCCTTTTGTAATCATGGTTAACTAGAGTTGAGAACAATTAAAGCTAAATCTGGAAGTCACCATATCATAATATTTCCAAATGAAAATATGTTGGTACATAGGGACAAGGCTCGGTCTTTAAACATGCTAAAACACGCTAAAACAACCAAAACAAACTAAAACAGTTGACAAACTATAACATGCAAAGATAGAAATAAAAAAAAAAATACAATAGCAATAAACAAAATAACTCTAAGCCTACCCATATACCCCCAAACTTAAAACGGACAGTTTCCTCATTGATAAAAAGAAAAGGACAATAAAGGCCAAGAGATATGTCCTAGAGGATCACTACGATGGTGGTGGTGGTGGTGGCGGTGTGTGAAAATAGAGGAGCTGAGCTAGCTGCTATGTGATAAGGTCTTGGCTGGCGCGAATGGTAGCCATCTCAACTTTGATAGCTTCCATGTCTTGACTCAGGGAAACCCGATGCTCCTGAGACTCGTCTCAATAGGCATCGGCCCAGGTGTGGTAAAGGCGCATGAATCGGTGATCAGAGGTGGAGTCGGCGAAGGGACCTCGGGTAGTAGATCCTCGAGTGCTGCCTTGGGTGTGTGATGGGATCATCCTCCTCGGTCTCCTCATCCCCGAGATCGCCGGACTCTGAGACTTGGCCTTAGGCGAGTAATGGAGTAGGCTGGCTAACACTTTTGCTCCTTAGAGATCGAGGTCGAGGACCTCGACGATCGGCACATCTATGTAACGAGGGAAGGGTGTATAAAGGCTCCGTGCTCTCTTTTTAGTCAGACTAGTCGTGTCTCCCCTGATGATGGACCCGATGTCAAATTGGAACTCCTTGGTCATGGCGTACAAGAGGATCACCTTGTCCTTCGTAATTGTACTCAAATATAGGGAAGACTTGATTTTAACACATAAAAAGTTATACTAGACCTTGGTCACGGGTGTGAGTGAGTGCATCTGAAAAGTGGTCAAATCACCAATCGATGGTTGGTGTCTCCACACGCTCTGGCCGTGAGTGAGCTTTTGCATCAGGCGCTCATAGTCTATGTCAGAAAATAACGCCCTGTACTCCACGCTGTCGTCATCCATTAGCCGGTAGATCCGGTTGATGGCCTAGGCGCCAAACTCGACCCACTTGCCCCAGACGAAGATTGTGGTGTCAACCTTGAAAGGAAGATTGAAGTGGAACTCTGCACTGCAGAGCCCTTCGAGAACGGGGAGCACATAAGGTTTTTCCACAGATTCTAGATGGTAGAGATTGAAGAATGCATTGGATGTGTGGGAAAAGCTGCGCTTTGGGATGAATAGACGATTGAATAGGGGGCTGATAGATCCGCTCGGCCTCTCGGGAAACGAACTAATGTGGAGCCGGATCACTGTCGTTTGGTTGGGGTGGACTTCCTGGGAGCCATGGTGGTCAATATGTGGGGCAAATCTACAAAAATAGCAAGAAAAATGAGAGAGGAAGCATAAGGGGCAGCAAAAGGGCATGTGGAGGGAAAAATGATCGGCCACGCGAGTATTTATAAGGCTTAATCACCTCTTCGCCCGCGGCGAAGGGCTCGCCGCCTTGACCAAGGTGTCTACGTAGCGGCGTGAGATAGCCCGGTGTAGTGCCAGAAAGTGGGCGGCCTCTGGCGGCGGACTGAAGGTTGACCTCGGTTATGCTTGCTGCGTGAGTGGCGTAGAGACTACTGCTTTGCTTTAGCGAGAAGGTATGAATGGGGGTTTTTTGCTTTAAAGCCATGATTTTGACCTCTGCTCTAATGAACATTGAAATCAGCATAGTCCAGCGTGCTTACACCCTTTGGTATCCACTGAAAACTCACAAACACAGCCCAAAACTGATAAAGCGGAATTCCCGAAACAAAAGTAAACAGCAATTAAAAAATCGAAAATACTACTAGTTCAAAAGAGAAGGTGATCTCACAATACTTGGGTTGCCTCCTAAGAAGCGCTATGTTTAACATCGTTAACTCGACATTCTTGCAACGTGATTAGTGCTCAAAAAGTGCTATTTTGAGCCATGTTTATTGCAGGTTTTGAGAACTTTTTGTGTGCTAATCAGCGTAATTAACCTAATTGGCACATTAAAGTCTCGACTATACTACTAACCGTATTTTGTGGCTATTTTTGTAGTTTTTCCTAGATAATCAAGCCAAAATTATCGAGTCAATCCAAGCATGAAGAATCCAAGCCGAACTCGAAGCTCCCGACAGAAGTCGGAAGGAAATTGGAGCCTGGCGAAGAAGAGTGGACCCCTTGCATAGAGAAATTTCGCGGGTTGCGAATTTTTCGTGACCACTGCTGCGCCTCCGGCTGACTTCCGATTTGACCACCTTTTTGTGACTTTTAGTTGCCCCATTTGGTGGTAGTTTAGATATTTTTGTAATTTCCCTTGACTTTGAGCAGTATATAAGCCTCAGTTAAGCTCTGTACAGTTATCGATCACTGGATGTAATAAAATTGGGCGCCAAAAGCTTTCAACTTTCCCGCCTAGGTGATTTTCTCTCATTTTCTCTCTCTTTCTCTCACTTTCTCACCAGCCAAACACTCCTTGAGGATGACAACTCAAGGGATGCTTCGCTAAACCCCCTCCATCCTTGAAGAGGAGGGCTACTGGGCAACGGTTTTGAAGTAAAATTTTGGTTCTCCTGTTTTGAACGCAAGCAATTATTAGCATTTATGTTTCTATCTTTCAATCTAGGTTTAAACCCTCTTGAGATACCTTGATTGACCAGTATTTGGCAATCTTTTGGACTTAGTGGATGCTTATTGCTAGATCCATTGAGATTTGGTTAGTTGTCTTCTATGAGTCAACGTAGAAGATTAAAATCAAGGACATGTTTTCCCTTTGTCGGGGAACATTGCATTATGCTTCGATAAATGCTTTGTTTCAAAAGGAAAATTACAGGGTTCGATTTTAAAGCCAAATGAAAGTCAGGTCGGGAAATGACTATAGGTCATCCTCCCCAACACGAGGAAAAGGACCCGAGAACCTCGAATTTATCTTAGGATCTTAAACCCAGTAGCCCGATGCTTCAAGGAGTTATTTTTCTTATTTTTCTTCATTTTATTTTTCGGCTGCAAACCCCTTTGTGTACACTGCGGTTTTATCAAACCCAAAAATCCAAACTGAAATTCACCTTTTTGAGCTCATTTTAAATCATTTGTGCGAAGAAAACCCATCCTTGAGTTCGACCTTAGAGCCATTATACTCGGTAGCTGAAGTACATGATGAAGGGGTTTCAGGTTTACAATTTTGTTGTTGGTTCGGAGGCGCCTAGCTACATTGCGACGTCACGAGAATCGAAATAAGCACCCAGTTATCCAGGGATGGTGCCTTAAAGCAAATGTTGTTGAACTTGTGATCCTCATCCTGAAATTGTTGGTGAATTCTAATTCCTTTTTGTCTTTGCTTTAATCTCCCTGTGGGTTCCTTTATTGGAGTGGAATTAATTTTATCTTGTCGTACATAGAATTTTTATTTTATTTTAATATTTTAGCTAACCTTAACCTTTTTGGAAGCCCTGCTTTCTTGTTGGTTGTATGCCTGTGTGACTTGTTTCGCAGCTTATGCACCATTGGGATAGGAACACTACAGGAAGATTGGAAGGGGTCAGTGCTCCACTTGAACAAGGTTGTGAAGTGAGCTGAACAACGAGGATGGACCCTCCCTTTGAGGAGCAATGAGGAGCCCGGCAGGGGACCAAGAAAGGAACCAGAATTCATACGAACAATGAGGGGACCATATATACACCCACAAGGAGTGAGTGCACCCTTTGTATGTGCTTCCCTCACGAGGATGTGAATGCCGAGGCCTTATCTAGTACTTTGCTCCCAACTTTCCATGGTATGGAAAATGAAAATCCATACACACACATCGGGAGTTTGAGGGAAGTTTGCATGACTTTCAAGGAGGCGTAGCGATGTAGGTGTTGAAATTGAAAGCCTTCCTTAACCACTGAAATACAAGGCCAAGATTTGGCTCGACTCTTTAGTAAAGGCTATAAATTTGGGAATATCTGGGCAGAATTTTTGAAGAAATTCTTCAGCGCTCATAAAACCAACAGTCCAAAGAAGGAAATTTACACCTTCATAGCCCTAGAAAATGAGAAATTCTACTAGTGCTAGGAAAGGTACCTAGAGATCATCAGTGCTTACCCTCACCATAGCTTTGATACTTAGATGCTAGTTAATCACTTCTATAACAGAATGTCCCCTGCTATGAAGCCGTTGTTGGAAACTATGTGTGGAGGGGACTTCATGAGCAAACATCTAGAGGAAGCCATGGACTTCTTGAACTATGTGGCTGAGACATCCAAAGCATGGAAATGGACGACCTTAGAGAGAGCGAGAGAGGATGAGACCGACAGCCAATTTAAGAGGCATGTACTCAATAACAAAGGACATGGAGATGAAGGCAAATCTTGACTAGAAGGTTGGAGGAGCTTGAAATACGAAATCCTCTGCATGAAGATGCAAGCGTGTTGAGGAGTCATGTAACAATCCTTGTTTCACTTACCAATCCAATGAGCACCAAGGATAGCATTGCCCAACCGCTTCTTCAGTAAGGGATATGATGGCTGAGCATGCCAATGTTGTGGGTCAGTACAAGCCACCAACCCGATGCCCAGTATGGAAACATAAAGCTGGCCTGGAGAGGAACCATCCTGACTCTCTTGAAGCGAAGCCTCCGCCATGGCCTTTTTGTTGTGCAGCAACAGTGTGGCTCCTCATCTCAACTATAGCCACCACCACCCTCATCCCTAGTTGAACAAGCTATCATGAATTTGAGCAAAGTGGTAGACAATTTTGTGGAGGACAGAAGGCAGTAAATGCCCAGGCTAATAAAAGAATCGACACAGTGGAAAACACACTCAATAAAAAGATGGATAACCTACAGACTGAGATCTCCCAAAAATATGATAACCTGTAGTATTCAATATCAAGGTTGACCAATCGGCGACGGAGTCGCGGGGAAAGGGAAATTTCCATCTCGAAACCGACGAATCCTAGGGAGTGCATGAAGTGAGCTCTTCAATGAGCGAATCACGGGATGGATGAAGTTCGCCGATTATCACATTGAGAAGTGGTAAAGAAGTTAAACAACCCGTGCCCAAACCCAACGAGAAGAAGGCCGGGAGGTTAAGAGGAATTTGGACGAGGATGAGGTGGTTGATGAGCTTAAAGTCATCTATTTTGATCCACTTTTACTGATTGTTGATTTAATGTAAAAGGAATAATTAAGATCTGCGAGAAATACTGAAGAAACTCACCAAATTTGTTATTTGCGGGAAGTATAAAGAAAGAAGAAAATGCGGTGGAAAAAATCACGATGTGGCGAATTAAAAATACGGAAAATAGCGGGCGGAAATGAAAGCAAGCGGCTAACTAATGTTGCGAGTTTTGGGGTTTTACAGTCCGGGTTATGAGATTCGCGACATCGAAGTGAAGAATTTGATGCGGGTCAGCCCGGGGATCTAAGATAGGCAGGCGAGGATTGAGGCGGAAACAAGAAATTGATGTCAGAACAACATCAGTAAATGTCACGACAAGGTTGATGTCGCGAAAAACGAGGATAGAGGTCGTGACAATCGACTTGAAGTATGACATGTTTGGAAGGATGGTGGTCGCGGTATTGTCGCGAAAGAAGGGTACGAAGTCGTGACAAAGCAGTGGGGCCTCGAAAGCATAAGGCGGTCGCGACATATGAATTGGTCGCGACATGGGACTTGCTCGATTGAAGGCGTAAAGAAAGAAGTGATGTGTGACGTGAGATTGATGTCGCGACATCAGACAGTTGAAGCCTCGGAGACTAAAGTGATGTCGAACGTAGAAGGATCGATGTCGCGACACTCACGAAGGACCAGTTCAAAACTGCCGAGCCATGAAGTGATGTCGTGAATATTGATAATCGCGACATCCGAGGAAGCAGCGATTGAGACACGTGGAGTCATGGCGATTTAGCGACAAGGGATGGATGTCGCGACAGGGAACCATCAAGTAAGCGCGAGCCATGGCGATATTGCGACGAGAGATTGATGTCGCGACATCGAAACGATCAATGAAGCTTGTAGTTCTTGGGGCGATGTCGCGACAAGCGACCGGTTGAAAGATCTGAGTGGCGGCAAAGATTAAAGCATGCGGTGATCGATTGATGTCCGCGACATTAGGTTGTTGTTCTTGAAATAAGAAAGCTTCGATTGAAATTTAAGAATAGGAGCTGTTGGCCGACCGCAGTTGATGTCGCGATATCGCGAGGCGTTCGAAACTGCGGATCCAGCGGCGATGTCGCGACGAGATTGATGTCGCGACACGACAAGTTGAATGCGCGAAGACTTGAAGCGAGTCAGCGACGTGAGATTGATGTCGCGACGTCAGGAACACAAGTTAAAGGCTACAGAAGACTTAAGATGATGTCACGACATGAGATCGATGTCGCGACATGGATGATGTCGCAAGGGAGTTGAAGTCGCGACCTGAACATTAACATGGGCGACTCCTTGAAATCCACAAAAGCGTAGGATTAGGGCCCAGCGAAACCTTGCCGTCTGGCGACTGCCGGCTGTAAAAGTAGCTTGGCGGTGACACGGGCGAGAGTGCGGAGTAGGCTGAAGGCTCGTTTTCTTTATTTTCTTTTAGTTTCTTTCTTTTCTTTTCTTTCTTTCTTCAATATTGATAGTTAGAGATTAGATTAGATTTATCGTTTTAGTTTCGTTTTCTTTTACAGGAGTGGATGTATTTTTACGGCGGTGAATCACGGGGAATTCCAGTTAACTGAAGTACTACACGGAATCTTTGAAGTTCGGACAATTTACGGGTCGAATTTTCTGGATTTCCATTCGCGATTATTCTTTATGATCGGAGGAATGTTGGCAGGGTGTAATTCGGTAATTGGGAATCCGGCTTCCATTAGAGTAGATGCTATAGTCGAGAAATTATCTTTCACGTAGGCGTTTCCATTAGCTCTTGAATTTCGGAGTTTATGAATTTAAGCCACAGTGTTGGGTTCTTGTTTCGTCCCGAATATCGGGTTTCTTATACTAGATTATAAGATTTGTCTCATTGCTCGATTTCAAGGAGGCCCTCCCGAGTGACCACAGAGAAGGCGGGTCTAAGAGTTATGAACAATTGCTTGAAAGAGTATATTAACCTGTATTTGAGATCTAACAGGCTTACAAGTTTACTTCGATAAATCTCTTTCACTTGAAATCGAGAATGAGTTGAATGGGTTATCAATTTAAACAAGCAGAGTTCACCCCCTCCAATTAGAATAGTGAGGCCGATCCGTGTTAGGCGAGATCTAATCAAGGAGAGAGGGTGATCTATTCTAATTACGGAAGAGCATCACGGAAGTTGTATATCCTTGTGGCCAGATAACTTGGGAGAAATTTAGGTTTCTGAGTCCATAAAATGGGTATGAAGTATTGCAAAAAGAAAAATACCCGGATCGAAATCCACGCTTTTAAAAGTAGTTATCTCATTCCTGTCTTGAAAGAATCGGAAAAATTAGATAATGAAATGTGGAGTGTGGAGAGATCGACTTTGCTAGCTAGCGTAGCAGACGGATTACAAAACTGAAATATTCAAGTTTTATCCGTGGCCAACTACGGGAATTGGTACTTCACTATAGCAGTATACTTGATGTGTTCTCTGAAAGATAATTATTCAGTGTCCATTTGTTTTCTTAACTATTCTTTATTCTTTATTCTTTATATTCAGTTTATTTGATTGCTCATTTACTTTACTCGTGTTAGTATAATTTCCGGCTTCTAAAATTTTAGTTCGATATCACTTTATGGTCAGGAAATAGTGAAGCAGTGAGTCGGGGTAGTTGATTCAAAATTCTTGAGATCTTTGTGGGATTGATATGCGGACTTATATCCATTTATTTACTTGTCGACACATTGCACTTGCGAGAATGTAGGGCGAAACCAAATGTGAAAATGATTAACTCTAGGAGAATTTTGGTCTTAAACAGGTTTTTATGGTGCAGTTTCCGGGGATTAGATAATAACTCTTTGGTAATTGTGCAACCAAGTATGTAAAAGTGTTTTGATCTGAGGTCATCAAGTTTTATGGCGCCGTTGCCGGGGATTAGATAATAGTCCTTGGTAATAACGTCATAAATTTGTATATGTCTTTTGGTCACCTTACAAGTTTTATGGCGCCGTTGCCGGGAATCGAAAGAATTTAGTAAATCAATATTCAGACGAAAGAAGGAAATACTAATTTGGACCTTTTGGCGAAAAGAACAAAAGCGCTTTTCAAGCAGTGGTTAATCTTAGCCACTAACCTTTAACAAACCATATTGAAAATATTTGTTGACCAAACTAATCCTATTAATGAAAGTGTGTTTTGATTTCAGGAATAAAAGTTTAATGCATGGAAATGGGAGCAACGTCGATTCAATGAGACACGGAATTAGAGAGAACACTCAGAAGCTTGAGAAAGATAAAGAAGGCAGAGAAAACTCCAACCATAGCGGATGAAGACGGGATCGGGTTGGAAATGCGCTATAGAAAAGAAGGCTAGAAGGCCTCCAATCTTTGATATAATGGAGGACCCGGAATGATACTCTGGGAAGAATGCTGTGTCAGGTGACTGCGGAGTTGATGCTAATAATTTAGTGAAGCCATGCTTGATTACAATGGTCCAACGACATCGGTTCACGGTCATCCACTTTGAAGATCAACAGAACCACAGGAAGATTCCTCGGGATGGCTAATGATGAAGTTGAATGGGGTGAGACCAGAAGTCATAAAACTGCACCTATTCCCATTCTTTCTAAGAGATACAACAGCTACATGGTATGGATCTTTACCATATGGTTCTGTTGATACTTGGGAGGAGTTAGTAGAGGCTTACTTAGGTAGATTCTTTCCCCAAATTTCACTACAAAAGAAGGAGGGAACCACAGTTCCAGCAGGGGGAAGACAGAAAGTCTGCAGTAGCCTTTCGGGGAAAGATTCAACCCACAATGAAGATGTCCTAGCATGGATAGATCCAAGACGCAGATGGACATTGTATATCATGCCTTGAATGATATATCAAAAGGATCATTGGATGCTTCCGGCGCCGTATAATTCAAACGAAAAAGTGCTGAAGAGGCAAAAGAGCTGATTGAAGACCTTGCTAAATGTAATATGAAAACTCCTTCCGAGCTTTCGAGAGGAAATAGCAGAGGAAAGGGGATCATGGAGCTGAGCAAGATGACAGCCATGGAAGCAAAGTTGGATGCCATTATGCACGTTGGACAAGAAAGAAAGACACACACCGCTTCATGAAATAGAGCAATTGAAAGAGAGTTATTGAAGGAAGTACCGAGAGTGGCAACCGAAGAACTCTTTACGATGTCGAAGAGGTTAATTATTTGGGCGAGCCAAGAGCTTACCATTTCAAACCTAATACTAACCTCGCCAAAGACATTATCACCCAAAGACTGAGGAAACCATGAGAATTTCTCTTATGGTGGAGGGGCTTCACGCTGCCCAAGGCATGGACAGAACCTCCATGTGGTTATCACCGCCACCAAGGTTCCGCAAAGAGCAAGCAAAGAAGGGAAATGAACATTAAATGAATATCGCAATGAGGAGGGCCCAATCTTTGAATAACGATGTTGCGCTCATGGGATAATAAGAAGTTGTTTAACCCTCCATGAACAAAGTTTGCGTAGCTAGCTAAATCGCTTATCCTCAATTCTCAAATTTTTCGCATCAATTCACCAATGCATCCCCCGCTGTCCTGGAGACACTGGGCAGGGTACTGGCCCTTAACCCCGCAGCGTAGGAGATGCTCTCTGCGACACAAGGAAGAACCCAAAGACTCGCATGGTCAGTACTAGGAGCCGGGAAGGAGTTAGAAGAGATGAAAGAGAAAAATGACAAAGAAGAAGCAAAGTTAAGAAAGCCCAGAGTTATAAGAGGTACCTGAGCATCGAAAAAAGAAAAGAGTAGAAAGGAAGAACATCCAAGAATCAAAAGCCTCGCAGCCTCCATTTCCACAAAGACTGCAGAAGTCAAGGATGGAGGAGCAGTTTGCAAGGTTCTTGAAAACTTTCCGTAAGCCGAGATCAAGATGCCATTTATCGAATGGTGACTCGACGCCACTCTATGCAAAATTTCATGACATACGAGCAAGAAAAGAAAAATAGTAGAGAAGAATAGACCACCGCACTTGCGCAAGAATCGAAAAATAACTACCGCAGCATGAAGGGACCTGTGGAGTTTCACAATTTCTTGTATTGTCGAGTGAATTAATCTCGTGAAGCCTCGTGACTCAGAGCTAGTATCAATTTGATGCCTCTTCGTTGCCAAGAAATCTCGTCAGAGCTTACCCCACTACCGCATTCTTCAAATGGCGCATGTGATCGATGGTAAAACCCGAAGGAGTCATTGAAGATGTACCGGTCACCGTTGGGAAGTTTGTTTTCCCAAGAGACTTCATCATTCTCACATGCAGTTAAGATTCTCATACCCTGCTATTGGGAAGACCATTTCTAGCTACTGGAGCTGCCCTGATTGACATGCAAAAGGGAGTTCTTACCTTGAGGGTTGGAGAAGAAGCAGCTGCTTTTAACTTGATAAAAAGTATGAAAAATATATACAGAGACAAGGAAAGTTAAATGTAGTTGATTTTGTCTATACTTCCAACCCGATGTTAACAATGATTGCAACACCCGCCTTTGTCAATGAAAAGAGATGAATTCCCCAATATATCGTAAGATGTCTATTCTCGATCTCTATACAAATGCCATTCTATAAAAACTGTGGTTGAGCTTGAAGCAAACAAACGAGCAATGGGGAAAAATATTGAAAGCAGGAAATTCATCAAGAAACCGTAAGGGCTAGTTTTGAAAGAGCGTTACGTCATTTAAAGTATGCTTACTTAGAATTGCCAAAGAAAAACTGATCATTTCAGCCTTACTCAAGCTGAGGTCAGGAACAAAGATTACCAAGATATTAAGGAAGCATGGCGAATCGCTAGCTTCGTCCATCAAGACAATGGGCGGTATCGGCCCACTACCATGCATAAGATTCTGCTAGAAGAGACTCTCAAAACCATCTCAGAGAACACCAGAGGAGACCGAACTTGACGAAGGAAGTAGTCGTAAAAAGGAGGTACTAAATTGTTAAATGCTGGTTTTATCTATGCGTATTTCGTATACCCCGCGAGCCTACCATGTGGTTCAAAGAAAGTGGGGGTTTATCAGATCAAAAATGAAAGAAACGAATTGATTCCAAGAACAAAGGATTGTGTGATGTGAGGGTATGTATTGATTACGTAAAGCTGGAATACAACAAACTTAAAAGATCAGCTCTTTGCCTTCATTGATCGGGAGTGTCGTGGGATTAAAAGTTAGCGTGACACCCTTACTTTTGTTTTCTCGACGGGTATTTAGGATACTGTAATCGATTGCTATTGCACCTCGAGGATCAAGAGAAGACCACACCACATCCATGGTACCTTGCCTCTGTAAGGATGCCATTCGCTATGTAATGCTCCGCCAAGACTCCGTAGGTGTATGATGTCTATATTCTCGATTCGTCATGTCGATGGAAATTTTCATATATATACATGGATGACTTTGATCGCGGTATGGATCCAGCTTTGATCAATGTTTAAACAACTGGAAACAGTACTTCAAAGATGCCAAGACAAACAGCTAGCACTGAATTGGGAAAAATGCCATTTTTATGGGGCGATGTATTGCATTGCTTCGGGGCATAAAATTTCTCTGCTACTCGACTGTAGAAGTCGACTCACCCAAGGTATCCATTATCAAAACTCTTGCGCCACCTACAATAAAAGGAGTAAGAAGCTTCTTGGGGCATACTGAATTTGCTGTGAGATTCATCAAAGACTTTTCAAAATAGCCGCACTAATTATGCATTACTCGAAAGATACAAGGTTCACTTCATGACTCTCGCAAGTGATGCTTTTGACGAAATCAAGATCAAATTGGTACAAGCACCTATAATGGCTGCACCAGAATGGGATCAGGATTTGGAAATAATGTGTGATGCCGTTGATTTTTAAGTGGGAGTCGGTTGGGGCAAAGAAAAGAGAAAAAGTATTCAAAATACATAATTATGCTAGTAAGACCTTCAATGAAGCACAAGAGAACTACTCAACAACTGAAAAGGAGATGCTAGCCATAGTATTTGTTTGTGAAAAATTTAGGCAATACATTTTAGGATCCCATGTGGTAATTCACACTGATCATGCAAAGAATCAAATACCCGATGTCGAAAAAGGAAAAGCCAAGCCAAGATTGATATGGTGGCGTCATTGTCATAGAGTTTGATTTGGAAGGATAAAGGATGTGACAATGTGATAGCTGATCACTTGTCAAGAGTAGAAAGAAGCAAGTGATGAAGAAGAAAATGTGATGTTAATGTAGAACTTCCTGCATGAGCAATTGTTTGTTGTTTCCTTCCAATCCACGGGTATGTCGATATTGTGAATTATCCGGTCAGGAGTAATGCCTCTAATTCAGCTACCAACAGAAGAGGAAACTCGTGAATCGCACAAACAGATATTATATTTGGGATGACCTAATTATTATTCAAAAGAGGTGCTGACATGATAATAAGAAGATGTGTGCCGTAGCGAACAAGGCAACATTTTAATGAACGCTATGCATCACCATATGGGGGACATTTTTCCGGGAGAAAGAACAAATTTCACAAGATACTCCAATCAGGATTTTATTGGCCCACAATCTTCGAGATTGTGTTGCGGGTTAAATTGTGTGATGATGCCAAAGGATTGGAAATATCACAGCTAGAATGAAATGCCCCTAAAAGGTATTATGGTGATAAATTGATGTATGGGGAATAGATTTTATGGGACCTCTTTTTCACCATCATTTGAACCTATACATACCGGCTAGCAAGAGATTACGTTTCCAAATGGGTGGAAGCAAAGTGATTGTCCAAGGAATGACAAAGTTAATACTTGCCAGAGTTTCTTGCAAAGAATATTTTGAAAGCAGATTGAACACCTTAACTATCACAGCGACAGGGAACCCACTTTGCAACAAAATCTTTGCAAAACTCATGAGCGTGTGTATGATCAAGCACAATGAGTTTAGCTTATCATCCCCAGACCAATGGACAAGCGTAAATTTCCAAATCGTGAAAGATCAAAAGAATATTTGAAAGACCTGGGTGAGCTCAAGGTGAATACGATTGGTCTTCCAAACTGATGATGCACTTTTTGCTTACAGATCGCATACAAACCCCCATTGGAATGTCCCCATACAGAGTTGTGTTTGGCAAACCATGTCATCTACCTCTTGAATTAGAATACAAGGCAATGTGGGCCATCAAGAAGTTAAATTTCGATTTTAAGGCTGCAAAGGAAGAAAGATTGCTCCAACTGTCTGAATTGGAAGAATTGAGAAATGAAGCCTATGATAATGCTAGGATATACAAGGACAAGACAAAGAAATGGCATGATCAGAGAATTTTGAGAAAGAGTTCGTAGAAGGGAATGTGTTCTCGTCATAATTCTAGACCGAAATTGTTTCAGGGAATTTAAACCCAATCGAGTGGGCCATACACGCTGGTGTCAAGTACTACATTTGGAGCGTTGACACCGAGGACTCGCACGGGGCGAAGAATTCAAGGTCAATGGACAAAGGTTAAAGCATTATCTAAACAGGGAAGAGGAAATTGAAGAACTCCAACTGGTTCTTGAGGAAAAAGAAGAAGTACCACAACAAAGAAGTCTATCTAAGGACTCAAAAATCGAAAGTGTAGCCTACCGGGAGGCAACCCATAAGTGATTTAATTTCGGTTTTAAGTTTTGGAAATACTTTTCTTTTGAAGGTTGCTTAAATTAGGTCGATTGTTTTTATAAGGATATAATTAATTTTTAAATCGACAGTTTAATTAGATTTTTCTTGGATATTGCAGTAAGCTTCTGCAAGGTTCAAAGACATGAATGGCAAGGCAATCACAGAAACATCTCCAGCAACTTGCAGAGAAGTCACAACATGTGGAAAAGGGGAGTAACCTTAACCCTAACCCGATTCTGTAGATGTACTTGAATTGTTTGTTAAATCTTGCTTGGAGATGCCGTAAGTAATGTCTAAAAGGGTTAGGAGTAATAAGAGAAAAAAAAGTTTTTTGAGATCATTGAGTTAAGGGCCTAGGTCGCGACAGAAAGGTTATGTCGCGACATAAGTGATGTCGCGACAAAACATTGATGTCGTGACCTGTTTTGAAAAGGCAACTGGTGAATATTGAAGGAAGAAGGTGTATGTCGCGACACCACTGTGAAGTCGCGACAGAGAATTAAGTTTCAAAATGGAAAAGGATGTCGCAACATCAAACAATTCCTAGAAAACCTTGTATTGTCGCGACATCCTAAGTATGTCGCGACATAAAAAGTTTACAAAAGCAATCGCCACTTTAAAAGCCCTAAATTCAATGACCAAATAAAAAGACGCGAAAATTGAAGTCGCGACGTGTTTTTAATGAAGCAATAATTAGCCCACAAACATTGATTGAATTGCAACTGTTGGAAACTTTCTCATTCACTCCAACCCACATAGTTATTCACCTCTCTCCTCCTTCGAATCTCAACTGAAACCCTAGCTTTCCAAACCTTCTGAAAGCTATCTTCCTGCTTTCCAATGGCTGAAATTCCCAACCTAATCCCACCTGACTTAGATTACAGGGAACATGAACAACCTAAGAAGAAACTCGTGCCAAGAAGAACGGTTACTGAGATTCGTCAGAAGAACAAAGCAGAGAGGTGCCATCGTAAACACCCGAAGCTCCCTGTAACTTCTCAAGAAAGAGCAGAAAAGGGAAAGGGAAAGATGAGAGAAGAAGAAGAAGTAGAAGATTTCGTGGTCGACGGCGTACTCCTGGAAGATATATTATGCTAACAAGGGGTTTGCCGCAGTAGAGGAGATTCAAAACCCCTGCATTCTTCTAAGGAGATGAGAGCAGAGAGGGATGGGAGAGTTCCCACACACCAAAATCAGTGGTATAGCACTATGAGAGAGTTTTATTCAAATTTGGTAGGAAGGAAGGATGGAGCGGTTTATGTTAGAGGAGTCTGGGTTTCATATGAAGCTAAGGCCATCAACGAGGCCTATGGTATGGCAGTGCATAAACATGGTTCCAAATTCAAGAAACTTTTGGAAAAACCAGATTTTGAGAAGATTGCCAAGAAGCTCACTAACTAAGAAGGTGCAAATGAACCAAGGAGAAGGAATGCCAAGAACATTGGAATCGTGGGAAGCCTTATCGAAGAGGCTAAGGTATGGTTTTAATTCCTGGTCGCTGGTCTTACAAACACGGTGTACGTGAAAGAACAAGAAGTTGTGTTGCTGTATGCCATTCTAAAGGGATACAAGATCAATATAGGAGTTGTCATAGAGAATTCTATCATGAGGTATCATGAAGGGAACAAAAGAGGTCTTATTCCTCACCCAGCAACAATCACTGTTCTATGCTCAAGGTCGGAGTGGAAAGGAATTTCCTGGGAATCAAGAAAATACCTGTAGCCACCTAAATTTTCCGACAGAGTTAGCAAAGTAGGACCAAGAAACCAGAAGAAAAGGGGGAGGCCAGAGAAAAGAGATGCTTCCAAGTCAAGAAACCGTAAAAGGAGACTCGAGGCTGTCATCAAGGAGCGTAGCACCCAAACCCACCCTGACAACAATGATTATATGTTTGCAGACAATGAAGGGCAAGATGAAGGGTAAATTAATAGACTCTCCATCCCTTTAGCCGCTTCTCCCAGGCGTAATGTAAACTTCCAACATGGAGAGAAAGCTCAAGGGGAGGCCAAGAGAACGCTGGAGCATCGGGCTCAATGCCATGCGTAAGAGAATGTATGAAAGAGAGAAGGAGCGAAACTACAAGCAGAATTCAGAGAAAGCCTATGAAAAGAATTGAAAGAAGAGACCAGCAAGGAGGAAGAGCTAACAGAAAGAAAAGGAGCATGTGGCTGAGCTACGCCGAAGAGAACAAAGAAGGGAGAAGAGCCGAACAAAAGAGGAAATCGTAATGGGAAAATTTCAAGAGCAAGATGATTTTAAGCAGCAAATGAAGGAAAGAGATCACAATCTGTTACAGAAACTAAAACCTACCATGAAGATGAGTAACAACCGCTTGAGCGTGATTCTCAACTCTTAAACTCGAAAAAGAAAAGAGATACAGAGCAGAAGCAAAATTGGGAGCAAATCAAAGGATTCAAGTTTTTATACAAGTCTCTACGTAGTGATTTTGAGAGAATAGATTGATGAGACAAGAAGCAAAGATACTTAATCCCACAGCAAAAGAATGCATCGTGGAGAACTTAGATCTGATTAACAACAATCTTGCCAAATTCCTAGAGGTTATGACTGAAATGGAGAATACAATGAATGGCTTGGGAAAGAGGCAGGATGAGTTGAACAAAAAGGTTGATCTCTCTAATGAGATTTTCATTGAAGAACAAGTGGAGAAGGAAACCAAGAAGAGAAAGGAAAGAAGAGAAATGAAAATTCCTGAATTCCCAGCCCATTTAGGTACACTGGACCTAGATCCCCCCAACATCTTTGCTCCTGGCTATTTCAAAAGAAAAATAAGACCTTTCTCTCGCATAACTTTCTTATTACCATCCTTATCCCATACTGTATCCAACCCGCCGCAATTGAATCAAGAATAAAATGAGAAATTTAACTTGAACGTTGTGTGCTATTTTGAATTTCCGTTTGATTCAATGTTGTTATGCTTTGTGGTTGCATGATTAGGAAATTAAAGTAGAAATTAAATCTGCACAAAAACCGCCGAGATGCAAATGAGCTGAATTGAATGAAGCAGTTAGATTAGGAATGAGCTGAAATGTAGAATAAGGGCCAAATGAATACAGTTTGATTGAAACACAAGATGCAAAATTTACTTAAGTCTAACTGATAAGTCCAGAATTGAGGAAAGTAATACAATAGAAGGAACAAAACATATTTTTGAGTTTGTGTTATGAACAATAAGTCAAGAAACCTGTTGAATATCAATTAATTTAAATACTCACCAACAAAAATGAGTCAAGGTACTCCCTATGGTTAGTCACAACTATCCAAACCAAATTCTAGAATTTGTTAGATTATTGGTTGAGGGGAAATCCTAGGTGATACAGCTGACAAGAGATGATGCAGGCCATTCTTGGATAGTTTGAGCCATTTTAGCCATCCCTACTCATATGCCGATGCATATACCTTTAGTTCCGTAAATTGAGCCAACGAGCTAATTTTTCAAAATAACCAATGGAAACCCCAAACCATTCTAAAAAATCTATCCTTCAAGAAAGAACCTATGATTACCTGTGAATTAAGGAGGAAGAAAGAACCGGTCTCTGGAGTATATGTTTTTGAGGAACTCAAAAAGGGAATGAAAAGAAAAAGGCAAAGAGCAGAAAATGCAATAGAAAAGAACGCTTATAGGGATAAGTTTTATCTTGTGGCCTAACTCTCTTGAACAATTAAGTTCTTAGGGGTGTTTCAACACCTAGTACCCTAATGCCATCTGGTATGGGATCTACTAACCCAAAGTTCGCTAAGAGTGTTAGAAAGCCTAAAAAGTTAAAACATTGCACTATCCCTGAATGGTGACAAACAAAAGAATTTTCCCCAGTGGAATTTCAATTGATAAATAAGTGGCATACAATTCTGAATTGAAGAAATCAAAGAGATGTCCCAAACATGAAGTTTAGGGGAGTTTATTAGAGAAACTACAAGGAAGAAAGGCGTAAGAGGGAGAAAAAGATTCGTGGCAATCTTAACCTAAAAAATTCCTTCCCATCCTACCCATTACCCAGGCCTAACAGTATAAGCCCAAAAGACCTGATTGATCTTGAAGGCTGAAATCACCTACATTAGTGGAGATCAATATGAAAAACAAACCTATGGAATTTGGAAATATAAAAGCAATCAAAACTGTGAAGGACTTTAGGGAGTTAAATGACTCAATATGAAAATGAGAAAGGAAAATAATCTATTATTCAACAGGATCCGATGATTATGTTGTTTGTAAAACAATTTCAACAGTTTAGTTTTGTATAGTATAAAGAGTAGAAAGCAACCTTGAACTGGACTTGAAGCTGGGGATGTATTAAAATAATGCATACCTTGTATTTCAATTAAATTGAATGCCACTGCAGAACAAATCAGAAAAATGTCCTTAAAAATTTTCTTTTATTTTGTTCGAGGACAAACAATTCTTTCTTTTTCTTTGCTTGGAGGATACAAAACTTTTAAGCCTGGGGGAGTTTGATGAGCTTAAAAGTCATCTATTTTTAGTCCATTTTCTCGTTGATTTTAATGTAAAAATGGAATAATTAAGATGCGTAAATATGAAGAAACTCACCAAATTTGTTATTTGCAGAAGTATAAAAGTTGTTAAGAAAATGCAAAGGGAAAATGCAAGAATCGGGCGGGAGTAAAATGCGTAAAATAGCGGCGTAAATGAAAGCAATCGCTAACTAATGTTGCAAGTTTTAATTTACATACCCGTTTATGAGGTCGCGAGATCGAAAATTGAAGGAATTTTGATGCGTGTCTACGTGTGATCACAAGATAGCAGCCGAGGATCGAAACAGAAACATAGTTAGCGTGATGTCGCGACAACATCGTAATGTTGCGACAAAGGTTGATGTCGCGACAAGGGATAGAGGTCGTGACAAGAGAATCGACGGCAGCTGGCGACATGTTCGGGAAGGGGACGAAATGAGTTAATCGGGTGCTGTTGTCGCATGCAGGACCAAGTCGCGACAATCGAAAGCAACAGTAAGTGAGGCTCTAAAAGAGCAGTCGGAGGTCAGCGCACACGCAGATCGGCGCCGCTGATAATGGTGATCTTGCTCGCCTGAAAGTCAGAAGAAAAGAAGTGATGTCGCGACGTGAGATTGATGTCGCTACATCAGGAACCCCAGTTGAAGCCTCCAGAGACTAAAGCTGATGTCCCGACATGAGATCGATGTCGCGACACTACAAAGGACCAGTTCAAAGCTGCAAAACCATGAAGTGATGTCGCGACAAGATATTGATGTCGCGACATCAGGAACGAACAATTGAGACCTGTGGAGTCATGAGCTGATTTCGCGACAAGGGATGGATGTCACGACAACAGGAACCATCAAGTGAAAACCTCAGAGCCATAAGCTGATGTCGTCGCGATGAAGAGATCGGCGTCGCGACATCAAGAGCAATCAATGGAAGCTTGTGTTCTTAGACCGATGTCGACAACAAGAGCAACCGCTGAAAGATACAAGTGGCGACAAGATTGAAGCATGCAAAGGATCACGATGTCAATGACATTAGGTTGTCGCTATAAATAAGAAAAACTCAGTTGAAATTTACAAGAATAGGAACTGTTTTCGCGACCACAGATTGATGTCGCGATATCATGAGAAACCAGTTGAAACCTGCAGATCCTTAGGCTGATGTCGCGACAAGAGATTGATGTCGCGATTAACTAAGACACGTTGAATGTCGCAGAAGACTTAAGTCGAGGTCGCGACGCGAGATTGATGTCACATCGTGAACACAAGTTGAAGGCTACGAAGACTTGTCGATGTCGCGACGTGAACGATGTCACACATGGATGATGTCGCGACAAGGAGCTGAAGTCGCGAATTTAACATTAACATGGGCCAACCTTACTTGAAATCCACAAAACCGCATCGGGATTAGGCCCAACTGAGAAAACCCTATAACACGCTAAATACTCCAAATTTCATAAAGTAGTCATGCATGCACAATGCACGAGAGGTTGAAACTGGTACCGGCTGCTCATTTTCTTTATTTTTTCTTTTAGTTTTCTTTTCTTTTTTCTTTTCTTTTTCTTTTCTTTCTTCAATATTGATAGTTAGAGTATTTAGAGCTTAGATTTATCAGTTTAGTTTTCGTTTTCTTTTCCGGAATTGGATGTATTTCCTTCCTGAGCGTGTTTAATGCAGACTGGGTTTTTCAAATTACTACCCGAATCTTCAAGTTCGCATACCCTCTGAATTCGAATTTCCCAGCCTCATTTGCGCTATTCTTATGATCGAGGAATGTCGTAGGTGTAATTCAGCAATTAAGGAACCAACTTCCTTTAAGTGAATGCTATAGTCGTAAATTATCTTTCCCGTAGTCGCTTCCAAAGAAATTCTTGATTTTCGCTTATGAATTTACTTCTGTGATTGATTTATCAGTTTCGACCACACGCTTTCTTATACCGTTATAAGATTTGTCTCATCGTTTCCGAGCTTCAAGGAGGCCCTCCTCAGTGACACAGAAAGCAGCCTAAGAGTTATGAAATTCAATCGCTTGAAGGTATATTAACTCCTCGCTATTTTGAGATCTAATGAGCTTTAAAAGTTTACTGAGCAACCCTTCTCACTTTGAAATCAAGAACGAAGCCAATGAGTTATCAATTTAAACAAGCAAAGAGTTCACCTCAATTCGAATAGTGAGGCCGATCCCGTGTTAGCCGAGATCTAATCAAGGAAAGGGTGATCTATTCTAATTTTGAGGAAGAGCATCCTGGAAGTTGTATATCCTTGCTTGACCGATAACTTGGGAGCTAAGGTTTACAGTCCATAAAATGGGTATGAAGTATTGCAAAAAAATACTTTATCAAGGAAATCCTTTTAGCAGAAGTTATCCGATTCCCTGCCTTTGAAAGAATCAGAAAATTAGATAATGAAATGTGGAGCTGGAGAGATCCAAATTTTACCGCAAACGCCTTGGACAGCTTAAAACCTGAAATATTCAAGAAGTTTTATCCGTAGTAACTACACTGGTACTTCACCATAGCAAGATAATTCTTGATGTGTTCTCCGAAGATAATTATTCAAATGTCCATTTGTTTTCTTAACTATTCTTTATTCTTTATTCTTTATATTCCGCTTATTTGATTGCTCATTTACTTTACTCAGAAATATATAATTTCCAGCTTCTAAAGCTGGATTCCAATATCACTTTATGGGTCCAAATAAGACGTAAGCTTCGAAAGTAGTCGTAGGTAGTTGATTCAAATTTTCGAGATCTCTATGGGATCGATAAATTTACGATCCTTGTATGGGTCTATTTTATTACTTGCTCGACCTGCACTTATCAGCCAAAACCAAAATTGAAAATGATTAACTCTTAGGAGATTTTCGGGTCTTAAACAATGTGTTTTTATGGTGCGCTCCTGATTAGATAATAACTCTTTGGTAATTGTGCAACCAAGTATGTAAAAGTGTTTTGGTCTGAGGTCATCAGTGGTGACTAAAGAACTTGCAGCGAAAAATAGCACACCCCATCGTCAATTAAGGATGAAGGACGCGGATGTGCATAACATGGCGTTTAGAATGCCGTATGGACATTACGAATTCCTTGTAATGCCGTTTGGGTTGACAAATGCACCAGCAGCTTTCATGGACTTAATTAACCGTGTTTTCTGATCGTTTTTAGACCGGTTTGTCGTGGTGTTTATAGACGACATCCTTGTGTATTCAAACGATCAGGAAGATCATGATATGCACCTACGAGTAGTTTTAGAAATGTTGAGGAAGTAACAGTTGTATGCAAAATTGAGTAAGTTTGAATTTTGGATGAGAGAAGTGTCCTTTCTTGGACACATTGTATCGAAAGAAGGAATTAGGGTGGATCCAAGGAAGATAGAGATGATACATTAATGGAAACCAACGAGAAGTGTCACGGAAGTTCGTAGATTCCTAGGTTTGGCAAGTTACTACATAAGGTTTGTTAAGGGGTTTTCGATGACGGCATACACAATGACGAGATTGCTCCAAAAGAATATGAGATTTGAGTGGAGTGAAAAGTGTCAAGCTAGTTTTGAAAAGTTGAAAGCATTTTTAACCAGGCTCCGGTTCTTACTCAGCTAATCTTTGGTAAATAATGTTTGATCTTCAGTGATGCTTCGTTAAATGGACTCGAATGCAAGAAGGTAAAGTGGTAGCTTATGCTTCAAGGCAATTGAAGCCGCATGAAAAGAATTACCCTACGCATGATTTGGAATTGGCCACCATCATGTTTGCATTGAAATATATGAAGACACTATCTTTACAGAGAAAAGTATTTCATCTACACTGATCACAAAAGTCTTAAGTATTTTCCCTCGCAACTGGAGCTTAACTTGAGACAACGTAGATGGATGGAATTGATCAAGGATTATGATTGTGTCATTGAAATCTAATGTAGTGGTAGACGCTCTAAGTAGAAAGTCAGTGCAAACACTACGAGCGCGGAATGCTCATTTGTCATTATCAGATGACGATACAATAGTGGTGGAATTAATGGTAAGATCAAATATGTTAAATCAAGTGCAAGAGGCACAAAATAGTGGTGAGAAAATTTTTTCCATTGTAAGTCATAATAGAATGGGGAAAGAAATTGAGTTTTCAATGAATGAGGACAGATTCTTGTATTATAGAGATCAGGTTTGTGTACCCAATGATAGTGAGTTGAAGAAATCCATTCTTGAAGAGTCACACTATGGATCCTTTGCTATACATCCTGGTAGCACGAAAATGTATAAGGATTTGAAGACTTCATACTGGTGGTCCGAAATGAAGAAAGATGTTTAAGATTTTGTGACCAAATATATGGTGTGCCAGAAGGTGAAGGCGGAACATCAAATTCCCTTGGGTTTGTTGCAGCCTATTAGAATACATGAGTGGAAATGGGACTGAGTCACAATGGATTTTGTGGTCGGGTTACCATTGACAAGGAGGAAGCATGATTCAATTTGGGTCGTGGTAGATCTATTGACAAAGCCAGCTCACTTCCTACCAGTAAGAACTGGCTATTCACTTGATAAGTTGGCAGAGCTCTACATAGAGGAAATAGTTAGGTTACATGGGATTCTAGTGTCTAACATTTCAGATAGAGATCCAAGGTTCACTTCAAGATTTTGGGGAAAATTGCAAAAGGCTTTAGGCACTTGACTAAATTTCAACACAGCTTTCCACCCGCAAACAGATTGACAATCTGAGATAGTTATTCAAGTTTTAGAGGATATGCTAAGAAGTTGTGTGATCGACTATAAGGGTAGTTGGGATAGACATATTCCTCTAATTGAATTTGTGTATAACAATAGCTTCCAAACGCGTATCGAAATGGTGCCTTACGAGGCTCTTTACGGAAGGAAATGTAGGACCCCACTATGTTGGATAGAGCTAAGTGAGAAGAAAGTGATCGGCCCCAATTTGATCCAAGAGGTTGAGGATAGGGTGAAAATGATTTGAGAAAGATTAAAGGTAGCAGCGGATAGACAAAAGTCTTACGTCGACTTGAAAAGAAAGGACATCCAATATGAGATCGGCGAGAAAGTGTTCTTGAAAGATTATCCTTGGAAGAAAATCATGAGATTTGGGCGAAAGGGCAAGTTGAGCCTTAGGTGCATTAGGCCTATGAAGTGGTTGAGAAAGTGGGTCCAATGGCATATAGGTAGCCTTACCTCTAGAGTTGGAAAAGATCCATAACGTTTTCCAGGTTTCAATGTTAAGGAGGTATAGGTTAGACCTCTCACATGTGGTCTTTTCGGAGATTATTAAACTTTGCCCGAACTTGACTTACGAAGAGGAACCCCATAGAGATCTTGGCTCGAGAAGTCAAAGAATTGAGAAACATTATGGAGGAAGGCATGAGGGAAAGTGAAGAAACTATGCGTCAGAATATCTGCAACTGTTCACAAAAGATAAGTTCGAGGACGAAATCTCATAAGTGGGGAGGAGTTGTAACGTCCCAAAAATAGCCTTCTTGTTTTATTTTTTCACTTTATAGTATTTTATGCTATTATTTTTTTTTCTTTTTATTATTCTATTTGTTATTTTATTGGTTGTGGGTGATAGAAATATTGATAAGTAAAGTGTAATGAGAATAAGTAGAAGGACTAAAATGCAAAAATGAGAAAAGAAATCCAAAAAGAGATAGCCAAACAAGGCCTTGTAATGGATGAGAGGATAAGACCAAAAATTGGTCTTAGAATGGGTATTTTTCACGTTTTGGAAAAGGCAAAGAACTAAGGTTATGGGTTCTTGAGAAGAGCCATTATTGGTGATTGTTCTCCATTTGTTCAAAGTTTTGCAAGAAAATAGAAGAAAACTGAAGTTTGATTGGAAGGTTTTAAGAAGAAAGCAAGGTATGATTCTCCCTTTTGATAGGAAAGTTCTAACTCATTTTCGTTTTTTGTGCTTAGGGAAAACCTAACTCTTCCATATTTGAGTAATTTGTTCTTGAATTGGAGTTGATTGCTTTGGTTTGTTTTTGTTTGGCTTGTGGGGTCTTAAAGACAAAGAAGTGTAAAAATATATGTATAGGTTTTGAAGGGAATTGCTGTCAAAGTTTTTTTTTTTTTTAAACCCATGTTTTGTTTAGGCCATAACTTGGCCCCTTAAACTCCAAATTGGATGGTTCCAATTTGAGATGGTGCATAAGAATCATGGCTGAAAATGTCTAAAATAAATAGAGTCTAGAAACAGGAAAAAAATTTATGGGTTGTGTCATGTTTTTGTTTTTTCCATAACATGGCCATTAGTCATCCAAATTGAGTGATTCTAGTTGGGAAAGAACCCTAGGAGATAACCCTACAAAATTATAGAAGGTACTAATAAGAAAAACTGACCCTAAGTCCCCTATCTTTTAGACTAGAGTGAAAATATAGGTAAGTTGCTGGGTTATCCTCTATTTTGGTACAATTTTGGTGTTTTTGCCATAAGTTAAGTTGTAATGATCTAAATGAGTTGATTTCAATTTCTAATAAAAATAGACTCATAGAGATATCATTTTCATGAAGAAAGTTTAGGTAAAATATGACTCATTTGTTCCTATAAAATTTTGCAAGTGAAGGTGTATTGGGTAGAAATCAACCCTAACCAGAAACCCTAGCATGCACGACTGATTTTTATTTGTTTGTTCTTTGATTGTGACGTATTTATGATGTATTAGGGGCTGGTGATGATAAACCTCGGAAAGAAAAACCAGGATTCAAAGAATACGGTGACACACCTAACTCTTTGGTTCGTTTCTTCACATTTCTCTTCTTGTTTTGCCAGGTTTATTTTGTCATCAAACCTGAAGTGTTGATATAAAGTTTCATGTGTGCTTCTGGTTTGAACCATAAATAAATTGCGTTGGGTTAATTGATCTCAAGTGGATTAGCATGAAAAAGGGAAGGCAATGTATGTTAATGCATGAATCATGTGTAGTCGAATGTGTATCGGTATGTATGATTCGGTTTTGGCGCAAAATTTTTACATGTATGTGTTTAAATTATGTTTCCAAATTTGTTAAAGGTTTGGTGTAATTGAAACGTAAAACTCATGTGTTAAGTGAGTTAAAATGAAGAAAAAGTGATTGGATTATGGCCAAATGCGAGATAGTGTTTCTATGAGATTATGTATAACTTTTGTGTGCAAAATTATTGACTTGGAATAAATTGGTTTTCAAAATGGGTTAATCGGATAGTTAACATAGTGGTAAAGTAGGCATATTGGTTGTAAACTTGCGTTATTGTTTAATTATTGTGAATATAATCTAGTAACTTTTACTATGACTAATTATTAATGCCCTCAAGAGAATGTTAGCCGTCATATTCGAGTTAGGGATAGATTGGTATACCAAAAGGATAAATGGAGCAGTACTACGAATGACATGTTTTATAGTGGCATACCGATCCGTATCCCAGTGGGACAGTATCGGTAGTGCGCACAAAAATGTAATGTAAAAAAAACCAGTATGTAGCCCAGCGGGACAGTACTGAGTTATTAAAAGTGTTAAAATGGCCAGCAACCCAACGGGACTGTGTCGGCGATTCCATTATTCTCTGCATCGAAAATTTCGGTTAGATTCGTTTTAAAGGCAAGTTATTAATTAACGTGTGAACTGTGTTGTGACGAAAATACTAGTATATGCGAGCATGAAAGATGTGAATTATCGTGTTTTTATATGCGAGATAAAATGAATGAATGTTAAACTAGTATAGAGTGTTATATATATATATATATATTGCATTGATCACATGAACAGTATGTTGAAATATTGTTTGGAGAATATGATGAATGTAGTTGTGACGAGTAATGTATGCTTGTAGCCGAATATTATTATATGTACATATATATGTTGTGTTGATTATTTGACATGAAAATAGAAAAGTAAAAAACCACTAAGCATGAAATGCTTAGCTCGTTGATTTCTCCCGTGCAGATACCGTATATATCATGGTAAGTAATTCACCACTTGTAGTGTATTAATCAACAAAATTTATAACCTAATACCTCATACTAGCGTAGCATAGCTACTCTAGTATAGTGGTTTTAGGATCGTCCATAGAGATGGGTTTTCTTTGTGGAAATGACTGACAGTGAGGCTTAAACTGGTGATTTCATTTTGGATATTGGGGTTGTGATAAAAAGAGTTGGCTTTAACGGTTAAAACTGAAAATAAAATGAATTAAAATATGGAAATAAGTCCCTTGAAGTATCGGGTCACTAGGCTTAGGTTCCTTCGGAAAATGAGGGGTTTTCTACGTCTTTTCCTTACATTGGGGAGGATAAAATATAGTTATCTCCCGAATCGGTTCTTCATTTAGCTATAAAAACTGACCCTCATTAAATATCCTTGAAATGGCATTCACTTCCCATTACCAACTTTACCAATAAAAACATGTCTTTTTGACTCACCTTCCAATGGCTCATAGGTGATAACTGACGGACATCACTGGATCTAGCATTAAGTATCTAATGAGCCCTAAGAGCTTACCAAATACCAACCATTCAAGGTGACTCGAAGGGATCGAAACCTAGAGTTGAAGGAAAGAACCATTAATGACAGTGAATACCTGCTTTAAAACATGAAAACCCTTGGTTTGCCATAGGTTCCTTTTCTTGATGCCCCTTTACTTCAAGGAGGGAGGAGATTTAGCCACTCATCTTCTGAGAAATCATCCTCAAAAAGTGTTTAGCTAGTAAGAAATGAGAAAGGAAAATGAGAGAAAATGAAAGAAACGGGAGCTTCTTGAACAAGCTTCCCAAAAAACAATTTTCAATAATTGAATAAATCACTACAAAGTCTTCTAAGGGCCTTACATACCACCAAAGTCAATAAAAATTACCAAAATATACAAATCAAACACTATTATATGGGTAGAAATTGGGAAGAAATCAAAAGGAACTCAAAAAGTCAAATGTGGCAAGAATTTTCGCAGCCCTATGACATTTCGTAGGGGTTGTGAAAATTCTCAACCCTTACGAAATTTCGCAGGGGTTGCGAATTTGAAAAGGCTTGTAATGCTTTTGGGTATTTTGTCCCCGCTTTTTGCCTTCTTTATGCTTTTCACCAATCGCAACCTGGTTCTCCTTCATGCTTGAGTTGAATCCCTATCTTCAAGATATATAACCTTTGAAAACAAAAAAACTTGCCACAAATTTTGATTAGTAGCCTTTCTAGGTCCTTAACATGCCAAGTGGGTTAATTAGGCTAATTACTACACAAAAAGTGCTCAAACATGGAGTGCTAAGGGTATAAAATGACACTTTTTTGATTCGCATGCAAAGCGCAGTGTATCTAATCACAAAAAATTTTATATTCTAACTTGATCGCCAGAAAGCACGCAGATAGTGGTCTAGGGTCGGAATACAAGGATGGGTTTTCTTCGTGAGAGAAGAGTTGCAATGGACGAAATGCGTTTCCTCTTGATTTTTTTTAAGATTTTTGCAAAAACAGTGGGTTTCAATGGTTGGCAAACTGAAAATAAATCAAAATAAAGTATAAAAAGAACTCCTCAAGTCCCAGCCACTAGGCTTAGGGCTCTAAGCTCAACCCATTATGTCCTGCCTTTTTCCTACATGGAGGATGACATATAGTCATTTCCCGAATCGGATGTTCATTTGGCTCTAAAACCTAAACCCTGAAAGTTTTTCTCCTAATGTATAGCATTTATTAGCCATTTATGTTTCAAAGTAGTTAAAACTGGCACCGATCTAACCTACGTAGTTTCATAAATGACAACTAATCAGCATCGTTGATCTAGTAGGCATCCACGAACTTTGAAAGCTTGCCAAGTATTGACACTCGAGTACATCATGATTCAAACTCAACTGAGATGCGAACGAAGGCCATAAATGCTTGCATTATGAACATGAGGACAATGTTTTTACCTCCAAACCTTCACCCAGTGGCCTTCCTTTTCAAGGATGAGGGGGTTTTAGCCAAGCATCCCTTGATTTGTCATCATCAAGGGATGTTTAGATGGTGAGAAAGTGCAAGAAAGTGAAGGAAAAAGGAGAGAAAATCACACAAGCAAAAATTAAGAGGAAACTTAAGAACCCAATTTTATCGAGTGATCATGGACCGGGAAGTTGATTGATGTTACAACTGGATCGAAATGGCAAGCATATGCTCGCACTAAGGAAATTATAAAAATGTATAAAGGGACCAAAATTACATCAAGGGTAGATTTGGACATAACCAAAAAAAAAGAGTCAAAAAGAAGTCAACAACAGGAGTGCAGGGAGCAGTGTTGCGAAATTTCGCAGGTTGCAAAATTTGCAGGTTTGCGAATTTTCGCAACACTACCAAATTCCATAAATTCATCCTTCCCTTCTGCATTTTTTCTCCAAATCTCTTCTGAAATGATCATGCATCTTCGAGTTCGGCTTATGTTCATTTGTTTGAATCGACTCGAAGAAGATGACTCATTTGGCCTACAAAACTTACAAAAATAGCCATAAAATGTGATCAGTAGCAAAGTCGGGACCTCAATGTATCAACGGGTTATTTGCTGACGGTACACAAAAGTGCTTAAAACCTACAATAAACAGGGCTCAAAATAGCACTATTTTGCACTAATCACTCCCTCAACCGAATACATTGCTAGTCCCTGAAGTAAACATAAAAAAATGAAGATCATCCAAAGATGTGGTATGCAAAAGGGACTATTGCTCAAAAAAGTGTATATAAGTACGCCTACCCGCATGAAAAAATTGGGAGCTTGCATAAAAACCAGCTTAGGAGAATAAATGCCATACAGGAATAAATTTCAGAGTAGTGTCCATTCCAAGGAGATCAACCTTAACTTCCACCAAAATCTAAGTGTTTAGGTGATCAATTTTTACCAATAAGTCATGTTTACCTCCCTTAACCAAGCATCGCCAATGCCTTAGACTGCCCAACCTGGGGCCGAGATCCGATTCCACTCTTATTTTACACCTCTTCTGTATTGTAGGATGCAATGCTGAGAACTCGACTTCACCAAAGTCTGTGTAAAGGGGATCCACCGATGACTCCTAACCAAATAAGGTTTAGGGCATCAAGTCAAAAGGATATTTCGACCACTAACTCTACAGGTTTCACCCCGAACTCCGAATGATTTTAAAACTAAAGACTCAGCACTCTATGGAACCTCACCCATCCACCCACATGTAGCGAAAGCACTAAGTCGATGGCTCTAACCAAATTGGTTTAGTGGCACTGTAGCTTTAGCGTTTTGCCTTAATCCCTGACCGTGCTCTGCTTCAAGGCAAAGCGCCTGGGCTTTTCTATTCTCTTTCTTTTCTTTTTTCTTTTTCTTTTTCTTTCTTTCGAAGACTTCATTGGCCTTCTTCATGGGAACCCAACTCCATTATAGCGGTCAACGGCCAAGGCCTATTGCAAAGTAAAAAGGGGTATGTAGCCTTCAAACTTATCGACGAAAAACCGACGTGCACCGTGTGTGGTTAGCTGCAAGGTGGATGAAAAAGGTTGAACATCATGATTTCAACTAACCACTACTTAATCATGCATGAACTATTCTAGCATCGATGGTAAGATATGTTACTTCAACTTTTCAACTTAAGGTGAAAGGCAGAAAAATGGGGCAAAAATTGATTTGCAAAAAGTGTAGAAAATGGAGTTGAAGGAGATATATAACGATGTATTTCACAAAATTTTCGCCTTTTTCAAAATGAAGCAAACAAATAAAGCCACTAAACAAATAAAACGGGCTTACGAAAGTGTGTGGTACAAAAAGAACCAAATCAAGAAGAGAACATTACCTAACACTAACTTCCCCCCACCTTGTATGCCATTGTCTGCAATCGGGGTGTGGATTGGAAAGTTAGTGGAGGAAGTGGTACCTCCTCAGTCGGTAGCTGATGAAGAATCGTCCTCATCTTGGACAGGCTGAGGTGCCACCGATGGAGTGGTTGCAACTACTGTAGCTGCCAACACATCCAGGGGATCTGCAGGGGCTGGTGGTGGAGGAGCTGATCCTGTTGGGGGAGGGGTAGCAGAGGCCTGAGCAGGGACATAAGGAGAGACTTCGTGGAGGGGCCCGCGTGACTCGAGCTACAATGGTGATCGCCGACTCGTTTAATGGCGCCGTATGAGCCATGGCGCCTTTCGCGAGTCATCCTATCCGGGCGAGGGTGGCATGGGCAAAGCGACAAATGAAGTCATGTAGAGAACGCAGATCGTATCCATGATAGCCGAAAAGTCCCCTGGAGATGGTACTGCATCAGCCGAGGCGCTGAGAGGCGCGCCGACCCAGCCTTTATTTGAATGAGCTATGGGCATGGGGGTCGAGGGCTCTGAAGGGATAGAGGGCACCGGAGCCGGAGGTACTGGAGTTGTGGTAGGTGGAGCTGGAGGAACTAATGCCTGAACTGAAGGAGTTGGAAGTGGAGGCTCCTCAGTGTGCTCTGCTACAGGGGGCAAGTCCTCGAGTGGAATATCAACAGCCGGCTGGTCCTCGGCTGGTCCCGGAAGCGGAAGATGAAAGGCACGAGGCATGGCCTGCCACCGATCGACAGTAGCGCGGCCTCACAAATTACACAGACTCCAATCGGGGCTCAAGAAACCGGGAGCATAAGCTTCAAAGACTGGTGGCCAGAGTCACGAACAGAGAGGCGCGGACTCAAATGGCGCACTCGCAGCGGGACCTCGTCCTTAGCGGTCAAGGACGCTGGCAGATCAGCCCGTCACAAATCAAGCCCTCTAACACGATACAAAGCCTCCAAATAGCTTATCTCCTCTGGGGACGATGTAATCGAGCGGAACAAAGATTAGACCGCAATATATGGTCTATCAAGATGCGCCACGAGTCGCTCCGAACAATATAGTCCCAACGATAGTGTCCATGGAGAGAAGACGGACCATCTCTCTGGTCGAGGGATGGGGCCACTTTCTATAGATCTGCCAAGGCTACGAGGACCACCGATGTATCGGAGCAGCAAACTGCGATGTCGTGAGGCCCGAAGTACTCCCGCCGCCGCCGATGGAAAATGCAAAGCAAAGAGGTTGGCTCTCTCGCCAGACGCCATCGCAGGATAAAACTCTGGCGACTACCCGGTGATAAAAATATCGACGCGGGCCATGAACGACCTGTGTGGTATCTCCGCACAAGGAGCATGTAGTCTCGAGTTCGGTCCCTGCAAATGCCTGAGATCGAGAACCCCGCTGCGATCTCTCGCATCGCAGCCGCGATTGCCCGATGGGGCCAGAGGAAGTAGGGTCGCCGACAATGGATGGAGGGGAAAGGTCCCGGCTCCGCCAATGCCCGGGAGCAAGGCGCGAGGGTGGCTTCGTGGCCGGCCGGATCGACTTCCGGGCCCGAGGTCCGGCCCTGGCGGTGCGCCGGGGCCGGGCTCGTGGTGTGACGGATTAGCGTGGTGGGCCAACCCGGTATGATATCTCCTGTGGGCCACAAAGGAAGAGTCGAACGGGGCAAAGAAGAACATCGCCGACGGGCCGCAGGGGCAGCGTGTGGCGGCAAAATAGGTTACCTAATAGTGGCGCGGGCCGCTGGGCCGCTGAATCAGCCGTGAGGCCCCGCTGAAGCATGTGGCGGGCGGCCATACCAGGTTGGGCCTCCTAAGCGGTTGCTCTGGAGTGGAGCCTGACTTGCAGGGAGAGGGGAGTTCGCACGCGTGGTCGAGAATGAGCCCCACGGTCTCGTCATTGTCAATGAGGAGATCATATTTGAGAGGGAGAGGGGAGTTTCAGAAACTAGGAAGGTGAAGGGGAAATGAAAATGAAGGAAAAAGTGTTTAAATAGGGAGATAGGGAATGTGAAAAGGGTTGGCAAAATAAATGGTAAATTTTGATTAAAGGAATAGCTCATAAAAAATAGGGGGAATTCATGGCAAAGAGAAACTGGGTTGCAAAGATGGAAGATGAATAAAGGCACTCGCGAAATTCAAGTAGGTGCTAAATCCCACAAGTTGCGAAAAATTCACAACTCCGGATATTTCCAGCCCAAAACTGTCAAATTCCCACTGCAACACATGCAAAACAAAAGAACAAAAATTATGAGAAATTAAACTTGTAGGATTAAAAGTAGAACTTAAAACTAACTAAAAAACTGAGCAATTAAATTCTAACAAAAAGAAATCCAGTGACTTCTTGGATACCGTAGAAGCCACTCCTCAGGTAGCCTCGAGATTTTCATAGGGCCCAGAAGAGTAGCTCTTCCATGCTCAGAGCGCAGGTGTGCCAATTGAGTTCAAACTTTGACCTCTTTATATCGGGCATCCTAAATTTCTGGGTAGTGGTGGCAGATCTGTTACAGGAGGAGGATCGATGTAGTTAGTTCTTCATCAACTCCGCTTCCATCAGTTCACGCTCTTTCGCAGCTTCGCACTATGTTTTCCCACACTTGTACCACTCAGGCAGATTTCATCTAATTTCTGCTGCTCATCCTCTACTGACTTATGCTTGTTGCTCAAGTGAAAAATATTGAGCTCCAGAGTCATATTGCCAAAGGTGAGCTGCATGACCCAGCATGCCAGCCATTACAGATTAGACGTGGGCCAAGAACGGCTTCTCTCATATGACGGCATTTGGTTAATACCCTCTCGCTAGGCTCAGGTCAAGAACCACTTAAGCTCACTGATAATAAAACTTATCCACCTTCACCAAAGACATCCTCCACGGCTCCTTTGGGATTTTCACCGATCGATCGTACCTAAGGATGGGTGATGTCAGAAGTTTCACCCCCCAAAACCTAACCGCCAGACACCGAGTATGGCAAGAGTTGACACCGCCCCCACCCAGCGCTGCCTTATCTATGCGCATCCCCTCCAATGTTAACCCAGATGAAGCGGAGATCCCCGGATCTTTGTATTTCACGGTTTTAATCGACGATGGAGCTGACTCGTTTCGCAATGTGAAGGCTTTCAATGCCCAACCCTTTCTCGACCGTGCAAAAGTCCTTTAGAAATTTAGTATAGGTTGGAATTTGATCATGTCAAGCGCTGGGATGTCTACCTTACCGCCTTAACACTTTCAGACGCTTGCTTGAGGCCTTCTTTTTGCCTCTAGTGCTCGGGAAATAGAGAGGCATGCTTTTCTTCATCGACCTTCTTTTAATGAATACGTGTTCTGCCCACTTCCATTTTTCTATGGTCTTCCAAAGAGCTTTGTGCACTAGCTACTCAATTTCTTTACCACCTCAAGGTGATAATGGCCTTAACTTCATCCATACCCAGCAAAGGATTGCAAGCACTGCAGGTGATGCGAATTAACAAAATTTATATTCCTACCTTCTCCTACCGCGTAGTCAAGCTACCGCAAAGATAGCTGGTTCAGGGCCGAACACGGATGGGTTTTCATCCCACGAATGATTAGCACGTGTTTGAAAAATGGTGAGGCTTTTGTTTGATTTTCTGATTTTGTTAAAATGGGTCAGGAGGTTCATCGACTAATCAGAATGGCTTAGAGTGAAGTGTGAAATGGTAACTTTGGGAAGGTCAATACTAGCTTGATAACATGGGGGTATTAAAATGTCCTCGTTATTTCTCAGACAGTGGCAAAATGACCTATAGTCAAAGCCAAAACCGATCTTTGTTTAACCTATAAAACCTAACCCTAGAACCACTCTATTCGAAATCAAACCAAGTACTAAGCATTCGAAGTCCCATTCAGCTTTTAAACCTAGCATTTAACCTCATTTCGGCTCAGAATGACATCTAAAGGATGTCAAAGGCATCTAACATTAAGAATGCACTCGAACCCTAAAGCATAAGTATCACCAAAGGAAAGACATTAAACAGCATTAAACCCTAGATCGAAAGTCGGGGAACCATAAAATGTTGTACCTATAACATTCAAAGCATGAGGACAACTGCAACAACCCCAAACCAAGCCAAGAACCTCCTCTTCAAAGTTATGAGGCTTAGCTACATCCCTGAGTTGTCATCCCTGGGCGTGCTGCCAAGTACCGAGAAAATGAAAGAAAGAGAGAGATAAGAGAGCAAATAACCCTAAAATGAAAGCTGGAAAACCTATCAGATTAAAATAAAAGTCGTTTAGGTTACAAAGAGAGCAGGGGGTTTATATGAACTCAACCCAAAGTGTGAAAATACAAAAATACCTAAAATATGAAATTACATAAGGGTCAAAATGGTAATACATCAAACGTGGTCGTCAGGGGATCAAGTATACCAAAACATTGTGGGCCGAGATTTCTTATGTGTGAATACTCGCTTAGTGAGATGAAAATTTCATATAGCGAAATTTCATAGCCTAGCTAAATTTACAGATAACGAAAATGGGAAATTTCGCTATAAATGCTGGAATTTCGCTAGTTATGGTTTCATTAGCTAAATGAAATTAAAGTAGCCTAGCTTAAATTTCGTGAGATAGCCGGGGTCTGAAAATTTCGCTAGGCACGTGAATTAGTTAGTGAAATTTCGCTAGCATAGCTTAAAATTTAATTACTAGGATTGCTAAATTTTTCGCCATAGATTATAAATTTTCGTATGAAATTTTCGCGAGAATCCCAAATCAAATTCGCGTAATCATAGCTGAAAATCCGGGATTGCTCTCGCTGGTTTGCTCACTTCATCCTCTCTCGCACTTATTCATCACTTTGCCTTCAATTTCATCGAATCTTGATATTTCATCGCCCTACCGATGAAATCATCGAGAATTCTCGCAATCAACACCAATAAGAAGCCGTTTGGTCGGGACAGTTCTCAAAACCCGCAAAACTATCCAAAACAATCTCGAAAACAAATCAAAAACACTAAGTGGACATGCACATGACAATTGGCTTAATTGATATGATTAGTGCGCAAAAAGCACTCAAAACCTATCTTAAATGGGACTCAAAATAGCACTTTTTGGGCACTAATCAGCAGGCTCACTGGCATAGCTTAGTTCATGCACTCCCCTAGGATTGGGTAGTGTCTGGGAAGGTGTTGACAAAATCAAAACACATGTACAAATTTATGACACTATCACCAAAGGACTATTAATTAATCCTCAGCAACCTTGCCATAAACTTGTGGAAATTATAATATGTAGAACAGAAATCTCTTAAAATAAGTCATTTTCAAAGCTTTGTTTTGATTTGCTATTCTGCAAGTGCACAGTCAACAGGCAGTAAATGGATTTAAGTCCGCATATCGATCCCACGTAGATCTCAAGAATTTTAAATCAACTACCTCGACTACTCAAGCTCCATACTATTTGGACGATAAATGAAATAGGTGGAGTCCAGACCAGATGCCGGAAAATTGAAGAACAAAAGGAAATAACGGAAATAACCAAATAACCGGGAGAGATAAAGAATAAAGAATAATGAATTTCTGGTAAAGAAATGAATACCGAATAGTTATCCTCAAAGACACATCAATAAAAACAGCTATAGTGAACTATCAATTCGTATTAACTGGAGTAGAATTCGATTAACTCAAGTTTCCAAAATCGCCCAAGGCAATTGTAGTACCGATCTCTCCACACTCACATTTCATTATCTAATTTATGACCCGATTCTCTCGAATACAGGGAATTAGATAACTACATTTGCAAGGACTTCCTTAATCCGGGGTATTTTTCTTTACAATACTTCATACTCCATTTTATGGATCAGAACTAACTCCTAAGTTATCAAGGATATACAACTTCAGATTAAGCCTCGAAATTAGGATAGATCAACCTTTCTTGATTAGATCTCGCCTAACACGGATTGACTCACTATCCGAATTGAGGTGAACTCTTTGCTTGTTTAAGTGGATAACTCATTCAACTCATTCTTGACTTCAAGTGAGAAGAGGATTTATCCAAGTGAACTTGCAAAGCGCAAAGGATCCCTAATAGCAGGTTAGTATACCTTCAAAGAACTAGACGTTACCCCCAGGATTGTCTTCCCTGTGTCACGCAGAGGACTTGAAATCAGGGTAATGACGCAATTCTTAACGGGTATAAGAAACCGTATTCATCCAAAAATCAATAAAACCAAAATCTGAAGTAAATTCGTGAACTGAAATTAACAAACCGCTGTAACGACTACAGAAAGATAAATTCGGACGATAACGCTTCAATTAATGGAAGTCGGACTCTCAATTACTAAATTACACGATACAAAGATTCCTCCGATCATGAGAAAATCGCAGTTGAAACCAGTTGTTCAATTCCGTAAAATTTGTCCGAATTTCAAACATTCCGTAGTAATTTGAAAAGAAATAGAAATCAGATTCAGCTTCAGCCTAAAACGATAACATCCCGCATTCAAAATACAAACGAAAATGAAAATACGAAAAACATAATCCGCTCTAAAACGAGGAAACAACAAAAATAAAATAAAAAAAATAAAAGAAAAGAAAGAAAATGAGCTTTTCTCAAAGAACTTAATTCTCGCCTGCGGGTCGCCAAGCTACTTTATCGAAATGGATATCGTATTTATAGGTTCCTAAATTGGGCCCTAATCCCAATGTAGCCCGGGCCGTGGATCAGAGAGTATCCAGCCCGTTATCGCTCACGCCGCGACTTCGCTTCCTCGTCGCGGACATCATCGAGGTCGCCACCTCGATCCCACGTCAGCGACTTCGCGACACTATATAGCCTTGATTTAGGTCATTCTTGATGTCGCGACATCATCATCTTCACGCGACATCTTCACCTCTTAGCGCGTGTTTCACTCGTTCTCTCCTCGATGTCGCGATCGCCGATATATCTTGTCGCCACCTCTCGCCTTAAGGCCTTGCAGCCTTCAATCGATAGCCCGGATGTCGCGACTTCGATCTCAGCGTCGCGACATCATCTTATATGAACCGTAGGCTTCAATCGTCGCTCATGTTGTCGCGACATCAATGTCTTGTCGCCACATCCTTATGGCTTTGCATCTGACTGGTCGCCCTCGAAGTGTCGCTGATTTCGATCTCATGTCGCGACATCAACTTATGGCTTGCAGTCTTCACTTGATGGTTTTTGATGTCGTGACTTCGCCTCCAAATGCGGATACAGCGCTCATTTCCCTTCTTCACTTCACCAGTTGGTTCTTACGTCGCCACTGCCTGGTCGGACATCAACTTAGATCCTTCTGAGACTCCTCTCTCGCTGTTTTCCGGCACGCGACTTCGCCACGCGACATCGCCAGTCATTTGCGCTAACTTGTCTTCACCGCCGCTGACTTCGAAATATTACGTGACCTTACTTCATGAAGCTTTACCTTCAATCGAAAGGTGTCCGGGTGTCGCGACATCAATTTAGTTCGCTTTCTAACCGTCGCTTGATGTCGCGACATCGATTGATGTCGCGACTCGCTGGCGACTCGCAGCCTTCGACGAGTTTGAGCCCCGGCGTCACGACATCATATCTTGGTCGCGACATCACATCAGCGCCTTCCAAGTCTCCACGCGGTTGCTCTGATGTCACGACTTCGATCTCACGTCAGCGACATCAGCTCATTTCTTTCGCCCTCTCATGTGCAGCCTACGTCAAGACTCTCATAGCTCGTTATCCCCGTCGCGACCTCAATCACAATGTAACCCTTAAACTCGCATCAATGACTTAGCCATTTCTTTTCCTTTCTGCTCTGCCAATTGGCTGCACCTTTATCCACTTATTTCTCGTATTTTTCCGTCGTTTTTTTCTTCTTTCTTTGCCTCCTGGCTGAATGACAAATTGGTGAGTTTCTTCATAATTCAGATATTAAATATTTCATGCATTTTAACCTAAAATAAATGTAAAAATGGACTAAAAAGAGATGACTTTTAAGCTCATCAAACTCCCCCAAACTTAAAATTTTGCTTGTCCTCAAGCAAAGAAAAAGAAAGATTTGTTTGTCCTCAAACAAAAGGACATTTTTCTATTTTGTTTTATTCTATGAGTGGCATTCAATTTAATTGCAATTCAAGGTATGCAAAATTTTCTGTACATTTAACTTCCAGTCCAATTCAAGGTTGGTCTCTACTCTTTATGTTATGCAAACTATCATGTTGAGATTGTTTACAAACAATATACTCGTTGATCCCCGTTGAATAATGAATCACATTCCTTTCTAAATTTATGGCTGAGTCATTTAACTCCCTAAAGTTCTTCACACCTTAGATTGTTTCCATTCTTCCAGATTCCATAAGCTTGTTTTTCATATTGATCTCCACTAATGTAGGTGATTTCAGCCTTCAAGATCAATCAGGTCTTTTGGGCTTGTAATGTTAAGCTTAGGTAAAAGGGTAGGATGAATGGAATGTTTAGGCTGAGATAACCCAAAACTCTTTTTCTTTTCTCCTCAACTTCTATTTCCTCCTTGTAATTCCCCAAACTTCCCAAAACTTCATGTTTGGGATACTACCTTGAATTTCTTCTTTTCAAAGCTGTATGCTCCCAATTCTCTTCTGTAATTCTAACTTGGGAAATTTTCTCTCTAATCACCCTTCGTAGTCTGTGTTTGTTTTTTTTGTCTCTTTTTAGGCCTCTCTAACACTCTTAGCGAACTTTGGGTTGGGTATTCCCATACCAGATGATATTAGTGGCACTAGGTGTTGAAACACCCCTAAGAACTTAATTGTTCAAGAGAGTTAGGCCACAAGACAAAAACTATTCTTTTTAGCTTTCTTTCCTTTTGTATTTTCCTGTCTTAGATCTTTCTTCTTTCACCTCCTCTTTACATCTCTTTAGCTTTTCCTAAATTAAACTCCCCCAAACTTTATCTCTTTCCTATCCTTTTGAGTTCTTGAGTTATCATAGGTTCTTTACTGGAAGATTAGTGATAAAGGATGGCTTGGGCTTTGTAATCGGATTGTCTAAAACATGGAATATCTTGCTCAAATTAGGGACTAAGGTGTATGCAAAAGCAGCATAATGGTGGCTTCTAAAAGCTCAAACTGTTCAAGAATGGCCTGCATCATTTCTTGTCAGCTGTATCACCTAGGATTTCGCCTCAATCAATAATCTAACAAATTCTAGAATCTGGACTAAACAGTTGTGACTAACTATAAAGAGTATCTTGACCCATCTTTATTTATGAGTAATTAAGTTAATTGATATTCAATGTGTTCCTCGACTTATCAAGATACTCACAAACTCAAAATATGTTTGTTCCATCTCATGTATTTCCTTCCTAAACTGACCTATCAACTTAAATATAAGTACTTATTCTCGCAAATTAAACTAGAATACATTTGTCCTTATTCCGCAACTTTTTTTTTTTTTTTTTTTTTCAGCTTATTCTATTCTAACTCGCATCATTCAATTTATCCATTCATTTCAAATAAATTGAAAAGATCAAACGTGTTTCTGATTCCAAAGAGAAAATAAACTACGCGTAAAACAAAATCCACATCATGATCAACAAAATTGTAAATCAACAGAGACTTTATTCAAATATCAAAAAGATTTCGATGTTACAAAGAATCGCTCATTTACAAACATTTCAGACCAGACTTCGAAAACTCTAGGATCTTTCTCCGTAAGTTTGCAGCCCCCGTTTCAAAATTTGGTTCTCCTGCACCTGAGCTCCTAATGAGTGATTCGCCAGCACAGTTGTGCAACAAATTGGGGCTGCTTCCAACCTTTTTCTTTGAGCTTCTTGATTGATGGATTCTAACTAATCCATATTCCCTTCCATCAATCACAGCTTTCAGATGAAACCACGCTTATGGAACAAACAAAGGGAACTGGTTTGTTTTTCCGATTCCACTCATTCCATAAAACAAAGGTTTTCACCCCTGACTCTTCCCTTTGCTCTCATTCTCCCTTCCCTTCATTCTTTCAGCTTGTTTTAATTCCTTGTTCTTCCATCCCTTTATAATGAGTTGTGTCTCTTGGGAAGAACAAAATTATTTATTATTTCCTTCCAATTTTCAGAATATTAAATGAGACTCTTCGACCAAGATGTAACTTTCTGCTTCTCGCATTATGACCATTTATTCTTCTTAAATTGACAAATTTGGGTGACTTGTAGTTCGATGCGCTTAAATGGAGACTCGACACCAAGGTTCAATGTAAGGACATTTTCCCCTAAAGATGATAATTATTGACTTTAAATCCGCATTAATTGTCGGATGTCATGACTTCGATTTTCATGTTGTGACCCCAAATTCTGTCACAACAGTGGAATGTTCTCCTATTCCTAGATTTCGAGGATGACTCAAATTTTGTCCCGTTGACCTTTCCATTTATTATTCTTCACACTCCCACATTCGCTGACTCTCTGACCAATGTTATGTCTCAAAACAACAAATAATCCAAATAGTTATTATCACAGCTTGTTCAATGTTACTCAAAATACACTTAATTTATTTTATCTTGTAGGAACAATGACACCTCTAGTCAATAGTTAAGCATTCCACACAAGATAAAAATAAATTCCCCCAAACTTGCAATCTTGTCACTTTAAATATAAGATCCTAATCAATTAATCTAACTCAAATGCAAGTAAAAAAGATAGGGAAAGAGTGAGAGACTCCCTTTATTCCAAATATGTAATTCAGCTCTGCCTTGAATGATTTTGAGACCTTCTTCTCGTGCACCCATTCCTTCCACAACTCGCTCGTTTTCGCTTTTAGTTGACTTCCTTTTATTTAACACATACTGGGCATCCAATTTGGACCTATGGTCGACAACTTGTTCTATCACATTCCTTTTACTCTCTTCAGCTCCGCCATTTCTTCCTTCCTCATGTTTGGAATTAATAATTTCCCTCCCTTGTCCAGAAGTAAGTGATGGAGTAAAGAATTTGCTGAAATAAGCTCTCATCAGCTCCTTCCAGGTGTTAACAGATTCAATTGGTAGGGAGTTAAACCATGTTGCAGCCATATCTCGTAAAGAGAATGGGAAACAACTCGGTAGTCGAATAACTCGCTCCACACCATCCATCTTAACAAGATAGCCTTCCCGAGGAATCTTCCCAGTGCTTATTTGATCATCAAGGGATGGCAAGAACCTGATGTCATTGACCATTGTAATTAGTGCTGGTTCGAGCTCAAAATCATTAGCATTGATTGATGGCTGTTCCATTGCTAAATATTTATTGTGGATGAATGTATTCCATAAATTCTCCATAGTGTCATGCTCCTCGAGGTCTTACTGACATTCCCGTCGGGCTACACCATCTAACTTATCCGTCATGGTCAGATGAGTCGCCTTCCCGTAGTCAAGGTAGACTCGCATCAATAGGGATTAGCCTAATCAACAAAACCTTTTCAATATGGGTTGTTAAAGCAAGGCCAAATCTGAACCACTCGCTTGAATTGCTATTTTTGTTCTTTTTCTAAAAAATGTCCAAATTAGTATTTCTTTCTTTGTCCGAATATTGATTTGTTAGGATTCTTTCGATCCCCTAAGAACGGCGCCATAAAACTTGTTGACAAAATCAAAATATTGATGTACAAATTTCTATGACACTATCACCAAAGGACTATTAATTAATCCTCAAAGAACCTTGCCATAAACTTGTGGAAATTATAATATGAACAGAAATCTCTTAAAATAAGTCATTTTCAAGCTTTGCTCTTTGATTTGCAATTCGCAAGTGCACAAAGTCAACAAGTAGTAAAATGGATTTAAGTCCGATATCGATCCCACAGAGATCTCAAGAATTTTAAATCAACTACTCCCGATCACTCAAGCTCCATACTATTCGACGATAAATGATAGTGGAGTCCAAGATTCGGAGCGCCGGAAAATTGAAGAACAAAAGGAAATAACGGAAATAACCAACAACCGAGATAAAGAATAAAGAATAATGAATTTCTAATAAAAGAAATGAATACTCAATAGTTATCCCTAAAGACACATCAATAAAATAAATATAGGAACTATCACCTCGTAGTTAAATCCGATAGAATTTCGATTAACTCAAGTTTCAAAATCGGCCCAAGGCAATTGTAGTGTACCGATCTCTCCACACTCCACATTTCATTATCTAATTTATGACCTGATTCTCTCGAATACAGGGAATTAGATAACTACATTTAAAAGGACTTCCTTAATCTGGGTATTTTTCTTTTACAATACTTCATACCCATTTTATGGACTGTAAACCTTAACTCCCAAGTTATTGGTCAAGCAAGGATATACAACTTCCGCATTGCTCCTCCCTTCGAAATTAGATAGATCAACCTTCCTTGATTAGATTCTACAGCTAACACGGATTGGACTCACTATCCGACCGAGGTGAACTCTTGCTTGTTTAAGTGGGATAATCATCCAACCTATTCTCGGATTTCAAGTGAGAAGAGGATTTATCTATGAACTTGCAAAGCGCAAAGGATCCCCTAATAGCAAGTTAGTATACCTTCAAAGAACTAGACGCTACCCCCGTGATTGTCTCCTGCGGTCACGCAGAGGACTTCCTTGAAATCGTGGTACGACGCAATTTAACTAGTATAAGAAATCGTATTCATCCAAAATCAATAAAACCAAAATCGCGTAAATTCAGAACTCCGAAATTAACAAACCGCTTAGAACGACTAGAAAGATAAATTCCGACGATAACGTCAATTAATGGAAGCCGGATTCCTCAATTACTAAATTACACGATACAAGATTCCTCCGATCATGAGAAAACCGCAAGCTGAAACTGGAACAATCGAATTCCGTAAAATTTGTCCTCAACTTCAAACATTCCGTGCAGTAATTTGAAAGAAATAGAAATCAGATTCAAATTTCAATTTAAACGATAACATCCAGATTCGTAAAATACAACCAAATGAAAATACGAAAAACATAATCTGCTCTAAAACGATGGAAACAACAAATAAAATAAAAATAAAAGAAAAGAAAGAAAAATGAGCTTTCAAAGAATCCGCACTCTCGCCCTCGTGGGCCGCCAAGCTACTTTATCGAGCCGGATAGTCGTGTATTTATAGGTTCCTAAATTGGGCCCTAATCCCAATAGTCATTGGATCGTAGAGTATCCAGCCTGGGTTATCGCTCACGCCGCTGACTTCGCTTCTTTCACTGCGGACATCATCATCGAGGTCGCTGACCGATCCCACGCCGCTAATTTCCGCCAGACACTATATAGCCTTGATTTTTCATTCTTGATGTCGCTGACATCATCATCTTGTCGCCGACATCTTCACGCCTTAGCAGGTTTCAATTGTTTCTCTCCCGATGTCGCTGACGCCGATATCTTGTCGCGAATTTCGCCTTAAGGCCTTTGCAGTCTTCAACTGATGTCTTCGGATGTCGCGACTTCGATCTCATGTCGCGACATCATCTTATGGAACTGTAGGCTTCAACTGGTCGCTCATGTTGTCGCGACATCAATGTCTTGTCGCGACATCCCCTTATGGCTCTGCATCTTTGATCTCGGGTCGTTCTCGATAGTCGCACATCTCATGTCGCCGACATCAACTTATGGCTTGCACCACTGATGGTTTTTGATGTCGCGGACTTCAATTTCCAATGCGATGTTAGCCTATTTCACTTATCTCACGTCGATGTCGCGACCTCGTTCTCGTCGTGACATCAACTTAGATCCTTTGAGACCTCTCGTTGTTTTCCGGCATCGCGCGATTTCGCCTTCTCGGTCGCGACATCAGCTTGAGTCATCGGTGCGCTTTCAACTTGTCTTCACCGCCGCTGACTTCGAGCTGTTGTCGCGGACCTTACTTCATGAAGTTTACCTTCAACCGAAGGTGTCCGTGTCGCGACATCAATTTAGTTCTCGCTTAACCGTTGTGTTTGATGTCGCGACATCGATGATGTCGCGACTCGCTTTATGATTCCGCAGCTTTGACTACATCTGCTCGATAAGTTACGCAGCATCGATATCTTGTCGCCGACATCACATCATGCCTTCTACAAGTCCCACTGGGCCGTTTCGATGTCACAACTTCGATCTCACGTCGCTGACATCGCCTCATTTCTTTCGCCTTTTCTCATGTGCGCCATGTCGCGACTTCTATAGCTTGTTATCCCCGCCGCGACCTCAACTGGTCGTAAATCTCTAAAACCGCATCAATGACTTAGTCATTTCTTTCCTTTTCTCGTCGCCAATCGGGCCGCACTTTATCCACTTATTTCTCGCATTTTTCTCGCTCTTTCTTGCTTCTCCTGTCGACAAATTGGTGAGTTTCTTCATAATTCTCAGAGTATTAAATATTTCATTTTAATCAAAAATAAAATGTAAAAATGGATCAAAAGAGATGACTTTGCTTCATCGGCGGAATCTCCCCGTTTACACTGCCGCTAATTGGTCGGGCCTATGATGGATGACTGCAGGGTATCAATTTTCTGATTGAGGCTATTGTGGATCCCATCAATTCTTTTGTTCACGGAGCTTTCTACCTTTTCTATTCTTTGATTCAACTGTGCATTCTGCTCCTCTACAAAATTCCCCACCACTTTGCTCAAATTCATGATAGCTTGCTCAACAATTGATGAGGTTGGTGGCTGCTGCTGCTGAGAGGTGGACCCATACTGTTGCTCCTGCTGTGCACCTGGGAGAACATATGCTAGAGGTTTAGGCTTCCAGGAGAGGTTGGGGTGGTTATTCCAGTTGGGATTGTAGGTGTTGCCATACTAGGCATCAACTGGTGGCCTATTTTGGCCCACAACATTCAGATGTCTAGCCATCAAACCTTACTTAGTGGAGAAATTGGACAATGCTCTCCTTGGTGACCAAAGGGACTGGTGCGAAGCATGGTTGAGGGGCACAGTATTTCAAATACTCCTCGTAACACTCCCGCCGATTTCTCATTTCAAGTTCTTCCATCCTTCTGGTCAAGGTGGACAACTTAGCCTTTAGTTTCACATCCTCCGCCAGTGAATATATATCTCCCCTTTTGTTTACTAGTGGCCTATGTCTATCAGTTTCCCTGTGATTTGGTTCATCCCAAGCTTTGGAGGTCTCAACAACATAGTTGAGGAAGTCCATGGCTTCATCAAGATTCTTGCTGAGGAAGTCCCCTCCACACATGGTCTCCAAGAGTTATTTCATGGCAGGGGACATTCCGTCATAAAAATGGTTGACCAACATCCACGTATCAAAGCCATGGTGTGGGCATGCATTAATGGTTTCAAGATACCTTTCCTGGAAGACCGAGCAAAATTTTTCACTGGTCATGAGTACGTAGCGTAGATTTGCCTCTTCAAATTGTTTGTCTTAGAGATTAAGAATTTCAAAAAAATTATGCCTACGCCTTCGCCTTCTGGCCCGATGGTCCTTGGCCTTGGGAATTAAGCAAATTTTGGCTTTGTCTTTGAGGGTCAAAGGGAAAGCTTTCAACTTCAGCAGCTCCATATCGGTTGCACCCTCTTTGAAAGTTATGCAAACTTCCTCAAAATCCCGGATGTGTGTGTATGGATTTTCATTTTCCATACCATAAAAAGTTGGGAGCAGGGGCACTAGATAAGGCCTCACTACCACATCTTCAGCAAGGGGTATAATGCATGAGGGTGCACTCACCCTTGGTGGGTGTATGTGATCCCTCATTGATCTGTAGGCATTGGGCTCCCTCTGAACCCCCTGTTGGCTCTTATCGTTATTCAAAGTGGGGCTCCATCCGGTTGCCGTGCAAATCGACTTCACACCCTGTTCAACTGGAGCACTGTTTCCTTCCTAATCCGCCCGCAGTTGTTTTTGTCCCACGCATGTCGCAGAACACACACAAACAATTTCTTTTCGCAAGAAACCAACAAAAACGAGGCTACCGTAAAGGTTGATGTTAGTTAAAAATAAAAACAAGGAAAAACTGCATGAACAAGATAAAATTCCAAATTCCACCGTAATGAGCTATAAATGGGAAAATGGTAAAATAAAAAAAGAAATGAGAGTTCACTACTTGTGATGTGGATCACAAGTTCACAACTGCTTTCACCAGTGGCACCATCCCCGGCAACGACGCCATTTGATTCACATGCAAAGTAGGTGTATCAGAATCAACAAAATTTATATCCTAAATCCTACTACCGTAGCAAAGCTACTACAGTATAGTGGTCTAGGGTTGAACACAGAGATGGGTTTTCTTCATGAGAGAAGAGTTGCAATGGATTGAAAATGGTGTTTCCTTTTTGGATTTCAAGATTTTTGCAAAAACAGTGGGTTTCAATGGTTGGCAAACTGAAAATAAATCGAAATAAAGTATAAAAGAACTCCTTGAAGTCTCAGGCCACTGGGCTTAGGGTTCTAAGTCAACCGACATGTCCTTGGGTCTTTTTCCTCGCGTTAGGAAGGATGACATAAATGACAACTAATCGCATCGGATCTTAGCAAGAAGCATCCACCGAACCTGAAAGCTTGCCAAGTAATCGGGCCACTCAGTAAGGCCATCACGTTGGATTCAAACCCAAAACGTGAGATGCGTAAAACGTAAAAGGCCATAAATGATTGGCGTTTATGAACATGAGGACAAGAGCTTTACCTTCAAACCTTCACCCAATGGCTTTCTTCTTCAAGATGAGGGGGTTTTAGCCAAGCATCCCTTGATTTGTCATCATCAAGGGGTGTTTGGATGGTGAGAAAGTGCAAGAAAGTGAAGGAAAAAGGAGAGAAAATCATATAGGCAGCCGTAGAAGAGGAAACTTGGCGCCCAATTTTATTGAGTGATTGATGGACTGAAAGTTGATTGATGTTACAACCTTGACTGAGCTTATATAGATGCTCAGTACCAAGAAAATTACAAAAATGTATAAAGGGACCAAAATTACATCAAGGGTAGATTTGTACAAAACCACAAAAAGCGGGTCAAAAAGCAGTCAACAACAGGAGTGCAGGGGAGCAGTGTTGTGAAATTTCGCAGGTTGCGAAATTTCGCAACCTGCAAACTTTGCAGGTTTGCGAATTTTCGCAACACTGCCAAATTCCACAAATTCATCCTTCCCTTATGCATTTTTGCTCCAAATCTCTTCTGAAATTATCATGCATCTTTGAGTTCGGCTCAAGTTCGTCTGTTTGAATCGACTCAAAGAAAATGACTCATTTGGCCTACAAAACTTACAAAAATAGCCATAAAAATGTGATCAGTAGCAAAGTCGGGACCTCATTGTATCAATCGGGTTATTTAAGTTGATTAGTACACAAAAAGTGCTTAAAACCTACAATAAACAGGTCTCAAAATAGCACTATTTGGGTACTAGTCATATTTCTAAGACAAGTATACGAAAATGTCTGCTTCATGCATACCGCTTCATTTCATGATATCATGTGGATTATTTTTGTGGAAATCAAAGATGTTTAAGTCTCATGGATAAAGGTGGGGGTGAGCCCGTCAATATTTCGTAAATATTTTGGAAAGGCATGGAATGTCATTTTGTATCAATATGTTGTACTAAAGAATATATATGGGTCATCTTGAAATGATATAATGTATATTTCTCATATTAATGAATGTATTAGTAATGATATCATATATGTATGTTTATATGAAATGTGTTTTAACAAATTGTTTCATGTGGTCCGCCTCCGAACTCTACTTCACGTCGCCTGCTCAGGAGTGTGATACTTAGTGTGTCACTAAGAAGATCTTTATATGCATAGAAACTGTGGCGTAAATTCCCGCTGATTAATCGAGAAGACATTGAGAAATCTAAAGAGAGTTTGAAGTGCTAAATCAACAATTATGGCATAACAGAGAAAGGTACAGTAAAACACTCAGGCAGAAGCAACAACAAAGAGGCCTCAAAGGCAAAGGACTATAAAGGATTTTTAGAGGCTTGTCATTAGAGATGAATATTCTGCTATGAGATAACCTGCTATAGAGGCCAACAATTTTGAGTTAAAGCCGGCTTTGATCACAATGGTGCATCAACATCAATATACTGGTCATCCTAGTGAAGACTCGAATGAGCATATGGGGAGATTTTTGTGGATGGAAAATATAGTAAAGCTAAATGGGGTGAGAGACCTGAGGTCATCAAGCTGTAACTCTTCCCTTTTTCACTAAGAGATGGTAATCAATTTGGTTTGAACCCACCTTATGACCGCAAACAATTAGGAAGAGTTGGTGGAGGCTTTCATATGAGCGCATTCTCCTCCGCCTCTCACTTCGTAGAGGAGAGGGGAAATCATAGTGTTTAAACAAGGAGAGGATGAAAGTCTCTTTAATGCATGGGAGAGATATAAGAGATTGCTGAAAAGATGCCCAATGCATGGAATAGATTTGACCACCCAGATGGACATCTTTTACCACTCTTTGAACTACACCTCCAAAGGTATAATTGATGCAGCCTACTATAGAGCATTCAAGAGAAGAGGCCAAGAGGCAAATAATGATTTTAAGATTCAGCAAAGCAAACTATAGAGCTCATCTTAAGACTTCAGGAGTAGCAAATAGACCGAAGGAAGTAGGGTGATAGAGCTAAATAGGATGACTGCCATAGAAACCAAACTTTATGCATTGATGAACAAATTGGGGAAGTTCAAGAAAGACAAATGCACGCCATGTTATTGAATATTATTATTACGAAGTGTCAATAGTGGAAGGAAATGAGCAGAAGAGTAGTGTTGATGAGGGACTAGCCCATGAGGGAGTCCCGTCGTCGAGGAGGCCTGGCCTGGTCAATGGCAACAAAAGCTACAACTTTAAGCCAAACCTCAACTTGCCAACCCATTACACACCAGCACTAAGGAAGCATGAGAATTTCTCATATGGAGGTAGAGCACAGCAAGGTCCAAGACCAGTGAGAATTTTCAACAACAATATGCATCACATGGGATACAAGGACGTATGTTAAGGAGTCGACAAGAGGAAAATCCAGTACAGTAAAAAAAAAAAAAAAAGAGATCTCCATCCTTTGAAGATCAAATCCTGACATTCATTGGAGAGAATAAGAGGCTGCTGAATATTCATGAGCAAAAATTTGTTGATCAAGAAGCATTTCAAGTAAACACAAATGTGTTTTCAGGCTAACACTAGTGCCTCTCTAAAAAATCTAGAAACTATGTGGCAGTCGCTCTAGCACGTAGAACCGGGCCTAAGGATGCCTTCCCCAAGTGATACAAAGCAGAGAACTTTAAGGATCAGATAGTGGTGACTCTGGTGTGGCAGAGAGTTGGAAAGCGGTAAAGAAGATGAATGTGGGCAGATCAAAAGAAGAGAAAGAAGAAATTGAAGAAGAGACCAAGTTGAGCAATTCATAATTGGCTGAAGAGATTGAGAAATAAGAGGTGCAAACTGAGCAACAGGTGGAGAAAGGAAAACTGAAGAAGAAAGAGGAATTTCAAGCCTACATGCCTACTGTTCCATTCCCTTAGAGGCTTCATAAAGCAAAAAGGGAGGAGCAGTTCTCTAGATTCTTTGATATATTCAAGAAGATGGAGATTAATATACCTTTTGCTGAAGCATTGGCTCAGATGCCTAACTATGCTAAGTTTATGAAGGACTTTTTGAGTAAGAAGAGGAGATTTGTTGAAGGAGTGGTGAGTTGGACAGCCACATGCAGTGTAGTGATCCAGAGAAGCCTACTAGTAAAGATGCATGATCCTAGCAGCTTCACCATTCCCTGCACCATTAGGAATGTTGAATTTAAAAAGACTTTGTGTGATTTAGGGGCAAGCATCAACTTGATGCCACTATTTATAGTGAAGAGACTGAGTTTGGGGGAGCTTACTCCCATAGCTATGACCCTATAAATGGAAGATAAGACTATGTCACAACAAGAGGGAGTCCTTGAAGATGTACTCATCAAGGTGGGAAAATTTATTTTCCCCATGGACTTTGTAGTTATGGATATAGAGGAAGATACACAAGTTCTACTATTGCTTGGAAGACCTTTCCTAGTCATTGGAGCTGCCTTGATAGATGTTAAGAAATGAGAACTCACTCTCAAGGTAGGGGAAGAAGTAGTACACTTCAACCTGAACAAAAGCCTGAAATATTCTAAATGTGAAAGTACAAATTGTAAGATCAGAAAATGAGGTCCCACGGCCTGAATCGACGGTTGTAATTTTCAGATTCAATCAATGAAACAGATATAAATTTCCAATATCTTGAGGTTCTTGATTGTGAATTTCCGACTTCCGCTTTGATTTAAAGGAAATGTACCTTAAGTTTGAAATGAGAACACTGGCGTAAAAATCAAAACAAAGAATGAAGAGAAGGCAAGAGAAATAGAAACAAGTTCAGAAGGGTTAACCTTGAAGGAATTACCCAAACATTTGAAGTATGCTTTCTTAGGACCATAAAAAGAAAAACCTGTGATTATATTAGCGGCATTGAATGAGCTTGAAGAACAGAAACTGCTGGAGATTCTCAAGAAATACAAGGAAGCAATTGCTTGGTTAGTAGAAGATTTAAAAGGAATCATTCATTCTATTTTCATGCATAAAATCCTCTTGGAGGAAAATGCAAAGACCTTCATTGAACATAAAAGAAGACTGAATCCAAAGAATGAAAGAAGTCATTTAAAAGAAGTATCAAACGCTTAATGCAGGCTTTATATATGCAATCTCAGAAAGCCCTTGGGTGAGCCCAGTTCATGTGGTTCCCAAGAATAGTGGATTCACTGTAATAAAAAATTAGAAGAATGAATTGATTCCTACAAGAACTGTGACATGATGGAGGGTGTGCATTGACTACAGAAAATTGAATACTATAGCCAGAAAGGATCACTATCCTTTACCCTTTATTGATCAAATGCTGGACAGGTTAGCAGGACACCCTCATTTCTGTTTTCTTGATGGATATTCTAGATATAACCAAATTACCATAGCCCTTGAGGACCAGGAGAAAACTACATTTACATGTCCCTATGACACTTTTGCTTTTAGAAGGATGCCATTTGGATTATGTAATGCTCCTACCACCTTTCAAAGGTGTATGATGTCTATGTTCTCAAATCTGGTAGAAGAGGCTATAGAAATCTTCATGGATGACTTCTCATTATATGGATCTAAATTTGAGAAATGCTTAGAAAATTTTGAAACAGTACTTCAGAGGTGCCAAGACAAGAATATAGCTTTGAATTGGGAAAAATGCCATTTCATGGTAATATAGGGTATTGTCTTGGGGCAAAAAATTTCTGTAGCTAAGTAAGAAGTAGACTAAGCAAAGGTTTTTGTCATAAAAACTCTCTTGCCACCTATAACAGTAAAAAGGATAAGAAGTTTCTTAGGACGTGTTGGACTTTGCAGGAGATTTATACGGGACTTCTCAAAAATCTCTAGACCATTATGCAGGTTGTTGGAAAAGGATGCAAATTTTGATTTTGATGAATCATGCAAATTTTCATTTGAAGAAATTAAGTCTAGATTGGATACAGCTCATATCATGACAACACCCAACTAGAACAAAGAGTTGGAAATCATGTGTGATGCCAGTGACTATGCAATGGGAGCAGTATTGGGACAAAGAATTAAAAAGATATTTAGGGCCATATACTATGCCAGCAAAACCTTCAATGAGGCACAAGAGAACCACTTTACCACAAAAAAGTAGACGCTGGCAATGGTGTTTGCTTGTGAAAAATTTAGGCCTTACATATTGGGGTCCCATGTTATCATACACACTGATCATGCTGCAATTAAATATTTGATGGAAAATAAATATACAAGACTAAGACTGATCAGATGGGTATTTCCACTGCAAGAGTTTGATTTAAAAATCAAAGAAAAGAAGGGTACAGATAATGTGATAGTTGATCACTTGTCTAGATTAGAAAAGCCTAATGAAGAAGAAAAGGGAATTGAAATAGCAGAAAATTTTCCTGATGAGCAGCTTTTTCAATTATCAGTCCAAGTACCCTGTTATGCTGATATTGTGAATTACTTAGCCTGTGGAATTATGCCACTTGAGTTCAGCTACCAGTAGAAAATAAAGTTGAAAAATGATAGCAGATTTAATGTATGGGATGACCCACTACTTTTTAGAAGAGGAACATATTTGATTATCAAGAGATGTGTACCAAAAATAGAACAAGGTAAAATTCTTGATAAATGTCATGCCTCACCATATGGAGGATACTTTGGAGGAGATAGAATAGCCCATAAAATTCTCTAATCATGTTTTTATTGGCTTACTCTATTTAGAGACTGTTTTGAATGGGTGAAACATTGTGATAAATGTCAGAGAATGGGCAACATATGAAGAAGAAATGAGATGCCCCAGCAAGGAATCCTCGTGCTGCATATTTTTTATGTATGGGGGATAGATTTCATGGGACCTTTTCCATCCTCATTTGGAAATATATACATTCTCCTAGCTGTGGATTATTTATCCAAATGGGTGGAAGCAATAGCTTGTCCCAAAAATGATGCCAACACAGTGGTCAGGTTCATTCAAAGAAATATTTTGAGCAGATTTTGAGCACCCAGAACAATCATTAGTGATGAGGGAAGCCATTTTGCAAACAAAGTGTTTACAAAACTCATGAGCAGATACGGAATCAGACATGTAATGGGATTGGCTTATCACCTTTAGTCAAATAGGCAAGCTGAGATTTCTAATAGGGAGATAAATAAGGCTTTAGAGAAAACAGTGAACTCAAGCAGAAAAGGCTGGTCTATAAAGCTCGATGATGCATTGTGGGCTTCTAAAACTGCTTACAAGAATCCTATTGGAATGTCCCTATACAGGATTTTATTTGGGAAGCCTTATCATCTCCCTCTTAAACTTGAATATAAAGTTATGTGGGCTATCAAGAAACTGAATTGTGATTTCCAAGCTGCCAAAGAAATGAGATTACTCAAAATGAATGAATTGGAAGAGTTAAGGAATGAAGCTTATGATAATGCTAGAATCTACAAGGATAAGACAAAGAAGTGGGATGATCATAAAAGTATGAGGAGAGAATTCAAAGCAAGAGAGCTAGTCTTGTTGTACAATTCTAAGCTCAAGTTGTTTCCAGGAAAACTGAAGTCAAGATAGAGTGGTCCTTACACAATAGTTGCAAGTACACCATTTAGAGGAGTGACACTAAAAACTAATTCTATAAATGAGTTCAAAGTGAATGGTTAGAGATTAAAGCATTATCTTGGAGGGAACATAAATGAAGATTAGTTCAAGATTTAGAAGACATTGAAGAATTTTGCTGAAATGAAAGCATTATGCAGCAAATGTCTAGCTAAAGACATAAAACATGAGCAACTACTTAGGAGACAACCTAAGCAATTTTAAAATTTCATAATTAAACTTGATTTTGTTAAATTTTGTGTGTTTGAAGTTTAGTTTTAATTGTTTGAAATTTTATTGTGTGACTGTATTGATTTTTTTTGGACAATGAAGCTGAAATTAGCGATGGATTTTTTTTGAAGCATTATTTCTCAAACTCATTATGCAGAAAGTGCTACAAGGGGGAGTATTTCTTTTTCCCTAACTTGTCTTTAAGGATAATGCATCGTTGAAGTTTTGGGGAGTGTATTTTTATGGAGCATAAAATGAATAATAGCTTTGTTGTGCCCATTCCTTGAATATTTTGATTATCATCATGATGAATGATACTAAATGAAGAAATGAGATGCACAATTCATACTTGAATTGAGGTTGTTAGTTGTTAGACATGTCTTCACAAGTATGATTTGATCGGTTTGAATGCATTACATACTGTTTTGTGTGTTAATTGCTTGAAATGTTAAATTGTCAATTTTGAGGAAAATGCATTGTATTGTCGCGACATTTATTTATTTATTTTTTGCTTTGTCGCGACAAAGATTGCTCTAACCTTCTATATGTTGTAGGAAATTATGTTGTGACATAATAATTTATGTTGCGACATTATTTTACTTCACCAGGGTATAATTATGTCGCAACATAGTACTTTATGTCTCAACATAGGTTTAAAAATAAACCCTAGAGTGTTTTTTTGCGAAAAATTAAAAGAACACAACAACTCATTTAGCCTATAACTAAAGAACCTAGAAATTTGAAATGCCCACTTTCTCATAGACCATCAAACCATTCATCTACCTTCACCAAATTTTTCTCTCGTCTTCTTTCGAAACCTAAATCCCCATACCAGAATCCAACCATGTCTGAACCATCGAATCTGATTCCTAACTTGAATGAGATAATGGAAGAATACACTGAGAATGAGGAAGAAGCAAATCAGAAGCTTCAGTCAGAGGTAGTGCAGAATGAATAACAAGAACAAACAAGAACAAAGATTGAGCAACCAACTGAAGAAACAAGAAAAAGAAAGAGGGGAGCTGAGGAAACGGAAACAAAGCATAGGAAAGAAGACCAAGTGATTTTGTTTCAGAGCTTGCGTATTTCGCTTGGAAGGAAAATTTGCAGTACAGATATTTCATTGGCAAAAGGGGGTTCAACAAATTAATTCCACCCTTCTTAGAAACGATTGAGAAGAGAGGATTGCACTTGTTTTGTGGGCATAAGGCTCCTAGTTTTGTGGATGTGGTCAAGGAATTTTACTCAAACATGCTGGATTTAAGAGAAAAGATGTGTTACGTCAGAGGAAAGTGGATATCGTTCAATAGAGAGAAGATAGATGAAACTTTAAATTAAAAGAGAGAAAAAATGGTTCAAAGTTTAAGAAATTGCTGAAAAATCCAAATTACCAAAAGATAGTAGATCTACCCATGCCGGTGCGGGAATATTTTACAGCAGTAATCAGAATCATAAAGCGCTAAGGTTTTGCTTACTTTATCAAGCTATCCTTTTACCATCCAAACACCTAAGTATAATAAGACAGAAGGAGGCGATACTCTTATATCATATTTGAAGGTATACAAATTTAGTGTGGGTAAAAAAATAGAGAACTCTATTTGGAGCTACTTCGTATAAATACGGTAGGATTGGTACTCTATCCAACATTAATCACCGACTTCAAGATCTAAGGTATGGAAGGAGATTGAAGAAAAACATGCCCTTATTCCTCCCATACATTGACCGAATAAACAAGGGTCAAAAGAATAAAGGCAAGAAGAAAGAAGTAGAAACTGAAGAAGAAGCATAGGATGACAGAGGAAATGAGCAAGCCCATTTGGAAAGCCTAGTTCAAGAGAGACAAGAGAGGTAGAGGAGCTATAGCCCCATCTGGAATGTATCTCCAGATGTCAGAGATATTCATCAAGAGCTAGTTGAGGGCTCAGAGCAATAGAGCAACAATGTAGAAGAGATGGAGATGTTGAAATTTATAAGGAAATACATGCAAGAAAGGGGCAGATAATTACAAATCCAACCGCAATTGAGAGATGAGTACATGGATGCAGAGTTGAAAAGAAGAGATCAAAATTTGGAGCATGCACTCAAAGAAATAGATGAAGAGTGGAGGGAGAAGCTAGACAGAAGAGAAAAAGAATTAAGAGAACTCAAGGTAAGGGAAAAGGCTTTCATTTCAGACCAGCTGAGAAGAGACAATGACTTACTAAAGATAATGAAAGGAAGAGAGGATGCAATAGAGAAGAATATGTTGCAAAAGGCAGATGCCTTTGGATATTTATAAAAAAGAATTTTAGAAGGAAATCAAGATCCTCATAAAAAAGAGGGATAAGGAGACAGAAGCAACCCTCAACTATAGGGAAAAATTATGGACAGAGAGCTTGGATATGGTCAATAACAATTTGATCAAGATGTACTCTGCCCAGGGTGAATTTGAGGGAGCCCTAAACTCCAATGGGTAGAGATAGAATTATCTTATTATGAAAATGGCTTTCTCAATGGAGTGGTATGCCTTCAACAAAGAGGAAGGTAAGACGACCACAAGTCCAAATCCCTGAGTTCTCTCCCTCTTCTACTGGTTATAGGTTTGAACTAATAAATATGAACCTTCCCCTTAAGTATGATAGGAAAAGGAAATGACCTGCCTTGTTTTCTTTCCCTTCTTCTACCTTTATAATTAAATCCCTTGTACATGAAAACATAAATAAAATTATTAGTTGCAAAAATCTGTGTCCATTTTTCTCTTGCATTTTTCTTGTGTCTATTTCCTTTTTCATTGCTTGACCTTCAATAAATAAAGAATGATGACTTTGTAGTTTGTGTAGCTTTGCTGAATAATGGAGAAAACAGTTTTCTTCAATATATTTGCTGAGGAAAGCTGTGGATTGTTTGGTGGAATTTGAATGATGAGTGAATTGAGTTGCTTGTGCTATGATAGATTTTTCTAAATTGAATGACATGATTAATGTAAGTTTTTGAGTTGTAAAATAACATAGCAACATGTCCAAAAACCAAACAATAAATTGATAGATGAAATTAGGGTAGGATGAGATGAATTGAAAGAGGAAGTTGCGATATCATCAATGAATAAGTTGAACTTCAACGACTCAGGAAGATTTAAACAAATGATGGAACAAATAAGACTTATAATTATGTTTTTGTAAACAGTTTTGTTATTGGGAACCCTGAAAAACAATGCACATGGTCAAAAAGTACCTCTGAAACAAATTGTGATAAGATTAGGGACATTTTCTAAGATCCATCACAGTTTAATCTCCCAAAAGTCCTAGAACTTGTTAGATTATTAGTCAAGGCGAAATCCTAGGCAATACCACTAATAGGAAATGATATTGGCCATTCTTGGAAGTTTGAACCTTTAAAAGCTTACCCTTGTAATATGCATAAGCATATCCCTTAGTTCCTGATTTGAGCCAAGATCCAATTTCATCATCAACCAGCAAATGAAAAGCCTAAATCCTTCCTTCAATCTAATCCTACAGTAAAGAACCCTTGTTTTCCCAAATTGCATAAAAGTACATCGATAGTAGAATAGGACAAGTTTGGGGGATTATTATTTTGAAATGTAAAGGAGGAAAAGAATAAAGGATGGGAAAGGAAAACCAATTGAGATGAGGAAAAAGGAAAAATAATGAAGAAAAGAAGCTGTGAAAATACAAAGTATCAAGGTGAAATGAGTTTTGTCATGTATCATTTCTCCCTTGAACAATTAAGTTCTTAGGTGTGTTTCAACACCTAGTACCCTAATGTCAACTGGTATGGGAGTTGCTAACCAAAAGTTCTCTAAGGGTGGTATAAAGCTTAAAAAGATAAAACATTGCATTGTTCTATAAGTCTTGACAGAAACTGAAAAGTAGAGAAGCTTCTAATAAGAGGAATTGAATTTATAGTCTAAAGATGGTCAAGAAAAACACCACAATAGAGAGTATGCAGAATGATGCACCAAACCAAGTTTGGGGTTGTTTGAAAGTTGACATCATTGGAAAAGCAAAGGAGAAGAATGAAGGCATATGTTGAGTTGTAAGTAGAATATGGGTAAACTTTAGCCTAAATTGACCATTTATCTACCAAATTACCCAAGCTACACATTACAAGCATAAAAGACCTAATTGATCTTGAAGGTTGTATCTGCCTACATTAGTGGAGATTAATATGACAAACAAGCATATGGAACTTAGAAGAATCAAAGAGAAGTTTATTATCTGAGTAGTGTCTCAGAAGATTCACTAATCTGCTAAGGTGAAAAAGAGAGAAGATCATCACACGCTCACAAATCAGGGTTAAATAATTGACCTGTTTACATTATAGGAATTATTTTCTTGTTTAGTAAACTTAATTGATTATCTTCCTTGTTCTGATTGGAAACTTGTTCAAAAATAATTTACAACTAACCTATTTTTGAGCTAAATTATGGATACAAGGGAAAAGATGTCTAGTGCAAAACAGAAAAATTTCCTTAAAAATAAATGCTAAATTGTTTGAGGACAAACAAAATTTTATTTTCCTTGCTTGGGGACAAGAAAAACTTTAAGTATGAGGGAATTTGATGAGTTCTAAACTCATCTATTTTTAGTCCATTTTTCTTGCATTTTTTAAAAGTTTATGATTGATTTTAATGCAGAATTATGGAATAATCACCAACTTTGTGTTTTGCAGGTTTTGAATGTAAAAGAAACAAATCCAGTAAGAAAAGCAGAAAAAAAAATTTTGGTCAAGGTAGAAATGTCGTGACTAATCTCAGAATGTCGTCACATAATCTTAGAATGTCACAACAGAAGCTCAAGGTAACCAGCAAGGCATGGTCGCAAAAAGAAGTGATATGTTGTGACAAAGACAAAACTAAACTCAAGTTGGAAATTAAAGATTTTCGCGATTTCAAAACTTTGTCATGACATAATATAAGAAGGATTGACTGAGAAATGTTGCAACAAAGAAATGAACGTTGCGACATAATGAAAATCAAAACAAACAATGTGTCGCGGACAATAGATTTTATGTCAGCGACATTACCTCGAATTCTTTCAAGAAGTGCTAGAATTATGCTGCGGATAAACCATTCTTATGATAAGAATGGAAGATAGAAGGCAAGTATAATTTCACGACATTCTTTTGCTCTGTCATGACAAATATCAAAGAAAATGGAATTAATGTTTTGTTAAGACATTCAAACCTGTGTCGCTACCTAAAGAATTGAAGAAGGAAGAAACAATGTCGCGATACAACAAAACTATGTCACAATAGAAAATGACAGATTAAAGAGACAAGTCAAGTTAAGTTGGTCACGACAAAGGTTTTAATGTTGCGACAAATATTTCAGAGAATGACAAGTTCAAGGCATATATGTCGCGACATAAAGTTCAAAGGGTAGCATCTCAAGGCAAGAAAGTTATGTCATGACAACATAAGTTTTATGTTACGAAAATCACAACATATTGTTGAGATGGAACTCTGCCGCGACATAGAAATTTATTGTCATGACAAAGGTTAAGAAGAACTACAAGAAAAATGTCGCAACACATAAATCTATTGTCGCCACACAATGAAGAGCGGCAAGGAAAAATATTTGTTGCACTAAGGTTTTTATGTCGCGACATACCATTCAAGTATTAACACTACAAGACACTTATGTCGCGACAATTACAAGACGAATTCAGCTGAGCTCTATTGCGACATTTTCAATGTATGTTGCGACATAATTCAAGAAAAAGAAACAAAACATTGTCACGACATAACACTGCGTGGAGCTATTAAAACAAAGTTTGAGGACAAATATACTTATAATTCAGGCCGCTTTTGGGAATTCATTAATCTTTGCTTCTCAAAACTGTACCCCATCATTTGAAAACCTATAAGTAGAAGTACATAGGGCACTGTGCGCAATTTCCGTCGAACCTAGAACATCTGGGTAGCTGGAGTCTCCTTTGTATATTATTTTACTTTTTCTTTTTATTTTTATTTTTCTTTTATTTCTTTTCGTCGATTTAGTTTCAGCTTACATTTTAGTTAGTATTTTCTTTGGATTTGAGCAGTGATCTGGGCTGAAGTTTTGAGTTGGGTTCATTATACAAATTTGGATTTCATTACTAATTGATTTCAATGGAATTTGGAAATTTTCTGGAGTTCATTTATTTCAGTTAGCTTGCAATTTCAGTGAATTTTCCTGATTAGTTAGTCAATGTTATTCACAATTCGGTATTGAAAGACTGAGCTCCCTTTGTGAATGGACTAGTGTTAGTTATCATTTTATGCGCAACTTAAAAGAATGTATGAGTTAGAAATCTTAAATTTATCTAATCGGGTGTTGTCTTTGAAATTAATCGTTCCATTACAGAGCTTTGTACCAAGAAAGGGGTTGTTTCTTGCTCTTATTTCCAGGAGGCCCTTTGAGTGACACGGAGATGGAGATTCCTGAGAGTATAGAGCAGTTACTTGGGGTATGCTAGACTAATATTATGGAACTAATGAACTCTGAAAGATTCCTCTGATAGATCACTAATTTAATCATGGTGTGAGGATTAGTTGGTTGATGTATCAGTTTAATTCGAATTCGAATGATGCCGTTAACATATCTCTATCTCCTTGATGTATCAGTTTAATTGATTAGAGGTTTCTCCTATGTCTAATGGAACAATCTTGATCCCGTGTTAACATAGATCTAATCAAGGAGATAGAGAGTTTACTCAAATTCGAATGATGAGATACCAATGATTCTGGAGTGAAGGGGCTTGCATCGTTCTCATGGTCAAGAAATATTCAAATTCTAGGAATGTGGTGGGAAGTACTAGAAAAGAAAAATACACAATTCTTAGAAAGAGGATTATATTCTATAAGTAGCTGATTAAACCCATGTGTCTGGAAGGAATATGGTTCTCTAATTAGTTAGATGTATACTGTATGGAGCAATCCAAACTATACTACCTTGCATCTTTGACAAGTTCAGATTTCAAACTAATGTTTGAACTATGTTATAGAATGATGCAAAAATTGATAATTATACATTGATCTATTTCCTAGTGTTCACTTTACTCAATGAACTCTCAATTCCAATTCATTTTGAATTTTTGTTATAGTTATAGAATTTTAATCAATCATTCTTTCTTTAGTTTAAACAAATCAATTTTGTACTTTTGAGTTCAAATAGTAAGGATCTTGAGTAGTAGGGATAATTGATCTTTATATCTCTCATCAATCCTCGTGGGAATGATATCTAGACTTGAAATCAACTTTTATTACTTGTATGACCTCTACACTTACAAAGAATTATACATAATATAAATTTGCATTATTACATACACATTAGAAAACATTTCTTATAATTTTTAGTCAAACAACAAGATTTTGGCATTCATGCTGAGGATTGAATAGTCCCTAGTGGTAATGTTAGAAATTGGTTATAGTTTTATGGTCTACTTTTAAAATCAGATAAATATCAAGTTTTTGGCACCACTGCAGGGGAATGAATAGTTCTAGGGAACAGTGACAAAATTGGTATATATTGAATAGGTCTATTACCATATGCTGATATTGTTAATTCTTTAGATTGTGGAATCATGCCACTAGAATTCAGCTACTAGTAGAAAATAAAATTGAGAACTAATGCCAGAGTTTATATATGGGATAACCCGCTATTGTTTAGAAGAGGGGCAGATCATATATAAGAAGATGTGTACCAGAAGCTGAACAAGGTGAAATTTTGGATAAATGTCATGCTTTACCAAATGGAGGACACTTTGTAGGAGATAGAACATCCCAGAAAAATCTCCAATCAAGTTTTTATTAGCCAACTTTATTCAGAGACTGTTTTGAATGGGTGAAGCATTATTACAAATGTTAGAGAATGGGCAACATAAACAGAATAAATGAGATGCCTTTGCAAGGGATCCTGGTAATGCAAATTTTTTATGTATGGGGGATAGGTTTTATGGGACCATTCCCACCCTTATTTGGAAACCTATACATTCTCCTTGTTATGGATTATGTATCCAAATGGGGGGAAGCTATAGCTTGTCTCATAAATGATGCCAACATAGTTGTAGGGTTTATTAAAAGAAATATCTTAAGTAGATATGGAACCCTAAGGACAATCATTAGTGATGAGGCAAGCCATTTTGCAAACAAGTTGTTTGAAAAACTAATGAGCAGATATGGAGTTAAGCATGTAATGGGATTGGCTTATCACCCTCAATCAAATGGGTAAGCAGAAATTTCCAATAGGGGGATTAAGAATATACTAGAGAAAACAATCAACTTAGGTAGGAAAGACTGGTCAGTTAAGCTAGATGATACACTTTGGGCATACAAAACTGCTTACAAATCCCCTATTGGAATGTCCCCATATAGAATAGTATTTGGAAAGCCTTGTAACCTTCCTCTAGAACTTGAATATAAAGCTATGTGGGTAGTTAAGAAGCTGAACTATGATTTCCAAGCTTCTAAAGAGAATAGATTACTCCAAATGAATGAACTGGAAGAGCTGAGAAATGAAGCTTATAATAATGTCAGGATTTACAATGATAAGACCAAGAAGTGGCATGATCAGAAGATTTTGAGGAAAGAATTTAGAGTAGGAGAGCTTGTCCTACTATACAATTCAAGGGTAAAACTGTTTACAGGAAAACTCAAGTCAACATGGAGTGATCCTTACACAATAGTTGCAGTTACCCCTTTTGGAGCAGTAACATTGAAAACCAATTATGGATATGAGTTTAAAGTGAATGGTCAAAGGCTGAAACATTACCTTGGAGGAACACTAAATGAAGAACAGTCCCATATATTAAAGAATTGCTGAAAAGAAAACACATTGTAGCAAAGTCTAGCTAAAGACATAAAACCGAGCAGCTACTTGGGAGGCAACCCAAGCAGTTTTCATTTTTATTTTTCAATTTGATTTTGTTTAGTTTAGTGTGTTTTGAATAGTTTAGTTGATAGAATAGTTTTGTTAGAGTTTATTTGTAACTTAAGTAATCATATTTTGTTAAATTTCAGGATAATGAAGCTGCAAGAAGGTATGAAAGTCATTTTTGAAGCACTTCCAACCAAAATCAGTTATGCAGAGTTGACTACGAAGGGGAGTTTATTTCCCTAACTTATTCTTTGAAAATAATGCACATACTAAGTTTGGGGGAGTGTAATTTTCTGATTTATAAATTGCATAGTAACTTCATTGTTCCTTTGTTGAACTTTTATAATGAAAATTACCGCAATACAAAGAATATTGCTAAATTTTGAAGTACATTGAATAGAGAAATTGTCTTTATTGTCCATGCTTGATTTAAGATGCTTAATTATTGTTAGATATGTATTCACACGCATGTTTGAATTTACAGAAATGGATAAAATGGGGCAAACAATTAAAATTTTGAAAGGAGAAAATGCCTTCTCAATGTCACAACATTGACAGCAATGTCAAGACATCGGCTCTAAAAAGTCCCCCAATGTCACGACATCGCAGTTATAGAAGAGCAATGTTGTGACATCACTATGACAATACCCCTAATTTCGCGACATCGACATCTCAATGTCACAACATCGCATTTATAGAAGAGTGAAACCTAGAGTGACATCAAGACAATGTCGCAACATTGCAATTACAATGTAACGACATCAAGGTAATGTCGCGACATTGCAATTCCAATGTTGTGACATCAAGTTAAGTCAATTAAAAATCCAAAGCAATGTCGTGACATTGCAATTCCAATGTCATGACATCAAGGCAATGTCATGACATTACAATCTCAATATCATGACATTACAATCTCAATGTCGTGACCTTGAGGAGGGTTCACTCAAAAAAAAATTTCAATGTCGCGACATAGACACTCAATGTCGTGACATCGCACTTAGGGTAAACCACTTATTTAAAGGAACACGTAAAGAGAATTGAACATCAAAACCAAATCTCTCAAGCTTTTAAGCCCTAACCTTTTTCAAACCTCTCCAAAACAAAGCAATATCGAACCATAGCTCTCCCACCCTAGATGAAATCGTAGAGAATATCATTGAGGAGGTTCTGAGAGAGAGGGCGGAACAAGAGAACCAGGAAATTGCTCTTGAGGAGGTTCTTGAAGAAATCAAAGTAGTCATAGAGGTAGAGGTTGGGGAGGCCGGAGTGCTTCATCTATTTCGTGTGCTAAAATTATTCCCAAGCATAGGAACTAATGTCATCAAGCATTATAATATTGTGGGAGTACATAGGTCATTTCCATAGGGAGTGGTACCCTAGGTAATCCTTAGGGATTGCTTTCCAAGTAATGTGCGATTTAAGTAAAATCTGGGGGGTTGTGATTGATTGATTTATTAACCAATTGACTTAAACTATTGTAAAATTAGAAGGGCGAATGATAGGATCCTTAGGTTTCAGCTCACCACTAACTAGGTAACACCCACCTCTCACTTACAATCTCATCTAGGAGCCATTGATGAATGGTCTACGATAGGGGATTTAACTTTAAAAGCTTTTGTAAGACAAACAATAATTGAACGATATCAAACGCTTGCCCATACGATTTATTTGGACTCTTAATTTGCATTTGAGATCAAGCACAACATGTACCATGAACCTCTCATTCACACGTTGTCAATAAGATGCCAAACTAAGGTTTTAGAAGAATTTTCACAAGTGTTCAATATCGTGCAAATCCCATTGAAGCACAAAAGAGGGATTGAGAACTGTTACCTTGAAAGGGGTGAGTTTCCACCGTTAGAACCTTATCATGAAGGTTTAGAACTCCATTAAAGCTGAGAATTGATTCATAATTGCTAGAACACTACTAGTAATTGGGAATTGAAAATAACATTCTTAAATGGTGTTGAGAGTTATCAAAAAGCGTAGTCTCTCAATAAACACCAAGTTATAAACCAAATCTAATATTACAAATTCTTAAAACCCATAATCAGAAGAAAACTAAGTACTCTACCTCTATGAAAACCCTTTGAAAATATGAGGAAACACCCAGTAGTTAATGAACTAATTGAATCCCTGAACGCAAAGTATGCAGAGCATATCCTGCTTATGATCTCCCGAAGTGGTGATCGAAAGACGAGCGCGGTTCTTACACCAAGATTGAAATTCGGCCAAACTCGCAAAGATCGCGAGATGCTTGGTACCGATACCAAAAGTGCACCGGTACCATAACAAATTCTTGTGGTATCGGTATCTAGTCACTTTGGGTACTAGTACTCCAACAAATTTCAAGTACTAGTACTCCAACAAATTTCTCGGTACCGGGTGTACCACTATCTTTGGTACCGTTATCACTGCTCCACTGCATGTGGGTACTGGTACCACTTAGTGTGGTACTGGTACCACTTAGTGTGGTACTGGTACCACTGCCCCTATAGCTGCCCCTTTTCACTTTAGAACTACCCGGGGCCTCCCAACAGCGTCTATAATCGACAACGATGATCTACGTTTGTTCTCTAGAACCAAACCGCTACGAAAATGCGCACGGGACATCGATAAACTTGCACACTCATAAAAAACGGTAGAAAAGGTCAAAAGCACCTATTCTACACAAAATGAAAGCAAAACATGAGCTGAGGGGCTTAACCCGATATAAATGTTGCACTTTTATGTATCCAACACACCCCCCTAACCTACATCTTGCTAGTCCCTAGCAAGATTTGAACTAGTAACGCCTATCGACTATGAGGTTCAACAAAGTGCACTAAGGTGCAGTTAGGCATTGCAAGATTCCCAAAAGAGAAAATATGAAGATAGTGCTATAACTTGACAGAGTATGCAACCACCTGAACTTAAATGAACACCATAGTCCCAAGGTAATGGACAAAATAACAAACTGTTACAAAACAGAGATTCTCATATAAGGGATCACATATTTGAAATAAGGCTGCAATGAAATCACCAAACTGGAATGAACTTCATTAGAACTGTAAACATTTTACCATAACCAAGCAAGCTAACATGCATAGAAGTCAATAAGGAACACCCTACGTAACTAAAATCAAAAGGTCTTTAGGTCAGAATTACACGTGGCTACACAAATAAGCCATAGAATAAAAATGGGTGTTGGCATGACATGGCTGAGGTCTCTACCCAATTGCCAACACCACCCTATTCTAACCCAAAATACCACTATTCTTCGTCCACCTCCTCTCCAGCCGAGGAGAATGCATCTTCATCTACACAGTCATCCAACTCATTAGAATCCCCTTCCAAACTGAGTGAGGGTCATTCATAACAATGGTCCCTCCTCGTAGGATGTGACTAAGCTCTCATGAGATCGTGGATCCAACTTTCATTACTTATACTTTCCCAAGATGCATTTAAACCATCCTTTGATTCTACGCTCCATCCTCTTTAAGGGAGATGTACTCATCAGACCAAGAGCCAACGACGATGAAGCCTTAGAAATAGCCGGAGGGGGATGTGCTGACCGAGGCCTTATGGAAGTGACTCAGCTTTTTTCTTCTATCTTGTTTGTGATAGGCCCCAGCCTAGGAAGAACTCTTTTTTCTTTACCAGAACCCCTTATCCTAGCAGCTTCCACCAAATTTGTAGCTAGGGTCGGGAAGGGGATGTGCCTGTTTTCAGTTAGGGACCTTAGAAAGTCCCTCATTATACACCATATTACCAAAGCATAGTCAATAATTTTCCCATTCATTACCTCATACAAAAACTGGATTTCTTCCTTGCTTGGTAACTACTCCTTTCCCTTCAGCCTGATCATATTGTGAATGAACTTATTCATCAATGCATACTTAGGCTTTAATTTCCTCGAGATGAACTCCTTGTGCGCAAAACCCCCCATGGGTACTGGGTTGGTGCACATGGTATTTGCGAACAGATTAGCATCAAACTATGTAATAGCCCTGAGTGGGTAAGGCCTATCATGTGTGGCAAGGCGATCATAATGCAGCGATCCAATGATCAAGTTAGGGCTGACCATTAGTTGCTTTCCCGAGATTGTGGTCTCCAAAAGGGAATCCACATTCAAATTCTCTCAAGCTGGAGTAAAATTCCCTGACAATGGATGGTAGATAGCCTTTTACTTCCTCCCCGAAAAATTGTAGATTATGATCCGGAATAACAACATGAATGGGGTGAGTAAACAGAAACGTTTCAATTTTCATTCCCACTCACAAAGGGAACCCCTTCAACTGACCGACCTACCTTTCTCGCCGATTCGATGATTCGTTAGAAACATAGCCTCAATTTCTGTTTCGCTTCTCACTCTTCCCATTTTTACGAAGAACCCATCTAATTTTCCTTTTCCCTTTTTCACAATCTAAGAAGTATCGGCCTTTCGTTTTTTTACGGCTCGCTCCATAGAAGAGCTAGTGGCCTTTCTTTTCTCAGTGTTCTTCGATCTTGCCATAGATATGGAAAAAATGGCGAATACTGCGAGAATAGTCCATACACATACAAAAGTCTCCCAACAACCCATTTCCAGCAATATTGGACTTACCCTTTCCAGATCATTCAAAACCTTCCTCCCCATACCGCTCATAGCGAATGCCCTAACCAACCAAGAGCATAGAACCGCAACCCAGAGCCACCCAACACAATCCATACTAACACAATGAAAAATTATTCAGATTGCTCTTAATAAGACGAGGAGCACTTACCACCACGGGTATAGCACTTCTAGGCTCTACGTGCGAAGAACTGTGGATGTCCCAGATAAGAGTGATGAAGACAATGGAGGAAACTGTTTGACTTAGGTTTTGCTTTGGTGAGAGGAGAAGTTAGGTTAGGGTTTCTCTTATATAGGAGTTGTGTGGGGAATATGAAGGGATTCAAAAATTGGGAGAAAAAGCTCTTCAAATAGCTCATTCACACACGGCAGTACCGGTACCAGTAAGTGTGGTAAAGGTACCAAAAGTGTATTGCTGATTTTGGCTGCACCGATACCGGGCAAGGCGTGGTACCTGCATCACTTTGCTACTACCACTTTTCTCGGGTCGGGTACAGTACCAGTAAGTGTGGTACCAGTACCACTTTGTTACTGCCTTGTTTTTTAGTCTTGGTACTAGTACCAATTTTTAGTGGTATCGGTACCACTTTACAAAAATTTCCAAAATTTTCTACATTTTGGATTTCACTTAATGCTCGCTTCTTTCATTGCTTCCCACCCCCTCCAAACTGACTTGTGCTTGCTGAATTGTGTACTACACTCTCTCAACACCTTCACGCTTACCTTGGAGTCATCCGTACTCTATATGATCAAGAATCCTAAGGTTCGAACAAAACTGGCAACTCAAGGCTCAAGAAGGGTGCAAAGAGTTGACTCAGTATGATTTAGAAGTTTAAAAGAGATAATATGGCCTAAAATCATCTTTCAACTACGTGTGGATGTTCCTCAAAGAATAAGATGCATGTAGTTGACAAAGAATGCTAAAACAATGCACAAGTCGGGCAATAGCAAGCAAAAACAGCTTGGGGGAAATCAATGACTTGTGTAGTTTATGAATGAGAGTGATACCGGTCAAGATTGACTTTGGAGAATAGAAAAGAATTTGGTTCAATATGGTCCCAAATATGGAAAAAAAAAAAGTTTTGTGCATGCCTGTTATTGTGTATGTGCAGTGAAATTATATGGACTGCATACATAAGGTCATGCGGCTGCATACATTACAGGTCAAGTACCATACTAAAAAGAGCCGAAAATCGAAAAAATTGCATGCACTTAACCTCTTAAGAACACTGAATTAAACCAAATAGCATGCACTTAAATGGCTCAAACTAGTGTATGCCCACCCTCACCATGGAAATAGGCATTGCCCTTAATGCACTGACAATACACCCCACAGACTATAAGAGAGGGCCAAAAATACGGGTTACATAAGGGTTGGACTCTCCTTTATTAAAAACAAAAATACAGACTAAATGAGTAAAGCGTAAAGAAATGCAAGAAAAGGAAAGGAAAAACTATACACAAAAGGGTAGGACAGAGATTATGCTGAAGGAACATTTCGGTAGAGCGGATCTACCAGTTCCTCACTACTCTCCTGGCTGTAAAAGTTCTCTATAAATGGCTTTAAGCTCTAACCATTGATTTTAAAGATTTTCCCAATTTCCGAATTCTCAATCTCAACTGCACCATATGGGTGAACTACCTTGACGATGAAAGGTCCAGTCCACCTATAATGAAGTTTACCTAGAAAGATGTGCAAGCGAGAGTTGTACAACAATACCTTTTGGTGAGGTTCAAAGGTCTTCCTTACAATGTTCTTGGTTGCGGAATAGCTTGAGCCTCAGATTCAAGGAGTTTCATACGATTCACGCCACCTATCAAGTTTGTCATCACAGTGAATCTCTGTTTACCTAACACCTACCTAAATCAAACAGAGCTCTTAGTGGCCTAGTATGCTTTGTGCTCCATTTCCACTTCGAGATGACATGCCTTGCCATAAACTAGCCTATAGAGAGACATACCAAGAATAGTCTTAAAAGATTATGGTAGTTAAAGAGGAGCCTGCTAGTCGGCTTTACCAATCCGATTCGGGAGTGAACCGCTTTTTTCCAAAATGTGCTCGATCTCCTATCGCTACAATCTTGGCCAATCATCGGGTTTCAGGGGTGGTGTCGTGGAACTTTGTGGGTGACTCCATACTTTTTTAACAATTTTCAAAGGTCACTTAAAATGGAGCTCCACCATCACTAATGTAATCTGGACGAGGCATTCCAAAGCGAAAATATGTTCTTAAAAAATTCACCAGCATCACTTTGAGTTATCGCTTTGCCGCCTCGGGTACTAGGTACCAATTTTAGTTGTACCGGTACCACTTTACAAAAATTTCCAAAATTTTCTACATTTTGGATTTCACTTAATGCTCGCTTCTTTCATTGCTTCCCACCCCTCCAAACTGACTCGTGTCACTGGACCAGTACCACACTCTCTCCCTCTCTCAGTACAACATTCCTTCATGCTTTTTTTTACCTCGAGTCATCCCACATCATATGATCAAGAACTTAAGGCGTTCGAACACTGGCAACTCAAGGCTCAAGAAGGGTGCAAAGGGTTGACTCAATATGATTTCGAAGTTTAAAGAGATAATATGGTCTAAAATCATCTTTCAACTACGTGGATGTTCTCAAAGAATAAAGATGCATGTAGTTGACAAAGAATGCTAAACAATGCACAAGTCACAATAGCAAGCAAAAAATGTTTTTAGGCAGGAAATCAATGATCGGTGTAGTTTATGAATGAGAGTGATAATTTACCAAGATCGACTTTGGAGAATAGAAAAGAAATTAGGTTCAATATGGTCCCAAATATGGAAAAGTTTTGTGTATGCTCATATTTGTATGTTAAAGGAAATTATACGGATCGTATACATAAGGTCATGCGGTCACATACATTACAGTCAAGTAATTATACTAAAAAGTATTTGTAATCAAAAAATTGTATACCATAACTTCTAAGAACACTTGGAATTAAAACTAAATAGTATGTAATTTAAATGGCTCAAACTAGTGTATTCCACCCTCACTATGGAAATAGGCATCGCCTTAATGCACCGACAATACACCCACAAACTATAAGAGAGGTCAAAATACCTGCTACATGGGAAGGGTCAGACTTTATTAAAAAACAAAAATATGCATCAAAATGAGTAAGCTGGAAGAATGCAAGAAAAGGAAAGGAAAAAACTATACACAAAAGGGTAGACAGAGATTACGACTATGAACATTTGCAGAGCATCTACCAGCCTCACTACTCGGGCGGTCAAAGTTCTCTATAAATGGCTTTAAGCTCTAACCATTGACTTTAAAGATTTTCCCAATTTCCGAATTCTCAATCTCAACTGCACCATATGGGTGAACTACCTTGACGATGAAAGGTCCAGTCCACCTAGAATGAAGTTTACTCTTGTGCGATGTGCAATGAGTCATAGAGCAAAGAATACCTTTGGTGAGGTTCCAAAGGTCTTCCTTACATCGTTCTTGTCATGGAATAGCTTGAGCCTCTCTTGTAGATTCTGCAGCCTCATAATGACCACGCCACCATCAAGCTCGCTCATCCCAGAATTTCCATGTACCACTAGCTAAATCAAAATTATGATTTATGGCTCAGTGCATGTCGGTGCTCCATTTCCTTGGGAGATGCATACGCATTGCCATAAATCCAGCCTAGGAGATACCAAGAATAGTCGAAGCATTGCGTAGCCAAAGAGGTCGTCAGTCGGCGACCATCCTCGCGATTCGAGTAAACTGCTTTTTTCCAAAAATGTGTTTGATCTCCTATCAAGCAATTCGGCCTTGACCATTGGTTTGTGGGTGGTAAGCCGTGGAAACTTTGTGGGTGACTCCATACTTTTTTAACAAATTTTCAAAGGGTCAATTTCAAAAATGGAGCTCCACCATCACTAATGATTTGACGAGGCATTCCAAAGCGAGAAAAAATATGTTCTTTAAAAAATTTCAAAACAACCTTATGGTCATTAATTCTCATTGGAATGGCCTCCACCCACTTAGAAACATAATCAACTGCCAATAAAATGTACAAGTACCCACATGAGGGGGGAAAAGGCCCCATGAAGTCTAAACCCTAGCAATCGAAGATCTCACTTAAATGGGAGTAGAGGCATCAAGGCCCGCTTGCACCCCTTCTAATCATAATGGCACAGTTTGCAAAATCAAAGCAGTCTTTAAAAAGAGGCCAATAAAACCGACTTGATTTTATCTCGCGCTTTTTTCTTGCAGAGAAATGCCTCCACAGCCAGATAAGTAAGGTGAGTACCCTAATTTTATCATCATCGATACACACCTTCTCAAAGAATTAATCGTGACAGTATTTAAACAAGCAGGATCATTAAAGCAGTGGCTTTTTATGTCCACCAAAATTTCTTCTTCTTTCTCGCAAGAGTAGGTCCATTGGGATGGAACTTCTCCTATCACTAGATAGATGACTATGTCCGCATACCACGGGCGTGGATATGGCAGAAAAAAGTTGCTCTCATCATGAAAAGGCCCATGGGTAGACCTTCGTAAGTTGTTTCCGAAACTAACCGAGACAGGTGGTCAATCATCACACTCTCAACTCCTTCTTATCCCAATGGTCGTTAAATTCTTGACAGAGTAGGATCCACCTAGTTAGCCGAGGCTTAGTATCCTTTAGAGAGCGCACTTCCAACGCTACATGATCATGAAAATAGTTAAGGTGGAGACCCTTACACAAGCAAGACCTAACTTTTCTAGGGCAGCACTAGTAACCAAGAACTCTTTCTAGTCGTAATTGATTGAGTGGAATCTAAAGTCTTGTTGGCATAATAGATCATAAATGCTTTTTTATCTTCCCTTTGCTCTAATACAACCCCTATGGCATAATCACTAGCGTCACACATGATCTCAAAAGGAAGGTCCCAATGAGAAGATCGCATGATAGGAGGTGACACTAACATCATTTTCAATTTATCAAAGGCCGCCTCACATGCTTGTGACTATTCAAAGGTGACATCCTTGGCAGGAGAATTGCACAAAGGACAAAAGCCATGCATCAAAATCTCTTATGAATCTCCTATAAACTCCGTGATGACCAAGGAACATCTTCTGATATCTCGACATACTTAGGGGTAGGTAAGTTTGAGATCAACTCAACTTTTGCTTTATCCACCTCCATTCCTTCTCTCAACACTATGTGTCCTAACACAATTCCTTGTGTCACTATGAAGTGACACTTCTCCCAATTCAGCACTAACTTTTTCTTTCGCACTTCTAAGACCCAAATTTCCCAAGCATCCCTCATAAGAATCTCCAAAACAGTAGAAATAGTCCATGAAAATTCCAAAATATGTTCTATCATCATATCACTAAAATCCCCATCATGCATCACTGAAGGTTCCCGGCATTAATACATAGATCCAAGGCATTTTCCTAAAGGAAAATGTGCCAAAAGGGCAGGTGAACGTGGTTTTCTCTTGATCTTCTATGGCTATCTCAATTTTATTGTATCCTGAGTACCCATCTAGAAAACAATACAATTCATGCCTTGCAACTCTCTCCAACATTTGATCCACAAAAGGTAGAGGGAAATTATCTTTCCAAGGCAAGCATTAATTCATAGGTCTATGCACAACTCCAACTTTGTGGTGACCCGAGTGGGAATTAGCCTATCAGGTTCATTTACAATGCCAAAGGACTTCGCATTTTTAGAACTACTTGGGTTGAATCAATCACTTTTTGACCTTACATGGGGTAAATAACACTCACATCCAGCAGCTTAAAACTCTTTCTACAACTTTCTTTCATGACTGGGTTCGCGCCGTCATGGTTGTCTGTAGAGGGTACATCCTCTTCCAAGTGAATCTATGTCCAAATCATGGGCTATTAAATTTCATTATCTAAAATTGTCCATCCTATGGCAATTTTGTGGGTTCTCAATATCTCCAAAAGTTTATTCTCTTAATCTGACTCTAAAGAGAAAGATATGATTATCAGGAAAGTTTCTTCTACCCTAGGAATGCATATTTGAGATGCGATGGTAAGGGTTTCAACTCAAGCTTAGGTGGTTTCTCCTCCGAAGGTAATACTCTGTCCTCAATTGGTGGCAATTTTTCAAATCAAGGTTCCTACCCATTTACTTCCATTACCTCACTATGCTCAATTATGGAGTGCAGAATCTCCAATTCAGGTGTGGTTACCTCCTCGACACAACTTGGGCTTACTAGACAAGACTTGAGAGGATCCTCATATGAAACATGATCTACATAGTTCTGCACAACAGATTCTATCATATTTACCTCACAGACATTCTCATCATCCCTTATCATATAACATTGAAGATATTCAAATTAGCAGGTCATATTGCAAATATAACGTCATTATTCTCCCAGACGTGTAGTGGAATTGGAAGTGGCCAAGAATGGCCTTCTAAGAATCATTGGGAACTAAGTCCCTTGATTCACCACAGGTTGAGTGTCAAGAACAACAAAGTCCATAGGAAAGTAGAACTTGTCTACTTACACGATACATCCTTCTGCTTATCCCTACAGGAGTTTTTCACCTTTACGGTCGGCTAGTGAAGGGTGATGATGATCGGTTCTAACTCTCCTAACCCTAGCTCAACATATACTGAGTATGGCAATAAGTTAACACTCGCTCCCAAGTCCACTAGAGCATGTCCCAATTTTGAATTTCCCACCACTATGGAAATGGTGGGGCTTCCTGGGTCTTTGTATTTTGGGGGCAAGTTGTTCCTAATCAAGGAGAATTAATTTGTTCGATCCTTAGATGTGTCCTTGTTGACACCTAACTTTCTTTTCACAGTGCACACGTCTTTCAAAAACTTGGCATATGACGGAATTTGCTTAATGGCATCCAACAAGGGGATGTTTACCTTAACCTGTTTGAACAACTCATAGATTTTAGAGTGACTGTTCACTTTTTTAGGAACTCTTAACCAATGAGGGTATGAAGTAGGAGGGACATGGGAGGCTTTATCTTTTTCTAGCTCAACATCAACAACATCTGTTCTAGGAACATGAGGCTTGTCAGACACCTCATCATCCCTTAGTGGTTCATTTTGCACATATTTTGTTGTTTCTTTGGACAATTCTTTGGGTTGAATGGTTTTATCAATTGATATTCCACTTTGAAGAGTGGTGATAGCCTTGCAATGTTCAAAGGTCAACTTAGTGATTTGGTATCTCACATCATTTAAGGCAGTTCGAAATTCAGTGTTAGTAGATTGTTGAGCCTGGACAAACTGTGTTACAATGTCCTCCAAACTTCTCTTTTGTGGAGGTTGGTAAGGCTGTTGGTTTTGATTCCCTTGAGAAGAGGGGTGAAACCCTTGGTTAAGGTTCATAGGAAATCCTTGAGGACCTTGATTTTGGAATTGAGGGGCTTGATTCGGAAAACCATGGTTTTGGAAGTTCTTGCCTTGGTTATTTGGAAAATGGTTTTAGCCTCTCTCATTCCTCCAACTAAAATTCGGGTGTTTACCCCACCCTGGATTATAAGTTTTAGAGTATGGAGAATTGAAGGGCTTCCTTTGGTAATTAAGAGCATTAGCTTGCTCTATCTGGATTGCTCCCTTGACTTGAGGAAGGTTAAGGCAGTTAATGGTTGAATGAGTGGGGTCATCGCAAATGATGCATGACTCATCCACTCCAGATCCCATAGGCATCGCAGGTGCCTTGGGTACAACAATCACCTCATTCACTTTTGTCAATTCGATGGCCTCTAACTTCCTAGTTAAATTGGCTATTTTCGCTTGCAAGTCATCATTTTCTCTTAAGTGATGTATTCCTCCACTTGTAGGTGTACTATGCACTTTAGTAGTATCTAGGGAGGTATTAGTCTTCCAAGTTCGAGCATTTTCTGTTATTGTATCAAAAAATTGCACAGCCTCCCTAGCCCTTTTCTCATAGAATTCCCCTGCACACATCATTTGGATGTATTGTTTGTTATTCAAGGACAATCCTTAGTGAAAATATGCAACAATTTGTCCAACATCCAAACCATGGTGAAGGAGAGTGTGGAGGAGGTCCTTATATCTTTCCCATAAATAACAAAAGGTTCACTCGGTTTTTCAGAAAATTTTTAGATTGCTCGCATAAGTGCATTAGTTCGTGAGGGAGGGAAGAATTTAATCAAAAATTCATTTTGCATGTCTTCCACGTAAAGTGAATTAAGACAGCGAGTGAAACCATGCCACAACCTTTTCCTTTAGAAGAATGGGAATAAAACCATACAAATTATATGGAGAAATGATCCTATAGAAGATACCTTTATAGAACATCATAATCTCTCATGAATGAGTAGGGGTTCTCATAATCGACCCTTGATACCGCAGGAGAAGGCGAATCATCCTGACTTCATAAGGGTGGTCGGCCTCTTCGGGTGAGGCGGGCTACATGAGTTTGTTATGGTTCTTTGAGGTTGCAGAATCTCTCGAAGGGTTCTTTCCACATTGGATAAAGAGGCAGGGGGAGCTCGATATTGATTTTTCTGAAAATTAACATTTCACCCTCCTGCCGCCGGGGTTGCCGGAGGTGCCACATCATCTCCTTGTCGTGGAGGGTCATATGGTCTTTGGGGATTACCAGGTAACCCTTGGTCATTTGGATTAAAAAGAGTTTGTTGATTCCCGGCATGTTCCATCTGAGGTTTAGGGTTCTCTTGAAACAACCGTCTTACTGTGGACTCTTCAAAATGTTTTTTAGGTATAACTCTTACAAGTCGGAGTTGCTCGTCACGAGCCCAAACCAACATGCACCAATATTATCCCAACTAGACAGGTATCCACTTATATTATCTACAAAAAGAATTAAAAAGAGAAGGAAGAGAACATACCGGATTTGCAATGCAATTGCAAATTATCACTAGCTCTCTCTCAATCAACTAGAGTGCTCTCCACTCCCTGGCAACGACACCAAAAATGCTTCGTCTATTTCGTATGCTGGAAATTATTCCAAACATAAGACTAATCGTCAAGCATTATAATACTGTAAGTCACGAGGTCATTTCACGAGGAGTGGTACCCTAGGTGATACTTAGGTATTGCTTTCCAATGAATGTGCGATTAAAGTAAAATCTGGGGGGTTATGATTGATTGATTTATTAACCAATTGACTTAAACTATTGTAAAAGTAGAAGGGCGAATGATAGGATCCTTAGGTTTCCGCTCACCACCAACTAGGTAACAACCACCTCTCACTTATAATCTCATCTAGGAGCCATTGATGAATGAGAGTGCAACGATGGGGTTAACTTTAAAGCTTTTGTAAGATAAGAATAGCACAGACAATATAAAGCGGCTTATTCAGACCCGATTTGTTTGGACTCTTAGTTTGCATTTGAGATCAAGCACAACATGTACCAAGAATCTCTCGTTCACACGTTGTCAAGAAGATGCCAAACTAAGGTTTTAGAAGAATTTTCACAAGTGTTCAATGTCGTGCAAATCCCATTGAAACACAAAAGAGGGATTGAGGGCTGTTACCTTGAAGGGGGTGAGTTTCCACCGTTAGAACCCTATCATGGAGGTTTAGAACTCCATTAAAGCTGAGAATTGATTCATAATTGCTAGAACACTACTAGTAATTGGGAATTGAAAAATAACACTTCAATGGCAAGGTTGAGATATCAAAAAGGCAGAGTCTCTCAATAAACACCAAGTTATAAAACCAACTGAAAGATTACAAATGCTTAAAAACTCAGAATCAGAAGAAAACTAAGTACTCTACTCTATGAAAACCCTAGAAAAATATGAGAAAACACTCCAAAGGTTAGAGCCAAAACCCTAGAATCTCAACTCCCTTAACTCTGCCCTAAAGTGGGCTTAAATACAATCCTCATTAGTGATCTCAAAGTGGTGATCGAAAGATGAGCGTGCCCTTGCAACAAGATTGAAATTCCGCTCAAATCCTGCAAAGATCACATGTTGGTACCGGTACTAGTTAGTGTGGTACCGGTACCAAAAGTGCACTAGTACTCTAACAGCCTTGGGGTACCAGTACCACTGCTCCACTGCATGTGGGTACCGATACTACTTAGTGTGATATCGGTACCACTGCCCACATAGCTGCCCCTTTTCATTTTAGAACTACCCAGGGCCTCCCAACAGCTTCTGTAATCGACAACAATGATCTACGTTTGTTCTCTGGAACCAAGCCGCTACGAAAATGTGCACAGGACATCGAAAAACCTGTACACACATAAAAAATGGTAGAAAAGGTCAAAAGCACCTATTCTACACATAATGAATGCAAAACATGAGCTGAGGGGCTTAAAACCCTATATAAATGTCGCACTTTTATGTATCCAACACAGAGCTTTCTGCTCTGACAATGGAACATAAGCGTTCAAGAAACACCTCGTCAAGAAGGGATTTGTAGAAGAAAGAGGTTTCAAGAAGCTCGTGTCGCCCTTCAAAGAGGAGGTAAAGAAAAGCGGCTGGGAAACAATAAGCCAGCACATGGAGCCAGGTAGAAATGCCCTTGTGAAAGAGTTTTACGCCAATCTTGGCGAGAGGAAAAACTTGTCATGCTACGCCAAGGGAAGATGTGTCCCTTTTAGGGAAAGGGTCATGTCCCAACTCTTTGGACTAAGAGCAGTAGGAGACTGGACAGAATATGAGTAGGTCTAGAAGAACCCAAACTTTGAAAAGATCGTTCGAGAGCTCACAAATGGTCTAGGACAGTGGCAAAGAACCAAGACCACCCGCAACGCTTACATTAACAAGGGTGATTTAACTGAAATTAACAAGGTATGGCTCTACCTAGTTAATTCAGTTTTCAAGCCTTCAAAACATGTCTCAACTGTGAGACAAGACCGCGCATTATTACTTTATGCGCTGGTCAATGGCTTTGAATTGGATTTGGGGAAGATTATCAAGGAGTCCATTCTAGACTGAGAACAACTTCTTAAGGAACATTCCCTACCCCTTCTTAATCACTCTCCTATGCATCAAGGGGGGAGTAAAGTTTGATGAAGTAGAAGAGAAGAACCCAAAGGCCTCTCCTCTCACTGTTACTGGAGCCCTTAACGTTCTTATAGAGGATGAAGAGGTAGAGAGAATCAAGAAAAGAAAAAAGGTAGAGGCAGCAGCAGTGCCTAGGAAGCAGTCCCTGCAACTAAGAAACTAGAGGAAGAATGCCAAAGTGAAGAAGGGGGGGCTTCGCCCCCATTCAGAGCAACCAGTTCTCTCCCCCACTGCGGAAGGAACAACATCTCCCCCTCTCAGAACTGAAAACAGAGGCAAGCAAAGATTGAAGCTGAAAAGAGAAACAACTTTGAGCTGCTGCAGCTGATGAAGGAAATGAGAGGGAGAGATGAACAGCTCAGGGAGAAGCTAAGGTGGAGGGACAACCACTAAGAGGGGGAGAATAAGAAGAGAGGGAACAGTCTAACAGCAGCCCTCCAACAAAAAGATGATGAGTGGAGAGAGGAGTTGGCTGAAAGAGAAAAAGCTCTTAGAGCTGAGTTTAAGGAAAGAGAAAAGGCCTTTATAAATGAACAACTGAACAGGGACCAGGAGTTGTTGAAAATCCTGGAGGTCGGGGAGAAGGTGATGAGTCCATTTTTCTGTTTAAATTTTAATGTAAAAAGGAATAATTAAGATGCAGAAATATGAAGAAACTCACCAAATTTGTTATTTGCAGGGAGTATAAAAGAAAGAAGAAAATGCAGTGGAAAAATGCAGCAAATGGTGGAATAAAAAATGCAAAAGTGGTAGGCGGAATGGAAACAAATGGTTGATTCATTGATACAGTTTTGGGCTTGCACAGTCCAGATTATGAGGTCGCATTTATCGGGATAAGTGAAGGAAATAATAGTGAAATTGTGACGGGAATCACGGAATAAGCGGTGAAGATTAACCAGAAGCTAAGTAAATGATGTCGCGACAGCATCGTGATGTCGCGACAAGGGTTGACCTCGCGACTCGGGATGGAAGTCGCGACAAGAGGAACATCATGAAGCTATGACGGGTTTGGAAGGATGGCTCAGTTAAGCGAAGAAATTTGTTAATACGCGATAGAAGGGTGGAAATTAGCGTGCAAGAAAGCAACCGATGAAGCCTCCAGACATAGGCGATGTCGCGACAAAGGGTGGTGCGACATCATGAGCCGACTCGAGTTGGAAATTTGTAGAAGACTTGAGTTGATGTCGCGACAAGATATCGATGTCGCGACATCGGGGCGAACAGTGAAACTGCGAAGGCGCCAAAATCTTGCGACAAGGGATCGATGTTGCGACATCAGAAGACATCAGTTGAAGGCTGTTGAGACTTAAGTTGATGTTGCGACGTGAGATCGATGTCGCGACATGGATGATGTCGCGACAAAGGTTAATTAAGCGACTTGAGCGGTAACTTAGGCGATCCACTTTGAAATCCACGTGAGAATGCACATTGATTAGGGCCCAAGCGAAACCATAAATAGCGACTACCCGGATAGAAAGGCAGCTTAGCGGTGACCTGACGAGAGGTCTAAGTAGGCGATGGCTCTTTTCTTTATTTCCATTTAGTTTTTCTTTTCTTTTCTTTTCTTTTTTTCAATGTTGATAGTTAGAATTGGGTGGAATTTATCGTTCTAGTTTCGTTTTCTTTTAAAATTGGATGTTATCGTTTTGAGGCGGAAGTTGAATACGAGAATTCTATTATTTTCAAGTACTACGGAATGTTTAAAGTTCGGACAAATTTAAATTCGACTCTTGATTTAGTGCCGGTTATTCTTATGATCGGAGGAATCTTTGTGGCGTGTAATTCGGTAATTGAGAATCCGGCTTCCATTAAGTGAATGCTATGGTCGAAATTATCTTTCACGTAGTCGTTTCCGAGTAGCTTGTGAATTTCGGTTTATGAATTTACTTATGGTTTTAGGTTCAATGTTTTACTACGGATCGAGATATCGGTTTCTTATACTAGTTTAAGATTTGTTTCATTGCTCGATTTCAAGGAGTCCTCACGAGTGACCACGAGAGAAGACATTCACGAGAGTTATGAACATTTCTTTGAAGTATATTAACATGCTATTAGAGATCTATTGAGCTTTGTAAAGTTTACTTGGATAAATCCTCTTCTCACTTGAAATCAGAGCGAGTTGAGCGAGTTATCAATTTAAACAAGCAAAGAGTTCACCTCGGTCGGATAGTAGAGGCCAATCCGTGTTAAGTGAGATCTAATCAAGGAGAGGTAGTCTATTCTAATTTCGAGAAGAGGAATGCTTTGGAAGTTATATTCTAAGGTTTTCAGTCCATAAAATGGGTATGAAGTATTCTTGAAGAAAAATACCCCGGATTAAGGAAATCCCCTTTTAAAAGTAGCTATCTCATTCCACGTCTTGAAAGAATCGGGAAAAATTAGATAATGAAATGTTAAGTGTGGAGAGATCGGCTTTCTTGCTAAACGCCTTGGGCGATTTTAAAACCTGAAATATTCAAAGTTTTATACGGTATTAACTACGAGGAGTGGTACTTACGCTATAGCGGTATACTTGTTGTCCTACGAAAGATAATTATTCGATTTCCATTTATTTACTTTACTATTCTTTATTCTTTTTTCTTTATATTCCAGTTTATTTGATTATTTCATTTATTTACTCGTGCTAGGCATAATTTCGACTTCTTAAAATTTGAGGACCCCAATATCGCACTATGGTCCCGAATAGTACGGGCTTGAGTAGTCGGGGTAGTTGATTTAAAATTCTTAAGATCTCACGTAGGATCGATATACGGACTTACTATATCCATTTTATTACTTGTCGACTGTGCACTTGCTTGTTATATCGAGGCCAAAACCAAAATTGAAAATGATTAACTCTAGGAGATTTTTGGTCTCAACAAGTTTTATGGTGCAGTTTCTGGGGATTAGATAATAATAGTCCTTTGGTAATTGTGCAACTAAATTTGTATATGCGTTTTGGTCGGTTCACAAGTTTTATGGCGTCGTTGCCGGGGATTAGATAATAGTCCTTTGGTAATTGTGCAACTAAATTTGTATATGCGTTTTGGTCGGTTAACAGAAGGAGATGAAGCAAAATCTGCTCCAAAAAGAATATGCCTTTGGGTATTTGTACAAGGAGCATCAAAAGGAGATCAAGGCAACCATCTAGAAGACAGATGAAGAACTTGAAGCTATCCTAAACTTCAAGGAGAAGCTGTGGATAGAAAGCCTGGATATGGTTAATGCCAACCTGATTAAGATGTACAATGCCCAGGGTGAGTTTAAGGAGCCCTGAATTATTTTGGGATGAGACAGAATGAGCTGATAAAGCAAACTGCTCTCATGCAAGAGTGGTATTTCCTCAACTGTGTCATCACAACCCTCAATGGAGCACACTCCCTCAATGCTAATTTATAAAATGAACACAATAAATCTCAAATCTGTAATGCCTCAAAAATACCCTAAATTTTATAATAATTTTATTATATGTTTAGAAGTATGTCGAGCCAAATGGGGATTTTTAAATTGATAAATGATTAAATGAAAATGTTAAATGATTATATGATCGAAAATGAGTATATGATTGGAGGAATGATATATGTTATTGATTTAAATGATCGAACCCAAATTAGCAAGTGAAAAGGGGAAAATTTAGAATTTGTGAAATAAGGACCTGGGTCCTAGTAGAATGGACTTAAATTACCAAAAAAGATAATTAAAATGAAAGGAAAAGTAAATTGAAGTGCTAAAATGAGAATAATGAGAAATGAAACAATGAGGAAAGTCAAACAAGACTTAAGGAGGAAAATGAGGACCTAAGGGTCATTTGAGACTAAGTTATATGTCTAAGTGTGATTATTGAGATTTGAAGTGCAAATAAAATGAAATATGGGCTATATAGTAAATTGGGAGAACTTAACCCAAAATGGGTTTGGTGAGCGAAACAAGGCCTTAATGGAGATAGGGGTTTAAAGGCCAAATTTTGGTCTAGGAAGCTCATTAAGAGCAAAAACGTTTTTGGAGAGAAAGAGGAGAAAAAGGGGGAGAAGCTAGGGCAAAGAGAGAGATCAAGTTTTTGGTGGCAATCTTTCCCATTTCTTGCTTCTAAGAGATCAAGCAACCTACAAGAGAAGATTTGAAGAGATTCAAGGTAAGAAATCAAACCCTAACTTCATCTTTTTATGATTTGATTTTAGGGAAAAGCCTAACTTAAGTAAGGGTTTGTAGGTGCTAAACAACTTTTGGGGTTGTATTTGGGTTGATTTTTGAAGAGTATTTTTTGTTGGATTGGTTTTGTGTAATGTTTGTAAAAGGAAATGTTGTCTTCATAAACCCCCCGTTTCATTTTTGGGCTATAGGTTAAGTTATAATTATCCAAATGAAGTGATTCCAATTCGTAAAGAACCATAAGAGATAGGGATACAAATTTATAGAAGAGGCCAGGAGCAAATTAGAGCTCTATGGCTCCCGAATATGGGCTTAAAGTTGAGTTTGGGTAGTTAGGGTATGTCTGGGTTTTTGGGTGTGTTGTTATGGTGAGCCAAATATAAGTCAGTTTCACTCATCCAAATCGAAAGATTCAAAATTATGGATAAAATAGACTTCCTAGGGGGAATAATTTCATTTGGAGAAAGTATATTCAAATTTCCATACCCCAAAGTGCCCATAAATCTATCAAAGTGGAGCTATGTGAAAGAACAATCTGATTTTGCTTTGCAAATTAAAGTAGTCTAGATGTAAAATGTTGTAACTTGAGTTTTGGTGATCAAAATTGGAGAAGAAACCTTAGAACCATAGCTTCAAATTAGTAGAAGGAACCATTCCAATTTATGGAGTTAAGACCCCATAAATAAAAAAATAACAAAGGGTCGATCCAAAGGAGTCGGGCATATCGACTAGTTTGGCATCGGAAAATACCAGAATCCTCGAGTCTGGTTATCCGTAAAATGAGATTGATCCCCACCCCACCGAAAACAGAACTCCTAGAATAACCAAATAATACGTGGATCGGCCATTGTATTTGGAATAGGGGTCGACGGGAGTAAAGCCTTATATTGAAGCTCTAGATTCGAAGATTGAACAAAGCAACGATTTTTGGTTTGTTCTCAAACTCTTTCTCTATTTCTAAAATATTTGAATAATTACGAAATGATTTGAATTTTGGAAATGATTGACAAGAAAGTGCATATTGATTTGTGTTTGAAATGATTTGTTTTAAGTTATTTGAGACAATTGCTTGTGAAACAAATTTGCATAAGAAAATTGCATGAAAGTGAAAATGTTTTATTTGCATACAAATGTATATATATACTATTGTAAATTGGATTGAATGATTTTAATGCCCTTAAAATAATGTTAACCGTTAGAAATTGAGTTAAGGATAAATTGTTATACCAATAAGAGTCGAACAAATGTACTATTGTGGCATATTGATTCGTAGCTCAATGGGACAGTATCGGTAGTGTACACGAACCGAGTACATATTTTTTTACATACATATATACCGGCCTGCAGCCCAGCGGGACTGTGTCGGTGATTCGTTATCCTGTGCACCGAAAACATAAGTTAAATTCGATAAGGGCAAAATGATAATGAGATTAAAAAGTGCATGATTTGTGCTTTGAATGATTTTTTTTCTTTCTGCCTATGAAATGCATAAATTGAGATGACCAATGAATTGTGTAATTGATTTATTGAATAAATATATAGATACGTATCAGACCGCATCAAGGTCATTGAAAATCAGACAAAGCATTGTTTTATAAATATTGCATGTTTCGATTTAAAATGAAATGAAGAGAAAATAGAACTCTATAAAACCACTAAGCATGAAATTGCTTAGCGTTTTGTTTTTATCAAAGCACAGGTACTGAGTGAATGGGTACAAGAATGAAGACCGCACAAGCACAAAGCCAACGTCAAAGCCATTTGGAGGAGAAGTAAAACTCTATGCACGCATGCATGAAATTGAATTGACTCTTTTTGTATAAAGTATCCTGGGAAAGTTAAACTCTAATTCTATTTTGTAAATGTTTTTGATATTGAAAACTCTGATAAATTTTGTAACGACAGATAAATGCTGAGTTATCCCAAACGAAGGGCCTCTCGCAAATGTTTAGTTTCCTTAAAAATGTTTAATGTATATCCAATGAGTATTTGAAATGCATGTGGTATTGAAAATGTATTTACATTTGTATTGATTTTTTTTTTTTTTTGTATTCGACTGAAATAAAAGTGAGACCTGTGTTTCCCCATATATTCAGTTTGGATCCAATCTGGGTCGGGTCAGTCGTGCACGAGGTGGTGATTAGGTTCTTACAAATCCTATAAGTGCTATAGGAAAAAAGAAATGAACTTCATTATATATCTCCCTCTCTTTGAATTTAAATCTTAGTTATTCAATCTCTTGTAACTACACTTCAATTCATAAATGAATATCAATTTGAAAATTTGTGTCCAATTATCTCTTTCTTTTCTTCTTCTATGACTTTCATTTCAATTTTTAAATTGTGCAATAAGTCAAGAAGAATTCATTGGAAAATTTTTGTTTCTTTGTTGAATAATTGAGAATTCAGTTTTACTGAATGCATAAGGGCTGAGATAAAAAGATAAGAAGTCTAAAATAGCAATGTTGAAAATGCTAAAACAGAAAGTCTAGAGCCTGAAAATAACAAAAACTGAATTTCTGCATACTGTACAAAATTATGCTTTGATTAAAGATTTTATGCTTTGCATTCAAAAAGCAAATGATTGTTTGTTTGGTTGAATCGAGAGAACTTTATTAATCGTTTGTGCTATTGAATACGAAAATGAACTAAAATGCTGGATCAAAATAAACTTTGGGTTGAACAATGGCACAACACCCATTTTTAAAACCAAACAAGGCAAAAAAAAATATATATATATATATATATATATATATATATATATATATATATATATATATATATATATTATATATATATATATTGTAAAATGAAATTGAGCGAATTATTGAATGTTGGTATGCCAATGAAAGCTGAATTTAGGTCTGAAGATTGTTATAGATCAATGCAACAACTTTGTTTTGAATAAACATTACATTTCAAGAAATGACTAAACTGACACATTGGTCATAAGTACCTTGAAAATTAATTATGTTGAGGGTAGAAATACTTTATTGGACTTATTATCAATCAATCTCAAAAGGTCCTAGAACTTGTTGTATTATTATTCAAGGTGAAATCCTAGGCATTACAACTAGAAGGAAATGATTTAGGTCATCCTTGGATAGTTTGTCTTTCAAAGCCTACCCTTTGATATGCTTGTAAGCATATACTACATTACTTGATCCTAAATTCCATTTTTATCATCAAATCCACAATAAAAAACCTTAACCCTTCCTCAAAATATGCACTTATAGCAAAGAACCCTAAATTTGCCCAAAATTGCAGATAAGTGCAGTAAGCATTGAACAAAAGAACAATTTTGGGGGAGTACAATACTGAAAAACAAAAAAGAATGAGAAATAAGGATAGGGAACAAAAATAAGTGAGAAAAAGATGTACAAAAGAGGTGCACAACTGGAACTAAGAAGCTGAAAAATATGCGTAGTTTCAAGGAGTGAGTTTTTCCTTGTAGCCTGCTTCCCTTAAGCAATTAAGTCCTTAAGGGTGTTCTACACCTAGAACCCTAATGTCAAATGGTATGGAAGTTGCTGACCCAAAGCTTGTTTAGGGGTAGTAGAAAGCTTAAGAAGGCTAAACATTGCACCATTCCAAAAATTAAACAAAATGACAGGAAAATAGCTTTTGAAATGAGAAACTAAAATTATGATAAAAAGTGGAGAAAGAAAAAGCTATAATAGGAAACATGAAGAAAGATGCACCAAAGCAAGTTTGGGGGTGCTCTTGAAAAAGTTTAAGTAAATATAAAAGGATGAGCGGTTGAGGGCAAAACGCTAAGAAAATGTATGCAATCTGGGTGAATTTGAACCTAAAATTTCCAATTATCTACCGAAGTACCTTAACCATACATTACAAGCCTAAAAGACTTATTTGATCCTAAAGGTTATGTTATGTCTACATTAGTAGAGAATGATTTGACCAACAAGCCTATGGGACTTAAATCACTTTAAAGAGAATACCATTCTGTATTGTGAGTCTCATAAGGCTACCTAATCTGAAAATTAGTCAGAAAGGGAAGACCAACACACTCACTGGGTCAAGAACTATAATTGTTTACTAACTATGAATTATATGTTATATTAAATGATCTAGATTGAAAATTTTTAGGATCCTGAAAGTTAAGCTTAATTAGAATTGATATCACAACTGAAATACTACTAAGGCAAAATTGCTTATCAAATTGAAAAGAAGATTCAAATGAAAAATGTCCTTAAAAATTAATTTTTATTGTTTGAGGACAAACAAATGGTCTTTTCTTTGCTTAAGGACAAGCAAAACTTTAAGTTTTGGGGAGTTTGATAAGTCTAAACTCATCTATTTTTAAGCCTATTTTCATTCATATTTCAAGCTTAAAAGTCCAAATTGATGTAAGATTATAGAATCTTCACTCAAACTTATGTTTTCGCAAAATCTTAAAAGAAGCAAAATCGCATTGTGCAAAGAAAAGTAATGTCGCGGGCGTCATTACGACATCGCGACATCAACTCAATGTCGCGACATCACGTGGAGAGTGTCATGACTTTTACTTCAATGTCGTGACATCGGCTAAAGTGGGAATAGTAGAAAACACCAATGTCGCGCCATCACCACGACATCGACTGCGACATCGCACATGACTACAAAATTCAAAGTCAATGTCGCGACCTCACAACTCAATGTCGTGACATCATAAATGGCTTAAACATTGCAGATATCAACATTCAATGCCGCGACATCACAACAGCAATGTCGCAACATCAGAATAGAGTAGCCTAGGCTAAAACACTAAAGACATCACATTTGCAATGTCGTAACATCAAGATTCAATGTTGCAACATCGACACTCAGCATCAACAACATCATAGCAATGTCGCGACATCGCCAAGACATTGCAAATAGAGGAAAAACACAGCAGCAAGGTCGCAACATCGCCAAGACATTGCATGGACATCCTAAACTGATAATGGTCACACCAATTTCTCAATGTCGTGACATCATAATTCAACCACAACATTGCAGAGCCAATGTCGTGACATTACGACGACATTGATACGACATCACAATGGACTACAACATCCAAGAGCAATGCGAGACATCACAACTCAATGTTGCGACATCATAACTCAATGTCGCGACATCATATCTGAGAAGAAAAGGTTGAAACATCATATCTTCAATGTTGTGACATCACCACGACATTGACTTATCACTCAAAATTCAGAATTGCCCAAGAAAACTTTCAATGTTGCAACATCATATTCAACTCATGAAATAATACCGCTGAGAAACGTTGATATTGTTAATATATTACTATGACACCAGGCAGATTCTTCCTCGGGCCAAAGTCTCTCGATGCCTCACCTCGCTTCACCCAAGACCCGAGCCTATATGTGAACTCTTTAGAGTAGTTTCCAACCTCTTTTCATATCTAGTTTTGTGTTCTTTTCGAAGAGCTGCCCTTGTATATAATTTTATTTTTATTTGTTTAGTTTCTTTTTATTTTAGTTTTGTTTCTAGATTTTTTTTTCTTTCTTTTAGGATTAGGATAGTGTATATGAGCTGGATTGATTGACAATCGATGCTTCATTTCTGTGATGCCCCATACCAGGGGGTCCCGTTGACCAATCGTCAACCCTCGGAAATACTACCTTAGGTAATCGCATACCTAAGCTTTGATACCAAACTGGTATCAAATACCAGTGGATACCGAGTAACTCGATGCCAACTCGATACGTCCCATTTACCGAGATCCATTATCCATATTTAAGTCACAAATATGCGAATATTACATTTTAAATAGTTCACAAAAGTTCAATCTCGACTCTCTTACCATTATTACATATCGAAACTAGATTGTTCCACAATTTTACCAAAAGATTTACCAAGGCCACATGTTGCCCTTCTTCACAATTACTGCCTTGAATGAGCGTCGTCCACTGGTTTACACCCTGCACTTGAAATGTTTTCCCATAAAGGGTGAGCCATGCTTAGTAGAGAATATTTCCTACAAGGGCTACTCCCCACCTAAGTGAACATGCAATGGTCATGTTCCACACGTTCACATTCACAGTCCAAGTAAAAACATGCAATTTCTACTATGGAATCCTACATGTTATGCCATGAAATGAGATGAGACTCAATCATGTACCATGCCCCGAGTCCTTACTGACTCCCATCATACCTGAGTCCTTACCGACTCCCATCATATCCGAGTCCTTACCAACTCCTATCACACAATGTCGAGGCCCATGCATGATAAAATCCATCATTTTTGGATTACATACAATGATCATTTTACAAAACAAATTAATTTTTTTTCAAACTAAAATCTTTTTGAATGTTACACCTCAATAATCATTTATATTCAAAACTCATGTGTCTTTTTATGGGTAGCGAATTTTTGGTGTCACATTGCAGGCTTCTCACACTTATACACTTTTACAGGCTTTCACCTCTAGAAATATGTCTAACCACACTAACGGGTCTTTCACCCAAGGGGATGTCTATCCCTGCTTGCTATTACCCGACACAAGTTTTCTTTACCACTTTATTCAACCATGTGACTCTGTTGGACTTCGTCCTACTTGTCCGAGCCCACCTAATCAAACACCAAACGCAGTGTTGATTCTTCAACCATGCACTCACACCCATTCAATGCAATATCCCCATGCATATGCAATTGCATGTTATATCATGCCACATGTATAATGAATGCTACATGGACAACACAATCCACACCACTTACCGAGTGTCATGGACAATCACATCACCTACATATGACTTCCATACATCATTTCATTCATGTCAATATATCATGCAAGCATATATCAACATCCACATACGACATATCATTCTATGTTCAAACAATGACAATAATAATCAAGCTTCATGTAATGGCTTATTTTCTACATGTCAATATGATGAACACACATATTTACATCCAAACATGTCACTATTAGTCAAGCAATTACACTCTCAAACAAATCATAGAATGGCCCCGAAGCAAGCCATAAACAATCACAAATTAGACCACGAAACCGACCCAAAACAGGTCATGAACACAGGTCTCCACAATCACAAGCTCGCCTAGGCGTAGCCTACCATTGCCTAAACGAAGTGGTTCATCTAGGAGAGCAACACTCTCGCCTAGGTGGACCAGAAAGTCCACCAATTTCATCATCGGGTTCACCTAGGCATGCATACCTTCACCTAGGCGAACCTTCCCTTCACCTACGTGAAGACTCCTTCTTCTTGGAGACCCTGTGTCCTTGCCTAGGCGAAGCTCAGCTCGCCTAGATGAAGGACACCCGACTTAAACTCGAATATCCGACCATTTTATGGCCTAAAAATGTTAAAATAAACCAAGTAAGAAGAATTCCCTACATCTTGGAGCGTAGAAGAATCCCTATGAAGCCTCATAGACACTTCCTAATCCCAAAACCTTTGATTTCCTGAACTCCTCACTCGGATCCTCTGCAAAATCCCGAGTTTTCGGTACCCACACGTAGCCCTCGTCGATGCGATGAACTTTCATTCTTGGCCCTACGATCTTCAACCGACAGAACTCCATAGATCCTGGAAGGAAACTCTTGGCTCTCCTCTTTCTCTGTTCTCTCACTCTCGCCCTTTGGCCCCTTTGTTCTTACTTAATTTTTATGTTAAGGGAGTGGTCCAAGTCTTGCCACGTGTCCACACTTGCTCGGGTCCGATTTTGGCCCAAAGCGATTTATTTCCTCTCAATTCAACTCCACATTACTTTCTATGAACTTAACTCGCTTACTTCAACTTCCGAGATTTTCGTGAAAACTTCGCCTCAGAGTCACCGACACCCGACACTCGAAAAACGCAAAATTATATCTCTAATTCACTAAATTGCCTATAGGTAACTAGATTTTGTGGTATTAACCAATCTGAGGCTTCATTTTTATCATCCATGATCTAAAAAATTTCTAGGTTTCAACCTATACTATAGTGGCAAATTACCGTTTTGCCATTTTTCAGAAAAATTCGATTTTTCTCTAGTTTTATAATTTTTGTATGAACTTTAATGAAATCTGGAAATTTTCTGGAATTTGTTTTACTTCTATTTTAATCAAAATTTCAATGAATTTGTTTGATCAACTAGTTATTGTTATTGATGATCCAGATATGGAAGGTTAAGCTCCCTTTGGGAAAAGTTTACTATTTTTTATTATTGTTTGTAATATTTTAATGCTATTTTATGAATGAAAACTAAAAGGATTTAATTGGCATTGCTCTTATATTGAGCTATTATGAATATTGGTGTTCTATACCCAGAAAGAGCTATATATGTGCTCTAATTTCCAAGAATCCCCTTAAGTGACTGTTGACCAATTTTTCGACACGACTACCAAAGACTAACTAAAGTCCCCGACAATGGCGCCAAAAAAACTTGTTGAGACCAAATGATGTATATATGAAAATATGGCCAAGGGAGTGAATGTGGTAAATACTAAAAAACAACTTATTTTAAAAAGTAAGTGTACTAAAAAACTGAAATGAAAAGTATTACCAACCTCATCATTTTTCTGCAAGTGCACAAGTCATACAAGAAATAAAGTCGACTCTAAAAGTCCAGGATATCGTATAGGATTGGAGGTTCTCTTTAATTGGAATTTAAGCACCTTGATTACAAGGGCTCTTCACTATTTAGGCGACCAAATAGGAAGTAGAATAAAATCAATTTAACTAAAATAATAACTTATTTAAAACTAATCAACTAATTCTAAAATCTATCAATCAAACAACTACTAAAGTGTAAAAGGTATGAAGAGAGGCACTAGAGATGGTGATAATCATTTAACAATCAATTTCCATTTCCTTGAAAGCGCAACATTTATGAGTTGAATGCTAGATTTGTCCGATAGCAATGTAGTATAGCTTGGATTTCTCCATACACCATACATTTCACTAATTAGAAATCCATGTTCCTTCCAGAGACATGAGTCTAATCAATTACTTGTAGAACGTAATCCTCTTTCTAAGATTTTGGTATTTTTCCTTTTCAATACTTCACACCTAAATCTTAAGACTGAAGAATTCTTACCCCTATAGACAAGATTATGCAAGCCTTCTCTAATCTAATTGTTATCTCGTCTTTCAAATCTAATAAAATTTTCTATCTCCTTGATTATATCTTTGCGTCCTTTCATCGGACTAAGGAGGAAGCCTCGATAAACTAAACTTATACATCATCCAATTAATCCTCACACCATGAGTAAATTAGTTACCTATCAAATTAATTTTTTAGAGTTCATTAGTTCCATAATATTAGTCTAATATACCCACCAGTAATTGCTCCATACTCTCAGGATTCTCCATCTTTATGTCACTCAGAGGGCCTCCTGGAAATCAGAGCAAGATATAGCCCTTTTTATGGGTATAAGCTACTAATATTAAGAACAATTCATTATATGAAAAGTACCAATTATATAAATTCAGTCTTCAATCCCACAAAATAACTGAGAATATGCAAATTTGAATGTTCAATAATTAATCCCCGCCCCTAGAAGAGGTTTAATGTTCCATTACTGGATTCCAATCATCACCAATCAAATAACAAGTAAGAAAATGAAGAAAGAAATCAAGAGACAAGGAGTGAGAGAAAAATCGAAATTTTAATTTCAATCTTTGTTTGAACAATAATTAAATCTTAATCTATGATGCACAACACCGAAATCTCTTTAATACAAATAAAAATATGCTCTAAAACTACTCTAAGATCTACTAAAAATTAAAATGCTAAGCTAAACTAAAAAGAAAATAGGCAGTTTAGAGAGAGAAACCCCATGAGAGGTGTTCTCCCACCTCCCCGTTGCTTCTAAAAACCTAAAAAAAAGTATTTTATAGTCCTAGGTGAAATAGGATTGAAAACAATACAAAAGAGCAATTTTCGAGGCTTAAAAAAAAGGCCCAAGGTTTTGCCCTAAGCTCTGTCACGACAAAATCTGGGTTTGTCACAACAGAGTTTGTTGCTAACTCTGTTGCGACAAAATCTGGGTTTTTCGCAACAGAGTTTGTTGCTAACTCTGTTGCGACAAAATCTGGTTTTGTCGCAAGAAAGCTTTGTAGAAACAAAATCTGGTTTTGTCACAACAAAGCTTTGTCACTGGATTTGTCATGACAAAATCTGGTTTTCTTGTGACAGATTTTATTGCTAACTCTGTTGCGATAAAATTTGGTTTTGTCAGTGGCTTAATCGCGACAAAATCTGCTAAGGGGCTTGTTTTCTTCTCTAACTTGTTGATGACATAACTTCTACGTTTGAACTCGGATTTGGGTGTGCAAGGTGTCGTTGGAAAGCTCTTTGAATGAAGAATATAACCATGGGGAAATTTGTATGGTACAGAAAAATTCATCTTCTCGATGGCGCGCTGTGAGACACCCGGTTGGCTCTTCTTTTGTATATATATTGCTCATTTCTTGCCAAATCACTTACTTTTCATCAATAATCCTACAAAACCAAGTTTGGAGGAAATGTTATGAGTTTTACATGAATATGAATATAAAATGCTTAAAATAGCATGTGAAATGAACTCAAAACATAGATGAGTTTTACACTCATCAATGACATAGTGATGGACGACCTAAGAGCAAAGAGCAGCCACTTAGGGGTATATTGTACTGATATTCATTAAACTAATGAATTCTAAAGATCACTTTGATGCATAACTAGTGAAGATCTAACCTTTGATTTCAAGGTTCCATCCTAGGTGACAATAAGAGTGTGTTTCGGAGGAGTAAGATCTGCCTATTGATTTATCAGTTTAATCTTTAGAGGTTTTACCTCAATTGAATAAAATAATCTCAATCCTATGTTAGCTAAGATTCTAATCAAGGAGAGAGAGCAATTTAGTTGAATTGATGGCTAAGGTACCAATTTTATTGAAGAAGGCTTGCATTTTTTGTCGATGGGAGCAAGTAGTTTCCAATCCTAAGAGATGGTTGTGAAGTAATGAGAAGGAAAAAAGTCATATCTTAAAGAGGATCAAGTCCTAAAAGTAGCTTTTTAGACTCATTAACCTGGTTTAGGAATATGGTCATCTAGAGAGTGAAATGTGTAGTGTCAGGAGGCATTCCAAGGCTACACTACCCTGCTCTTGGGCAATTCTAGATTTTATGTCCATAACTTTATTTTTCTTTATGAACTTTGCAAATTGATAATCATAACACTAATTTCATTCTTAGTGTTATTTCAGTCCAGTGAACTCTCTAATCTATGTATTTTATCATTCCAATGAACTCTCTAATCTATGTATTTTAGAATTTCTTTACTTCTTTCATTCAATTTATTTTAGAAGTTAAATCCATCCTGGAAAATTAAGGTTTAAATAGTGAGGATCTTGAGTAGTAGGGGTAGTTGATCTTTAGATTTTCCAATCAATCCCTGTGGGAATGATATCTAGACTTAAAAAATCCACTTTATTACTTGGATGACCTATGCACTTGCAGTGATTTAGACCAAAACCAATTTTAATTAAAAATTATTACATACACATCAGAAAATATACTTTATATACATGGTCAACATCAAGTTTTTGGAGCCGTTGCCGGGGATTGAATTAGTCTTTGGAAGCTGTGTTGAAAGTTTGGTTGATCATCACTATTTTGGTCTTTAACAAGTTTTTGGCGCCGCTGTCGGGGAATGAATTAGTCTTTGGTAGCTATGTTGAAAGTTTGGTTGATTGTCACTATTTTACTTTATAACATGATGTTCCTCCTTTTTTTTTTCAATGATTCTCTCTTTCATGCCCTATCACTTTCTATTTATAGACTCATTAAATGTTAGGCCAAAATTCTAGGTAGATTTGTGAACTCCAACACAGGCCCAGTTGGGTTCATTATCGCGACAATGGTAACAATGTCACGACATTGCAGCAACAGTCTTTGTCATCAGGCTTTGTTATGGCCTTGGCACGATAATGTGGTTTAACATTCCTCTTAGATGGTTATCGTGACAAACTTTTTATTGTTGCGAAAAACTTTCTTTTCCATTTGCTTAATATTGTGTTGCAACAAAGCTGTAAAATTTTGTGACAAACTTCAGCTAACTCCTTCTCATAATTTATGCGACAAATTTTCAAATGTCGCGACATTTTTTCCTTGTCTTGCACCATTGATCTCTAAAGGGTTTGTTGCAACAAACTTTTCTATGTCGCGACATTACTTCTTCCTTCTGCCCTTTTTTTTTGTCGCAACAATCATTTCTATGTTGCGACATTCTTCCAATGTTTCTTCAGGAATTCTTCTCATCTTTTGTCGCAACCATGTTCTGCTACCATTTGCCTTGTTGTTTGTCACGACATAATTGTGAAATGTCACGACAGACTTTTTCTACCTTCTTCACATAATATGTCGCGACAAAGATTCAAATTTCATGACATTCTTTCAATTGTCTTCTGCATTAACTATGTCGCTACAAATCTTAGAAATGTCGCGACAAAGTTTCTGCTACCTTCTTAAGGATTCTTCTAAATGTTTGTCGCAACAGGGATCCGATTGTTGCGATATTTGTTTTGCTAATTGCCTTGAGTTTTTTCACGATGATGATGAATTTTGTCACGACATTTTGCATTTCCTATCTTGGTCATTTTTGCTGCATTTTCTTGCTAATTTTGCTTCTTTTGCATTAAATCCCTACAAAATAACAATTCGGGTGAAGATTCCATAATTTTGCATTGAATTGAACTTTTAAGTCTCAAATATACATGAAAAATAGACTTAAAAATGTATGAGTTTCATGCTCATCAAACTCCCCCAAACTTAAAGTGTTGCTTGTCCCCAAGAAAAGAAAAGACTCATTGTTTGTCCTTAAACAGTTTACACTAATTTTAAGGACATTTTTTTCTTTTTCAATCATCTTTTTAAAAATATCAACAATCTGGATTCAGTGAAACGTCAGTTGTGATATCAATTCCATCTAAGCTTCAATTCAAGAATCCCAAAGATTTTCAATTTAGACCATTTAATAAACATGTAATTCATAAAATGCAAACATATACAGTCCTTGACCTTTGATGTGAGAGTGCTTGTTGGTCTTCCCTTTATAACTTATTTGCAGGTTAGGTAGCCTTATGAGACATATTGTAAAGAATGGTTGTCTCATTAGAGTGACTTAGGTCCCATAAGTTTGTTGGTCATATTACTCTCCACTAATTTAGGCATAACACCACCCTCGAGATCAAATAGATCGTTTAGGCTTGTAATGTATGGCTTAGGCATTGGGTAATTGACTGGACATTTAAGGCTCAAGTTCACCCAAAGTGTGCATACTGTTCAACATTTTGCCTTCAAATTTCTCATCCTTTCTTTCTCTACTAAATACATCCTTAAAGCTCCTCCAAACTTGGTTTGGTGCATCTTGTAACATATTCTCCATTGTGGCCTTTTCTTTTTCCACTTTCTATTTTCAATTTTGTTCCATCATTCCATAAGCTCTTTTCTTTTCATTTTGTTCAAGGTTTAGGGAATGGTGCAATGTTTTGCCTTCTTAAACTTTCTACCATCCTTAGCAAGCTTTGGGTCAATAATTCCCCTACCAATTGGCATTAGGGTATTAGGTGTAGAACACCCCTAAGAACTTATTGGCTCAAGGGAGGAAGTCTACAAGGCAAAACACATTCCCCCTTGAAACTATATTCTTTTTAGCTTCTCGGTTTTCTGTTGTGCACCTTCTTTAGTATATTTTTTCTTAGTCTATTTTCCTTTCACCTCCTTAATTCTCATTCTACTTCTCATTCTAAAATTTTATTCCCCCAATCTTGTCCTCTTTACACTTTTCATGCACTATTTTTGCAATTTGGGCAAACAAAGGGTTCTTTACTAAAGGAAGGTTAAGGTCTTTCATGTGGTTTTAGTGATGAAATTGGCATTAGACTCAAACAAGGTACTAAGGTATATACATACATGCATATGCATATTACAGGGTAGGCTTTGAAAGGTACAAACTTTCCAATGATGGCCTAAATCATTTTCTATTAGTTGTGATGCCTAGGATTTTGCCTTGAATAATAATATAACAAGTTCTAGGAACCTTTGAAACTTAAACTTATGATAAATCTAATAAGGTGTTCCTGACCTAAGCATAATCAGTTTTCAAGGTACTGATGACCAATGTGCATATTTTCAATGATCTTATGAATTGTATTGTTCAAGCAAACTAAAGTTATCAACTTTATTCACATTATCATCAATTCTAAACCTTAAGATCCTAAAATTTCAGCTTATTTGTCATTGACGTCACAACTTTTCAATTATGTTCAACTTATCTTACCCAATTTCATCTACAATTTGTTTTGTTTGGTTCCTAAAAAGGTTATTGTGCTATATTGACATTCAAAAGTTCATTTTGGTTTAATAATACTTTTCAATACAATCATCATAGCACAAGCAACTCAACAACAATCATTCCAATTCATCCAAACAAAAAACTCACAATCTTCAGTATTCAGAATATGTATTCAATTGCAAAAATATTCAATACTAAGGCACAATAACATACATTCATAAAAGAGATTTCATTTTATTCATCAAAAAATTATAGAGAGCATTCAAATGAAACATTTACACACAAGAAATTCATTTCTTCTTAGGCTTTACTAGGGACTTTGAAGGTTCCCTTGGAGGTTTGGATCATTTGGAATAATTCTTGGAGGTACAAAGGGTATTTCTTGTTTTTCAGCAAGCTAACTAAAGAGTATTACAAGGTTTTGCACATCTTGAGGTACAATGGTATGAGGTACCATATCAGAAATTCTGATATGAGTCAATGGCACTTCTTTTTCCCTGAAACTATTGTCATTGCCTAGTTTAGGATTTCTGCATTTGCCTTAGTCAGTTTACACTACCTCTTTCCTATTGACTCCAAAGTTCCCCTCATATTTATCTGTTCTTGTGTCATCAACCTCATACTCTCACTACAGAAGTGCAATCTGTTCAACCATGCTTGATCCTTGGAAGCCAAAGACTCTTGGATTTGTCTATCTCTTCTTTCCAGCATTCTTGCCAAACTATCATCCCTTTCATTCAGCTCTTCTCCAGAATTGATCTCTTTCTTTGATGGCTTCTTCCATGAACTGGTCCCTCTTTCTTACCTCAACATTAAAATATTCACCTCTTAGTTGAAGTTAAGCTTTTAACTGGTTGTCTCTCTCCCTCTGTCATATTCTGCTCCATCTTTGTCATTATTTCTATAAGCTCGCATCGTTGCTCTGCAGCTCATCTTGTTCATACCGTATTCTCTAACATCCGAGACAAGTTCCACTCAGTGGCACTTCTTTTCTTTCTTCTATTGTTTCATTGTGCTCTGACCATAATTGCCCGCTTCACCCGGGGCTCTCAATGTCTTTTGCCCTTCTTCAATTTCGCACCTTCCTCGCTCTCGTTGGATGGAGGCTCTGCATGGCGCAAGGGTGGAGCGGAGAAGTCTTAGAGAATATTTCTTCTTTTTCTCTGTCAAAGTCCACCCTTCCAAGTATACACAATCTGGTTATGGTAGAAGGGCATGGGATGAGACCTCTGTAGTTGCTGCAATAGTAGTTGTATATGGACTTTTCTATTATCTTCCCCACATCCATTTTGTAACCCTTCAAGATGGCATACAACAACACTGCTTCTTCCTTTCGCACTATGCTTAAGTGCTTAGAAGGCATCAAGACTGAATTGAGGAAGTAAAACTAAACTTTGGCTTCCTCAGTTAGTGACCCTCTAGCAATAAAGTTAAAGGGGTTCTTCTTAGTTGCATTCCATTTGCCTTTCCTGACAGTGAGCAACTCCACGATCTTCTAGTCATTTGGGTCTTTCTTTAACTTCTTGAACTTAGACCCATGCTTCTACTCGCTCAACCTAAATGCCTTGTTTATCTCCTCCCTATCAAAGGAAATCCATTTTCCCTTGACATAACATATCTTCTCCTTCCTCTCAGCCATGTTAGAGTAAAACTCTCTCACCAGAGCAACATACCCAACTGACTAGTGCTCACACAGCAAACTCCATCCTTTCTTCTCAAACACTTCTTTGAATGTTGGGATAAGCTGCTTGAAACCTCTTTCACCAATGAAGTCTTTCTTCATCATTTTGTTTTGCATGACTTCATATGCTTTATTTGATACCAACTCATCCATCTTAGCTTCCTTATCTTGCTCATTCTCTTTTTCTTCATTCCTCTTCCTTTTTCTCCCTTCTTCAGTTGGTGGCTCTATTTCGGTTCTTACTTCTAGCACACTCTATTCATTTTCTATATTCTACAACTCCAGTGTTGCTTCTTCTTCACTTCCAGCATACTTCTCTATGATTTTGTTCAAAATTAGAACCAAAATCTACTGTTTAAACATTGTCGATAGCTGGATTAAGTTTAGGGTTTTGAAAGGAAAGGAAAGGTTCTAGAGCTCTAATGGTTTGAGAGAAGATGGTATTTCAAATTCAAAACATTTGTAGGACTAGGAATATGTTGCGACAATTCAATTGCCATGACAAAAACTTCTATGTCGTGACAAAACAATAGTTTTGAAGTCTAAAAATTATGTCACAACACAAAATTTGGGAGTGGAAAAACATAATTGTCGCAACAAAAATTTCTATGTCGTGACTAATAAATGTCCTTGAGGGCTATAATAATGTCGCAACAATGGATTTTCATGCAAGCTAATGTCGCGACAATATATAAAAATGTCACAACAAAGTTTTAGACCTCCCAAAGTTAACTTTTGTCATGACAAAGGTTTTAAATGTCCCACCCTCAATACACAATGTCACGACAAACTTGCTTTAAACTGATAAAGGTTGGACTGGCCTTTGTTGTGACAAATTGAGATTATGTCGTGACAAAACATGAATTTTCATCAAAACCACCACTTTATTACAAATTTTGAGCTTTACAATCATTTTAACACACCATACAACATGCAATTCATTTCAATCACTCAAATCATGCTTTTGAATACAAATTTAACAATGAACAAAGCATCTGAATTCATGAAATGACAATAAAGTTCAATTTTCTCAAATCTTCAACTTATGCAATTGTATAGAAAATAAAGAAATTGACTAAGAAAACTAATTGGAAATTTCTCACATGATTGTTGAGCATGCTTTTCTCTTCAAGTACAAAATTTCACTCATTACTCAAAGCTGCTCAATGACAATATCATCATCTTAATAATAAGCTTTCTTGACCTGCAAAACAGTAAAAATCAACTAACATAAAAATCAATCTTGAAATCAAAACTTCAAAAACCACTGATTAATAAAAAACAAATGGAAAATGGAAAATAAAAATTGCTTGGGTTGCCTCCTAAGAAGTTGCTCAATTTTATGACTTTAGCTAGACATTGCTGCAACATGTTCTTTTTTCTGCAAATTCTTCAACAACTCAAATCTAAGACTGTTCCTCATTTAGAATTCCTCCAATATAATGTTTCAACCTTTGGCAATTCATTTTAAACTCATTCCTTGAATCTGATCTCAGTGTCACTGCTCCAAAAGGTGTAACTGCAATTACTGTGTAAGGACCACTACACCTTGATTTAAGCTTTCCTGGAAAAAGCATGAACCTTGAGTTATATAGTAAGATTAGCTTTCCTACTTTGAACTATTTCCTCATAATTCTCTGATCATGCACCTCTTAGTCTTGTCTTTATAGATTTTGACATTGTCATAGGGATAACTACCCAAATAGTGTTGTTCCATAGTCTTAACACTCCGGGTTTTGAGCACTTTTTGTGTAGTAATCAGCCAAATTGACCCAATTAGCAATGCTTCTGATAAAATTTTATGGCAATTTTTGTAGTTTTGATAGGCTATATATATATTGAAGATAAGGATCCAGTGACTGCTATGAAGAAGTCAATTGAACTTAGAGATGCCGCACTGTGGCTTTAAAAATGAAGAGAATTGCATAAAGCCCTTGCCAATTCAGCAGGGTCATAATTTCAGCAGGTCAGCGAAATTTCGCAGGCTGCATTTCGCAACCCCCGCAAAATTTCTCTACGCTACCGAATTTCATAAATTTTGCACAATTTCATACACTTTTATACAATTCCATTGCCTTATGAATTTTCGCACTGTGAAATTGCTGGGAATTTACCTACCATTCTTTTTTACTTTTTGTCTCTCTTTTTTATTTCTTCCAAAATTATCCCTATTTAATAGTTTCTCACTTTTGTTAATTTGCACTTGTATACAAAGATGGGCTTCTTGAAATGCCGCAGACGTGACTTAATGAAGATGATTTGATTTTTAACAAGATTGGATTTATGAAGATTGGCCGAAAAGCCTGACATTTTCTTTCTTCATTTTCTCATTTTCTTTTCTCTTTCTCACTAGCCAAACACCCTCTAAGGATGATTTCTCAGAGGATGAGTGGCTAAAACCCCTCTCTCCTTGAAGTAAAAGGCCACTAGGTAAAGGATCCTAAGGCAAACTAAGGGTTTTCATGTTTTTCACACAAGTATTCACTGTAATTACTATTCTTCCCTTCAACTTTATGTTTTGATCCCTTTGAATCACCTTGAATGGTTAATATTTGGTAAGCTTTCAAGGCTCATTAGATGCTTAATGCTAGATCCAATGATGTTCATTATTTATCATTTATGAGCCATGGGAAGGTGAGTCAAGGAGACGTTTGTTTTCATTGACTGAGAGCATTAATGGGCAGTGAATGTCATTTTCAAAGATATGTAACGAGGGTCAGTTTTTATAGCTAAATGAAGAACTATGTGTTATCCTCCCCAATATGAGGTAAAGACTTAAAACTCTTTTTATTTGCCTAAAGAACTCAAGGTCATCTCGATACTTCAAGGGACCTCTTTCCACATTCTAATCTATTTTATTTTCAATGATAACCATTAAAACCAACCCCTTTTTATCACAACCCCAATATCCAAACTACAATCGCTAATGTAAACCTTAGTATTAGTCATTTCTACGAAGAAAACCCATCCCTGTGGACAATCCTAGAGTCGCTATACTATAGTAGAAATGCTACGGGAGTATGAGGTATTAGGTTATAAATTTTGTTGATTTAGAATACCCTACGAGTTGCGAATCACATAGACTTCATTTCTTAGTTCTTCTAGTCTATCCATCCTAAAAGGCCCTTCTCCTCGCGCCTCGAAGTCAAACACTCTTCGACGCTTCACATACCAGATTTCAAAATTTCAAGAGGAGAGACAGACAAGTTTTTCCAAACACAATCCTATAAGGAGACATCCTAATAGAAGACTTGTAAGTAGTCTTGTAAGCCCACAATGCATCATCTAGCTTTATTAACCAATCTCTTTAGCTTGTATTCACCGGCCTTCTCCAAAGATATTTTTTATCTCCCTATCGATATCTCAGCCATCTATTTAATCGAGGCAGGTAAGCCAAACTGGCAGCATATCTACTCCATATCTGCTCAAGAGTTTTGCAACAATTTTTTAGCAAATGGCTTCCTCATCACTAATGATGGATCCAGACCACATCTATTCAGATATTCTCAACAAACTCTACAACTATGTTAAGCATCATTTCTAAGACAAGCATTGGATTTAACCCATTTGGATTCATAATCCACATCAAAGAGAATTTATAGATTTCCAAATGAAGGTGGGAAAGGTCCCATGAAGTCAATGCCCTATACATCATAAATTTGCACCACTAATATTCATTGCAGAGGCATCTCATTTCTTTTCTTTATATTGCCTATTCTCTAACATCTTTCATAATGCTTGACCTATTCAAAACTATCTCTGAATAAAGTTGGCCAATAAAATCATGATTAAAGAATCTTCTAGGTTGTTCTATCTCCTACAAAATGACCTCCATATGGTGATGCATGACATTTATCTAAGATATCACCCCGTTTCAAATTCTCGTATACATCTCTTTGATAATCAGATATATCTTCTAAACAACAATGGATCACCCATATAAGGAAATCGCATCCGTCTCACTCTTTTATTGATATGAATCAGGCATAAGACACTACAGCAGTTTTACGATCAGCATACCATGGTACTTAAACTGCATTCAATAGCCAAGCCATCAGGAAGTTTCTTCTTCAATTTTTAATTCTTTCATCTTCTGAGATTCAATTATGGATAAGTGATCAGCTATCACATTATCACTACCCTTTTTATCTTTAATCTCCAGGTCAAATTCCTATAGCAATTATACCCATCTTATGAGTCTTAGTTTTGCATCTTTCTTTTTCATCAGGTATTTGATTACTTCATGATCAGTATGTACGATGACATGAGATCCTAATATGACAAGACCCGACCCGGATACCCTCCCCGGATTTCCCGAGTGGTCCCGCCAGTGAAGTCCCACTGTATAATCCCTAGGGAATATATAGGAACCCTGTCAAGGAAGGGAGTAACACCACATGTATTAATTTAATACCTAATTATACATAAATATATATAAAAAAAAACTTAACAATTATAAATGAGGTCTCGTAAAGTTCCATACGAATATCGAGTCATTTCCCCAAGAAAGACGGATTTTATACAAGTAGAAATGAATAAGTCCAATACAACAAACTCAGAATAGATAAATGCGATAGAGTACGACAGCTGTAGCAGAGAGAGCGACGCCATGCAAATAGTTCCATGAATCTATTCTGGACCTTAGGAATGATGAAACAATAATGTGAGATAATAAATCTCAAAGTGAGGGCATACTTATATGAAAATAACATTTTTATATTTCACTGTTCTCCAAACTTTCCGTCGACTCTTTTCAGAAGTTCCCGTTTAGAAACATTTCACAAACCCAACTTTACCCCAAGTCCAACATATGCAAGATCATGCTCAACAAATTAGCCTCCCAATGTTAAGAAAACATAATCCGAACCGCATACAACATAAAGCCAAGCACAAAACATGTATAGTCAAGTGATAAAATAACCATGAAATGCACCAAAACCATGAGTATTAAAATAGTTATACCACATTTAAAATCAATAACGCTCCATACCATAAACTAACGCTATACCGCATCATGTAATTTGAGCCCTAAACCGTCGGGTAAACCGACCTCACGTCACCGTGGCAAACCCAAAATACCAAACCGTCGGGTCAAACCGACCTCACGTCACCGTGGCAAACCCAAAATACCAAACCGTCGGGTCAAACCGACCTCACGTCACCGTGGCAAACCCAGAATACCAAACCGTCGTCAAACCAATTTCACGCCATCGCGGGCAAACCCGTATCACCAAACCGCCGGAACTCAAATCGACCACCGCTACGGCAACTTAATAAACCGCCTGTCAAACCGACCACGCAACGCGGGCAACTAATAAACCGCTGTCAAACCGACTCACGGCAACGTGGGCAACCAATAATAAACCGCTCCCATTCTCATGTACTTTCCAACAATACCGCATCAAAGTCACCCACAAATCTCAAGATCCACAACTTTTTCTTTTACAATAGTTTTTCAAGATAGTTTACAACCCCAATCCATGTACCCAAAATATCCAAACACCACCGACTATCCACTTAACACAAGAAACTTTCTAAATAGTTAAAATGTTAATAAAATTCATACAGAAATGATAACTTGTTTTATATGAAATCGAAAATCATGTTTGAATGCAAACGAACCATCTTATCAAACAATACTATGTAAAGTATTTAATCACAATAGATATATTATCAACACAATACCCCAAATCATTTAAAAGATATAAACCACTCACAAGACTATAGACGCTCGCCCCGCCCTCAAGCAGATCGCCTCCGCCTCGACGTGAGTGCTCGTCATAGATAAACTCCGCTCAGGCTCTAATAACCTAAACTAACAACCTTGGGGATGCCCTCAAGGCCTTAGAATAATCAAGTAGAACTATGAAACCATCAAAATCGACTGACAGTCCAATTACAAGGTGTGTCTTTGATAAGTCTGGACACTAAAATCGGGGCTTTTCAATTCGAGCTAATTTCGAAATTGAACCATCCAATAATTCCTAAAATATCCACCTACTAATACAACTTCAATTTTTCCAAATTAACCAATCGGTACTCCATTTCACCTAATTTCCTAATTACTCAAACAACCTAAAAATGGAAACCCAACCAAACGATGTCCAAAATTTACAAACCATCAATGGAAAGCCCAAGAGACTGTGAACTCATTGGTACAATTACCTTGGTCCAACAAATAAGCCATGGGTGGGCCTAAACCCGATCTGCTTCTACTATTTCGCTTTCAATGTAATCTCCAAACGGTATAAATCTACAAAAGGACCACGTAGTTGAGTTCAAGGTCCAAAAATGGTGGAAAGAAGCATGGGGTGGCCTCGAGGTGGCCGGAAACGGGCCGAAAATCACAAAACTCGTGTGAAAATCTGGGCGGCGTACCGCCAGTCAGTTCGGGCCGGCCGGGATCCCGGCGCCATTCGGCCGGGCGGTCAGTCGGTAATTTACGGCCGGCATCGCCCGAAGGCGGTGGCGCACCTGGTGGTCCGCTCGTACAGTAACCCGCCGGTGAGCTCGCCTGGTCCGATTACGCCACAAGCAGTGGCTACCGCCCAAAAGGTGTTCCCATTGGAGGTTTTTTCTAGGTTTTGGGAGCCTGGGCGTTGTTTTCGGGCTAGGTTTTCATTTGCATCATGTTTACGTTTATATAGGGTCTAGGGTCGCCGTAAAAATCCTTACATAACTTGACATCGAGAAGTGCTATCATGGAACTTAATGGCCGTAACTTTTTATCCGTAAGTCGGATTGTGACGTTCCGCCTGTCTATGAACTCGTATAGACGAGGCCTACGAAATGGTGTCTTAGTTAACCTAAAACTATTCCTCCTCGAAAAAGTCAAACTTGGTCAAACTTGGTCAAACTTGGTCAAACTTGGTCAAACTCAGACATTTGGTACGGTCAAGCATAATCCTAATTTCTTAAAGAAAATTTCAGCCCACTAAATTCGCCAGATCGTGTCGCGGAAGAGGTGGAGGGTAATCGGGCTCGCATGGTCTTCCCGCCCCAAGCCGCCCTCGACTAGGTGGTTCCTCCAAAGGACCTTCACTAAGGATATTGTCTCATGGCGGCTCCTTCTTTTTCTACCCGTGACCGTGACCGGCCGCTCCTCATAGGATAAGTCATCCTCGCCCAATCTCCGTGTCTCCAACACATGTGAGGGATCTGGAATATACTTGCGTAGCATGGAGATGTGGAACACATTATGGACTCGAGAAAGCTCCTCCGGTAAGTCTAATCTATAAGCCACTGGACCTACCCTCTCAACAATCTCAAAAGGTCCAATGTAGCGAGGACTTAGTTTCCCTCGCTTTCCAAAACGTACCACGCCCTTCCAAGGAGAGAGCTTCAAGAACACTCGATCTTCAACCTCAAACTCAAGATCCTCTTTCTTCGCTTGTCCGCACAACTTTTGCCTATCCCGGAGTCGCTTTCGCCTTGGCACGTATAACATTAACCTCGGCCCATCGTCGCCCCTGCGTGACAATCTCGTGATCTAGCAATTTTCTTTTGCCTGTCTCATTCCAACATAAAGGAGTGCGACATTGTTTCCCATACAGAGCCTCATAAGGTGACATCTCAATGCTTGAGTGATAGCTGTTGTTATAAGTGAACTCTGCTAAAGGTAGATACTCATTCCAATGTCCTTTGAATTGTAGTACGCATGACCTCAACATATCTTCTAAAGTTTGAATAGTCCTCTCGGATTGTCCATCAGTCTGAGGGTGAAAGGCAGTACTCAAATTCAACTTGACACCTAGTTCTTCCATCAATCTCTTCTAAAACCTCGAAGTGAATCTTGGATCTCATCGTGAGACGACGACACGGCACCCCATGCAAACTCACTATATGACTCATAAAGAGTTCCACTAGTTTCTGAGGGGAAAACTTCTCACGAATAGGTAGGAAATGTACGGACTTGGTGAGTCGATCAACTACTATCCAAATGTCGTCATGTCTCTGAGCTGTGGGAGGGAGCTTAAATACAAAATCCATTGTGATGTGTTCCCATTTCCATTCTGGAATGGGTAAGGGCTGCAGAAGTCCAGAAGGCTTTTGTCTCTCTGCCTTCACTTGTTGACAGATGAGGCACTTGGATACACTCGCAACTCTTTTCATCCCCCGACCACCAATAAAATTCTCAGTGTATGATACATCTTAGTGCTACCAGGTGCATAGCATAGGCTTTAACTATGGGCTTCATCCAAGATTTGCCTTAACTCTTCTCACCATTTAACACAAAGTCTAACCCATCACCAAGGCTCCATCGTGTCTAACAAAGAAAATCCGACTGTCCCCCCTTCCCTCGACTTTCTTTCATGCTCATCAAACAGGGATCTTCCAAATCTGTGCCTCTCGAGAATTTGATCTACAAGTATCTACGTAGTCTAAACTAGCAAAGTGCTCCCGAAACATGCAACCCCAACTCAACACCCAACTCTCGCAACTCAATCATCAATGGGAGTTGTATTGTCTGCATATAAGCCAAAGAGCCTGTAGACTTCCTACTCAAAGCATCCGCCATCACATTTGCCTTACCTGGATGGTAGTCAATAGTGCAATCATAATCCTTAAGTAGTTCCATCCACCTCCTTTGCCTTAAGTTTAAATTTTCCGTGGTAAACAACATTTAAGGCTCTTACGGTCGGTAACATCCGCAAGTCGCCCGCACAAGTAATGCTCCAAGTCTTCACGCTGTACCATCGCAACAGTTCCCAAGTCATGGGTAGGATAATTTAGCTCGTGCTTCTTTAACTGTCTGAAGCATACGCCACAACTCTCTTATGTTGCATCAACACACAACCTAAAACCTTGTATGAAGCATCGCCAGAAACCTCGAACCCCCTGCTGTCTCTCCGGTAATGTCAAACAGGGCCGATGTCAACTTTTCCTTCCGCTGTTTGGAAGCCATCCTCACACTTGGTCAGTCCACCTCAAATTTTACCCTTCCTAGTCAAATGAAGTGGTCCCGCTATTTTTTGAGAACCCTTCTATGAACCTGCGATAATACCCCGCTAACCCTAGGAAACTCCGCACTTCTGTCACCGTAGTTGGTTGCTCCCAGTTTGCCACTGCCTCTACTTTCTGAGGGTCCACATAAATGCCATCAGCAGAAACCACGTGTCCGAGAAAGCCCACTCGGCTCAACCAAAACTCACATTTACAAACTTGGCATAACTGACGCCAAAGTCTCGTAACACCAAACCCAAATGTCTCTCATGCTCCAACTCGGTTTTCGAGTACACTAGGATGTCATCAATGAAGACAATGACAAATCGATCTAAGTATGGACGGAAAACCCGGTTCATCAGATCCATGAAAACCGCTGGGGCATTAGTGAGTCCGAAAGACATCACTATAAACTCATAATGTCCATATCTCGTCCCGACGTCAGCTCTCGAATGTCGTGATTTCATAATCCTTAATCGATGGTACCCCTCGACCTCAAGTCAATCTTGGAGAACATGCATTCCTCGAGTCGAGATCAAATAAATCATCAATCTGAGGCAAAGGATATTTGTTACGAATGGTGACCTTTATCTCAACTCGCTCGTAGTCTATACACAACCTCCAAGTACCATCCTTCTTCACAAAGCCACACCGGGCGCTCCCAAGGTGAAGTAATTAGGCCTAATAAATTCCCATCCACCAGCCTCTTGTAGCCGAAATAGCCTTCAATTCTTTCAACTCGCTCTGGCCATTCTATAAGGTGGTAAAGAAATAGGAGTCGCACTGGGGACCAAAGCAATGGGAAAATCTACTTCGGCTCGAGGTGGACTCCGGGAAGATCGTCAGTGGAACACATCCAGAAGTCCCTTACTACTCGTACGTCTCTCTAATCTCAGTCAGAAATACTGAAAGTGTCAACTATATGAGCCAGGAAACCCCGAACAAATCTCTTCATAAACATCTAGCATAAATGGCGTAAATCAAACCTCGCATGTCCGCTTCCGCTCTCTATGTAAGACTAATACCGGTAGTCCCTTGCCGTTTAAATATTACTTCCTTGCGGAAGCAATCCATTGAAGCATAGTTTGAAGCAAGCCAATCCATCCCAAGAATTACATCCAACCCTTTGAGATCTATTAATATCAAATCTGCTTCCATATCTTGGCCCTCAATTGAAAACAAGCTACCCTTAAGCATCTGACTAGCCATGAGACTCCTCCCGTGGGCGTGAAATCTCCAAACCACATCCCAGCAACTGAACTGATCCGACTGCAACACACTCACGTGAAATGCAAAGGAGTGTAGCTCCCCGGTCAATGTGAGCACACGTGCATCGGGCCACAAAAAATAGATAATGTAATTGCCACAACGCCTGAGTGGCTCAGGCTCTCCCCGACCGGGTCATAGCATAGACTCGCCTCTCTAGCGGTGGTCTTCCTTCGCCCTCTACTCTAGCCGCTTCTGTAGATCACCGTCCATGCTAGGGAACCACCTCGAGGTCTCGCCCGCTCTCACAGATCCGCCCCTCCATGCCCACTAGCCCGCTGGAACTGAGCACCTGATCCTGGAACTCTAGTCTGGCTGGATCCTCGATAGGGGCAGTCCCTCCTGAAATGTCCTGTCTGCCCACACTGATAGCATGTATAATCCCACTGGCATGGCCCATCATGAATTCCCGCAAACATCACAAGCCGAACGGAGACTCCGCCTCGGGCCTCAGACTCCTCGAAAATACTTACCGCCACTACTCGATCAAATCCGTAACTCCTCGTGTCCACCAAACCCGCGACCGCTGGGGCACCACGCCTATCCCCACCGGATCCCCTTCCTCGCCGTCGTAAGATCCAGAGTCAAACTACTCCTCTTGATGATCCCCGACCGGGTTCCCCAAGACAATCCATCTGTAAGATCGACTTAGTCCGCATATCGGTCTCGTTTCTACCTCTAGAGCGCACTTCTCATCGACAGACACGTGGATGATCGGACTCGAGATACTTCAAAGCTATCGGGCTCCCAACCAACCCGCCGAGAAACCTCCTTCTTACCGACTTCATCCGCTACCAAATTTGGGCAAAACTGATAACTCCTCAACTCGCACAGACTAAAACCGTCATACTACTCGAGCGAGTGTTCGAACTCCAAATTCGGGTCTCAACAAAGGCCGGGGCAAACTCGCAGAAAGGTACTTTAAACTGCAGGCTCTCAGTGTGACGTTTCCTCAGTCCTCTCATACGCCCACCATTTCTCAGACACCTCCGAGCAGAACCCAGCCTATCCTCGACTGTCCCTTATCCGACACCGCATACCCTCGTCTGCACTTTCCTCAGGTCATCAAGCCGATGTGGCCACCATGCGGGGATCCGTGGCACCATCAAAACTCACATCATTCCCAAATTTACGAGCCCGATCAATCGTACTACCGCGGAACCCACTTTCCAGTTGATCGAGCCGTGACGCTTCGACAAGATTTTCCTATACATAGTGCACCAGAGCTTCCACCGGCTTTTCGACCTACGCCTACCTCTGGGCGCCATTAGGAAGAAGAACTGTTTTCAAGAATCAAAGAACAAAATCATCCCAAGATAAGGTTAGGGAAGGCATACAAAATCACTGTGATCTAGCCGTACAACAATGTACAACCCTAAGGAATTTAGGAAACCTGTGAGCTCGATACTCAAGTCGACAGATTCACCCGATACCCTCCCGGATTTCCCCGCGGTCCCAATAGTGAAGTCCCACCGTATAATCCCTAGGGAAGATACTTATGAACTCACCTTAAGGGATGGGAGTAAATACCCATGTATTAATTTAATACCCAATTATACATAAAGATATATAAAAAAAAAACCCGCAACAATTATAAATGAGGTCTCGTAAAAGTTTCATACGAATATCAGAGCGTTCTAAGAGTATTGTGGATTTAGAGGTACAAGTAGAAATGAATAAGTCCAATACAACAAACTCATAATAGATAAATGCGATAGAGTACGACAACCGTATGAGAGTAACATCAATTCAAGCGAATAGGCCCTACGAATCGGTCTGACCTAGGGAACAGATGAACAATAATGTGAGATAATAAATCTCGTTGAGCTGCATAGTTTATAAGGAAAAATAACATTTTTATATTTCAATGGTTCTCTCAAAACCTTCGCTCACTTTCTTGTAAAGTTCCCCGCTTAGAAACATTTCACAAAACCCAACTTTTACCCCTAAGTCCAACATACGCAGATCATGCTCAACAAATTAGCCAGCCCCAATGTTAAGAAAACATAATTCGACCGTATTAATAACATAAAGCCAAGCACAAAAATATATACACTGGCCGATAAAATAATCATGAAATGCACCAAACCATGAGTATTAAAATAGTTATACCACATTTAGAAAATCAACAACGCCCATACCATAAACCAACGCGATACCGCACTACGTAATTATCCTAAACCGCCGGTAAACCGACCACGCCACCGCGGCAAACCCAAATACCAAACCGCCGGGTCAAACCGACCACGCCACCGCGGAAAACCCAAATAATAAACCGCCGGGTCAAACCGACTACCGCCATCGCGGCAAACCCGTATCACTCAAACCGGTCGGGTCAAACCGACCACGCTATCGCGGCAAACCCGTATCACCAAACCGGTCGGAATCAAACCGACTCACAAGAATGTGGCAACTAATAAACCGCCGGGTCAAAACCGACCACGGCAACGCGGGCAACCAATAAACCGCCGGGTCAAACCGACTTCACTTAACGCGGCAACGCACAAACCGGCCGGTCAAACCGACTACCAACGCAACTAATAAACCGTTCCCATTCTCACATGTACCTTTCCAACAATACCGTATCAAAGTCAGTCCACAAAATCTCAAGATCCACCCTTTTTCATTTACAATAGTTTTTCAAGATAGTTTACAAACCCCTAACTTATGTACCTTAAAATATCCAAACACCACCGACTCATCCACGAACACAGTAAAACTTTCAAATAGTTAAAATGTTGACAAAATTCACATGAAATGATAACTTGTTTTATATGAAACCGAAAATCATGTTTGAAATGCAACCAACCATCTTATCAAAACAATATCTATGTAAAGTATTTAATCACAATAGATATATCAACACAATACCCCAAATCATTTAAAAGTTATAAACCACTACGCACATAGACGCCGCCCGCTCCCGCAAAGATCGCCTCCCGCCCAGAGTGCCCTGTAATATAGATAAAACTCCGCTCAGGCTCTACTAACTGAACCAACAACTTTAGGATGCCCCAAGGCCTTAGAATAACCAAGTAACTATGAAACTATCAAAATTGGATTCGACAGTCCAATTACAAGGCGTGCCTTACAGCCCGATACTCAAAATTGGGGCTTTTCTACCCGGGAGCTTAATTTCTAAATTGAACCATCCAATAATTCCTTAAAAACATCCACTTCATCAATACAACTTCAATTTTGCCAAATTAACCAATCGGTACTCTATTTCAGTCCCGACTTCTCGGTAATTACTCGAAACAACCTAAAAATGGAAACCCAACCAAACGATGTCCAAAATTTACAAACCACATATCAATGGAAAGCCCAAGAGACCAGAACTCATTGGTACCATTACCTTGGTCCAACAGTCGCTGTGGTGGCTGGAAAACCCGATCTAAGCTTCTCGCCGATTGCTTTCAATGTAATCTCCAAACCCGGTGCGAACCTGCAAAAAGGACCAATGCAGATGAGTCTGTAAGGTCCAAAATGGTGGAAAGGAGCTATGGGGTGGCCTGAAGTGGCCGGAAAATGGCCGAAAATCACAAAACCCAGGTGAAAAATCGGGCGGCAGCCGCCGTTCGCCGGAGTCAGATCCCGGCTCGGCTGGCGCCGGGCCGTAAAATTTTACTTACGCAGATCGCCCGGCCGCACAAGCACCTGCGGTCCAATACTGCGGTATAGTAACTCCGGCCGATGAGCCTCGCCCGTCCGATTACGTCACAAGAAGGGCTACTCACCCAAAGGTGTTCCCGGGTTTGGAGGGTTTTCTCTTAGGGTTTGGGAGCTCAAGTGTTGCTTGGGCTGTGGTTTTCATTCGTATTATAAGCTATGTTTATATATGGTCTAGGTCGCCAAAAATCCTGCATAACTTGACACCGGAGCAAGTGCTACTCGTTGAACTTCTAATGGCCGCACTTTTTATCCGTAGTTTGATTGTGACTTCTTCCGGTCATTTATGAATCGTATTTACAGGTCGAATGGTGGTCTCAGTGTAACCTAAAAACTATTCCTCCTCGAAAAATTCAAACTTGGTCAAACTTGGTCAAACTCGTATTATTTGGTACGGGTCGTTACATAATATCTATGGCTTGAACTTCTCACAAGAAAAGGCCATTGCTAACATTTCCTTCTCTATTGATGAGTAATTTTCTTGAGCCTCATTGAAGGTCTTGCTAGCATAATAGATGGCTCTAAAAATCTTCTCTCTTCTTTGTCGCAAAACTGCTCCCATTGCATAATCACTGGCATCACACATAATTTCAAACTCTTTGCTCCAATCTAGTGTAGCCATGATGGGAGCTATGGCCTATCTAGCTTTGATCTCTTCAAATGCAGATCTTCATGCTTCATCAAATTCAAACTTTGCATCATTTTCTAGCAGTCTGCATAGTGGTCTTGCAATTTTGGAGACATCTTTTATGACCTTCTATAAAATCCAGCATGCCCTAGAAAACTCCTGATTCCCTTCACTGTAGATGGTGGCATCAGAGTTCTTATCAGAGAAATCTTAGCTTGGTCAACTTCCAAGCCTACTGTAGGGATTTTATTTCCCAGGACAATACCTTCAGTCACCATAAAATTGCATTTCTCCTAGTTTAGGGCCAAGTTCTTTTCCTTGCACCTTTGAAGTACAATAGATAAATTCTCCAAAAGGTTTTCAAAACTAGACCCATACACAAAAAAATCATCCATAAATATTTCCACTAAATATGAGAAGATGGACATCATACACCTTTGAAAAGTAGCAAGTGCATTGTACAATCCAAATGGCATTCTTTTAAAAGCATAGGTGCCATATGGACATGTGAAGGAGGTCTTCTCTTGATCCTCCAATGCTATAGCTATTTGGTTGTAACGAGAATAGCCATCCAGAAAACAATAGTGAGGATGTCCTGCAAGTCTGTCCACTATCTGATTAATGAAAGGTAAAGGATAATGATCCTTCCTTATAGCAGTATTCAGCTTCCTATAGTCTATGCAGACTCTCCATCTAATAACAATTCTTATAGGTGTCAACTCATTTTCTCATTTCTAGTCACTGTAAACCCACCCTTCATAGGAACCACATGCATTGGGCTCACCCAAGGACTGTCTGATATAGCGTATATGAATCCTGTATTCAACCATTTGAAGACCTCTTTCTTTACCACTTCTTTCATAACTAGATTCAACCTTCTTTGGTGTTCAATAGAGGTCCTAGCATTCTCCTCCATGAGGATTTTGTGCATACAAGTAGATGGGTTGATTCCCTTCAAGTCTTCTACTGACCAAGCTATGGCCTCTTTGTGCTTTTTGAGAATCTCCACCACTTCTTTCTCTTTTTCAACTATCAGATATGCTATTATAATCACAGGTTTGGACTTTTCTTCACCCAAAAATACATATTTGAGATGTTTAGGAAATTCCTTTAGAATAAGTCCTTCAGAGCTCTTCTCCTCCTCCTGTATTTTCATTCCACTGCTTCTCAAATCATCAATCTTCTCTTCACTAATGGTTAAAACTTCTTCAGTTAGCTCAGCTTCTGCTTTCAGCTCTTCTTTATCCCTATCTTCTTTGTAAAGTGAACTGAATATGGATTCATCAAATGAGTTATCATTTAAATGCTTGTCATTCTCTTCATCAAGTAAATTAACAAAGTCTCAACCTCATACACTGCTTTCAAAGTCATGCCGTCTAAACTCTGATTCAAGTTCGCGACTTTTGTGCCAACTCTTAAGGTAAGCTCTCCCTTCTTGACATCTATCAAGGCTGCTCCTATGGCTAGGAAGGGGTCTACCAAGAAAAAGTGATATTTTCTTATCTTCTTCTATGTCAATAACCACAAAATCAACTGGGAAAATGAACTTCTCCACTTAGACAAGCACATCTTCCTGAATTCCTTCAGGTTGGGCCATTGATCTATCTACCATTTGTAAAGACATTGTGGTGGGAGTTAACTCCTCCAAACTTAATCTTCTTACCACTGAAAACAAGGCATCAGATTTATGCTTGCACTAGAGTCACACAAAGCTTTCACAAACTCATGGTTCCCAATTGTGCAGGGTATAGTGAAACTTCTTGGATCTTGCATTTTCTGTGGCATAAGCTCAATAATGGCACCACAGGCTGCGTGCATAAATTACCCACTCCACCTTTATCTAATTCCCTCTCTTCGCTTAATAATTTCTTTCATGAATTTTGCGATAATGTGGCATTCCGAGCTAATGCCTCAAAGAAAAGGAATGATTTCCAGCTTCTGAACATATTCAAGAACTGCATATTGACTATCCAAATTTTGATCGTCAAATTCTAAGTGAATGGGACAAGAGATTGCTAAGCTCTCACTTCCTCCTTCTGCACAGTATTTTCTATTGCCATTTCTCCCTGTTCTTTCAACAACTGGCTTTCATCTGATAGCTCATTTCTTCTTTGCCTCTTTTCACTTCTTGGTGAGCTCTAATTTCTACTTTCATTTCCATCCCCCGGTTGCTTTTTCTCAATCTCTTTCCCGCCTTGCAACTCTTTACCACTTCTCAATGTGATGGTCATATAGTCTTTTGGATTCTTTTTTGTCACTTGGGAAAGAATCCCTAGACTAATTTTGCATAGAAAGGGCCAACTGCCCTACTTGAGTTTCCAGGTTTTTCAAAGAGGCATTTTTTTTAGCCTGAAACGTAATTGTGTTTGCTTGAAAAACTACAAGTTCAGAAAACTTCTGCTCATGCAGATTCAATATTCTCTTGTTTTCAGACATAAAATTCAGCATTTTCTCTTCAAAAGACTGAGACCTCTTCTGTCCTTGAACTTCTCCTATCTGAATCACTTAATTTTGTCCTTGGACTTTGTTGTATTCCACCTCCATAAGACAAATTTTCATGGTTCCTTAAGGCAGGTGTGTAGTGGGTTGGTAGGTTGTTGTTTGGCTTGAAGTTATAGCTTTTGTTTCCATTAATACACTGAGCTTTTCCACCTAGTATGCACCTCATGAGATAGTCCCTCATCAGCAACATTTTTCTGCTCAACACCTTCCACAATTCCCACTTCATGAACTGAATGACTCTTTCTTTCCTGGTTGTTCATCCTATTCATAATTGCATCAAGCTTTGCTTCAATTGTTATCATTCTGTTTAGTTCCATGACACCTCCTACTCTCAACTTGCAACTGTTGAATACATAAAAGTGCAACATTTATATAGGATTTTAATACCCCTAGCTCATGTTTTGCTCTCATTTTGTGTAGAATAGGTGCCTTTGATCATTTCTAGTGTTTTCATGTGTGTGCAGTTTTTTCGAGTCCCGTGCACAATTTTTGTAGAGGTTTGACTCCAAAAAACAAATGCAATATTGGTCGTTGATGACGCGAAATTGCCGAGGCCCAGTAGTGCTAAGATTAAAGAGGAGCAGCCATGGAGGCAAATGTGGAACCGTAGTGTCACACTTATCTGCACCGTACCAACATGCACGAGGGTATGGGTACCCTGCATCACACTTTACCGGCACCGTACCACACTTACTAGTACTCGGTACCACACTTACCGGTGCACCATCAACATGCATTCGCGGGACTCAGAGCTGCACTTCAATCTTGGTGCAAGGGCACGCTCGTCTTTCGACCACCATTTCGAGATCACTAATGAGGATTGTATTTAAGGCCATTTAAGGGGAGAGTAGAGATATATTGGATTCTAGGGTTTGGTTTTAGGGGTTGGAGTTTTTCTCTCATCTTTTTCTAGGGTTTATAGAGTAGAGTACTTAGTTCTTCTTTGGATTATGAGTTTTTAATTACTTGTAATCTTTCAGTGTGTTTATATAACTCAATATTTTCTTACGGGATTATGTGCTTTTGATATCCCAACCTTGCAATAGAAGTGTTATTTCTCAAGTCACAATTACAATTAGTGTTTTATTAACCATGAATCGATTCTCAGTTTCAATGGAGTTCTAAACCCCCATGATAGGGTTCTAACGGTGGAAACTCGCCTCCTTCAAGGTAACAACCCTCAATTCCTCTTTTCATAGTTTCCACGATGGATCGCACAATGCTAAACACTTGCGGAAAATCTTATAAAACCTTAGTTTGGCATCTTCTTGACAACGTGTGAACGAGAGACTCTCGGTACACGTTGTGCTTGATCGCAAATGCAAGCTAAGAGTCCAAGAAAATCATCTAAACAAGTGTTTGTTATCGCTCAATCGTTCTTTGTCTTAAGGCAGGTTTCAGTTCAAAATTGTTGGCCTCAATAGGTGGCTGCTTAACTACTGAGTATTCTACCCTAATAACTAGCCTCTAGAAATCCTCCATCATTCTTTGCCTTGGTTGAGGTCTATCAATAGCTACTATAGGAATATTCCGAATACCTTCTCTTTGTTCTACCATGACTGCTTCTTCAATTACTCTCTCTTTCTTCAACTTTCTGAGTGTCCTTTCTATTTCAATGTCTAAAGGCAATAATTCAGCTTCTGGTCTCTTATGCATGTAAGAAGTACCTTAAATTGTAACACGCTGAAATCAAAGTGAGATCACTAACTCAATTGGAAACATATAAAGATATGCAACTAAGTCTACTATTTCCAGTTAAAACTATTTTTGAAATTTTTCTAAAAATTTGATAAGATATACAATTTTCCAAATTAGTAATTTTCTTTTTGATTGGAATATTGATCCTTAAACTTCTACTTCAATCCCCTGCAACGATGCCAACATTTTTTGATTTGATTCTATGCAGACCAAATTTTTATTTGAAACACTGCCACCAAAGACTTGTTCAAAATCCCCAACAGCAATGCCAAAAACTTGTTTGACTATTGAGGTTGTTTTCTACTATTTATCTATGATAAAATATTTTTTTTAAAAATAAATTTTCTCTAAATCACTACAAGTGCACAGGTCAACAAGTAATAAAGTTGATTATAAGTCCGGATATCATTCCCACATGGATTGGTGAGAAAATTTAAAGATCAATTACCCTACTACTCAAGTTCATCACTATTTGAACCTCTAACTTGATGAATGTACTAACTAGCATAACTGAAATAAAAGTATTTTTGTTAAATTTTCCTTAATGAAAAGGATATTCAAATTAAAAGGGATTAGAGGCTTCATTGAGATTTAACAACAATGGGAATGGGATCAGTGTTATGATCATCAATTTGCATATTGTTAAAAAACAATGTAGTTATGGGCTTGAATTCTATATTTGTCCATTAGCATATTAATATAGCCTTGGAATATCTCTTGACACTATACATTTCACTACTTTAAACACCATATTCCTAAACCAGGTCAATGGGTCTAAACATCTACTTTTAGGATTTGATCCTCTTTAAGAATTTGTTGTCTTTCCTAAAACAAGACTCATCATTCATTTCTTAGGACTGAAGTTCACTTGCCCCCATAGACAGGGTAACACAAGCCTCCCTCAAAGTAATTGGTATCTCACTTTGCAATTTGGTCAGAATAATCACTCCCATCTTATAGAAGCACAAACATTCTCTCAAATTGAGATAAAACCTCTAAGTATTAAACTAACAAATCAACAAATGGTCCTTATTCCTCGAGATTACACTTCTGCTATCACTCAGAAGGTAATCTTGAAGTCAGAGGTTAGAACATCACATGTGATTCATCAAAGTGATACTTAGAGTATATTAGTTCTATATATATATATATATATATATATATATATATATATCAATATATCATACCCCTAAGGTTACTGCTCTTTACTCTTAGGAACTCACTTCTCTGTGTCACTCAGAGGGGTCTTGGAAATTAGAGCACATATACAACTCCTTTCTAGGTATACTCTACTAATACTTAGAACAGTTCTTAACAAGAATAGTACCAATTATATCAATCCACATTCAGACCAATAACACATTCATTTTAGAATGTACTACAAATTAGTAATGATCAATGATCAAATCATTGGAAACTATAATCAAAACTGAATAAAATGGTTTCCAGAAATATTTCCAGTCTCCACTAACGTTCAGACATAAAAGAAGCTTGATATACAATGATCCCAACTCAATATTGCAGCTCAAATCAACAACTCTAATCCTCAAAACTGAAAATAAGAATTAAAATAAAAGAAAGAAAATAAAAATATGTACAAAAACTTAGTTTCTCTCCTCGTTCCCTGAAGATTGTTGTTCTCGATGATGTGCCTCCCTTTTTTTTTTTGATGATTCCCTATTTCGTGCCCTATCTCTTTCTATTTATAGACTCATTAATTGTTAGTCCGAAATTCTAAGTGGATTTGTGGACTCCAAGGCAGGCCTAATTAGGTTCATTGTCGCGACAATGGTAACAATGTCGCGACATTGCAGCTTCCGTCTTTGTCTTCAAGCTTTGTTATGGCCTTGTCTCGAAAATATGGCTTCACATTCCTCTTAGATGGTTGTCGTGATAAACTTTCTTTACCATTTGCTTAATATTGTGTCCCGACAAAGCTATACAATGTCGTGACAAACTTCAGTTGACTCCTTGATTAGTACCCAAAAAGTGCTATTTTGAGTCATATTTAAGATAGGTTTTGAGTGCTTTTTGCGTACTAATCATATGAATTAAGCCAATAGACATGTGCAGGTCCGTTTAGCACTACTGATTTTGTTTCGAGGTTGTTTTTGGCAGTTTTTCAGGTTTTGGGAACCTCTGCCTTCATTTCAAGCTTGGCTTCTCAGACGATGCCGATGGAGGCGATTTCTAAGTAATTTACTGCTGGATGAAGAAATGTCAAGTGGAACTCAAGAAATCAGGCCGAAAGTCAGATGCAGAAGGTAAATGTGGAGGAAGGATTTTCGGGCTATGGCACAACCATTAAATATAAATAAATATAAATATATAAATAAAAAAATAATAAGAATAAACAAATATAAATATATATATAAATATAAATATAAATAAAAAGTAAATGATCATAAAAATCAAGAACCACAAATAAAAATCAATAATCCCATTAAACTACCATGCCACATTTCACATACATGATTAGCTAAATTCCTCGCTATCATAGAGAAAATTCGAAGCATCATAGCCGGAAATTCGCTTATCATAGCTAAAATTCGCTATCATAGCTGTAATATCGCGGCATAGCAAAAAATTTGAATTTTCGCTGTTTAAGATTTTCGCTATGATAGCGAAATTCACTATGCATAACGAAATTGGTTGCCCTCTGATTTTGATCCAAACGACCCCGTTTTGTATAATTCCCATTTTGTCCCTAATGTAATCATATATTTTTGGTATTTTTGGTATTTCACACCTCTTGTATGGCTATATAAGCCACCTTATGACAATTTGTAACCCTAACTTTTCATTAAAGCTTTCATTCACGCAGCTTTTGTTTTAGGTTTACAGTTTTCTCTCTTCTCTCTCTTCTTTCTCTCATTTTCTTGGCTGCCAAACACCCCCTTGGAGGATGACAACTCATGGGATGTTTGGCTAAGCCTCAAAGCTTTGAAGAGGAGGGTTGCTAGGTTGGTTAATGGGGTCCCGCAGGTGTTCCTCTGCTTTAAATGAAACAGGTACTGCATTTAAGTGTTCCAAACATTCCACACTAGGGTTTAATGCTATTTAATGTGTTTCTTTTGGTCAATACTTGTCATAGCTTAGGTTCAAGCAGGGCTCTTAATGGTAGATACACTGACATTCTTTAGATGCCATTTACGAGCCACTGAAATTAGGTTAAATGAGGTATTTTTCAAACTGCTGGAACATTAAATGCTTAGTAAGTGTTTTGACTCAAATAAGAGTGTTTTTAAGGGTTGGTTTTTATAGCTAAACAAAGATCCGGTTTTGGCAATGACTATATGTCATTTTCCCTAATGAGAGGAAATAACCCGAGGACACCTATATAACCCCATTTTATCAAGCTAGTGACTCAAGCCTTCAAGGTCTCCCTTTCACACCTCATTTCAAGCTGTTTCAATTATCCTAGTGACCCCAACACCCACACTTTTTAATGCAAATCCAAAAATCCAAAAGAAAGCCTCACCATTTTGAACTATGATACAAATCATTTGTAGGATGAAAACCCATCCCTGTGTTCAACCTTAGACAGCTATACTGCAGTAGCTTGACTACGGAAGTAGGAGGAAAATAGGAAACAGATTTTGTTGATTCCGATCACCCTACCGTGGCACGACTCACTCCTTCTCATGTCCCGACAAATTTTCAAATGTCAAGACATTTTTTCCTTTTCTTGCACTGTGATCTCTGAAAGGTTTGTCGCGAAAATCTTTTCTACGTCGCAACATTCTTTCTTGCTTCTACCCTTTGTTATGTTGCAACAATCATTTCTATGTCGTGACATTCTTTGAGTGTTTCTTGAGGAATTCTTCTCATCTTTTATCGCGACATATTTTCAAATGTCGCGACAATGTTTTGATGTTATTTTCACTGTCTGTCATGACAAGTTTAATAACATAATATTTAAATTAACTCATCAACAACCTTCGTCGAGATCGTCAACAAAGCTCGCTGTCTCTAATGGATCTTTCCAACGCTCGGTTCACAACAGGATATTTTGGATTGGTTACGACATTTCTTTTGCTAATTTCCTTGAGTTTTGTCGTGACAATGATGAATTTTGTCACGACATTCTGCACTTCTTATCTTGGCCTTCTTGCTAATTTTTCTTCTTTTGCATTAAATCCCTGCATGAACATTCCATAATTTTGCATTGAATTGAACTTTTAAGCCTCAAATATACATGAAAAATTGACTTAAAAATAGATGAGTTTCACACTCATCAAATTCTCTTTAAGAAGGAAGTGTGTTTTTGAAAATGATTTGTCTCATGATTTAATATATGCTTAAAGGTGGAAATTGGTTATCATTCTCATTGTTTATGAAGCTATAAGTGAATCCGCATTAAGTTTGAGCTTTTTAGATAGAGTGTTGATAATCATTTGTAGTTGTAACGCCCTAAAATAACCTAGCAGTTTTATAACATGTTTAGGGTATAAAATAAGCTATATTGTATTTTTCTGGAATTTATATTGTTAAATAACAAAAAAAAAAATGATAAAACCAGGAAATTATAAAAGAATTAAGGTTAAATTGGTAAAATGTCAAAATGAGGACCCAAGGGTCATAAATGAGAAGTGTATGTGCCAAAATGGAAGAAGGGTAACAAGTTGAATAGACAATGAAAGAGAAAAGAAGGATTAAAATGCAAAAATGAGAAATGAGGAAATAATGTGCTAGCCAAACAAGGCCTAGTGAATGTTTTGAGTTAAGACCAAAGAATGGTCTTTGAATAGCATTTCTCATTTGGGCATATCTTCACATTGAGAACTAGGGCACGGTTGAGAGAGTGAGAAAGGAGACGACTTTGTGCTTGATGAGTCTAAAAACTCATTAGATTTTTAACCCATTTTTCTGAGTTTATTATGAGATAAATGTTGATTTGTTTGAAGAAAAGTGGATGATTGATTCAAATTTCATTTTGCAGAAAATACAGTTTATAAACTCAAATTTTAGCAAAATCGAAGAAATCACTGGCAAATGGTAATCTGAGGTCACGACTGAAATTTAAGTCGCGACAGAATGCTCACTCATGCCCATTCCAGTCACGACATCAACAAATTTGGCTTTGAAGAAGAAACTGAAAACTTGAACAAGTGAAATCGTGACTTGAAAAAGGAGGTTGCGACAAAGAAAACGTGGTCGAGACTAAAGGAAACAATCAAATGAAGAAATTCATGTCGCGACATCACTTTGATGTTGCAACACCAAAAGGATATGAATGATGTCGCGACACCACTCTGAGGTCGCGACAAGAATCCGTCTATGAAACCACAAGAGAGGTCTTTGCAAAAGAAAGAGGTTGCAACTGGTTTTTAAACACAAGGCCACATTTAATGTTGCGACATCACTACTATGTCGGCATAAAAACAGAAGATTTAAAGTGCAACCAAAGATAGAATTTGAAAGGAGGTCGCAACCTCGTAGCCAAATAGAAGCACTGCAAGGAATCGAATCTCATGTATACCTTACAAGTCAAGGATCAGAAATGATGTCGCGACCACTAATTTAGGTCGCGACCTGAAGAAAAGTTGAGCAGAAGAAATTGATGTCGCGACAAGCAACTGAGGTCGCTACCTGGAAAATAAGTGGGAAGAAAGAAATTAGTTGCAACGTAGAATTGAGGTTGCAAACTAAAGAAAAGGAATGGGAAGCAAAGAGGTCGCGATATCATCATGATGTCGCGACATAAAATTCATTGAAAGATATGAAGACAAGAAGACCACCAACACAATCATGACTAAAGGAATCGTAGTCACAACATTTAAGTCATCATATTAAACAGGAAGTGGTCGCAACCAAAAAAATGACAACGCAACTCAGGAGCTGGGAGAAAAGGAAGACAATGATGTCGCGACATGTAACTGAGGTCGCGACATCAACACCGGCGAACATTGAAAGAAATGAAGTCGCTACCACACACGTATGTCGCCAATTAATGATCAAAGTCATTTGCAAGGCAACCGGGTTGCAACTTAAAAGAAAGAGGTCACATCGATCATGAGTAATCAAGACAAGTCCATGTCAGACATCAACTTGAGGTCATGCATAGACAAAGGAGTTGGCTTTTCTTGGATTTCCACCTAGAGCATTTTGGGGATTCGGCCCAGATTCTTTTTATAGTATAAATAGATAGCTTTAGAATAGTAAAGCAGCTTCCGTCTTCACTACCCAACAAAGGGAAAATAAGAGGAACTCAGTGTATATTTTAGAGTAGAATTTTATTTTTTTATTTTTAGTTTAATTTTCGTTTTGAATCATAACCTGTAGAGAGACAAGTAGAGCCGGGATTTTTAGTTAAGGTTATTTTCTAGAGTATTATTGCCTGAAAATTTATGAAATCTGTGACAAATTCTTGAATTCATTTTCCGCCTTTATTGCAATTATAGTGGTTGTGCGTGATCGGTGCTCCATTTCTTAATTCGCAATGCAAGAATCGTAACATCTCTCGGATTTGATTTACTTAGTTGGCAGCCTTCCTACACAATTTACTGAGAATTAATTTTGTCTATTTGTTAACACCTAAGGTCGCTTTTAATGGATAAGTTCCCAATAGTAGTACCTAGTACCAGTTGAGGGAATGTATCTTACTCTGATATCCAGGATGCCCTCTCGCTATGGAAACAGACGGAGATTCCTGAGAGTTGAGAGCATTCTTTTATGGGTATGTTCAACTACCATTGACGAATTGCTGAGCTCTGAGAGTTCATTTTGATAAATCCCCCATTCGCTCATAATTGAAGTTGGAGGGGTGTATTTAACAATATAAATAATCAGAGAGTTCACCTTAATCTACATGTAAGTTTCAATCCCCGTGTTAGCTTAGATCTAATCAAGGGAAAGGGATGAACCCATAGATCTGAAGGTTGATACCACTGAGTATTAGAAATTCTCATAAAATCCTAAGGTAAAGCAAAGTTCATTCACAACAGAAATGGGTGTGAAGTATTGAGAAAGAAAAACACCCAGATCTTGAAAGAAAATTTGGAATACAGGTAGCTGGTTAGATCTTGTCTTCGAGAGAAGCAAGGATATCTAATCAGTAAAAATATGGAGAAATCCAATTCCAATAATTGGGAAATCTTGGACAAAAATCAGATCAATACAAAAAAGAGCAATGGATTTTAGTGCCGGAATTAATCGTTCCATTGTATTTCATTACGGCTTTCTGCTTTCTCATAGGAAACTCCGATTCAATCCATTCTTTTTTGTAGACAATTTATTTTTATTCATTTACTTTGTTTTAGCTTAATTTGAATATATTCAATAGTATGTGGATTTTTAATTTGTGTTGTTTAGATAAAACCTTCATTATGAGTTTTTGAAACCAAATAGTATGAAATTTTAGAAGCTGGGAAGTTGATCTCAGAATTCAGCTATCAATCTATGGGAATGATACTCTAGACTACATTCGTATTTTACGTTTGTATGACTCCACCTGCGTTGTCATAGACTTGACCCTTATTTTTAAATCATGAGCAATTAAGAGAAAACTATTTATCAAGCAAAATTATCCAAAGTAACATGTATGCAAGAGAAGTGTAAGGCTCTTGTAATTATGTAAATTTGAGGCTTGTATCATATAGAAAAGGCAAACAAGGTTTCAAGGATTTGAGCCAACAAATAAGAAGGAAGAAGAAGGAAAGAAAGATAGAGATTAAATACAGAAACTAACCCTAACCCCTTTTAATGTCAGGTTCAGTTTGATGAAAACGCATTCCTAAATTGGAATAGAAGTGTTTTAAATAGGTTGTAGATAAGTTTCTAGTTGTTTTGGGTTGCTTTCAAAGTGGTTTTGGGTTAGGATTGGTTTTTAGGAATTTTTGTATAAAGGAAATGTTGGGGTTTTAGGGGAGATGCTTTCAAAATTTTCCAAAACCCGTGTTTTTGTTTTAGCCATAACATGGTCATCACTCATCCAAATTGAGTGATTCAAATTTATGGATAAACTAGACTTCTAGGAAAACAAATCTCCTTGAAATAAGTTATTCAAATTTAGACCCCATTAGACCCAGAAATTCGTCAAACTGAGACTCTATTTTCGAGCAAATTCTGGTTCAATTTGGTACAGTTTTGGTGTTTTGGAACATTTTGGTATTTAGGTCATAAGTTGAGTTTCACTCATCCAAATTTAGTGATTCAAATTCTAGGTAAACTATACATATAGGAGAAAAAATCTTCTTAAAATAAGTGTATTCAAATTTGGACCCCATTGGACCCAAAAATTCATCAAAGTGAGGCTCAATTTTCGGGCAAATTCTGGTTCAGTTTTGGAGTTTTAGAACAGTTTTGGTATTTAGACCATAAGTCCGCTTCACCTTATCCGACCTGAGGATTCAAATTCTGGGTAACCAGGACTTCAGGAGAACAAATCTCCTTGAAATAAGTGTATTCAAATTTGGACGTCATTGAACCCAGAAATTCGTCAAAGTGAAGCTCTATTTTTGGGCAAACTATGGTTATGTTTTGAAAATAGAGTAGTCCCGGTTGTTTTGAACATATTTTGAGTTTCAGTGCCCCGAATTGGTTGATTCCAATTTCTGAATAAAATAGATTTATAGGGGAACAATGAACTTGAAGGAAGTTGGGTAAAATGTGGCTCATTTGTTCCCAGAAAATTTTACTTTAAGGAAGTTTTGTAGAAAACAACCCTAACTAGAAACCTAAATAAATCCAACTAATATTGTTCTCTAATTGTGATGGATTAGGGGTTGGTGTCAAGGAATCCTGACCCAAGAACAAGATTCTGAGGATAGGAATCGAGGAGCGACAACCTCTTTGTGTTTGTTCTCCATACCTCTCTTCTTATTTCAAGTTTTGTGATTGTTGGTTGAAATAATTTTCAAGAAAACGACATATGTGATTTGTTTTAAACGATTTGGGAAAATTGATTTCAAATCATTGCCATAAAAATTTCATGAGCATCAAAATGTATTATTTGGGTATAAATGTATATACAATATTGTAAATTACTATGATTGAGTTTTAATGCCCTTAATACTAGAATGTTATCTCAGCTGGGTCATATTCGAGTTATTATGATTGGTGTACCAATAAGGGTCAAACTAGCAATACTGTGAATAAAATGAAATATAGTGGAATACCAAACCGTAGCCCAACAGGATAATATCAGAAGGTAATACACACAATCGATTTTTAAATAACCAATAAGAAATTAACCCAGACAAGATCGCGTTATAAATGTTTTTCATCAAATTGCAGAATCTAATGACTCAGCCGGGTGATTCTATTATCCTAGACACCAAAAGAAATGGTTAAATTCGTTTAAGGGAAAATTTTAGGTAAATGTGTGAAAAGCATGATTTAAGTTTCGAATGAAATATTGCATATGAAATTGTATACTTTGAAGTGATCAAATGATTTGAAAATGAAAGTATGTGAAATAAGCACATATATATAATGTATATCGCATGGACTATTTTGAATTGTAAAACATTGCTTTTGTAAAGGTCGATATTTGTGTTTAATTGAAATGAAGAGAGAATTAGAGTAGAACCACTAAGCATGAAAATGCTTAGTGTTGTTTTGATTATCGCGTTGCAATGGTGCGACTAGGGACAAAAGCAAGACCGTAGAGTCTCGTAATCACCGCCGAATCGTGCGTAGTATAAGTAAACTACTCCGTCTCATGTGCATACATTTCATCCCATGACATTTGTTTGATCCTTTGTAATGAAACAAAAATGTATAAGTTTTCATGGGAAGAACATATTTGATTTATTTGTGGAGATGAACTCTGATAATGTTTTGTAAATGATAATGTTGAAAGGGCATACATGCCATATTGAATGAAAGAGTTAATTAATAAAATGGTGGGCCCTCTTTAACCGAAATGATTATGCGACATTTATTTCTATAGTATTTGAAAATGTATATATGGTAAAACTGGTCAGCATCCTAGGATCCAGTTCGGCCTCCGGGCCAAGTCAAGTATGGGGGCGTGACATATTTAGTGGTATCAAAGCTTAGGTTTAGGCGATTCTATAAATTGATTTTTGAAATTGTATGTGACATGCATTGCATTTGCATATAAAAGGATGACGTGACTCTAACGCAGATCTTGTCGATCTTAATAGGTTAAGTATAGAAAGTTCAATCTCCAATAAGGGTCAACCCATTCCTATGTTTGTACTTCCATTCCGAGTTTGGGTAGTTTACCGAAGAGTGAAACCGAGTATGATATCCTTATGGCAAATTCGCTAGGGCATAGTGTCATTGTGAATAGAGTTTATACAGATTGTCTCATCAGAATACGATAATATGAGTTTCCAAGAGACTTAATCGAGTTATCATTCAGAGAGTTCGATGTGATATTAGGGATGGATTGGTTATCCCGAAACCAAGTGGTAGTTGATTGTAGAATGAAATGAGTGACCTTAAGAACACAGAGTGGCAAGGAAGTGACTTTCATCGATAAGAGGCCGAACCGCCTCTCTAATGTCATATATGTCACCACTACTAGAACGATAGTTCAGAAAGGGTGTGAAACCTACTTGGCATATGTGATTGATACGAAAAAGGTAAAGCCTATTTTATCAGACATCCCTACAGTTTGAGATTATCCAAAAGTATTTCCAAAGGAATTGCCAAGATTGCCTCCATAGAGACAGATTGAGTTCGCAATCAACGTTGTTCCGAGTGCCACTCCGGCATCCATTACACCATATAGAATGGCTCCGGTGGAGTTAAAAGAGTTGAAGCTCCATTCACAAGAATTATTAGAGAAGGGATTTATTCGTCCAAGTGTATCACCATGGGGAGCTCCAGTGCTCTTTGTTAAGAAGAAAGATGGTACACTTCGATTGTGTGTTGATTATAGGCAACTGAACAAGATAACAGTAAAGAACAATTACCCATTACCTAGAATTGATGACTTGTTCGACCAATTGACCTACGATCTGGGTATCATCAATTAAGGATTAAGGATGTGGATGTGCATAAGACGGCGTTTAGAATGCGGTATGGACATTGTGAGTTCCTTGTAATGTCGTTTGGGTTGACAAATGCACTAGATGTTTTCATGGACTTTATGAATTGTGTTTTCCAACCGTATGTAGATCGGTTTGTCGTGGTGTTTATAGACGACATCCTCGTGTATTCAAAGTATTGGGAAGATAATGATACACAACTTCGGGTAGTGCTACAAACCTTGAGAAATGAACAGTTGTACGCAAAAATGAGTAAGTGTGAATTTTTGTTAAAAGAAGTGTCCTTTCTTGGACACATTGTATTTGAAGAAGGAATTAGGGTGGATTCAAGGAAGATAGAAGTGATTCTTGAATGGAAACCACCGAGAAGTGTCAAGGAAGTTCATAGCTTCCTAGGCTTAGCAGGTTACTATAGAAGGTTCGTTAAGGGGTTTTCGATAACTGTGGCCCCGATGACGAGATTACTCTAAAAGAATGTGAGATTTGAGTGAAGTGAAAAGTGTCAAGCTAGTTTTGAAAAGTTGAAAGCATTTTTAATCAAGGCTCCGGTTCTTACTCAGCCGACCTTCAGTAATGAATATGTGATCTTCAAGGAGCCTTCATTAAATGGACTCGAATGTGTCCTTATGCAAAAGGGTAAAGTGGTAGCTTATGCATCAAGGCAGTTGAAGCCGCATGAAAAGAATTACCCTACGCATGATTTGGAAATGGTCGTCATTGTGTTTGTATTGAAAATATGGAGACACTGTCTTTACAGAGAAAAGTGTTTCATCTACATCGATCACAAAAGTCTTAAGTATTTTCCCTCACAATGAGAGGTTAACTTGAGACAACGTAGATGGATGGAATTGATCAAGGATTATGATTGTGTGATCGACTACCATCTCGAGAAAGCTAATGTTATGGAAGACGCTCTGAGTAGAAAGTCAATACAAACACTACGAGCATTGAATGCTCATTTGTCATTATCGACGACTAAGATTAACAAGTAGGATGAATTGGATAGCAAACCGACTTCATAAATCGAATGGTAGAGCACAAAATAGTGATGAGAAAAATTTCGCAATCAGAAGTCGAAATAGATAGGGAAAGAAACCGGAAGTTTTTAGGCAAATGAGGATGGGTTCTCAGACATAGAGACCGAGATTGTGTACCCAATGATGACGAGTTGAAGAAATCCATTCTTGAAGAGGCACATAGTGGATCCTTTGCTATGCATCCTGATAGCACAAAAATGTATCAGGATTTAAAGACTTCATATTGGTGGTCTAGAATGAAGAGAGATGTTTCGGAATTTGTGACCAAATGTATGGTGTGTTAGAAAGTGAAAGCGGAACATCTAGTTGCTTTGGGATTGTTGTAGCCTATTAGAATACCCGAGTGGAAATGGGACCGAATCACAATGGATTTTGTGGTCAGGTTACCATTGACAATGAGAAAGAATGATTCAGTTTGGGTCGTGGTAGACCGATTGACGAAGTCATCTCACTTCCTACCAGTAAGAACTGACTATAACTCGACTGAATTTCAATACAGCTTTCCACCCACCGACGGATGGACAATCAGAGAAAGTGATTCAAGCTTTAGAAGATATATTGAGAAGTTGTGTGATCTACTATGAGGGTAGTTAGGATAGACATATTCCTGTAGTTGAATTTGTTTATAACAATAGCTTCCATTTGAGTATTGGAATGGCACCTTACGAGGCTCTCTACGAAAGGAAGTGTAGAACCATTGTGTTGGATAGAGTTAAGTGAGAAGAAAGTAATTGGCCTCGATTTGATTCAAGACAAAGGAAAAGGTGAAAATGATCAGAGAAAGATTAAAGGTAGCGGAGGATAGACAAAAGTCTTACGCAGACTTGAAGAGAAAAGACACACAATATGAGAAAGTGTTCTTAAAAGTTTCTCCTTGAAGAAAGTCATGAGATTCGGGAAAAATGGAAAGTTGAGCCTTAGATTCATTGGGTTGTATGAAGTGATCGAGAAAGTGGGTCCTGTGGCATATAGACTTGCCTTGCCTCCAGAGTTGGAAAAGATCCATAATGTTTTCCATGTTTCAATGTTAAGGAGGTATAGGTCAGACCAATCACATGTGGTCTCTTCGTATTATTGAGCTTGCACTGTGACTTAATGACAATGAAGAAGATCCGTGAGAGATCTTGGCTCGAGAAGTCAAAGAATCAGATAACAAGTGAATCCTATCGTCAAAGTATTGTGGAGAAACCACGATAGAGGACAATTATGTGGGAAAGTGAAGAAACTATGCGCCAAAGAATATTCATACAATTGTTCAATGAAGGTAATTTCTAGGACGGAATTCTTTTAAGGAGGGGAGAGTTGTAACGCCCTATAAATAACCTACCATTTTTATAACATGTTTAGGGTACAAAATAAGTTAAATTGTTTTTGTTTCAGAATTTATATTGTTTAAGAACAAAAATAAGATAAAACCCGGAAATTATAAAAAAAATTAATTTTAAATTGGTAAAATGTCAAAATGAGCACCACAAGGGTCATAAATGAGAAGTGTATGTGCCAAAATAGAAGAAGGGTAATAATTTGAATAGAAAATGAAAGAGAAAAGAATGATTAAAATGCAAAAATGAGAAATGAGGAAATAATGTGCTAGCCAAACAAGGCCTAGTGAAGGTTTTGAGTTAAGACCCAAAATTAGTCTTTGAATAGCATTTCTCATTTGGGCATATCTTCACATTGAGAACTAGGCACGTTGAGAGAGTGAGAGAGACTGTCAGCTTTGTTTTCCAATGATTTGAGCCAAACAAAGAAGAAGGAAGAAGAAGGAAGTGAAAAGAAAGAGATTAAAGGTATGAAACTAACCCTAAACCCCTTTACTGTTGTATTTGGGTTTGATGAAAACCCTAAATCGGAATAGAAGTGTTTTAAATGGTTGTAAATCAATTGGGGGTTATTTCTTGGGGTTAAGTTTCAGCGTTGCTAGGATTGGTTTTGAGGAATTTTTGTATAAAGGAAATGTTAGGGTTTTAGGGGAGATGCTGTCAAAAATTTCCAAAACCCATGTTTTCTTTTTGGACATAACTTGGCCATCACTCATCCAAATTGAGTGATTCAAATTTATGGGTAAACTAGACTTCTAGGAGAACAAATCCCCTTAAAATAAGTGTATTTAAATTTAGACCCCATTGGACTCAGAAATTCATAATAGTGAAGCTCTATTTTCGGGCAAATTCTATTTTGTTTTGAAAATAGAGTAGTCCCAATTGTTTTGAACATATCTTGAGTTTAAGTGCTCCGAATTTGATGATTCCAATTTCTGAATAAAATAGATTTATGGGGGAACAATGGACTTGATGGAAGTTGGTAAAATTCCAATTTGTTCCCATAAATTTTTACTTGAAAGAAGTTGGGTAGAAAAGAACCATAACTAGAAACCTAAATAAGCCAACTAATTTTGTTCTTTAATTGTGATGGATTAGGGTGGTTAAGATGAATTTTCGTTGACTCCACAAGAACTCCCAAACAAGCTCGCTTCGACTGACAAGTTACCATGAAGCTAAGCCATTAAAAATGCTGAAACTGCTTTTGGAAAACGTTGGTTATAAAAATTTTCACTTTTCTATCAAAATCACACCTTTAGATTTAACGAAAACTGACAAAGATAACGGTCGCACGTGGTTAAGCCCAAAATACAGAAATCACTCAGATAAAAAAATACACTCCTAATATTTTCCAAAATCCAACTACAACTACAAAAGGACCTCTGGTCCTCATCAAAAATATAAGATAAGAATCAATCCAACATAAATTCATTCAACCTCGCTTTTTCAAACCATGCATGCATATTTTACCAAAGATATTTACATATAAAAATGTCGATTTTAACTTTTATTACATTCACTTTACACCTTATCTTATATATATAAATACAACACAACGCCTAGGACTCGAGGATCTCGAAAAGGTCTCTCTCCGCTTAGCACCCGCACTAAAAAATTATTTAAAAACATAAAACTCGTGAACCAAAACGGGCTCATGAGTACTATAAGTTCTAAATGTCATGGTTCCGTTGTATGTACTCTCCCAATATGAAAAACTGCGACAAAAAAATGGTTGTAAAATCGTTTATGATAAAACCGAGTTTTTGCTAAGAAAACCATTTCTGAAAACTATTTCTCGTTGCTAAAACTATTTCAAAGGGTGGTTAATATTTGAAAGTGTTATAATCGTAAATCAAGTACCAACCACCGTGGCCCACTTCAAATACTTCCTGTGACATGATGCCATGGAACCTGAACCCGGCATCTAGAGTGAACCCCAACACTACTCCATCTAATATTGTTCGAACACCGACGAGATCCTCTATAAAGCATGAATAAAACCTCAACCAAACGCCTCGTGATGGAACCTCAAAACCAACACCTCATCACCATGTCCTATGTCAGCGCGCTAACTATCTATATACCCCGAATGTGTAGAGGGTAACTGACTATATAAATATATACTATATCTAACCCCCAATTGCCGACCAGGTAATATAGTTAGTCATAATGTCTCATAACCCTACCATGCACAATCTGAGATAAGATCTGACGGGAACCTGAGTCAAGGCATCTAGGCCTTTGCTAAACTGTGCCAAACCTGCTTCTTAAGTACTAAATCAAATTTTCTGCTGAGTATAACAAGGGAGGTAAAAAAATATTTTACTACTAAATTATATTTTCAAAGCACTTACAAACTTGTAATTTAAACACTTTCTGCCAAAAACGATTTTGAGATCTCACCTTTTTCTCGACTAATTCTTTCATAATTCATTACACACTAGATTATCGTCGTATTTTCCAATCGCCTACACAATTCATACAAATTATGAAAATGCCCTCAATTCAACGTTTTAACCATAAAACATACAAAGGGCTTTCAAAGAGACTACATCGAATGAACTTCGATTCTAACAAAACTTTACGTGCTAGTCCCATTCGATAAGGACATCGATAATACGAGGTGAAATTAACCAAAATGCCCCTACGCATGAAATGCCCCAAAAAAACTATCCGTTTTAGCAAAATTTTCAAAATGACCCTATGCTATTCAATGTATTAGACCACACACGTCAGCATAACCACGCAATTCGCACACGTGGTACTACAATTAATTTTTTTCAGAAATTATGTGGGTACCAAATGCTATTGACAAGCATATGGTTAGATTCTAGACTTAAGGGTCTTTCCATATAGTCTAAAAACACCCGAAAACATTTCTGAAAATTATATTCAACCATCCGAATACAATCCTAAAATTTCCACTCGAACTGTCTGAAAACAATCCCAAAATTCAGCCCGAACTATCCGAAAATAGTCCTAAAAATTCCTAAAAATTCCTAAACTCAATCCAAAAATTTTGGGACTGAAATTTACGGCCTCTCACGACCTCTAAGAAAATTCCAAGCCATTACATTGCATTTAGGCTAAAAATAACACAAGTAAGAAAATTTCCTACCTCCTGAAGTTTGACAAAATGCTAAGATATTGGTACCTACGCGTAGCTCTCGTCGCGTAGTCCAACTTTTCCTTCTGCTCCGACGAAAATTTACGGTCCAATTTTCGTAAATCTTAGAGAGAAGTGAAGAGAAGAAAAAAAAATTAAAAATCACTCTCTCACCTCACGCACTCTCTGTCCGTTCGTTCGTCCCCTTTTGACTTTATATATATTTTTTAATTCTTATTATTATTATTATTTACATAAATTGTTCATATTATCTTATTCGGGTCCATATTTGCCTCGAAAAAATTTATTTCTTTTCAATTCAATTATTTTAAATGATCTTTAACTCAAGTCGGCCAATTCGAGATTTTCGTAAAATCTCGCCCTTGAAGTCACCGCGACTTATCACCCGTAAATTCTTAAAATATTCGACCGGCCTCAAAATTCGACGAAACTTTTCGTCACTAGATTTCTCGCAGAAACGCACTGAACGCGCAGCCGCTTCGCCATCCGAGATCTAGAGAATTTTCTAGGTTTCCTTTAACCATTTTGGCAATTTATTATTATTATTATCCTTTTGAAATTCCAAAATTTGTACTTTCACCCCTTCACTTTCCTTAATTGCAAAAGTGTTATAATTCTTTGAAAACTTTACAATTTCACCCTTAAAAACAACTTCAAAAATTCTATTATGGCACTAAAATAATTAAGGAAGCCCTTAGTGCACATATGTGACCCACGGTTACACATACTCTGCATTAACTCTCCTCGATGTATGCTACAAGCTTAGTGACGAGGAAGTCGACCCAAGAATCCGGATTCCGAGGATCTGAATTGAGGAGCCGACAACCTTTGGGTTTGTTCTCAATACCTCTTCTTATTTTAAGTTTTGTGATCGTTGGTTGAAATGATTTTCAAGAAAACTGCATATGTGATTTGTTTTAAGCGATTTGGGAAAATTGATTTCAAATGCATTTCCATAAAAATTGCATGAGCATCAAAATGTATTATTTGGGTATAAATATATATAAAATATTGTAAATTATTATGACTGGGTTTTAATGCCCTTAATAGAATGTTATTCGTCATATTTGAGTTAAGGATAGATTGGTATACCAATAAGGGTCAAACTAGCAGTATTGTGAACGAAATGAAATATAGTGGAATACTGATCCATAGCAAGTGGGATAACATCGGTAGTGTACACATGATGATTTTTAAATAACCAATGAAGAGCCCAACGAGATCATACTGTGTTATAAAATGCTTTTTCTACCAGCCTGTAGCCTAGTGGAACCGTGCTAGTGATTCCATTATTCTAGGCACTGAAAGAAATGGTTAAATTCGTTTAAGGGAAAAATTATAAGTAAATGTGTGAAAAGCATGATTTGAGTTTCGAATTGAATATTGCATATGAAATTGTATACTTTGAAGTGATCAAATGATTTTCAAATGAAAGTATGTGAAATAAGCACATATATATAATGTATATTGCATGGACTATTGAAATTGTGCCAAAACATTGTTTCAGAAAAACTGCATATTTGTGTTCAATTGAAATGAAGAGAGAATTATATAAAACTACTAAGCATGAAAATGCTTAGTGCATTGTTCTTTATCATCTACAGTACTTGCTTTACTCATGACAAGAGCAAAGACCTTTAGAGTTCGTAGAGTCACCGACCAGCGGAGTATAAGTAAACGCTCCGTCTCATGCATACATTTCATCCCATGACATTATTTGATCTTTTTTGTAATGAAATCAAAAATGTATAAGTTTTCTTGGGAAGAACATATTTGATTTATTTGTGGAGTTGAACTCTGATAATGTTTTGTAAATGATAATGTTAAAAGGGCATACATGTCATATTGAATGAAAGTGTTAATTGACAAAACAGTGGGCCCTCTTTAACCGAAATGATTATGCGACATTTACTTTGGCCAAAGATTCAAAATGTATATATGGTAAAACTGGTCCGCGTCCTCGAATCTCAAATTTAATCTGAGCCGAAATGAGTGCATGGGGGTGCGACAATTCTCATCTATGCAATTGATTAATATGGGAAGAAGATTTAATTTCTTTGTTATATTTCAAGTTTCACATGATATCTTTATTGAATTTTTTTATTAGTATGAATCAATCATAAATCATGATGGAAAATTGAGTATGCATGTCCTATGATCTATGGTTTCATGGTCTATTTTGTGTTCCTATGTCAAATTCTTGCTTGAAGTTCAAATCTGGGTGTTTTCTAGATCAATTGGCATTTTTTGGATCGATCCATTGTGTTGACAGTCTCATGGCTAAAAGTCCTTGATTAATATGAAAATCGATCCAACAGGATCAATACAAACTTAAGTGTCATTGTGGAAATTTCCTGTTATGCTCTTCCTTTGCTATTTTTGTCTTCAAGGGTACAAATGTCACTTCTAGGAGGTTGATTCATGCCTAATGTACAAAATTTATAACCTAATACCTCATACTAGCGTAGCATAGATACTATAGCATAGTGGTTATGGGATCGTCCACAGAAATGGGTTTTCTTAGTGGAAATGACTTACAGAAAGGCTTATATTGGTGATTTCATTTTGGATATTGGGGTTGTGATAAAAAGGGGTTGGTTTTAATGGTTAAAACTGAAAATAAATTATATTAAAATATGGAAAGAGGTCCCTTGAAGTATCAGGACATTAGGCTTAGGTTCTTTAGGCAAATGAGGGGTTTTTGAGTCTTTACCTCGTGATTGGGAGGATAAATATATGGGCTTTTCACCCAACCGATCTTCATTTAGCTATAAAAACTAACCCTCATCAAATATCTTTGAAAATGGCATTCACTACGCATTAATGCTCTCTGTAACACCCCAAAATATACCCTAGCAATTTCGGACATGTTTAGGGTTTAATAAAAGTTAAATATGAATTTTCGGAAAATAAAACGAGAAACCCGGAAATTGTACAAGACATAAGGACAAAATTGTAATTTGTCAAAAATGAGCTTAAAAGTCATAAGTTGATAAGATGAGAGAGGCCAAAGTGGGAATAACATAAAGTATAGTGCAATTAATAGAAAGAGGGAGGACTAAAAGGAAATTAGAGATACTTAACCCAAAAAAATGGGTTTTTGGGAGGCCGAACATGGCCTTAAGTAAAAAATCTGGATAAGAGCAAATTTGGTCTCAATTTTTTAGGGACCAAAAACCGTAGAGAGAGAAGAGAATGGGAGAAGAAGAAGAAGAGGAAGAGGAAGAGAAGAAGAAGAGAAGAGAAGAGGAAGGGAAGAACAAAAAGGGATGGAACTTAGGAATTTTGTATGGGATTATGTGTATTTTGACCATGGTAGGAACTTCTATGGTTTCAAACTCTAGCTTGGCTTTGTTAGGATTTCATCCTAACCCTAAAATTGCTGAAAGTAAGGTTGGTAAACCCTAAATGGTACAAGAGTGTATGGAATCCTCCCTTTGAGGTTGGATTCATGGTTTAATTGCATGTAATGGAGTTAGGGTTTAGAACAAACCCTAACTAATCCTTGTGTTTGGGTTGTGTATGGGTTATGACCCATATTAGAATTGTTTTGGAAGTAATTCATGAAAGGTTTTGAAGAAAGATATGTAATGAAAGACGATTTGAGTAGAATAGAGGTTACAAGATGAATTTGGAGTGGTTTTAATGTGTGTAAAAAAAGATATATAGATTTATTGAGTTGATTTGGGTAGCAACATATGGAAAAATGGGAGAAAAACCACCTTTCTTGATAATTTTCGAAGGGTGGTACTGCATCAACAGAGTGGTACCGTACCACTTTGGTTCACAACTCGCATTCCACAAGACTGCACTCATTGCCTCTATTTTTGACCAGTGTTTGTATTTTGGACATAACTTTCTCATTTCTTATCCGATTTGAGTAATTCAAGTTGCTAGTTAAACTAGACGTCAAGGAGAACCAAACATCCTGAAATGGGTACCCTCGAATTCGGATTCTATGTGGCCCAAAAAGTCCCCGAAAGAGGAGCTATGTGCAAGCAAAATTTTTGCTTCACTTTTGATCATAGAATAGTCCGGGTTGTTTAGACATAACTCGAGTTTCGGTGCTCCAATTTGGGTGATTCCAGTTGGAGAAGAACCCTTAGCACCTTAACTTAAAATGAATACAAAGAACCAGTGTCAGGTATTGATTAGTACTTAAAAAGTGCTATTTTGAGTCTTATTTAAGATAGGTTTTGAGTGTTTTTTGCGTACTAATCATATTAATTAAGTCGATTGACATGTGCAGGTCCGATTAGTACCGAAGTGATTTTGTTTTTGCAGGCTGTTTTTGATAGTTTCAGGTTTCAGAAACTTCCACCATCATTACTGCTTGGCATCGAAATTAGTCATTTTATGTTTAAGTCTATATGAATTCTCACGATTTCATCAAGCCTGGGATGAAGAGATAGCAAGCTAGAAGATGAGAAACGCAGTCGAGGATGCAAGATACAAAGATAGAAGATTACAATTTCGCTATGGCATAGCGAATTCTTTACACGATAGCGAAAATTTCGCTTATAGCCAGTTCTTTCGCTATGATAGCTTAAATTCTCGCATCATAGTTAATTTTCGCTATCATAGCAAAAATTGCAACCATAGAGAAATTTTCAATTTTCGCTATAGCTGAAGTTTCGCTATGATAGCGAATTGTCAGAGCGAATTTTCGCTATCATAGTAAAAATCACCGTGGCATAGCTTAAAATTCTCGGGCTTCCTGTTTTTGTGATCCAAACGACTTCGTTTTCTTTAATTCCTCTTTTACCCTCAATGTAATCATATTATTTAGGATATTTTGGTATTTTCGCATGTTTGTGGGGCTATATAAGCCATGTTATGGACATTTGTAACCCTAACTATTCAATTCACGCAGCCTTTACCATGTACTCGTAGATTGGTTCCATTTTCTCTTTTCTCTCTCCTCTTTCTCTCATTTTCTTGGTTGTCAAACACCCTCAAAGGATGACAACTTGGAGAATAAGCGGCTAAAACCCTTCCTCCTTGAAGGTATATCGCTAGGGGCAGGATCTCGGAGGCCACTGAGGTTCCCTATTTTTCATGCACAGTTTTGACATTTTGGTTCCCAAATTTTTAACTCTAGGTTTAAAGCTTTTTGATGTACTTTCAAGTAATAATACTTGGAAAGTTTTTAGGGTTCAAAGGTATTCTTAGTTTAGATACACTAATATCCATTAGTTGTCATTTACGAGCCACTAGAGGTAGCAAGGGGTTATATTTTCATCAGATGCATCCTTTGATCAATACTTGGTAATTCAGTGGTTCGATGCTTATTATTAGATCTACTGAGATTCATTAGTTGCCCTTTACGAATCATTGTAGGATGAGTCAAGGTGATAGATTTTCACTGTAGGAACCATAAATGCTAACAATGTTCTATCAAAAGGAAAATTATTGGTGGCTTAGTTTTTTAAAGTTAAACGAAGATCCGGCTCGAGATGACTATGTCATCCTCCCTAACGCGAGGAAATGAACTCTAGGGACCTGTTAGCCTTAGACCTTAAACCCAGTGGCCCAATGTTTTAAGGAGTTCTTTTTATATTTTATTTCGCCTTATTTCACTTGCAACCCACCAACCCCCCCTCGTTTTTATCACCACCTTAAAATCCAAACCAAATTCATCAGTTTTAATCTCACTACAAGTCATTTGTACGAAGAAAACCCATCCCTGTGTTCGACTTAGATCGCTATACTCAAGAAGAGCTTTGCTACTAAAGGGAGGAATTTAGGTATAAATTTTGTTGATTCCGATCACCCATCGCGGGCACGAATCAAATGGCGTTGGTTGCTCGGGATGATGCCAAACTACGATGATGAGTTGATATGTACTTCAGAATCTTCATTACAAGTGTTTGCGACCTTAAACCTTTTTGAATTTCACTTTAGAATATCAGTTTTTTTATCACAGCCTCGGGCGCTTTATCATAATACTATTTTATTATTTGGCTAACACTAATATTTTTGGCAAGCTTTGTAGTTGTTCGCTTGTCTCTCTTTTCAGGTCACAGGAGTTTATGCATCATCGATAGAGGAATATCGTGCATCGCAAGAGTTCAGACACTAACTCGGTACAAGGTTATGAAGTCACAGTACAAAGGAGAAATGATCCCTCTACCCGAGGAAAGACAAAGTCAAGAAGTATTCTATGAATCCAACAAAGATACAAAGGCCAATGAGGGACCAGTATACACCCTCCTAGAGTTACACCTTCCCGCATCATACACTGGTACGATAGCAAAGGAGACCTTATCTGGTGCCCCTACTCCCAACTTTTCATGGTATGGAAAATGAAAATCCATACACACACATCAGGGATTTTGAGGAAGTTTGCATAACTTTTAAGGAGGGTGTAACCGATATGGATTTGATGAAGTTGAAGGCATTCCCATTAACCCTCAAAGACAAAGCGAAAATATGGCTTAATTCACTGAGACCAAGAACCATTAGAAGTCGGGTAGAGTCGCAGTGCAGTTTTTAAAAAATTCTTCGCTCACAAGACTCAATAATTTGAAAGACAATCTACACGTTGTGCCCCATGACAATGAGAGAGGTTCTACCACCGAGAGGTCTATGAGACCATCACAGTCCACATCATGGTTTCGGATACTTGATCTGAATCATTTCTATGGTGGTATGTCTCCACCATGAAGCAAATCCAACAAACAATGTGTGTGGAGGGGACTTTCCGAGCAAACACCCAGATGGAAGCCATGGACTTTTGAATTATGTAATAAAACTTCCAAGGGATGGGATGAGCCAAACCCAAGGGAGGTGGAGAAAATGAAGCCTTCAGCCCACCAAAAGGGAGGCATTTTTGCACTTTCTGAGGATATGGAGATGAAAGCAAAGATATCAAACTTAGCTAGGAAGGTGAAAGAGCTTGAAGGAAAAAGGCTACATGAGGTAATGTGCAAGATCGAATCCTCGCACAAAGCCAAAACCACGCCTAATCGCCAATCCATCGTCACCCGTAAGAACACTGGTCCAATCGCTTCCCTCGTTGAGATTTGATGACAGAGCATGCCAATGCCGTGGGCCAATACAAGCCACAACCCAATGACCCATATGGTAATACATATAATCCCAATTGGAAGAATCACCCTAATCTCTCTTGGAAGCCTAATCCCCCTGCTTATGTGCCTCCTGGTGCCAAACAACACCTGTTCTCATTCAACCACAACCATCACCATCCTCATCCCCTGTTGAACAAGCTATTTTAAATTTGAGCAAGGTGGTAGGTGATTTTGTGGAAGAGCAAAAGGGAATCAATGTACAATTGGCTCAAAGAATTGATACCGTGGAAAGCACCCTGAACAAGAGAATAGATGGGCTTGAAAATTAATCGTAAAATTGAGAATCTATGTATTCCATCAACAGATTACTAATTTGCTGAGGTAATAAGAGAAAGGAAGATTCTTTCCCAAACACGCCCAATCCAAAGGGGTCCATGAAATAGGTTCTCAAAGAACTCAAGGATGGACGGCAAAAGCTTATCACTGAGGATGGAAAGAAATCGAGCAACCAATGCCCAAGATTGTCAAGAAACAAAAAAGGAAAAGGGAAGTCGAGCTTCAAGAGAATAATAATCGCAGAAGATTCAATGAAGAATAACATGCCCTCCATTTCCTCAAGCACCGAGAGGCAAGAAAAATCACAAACTGCCGAAATTGGGAGGTGCTAAGGCAAAGCATGAATAACCTGCATCGTCGACATAGATTAAGCAGGTCCTAACATATGCAAAAATTTTGAAGGACCTGTGTGTTCACCTCTCTTTGTGTTGATGATGATGGATCAAAACACTTATACAAATTTGTGACGTTATCACCAAAGGACTATTATCTAATCCCCAGCAATAATGCCATGAAACTTGCTTGTGTTCCCTTATCTATTATAACGATTAAAACCGCTTTCTTAAGAGTAAATCATTTTCTTCGGGGTTTTGATCCGTGATGTCATAAGTGTACGGGTGTCGAACAAGTAGTAAATCGATTTAAGTCCGTGATATCGATCCTTACGTAGATCTCAAGAATTCTCAATCAACTACCCCACTTCACCAAACTTTATACTATTCGACTTCTGAGAGTAATTGAATCACTTGCAAACCTTGAAATGTAAATAGTTTCCAAGATATGTGAATTAATAACAAAATGAATTAAAATCAAAATTCAAAATAACAAATTCGGGGACACAGCTTATCTTTAAAGGAACATTGAAAATATCATTTATTCTCGAACATCAATTCTCGTTAGACAGACCGAAACTTTTGTTTCATGAACCACATATTTAAAACTGGCCCAAGGAATATGATAGTGCAGTTGGATCTCTCCATACGTCACTGTTCATCATCTAATCGTCCCTATTTCTTTCGAAGATAGAGGATTAGAGAACTAATTTTAATCTAGGTGGCCTTGTTCTGGGTATTTTTCTTTTTCAATACTTCATACCTAGAACATGGACTACAAACCTTAGCTCCTAAGACATAGGTATAGCATGGGTTTACACTTTGAATGCTTCTTCCTCAAAATTGGAACAGTTCATCCTTTCCTTGATTAGATCCTTGCTAACACGGGATTGAACTTACTATTCGAATCGAGGTGACCTCTCTTCTTGTTTAAATGGATAAATCATTCAACTCATTCTCGATTTCAAGTGAGAAGAGGATTTATCGATTTAAATTCATAGAGCTCATTAGATCACCATTATCAGATTCGTATACCTTTCAGAAATTGTTCATCACTCTCAGGATTGCCTTCTCTGCGGTCACTCGTGAGGGCCTCCCGAAATCGTGAGCACCAGGATAATCTCGCATGGGTATAAGACGCTTTATAATGGGATCACTGGCGTATCAATCAAACCAGCAAGTAGATTTACAACCGATAGTTCAATAGCTTTCCGATAAATTTCACAGAAAGATAATCGACAACAGTCTATTCAATGGAAGCCGGGTTTCTAAATCACAGATTACACCTTACAATGGCATACCGATCAAGAACACCACCGTGAATCGGAACCTGGAACTGGATTCCAAAATTTGTCTGAATTCAGACACTCCAGCAAGAATTGAAAAGAAATAGAATTCTCGTGATTCAGCTTTACTTTAACAATAAAGTCCGCATCCAAATTTGAAATAAAATAACTAACTAATCTAAAATAAAAACAAATAAAGAAAAGAAATTAAAATACAAGAGCCTTCACTACCCGCATCTCTTTTGAGCACCGAGAGCTGCTTTTCTTCAATAGCAGCTGCGTATTTATAGGGTTCTGAAGTTGGGCCCTAACTTCGATGCATCTCCTTGTGGATTTCAGATTAATCGCCCATTATTGTTAATGTCAGCGAATTTCGATTCTGTCGCGATCTCGCTGTCTCAAATACGCCATGGGGCTTTTATTTGGTCGCCACTCTGCCTTTAGCATCCCTTGATCCGATGTCGCATCGGCCGAATGACGTCGACCTCTTCTCGACTAAGCAAAGCTGATGTCACGGTCTAATGCACGACATCGCGACCTTCTTTCCTTGTAACCGATGTCGCCATCTTAGTTCTTGCATTGATGTCGCTAATCATTGAATGACGCCGCGCCTTAATTCTTTTTGGTAACCGATGTCACGACCAATAATGATATCGCGATCTTCTTCCTTTGTAATCGATGTCGCCGGTAATTTCACTCACGACGCCGCTACCTTCTTTCCTTGTAATCATGTCAATTTCACCGAACGACGCCGCTGCCTTAGTTTGCGAATCGACAACGCGATTTCATCGAATGACGCTCGATATCTTCTCGATTTAGGTTGATGTCGCGATCTTTTCTAGATGTCGCTAATTTATGTTCGCCTCTTGAAATCTTATGTCATGATTTCATTCTAAGTGCCACGAATTCTCCATGTCTACCGTTGCCTTCACCCCGTCACACCTCGAATTGTGTCAGCGACATCATATCTTGTTCTTCATTAATTTATGGTTGCTCGAATCGAGTTTCCTCAAGTAATCTACACGTTTCGCCTCTGGGCCATTCTTTATGTCGCGACCGAGTTTTGTGGTTGCGACCTTGATGTGATTCTTCATCACCGTCGTGCCGCTACAACAGTCCTTTCTTCCTCGCGGCATTTCTCCCGTTGGGTAACATCATTCAGCCAAATAGATCATTCCTATCAAATACTTTATGCTCCTTTTACTGCATTATCTTCTTTCTCTTGAATCTCCTGCTACATATCAGTTTGGTGAATTATTCAACATTTCTACACATAAATAAGTGTTTAATAGATAGAAATCAATCAGAAAAATGGACTGAAAATGGATGAATCCTTGGGTTTCATCACCGTACTCCAAGTTAAAAGAGGGTTCGCATTGAAAAGAAAAACTTTCCTACCGTAATGTGTCGGCCATTATTCGTAGCAAGACCCTGAAATACAAGGATCCAGATCCCCCACAATACGCCTCAACATTGGAGGGACTTGCATAGATAGCACCGGCTGACTTGGGGCCGTTGTAAACCCCACCGGGCCGTATCAAGATATAAGCGCTAGGTTTAGGGAGTTTTTAAGCCTACCAACATCACTCTATCCTTAGCCGATCTGGTCAAAATTCCTATGAATAGTTAAGGATGTATTGGGTAAAGGTGGACAAATCTCTACTATCCAAAGGGATTTTGTAATGTTTGATACCGAACTGATCGCAGCCGCCTAATCATGCCAATCATCCCGAAGGCCATTTTTGGCCACTTCCAACGCGATAATCAATTGCCTAATGGAATCATGCAACCATTTGGTAACATGACACCTGAGCTCAACATTTTTCACCTCGAGCAACAAGCACAAGCCACGTAAGACGAGGCAAGATTCAGATGAAGTTTGCCTGATTGGTCCTAGTGCAGGGAGACCAAATGTTCACAAACTGCAGGAGGAGTTGATAAAGAAAAGTGAAGCAATTGATGGAGAATTGACTGCATCAGTCACTCCTAAAGAGCCAATGCTTCCCCCAACACCACCAAGTGAAAAGAAGCTCAACACAAAGGAGTTGAGCATGAAGGCAACTCAAGCAAAGACACATCACGTACATGCGAAGAGCCTCTCTGATCCTCCATGAATGTGAAAACAGAGTGAGATGAGCCCGGTTTGCCCCATCGAGGCCAAACTGGCAGCTCTAAAATTTTGATTTTAGCTTAATTTCTGTCAATTTTCAAATTTTATTTTATTTTTAGTAATTTTCTTTATTTTAGTTTTTAATTAAAACTCTTTTTGTTCGCTAAAATTTTATTTTATTTTTAGTTTTTATTTTTATTTTTATTTTATTTTTAATTTATTTAAATTAAATTTTGCTATTTTACGTAATGGAAGTCAGGGTGGCATAAATTTCGCAATAATAGCAAAATTTATCCTCCTGTGGCCTTTCGGCTACCTTAGGGTCCTTTCAACTGCCAAACAGATTTATAAAAAGGTCCCCCCTCCTCCTCATTTTCATTCCATTCCTTTCACACCTTCTCCTAAGCCGCCCCAGAGCCGAGAGCCCCCTCCCATGCCCTGCATTCCTGCCCTACACCGCCACCACGCGCCTGAGCAGCCCGCTGCCCGAGTCGCACTGCCTCCGAGCCCGGGGCCGCCTAAGCCTCTCCCCGGGCCGGTCGCCACCGCCCGAGCCACGCCCTGCCGGCCGAGCCTCGATTCACGCGCCTCCCGCTCCCAAACGAGCCGCCCTCAGGCTAGTCCCGTCAAGCAAGACCGTCATTGAGTCTCTGGGCCCACAGTCAAAGACGCCGGTGCCGCCTCCTAGCCACCTACAGCCCCTTACTACGTGGATTCGGGCCAGCCCATGGTTCGCACTGCGGAGCCCATCGCTACGGTGCCCAAGGTCCAATCTCAGCACTCGAGAGAGACGGTGCAAGCACATCCACAGTATCGCAGATGCTCACTTTCCCGGACTGTGCCATGCAGACACCACCCGCATCGGGTCCTCGCTCTATATCAAAGGAGGCTCGCCCGAGCCCCCATCTGGGGGCGACATCTGACCGGGCGTAGACCTCGCCCCTTCTCCTCGCGGCATCCAGATCACACCGGCGGGCCCCGCCTTCCAAGCGGGCCCAGACATCAGGCCCGGGGGAGTCTTCGAGGTCTAAGCCCGAGCCAGCCGCCTCTATCTGATCGTGAGTTCGTCACTCCCGCTTATCCCCGCTTTATGATCGAAGTATCGATGCTTTATCGCGATCCGGATCCCGTGGAACGCCGATTCGCGGCCCGGATTTATACGGAGTCATATTACGACATACCGGCATTGGATCGCGACCGATTCGCAGATTTGATGCGTTGATCCGCAATATTCATCGCCCTACGGCGACACCGCAGGCGCTTTTCTATCCCCGTGTGGTGCTTGATTTATCACACTATGACATCCTTGAGAGCCTAGTTAGACGGGAGATCCGGGCCAAGATCGACCACGCCTCAGTACCCGGTGTCAAGCAGATATTACACCGGCTTGGGCCCACCAAGAGGTTCTCGGCGACTCCACAGACCATCTACGTGGCCTCACCCATCACGCAGAGATGATCCGCTTCCTCGCCCGAGATACCACCTACCGGGCCTATACTCAACCTGCAGAGGCTTTCCCCCGCCGATACTCCCTGCGGACCACGCATCCTGACTGCACTCTGGTCCCACTTCAAAGATTATGTACAACGCAGGGAGCTATACTAGAGGCTCAGACAGATTTCCGAGGGATTCGTTCGGGCCCCTCCGAGCTCGTCATGACCACGCTGTTACACTTCGAGAGAAGGTCCACCGTGCAGTGACTGCTCCCCAAGGCAGGCTCGGCTGATGCCGAGGCCGCGAGCCAGCTCCTAGAGCATCCGGGGTTCCCCGAGGGAGCCAGCATATAGGAGCGGCGTGAGTTGTCCTTTAGGTTTTATCCATCGAGCGGTCTTATATATGCCACTTCCATTCTTCTACAAAGCAGCTAGAGGAGGGCAAATGTGATGATATTGGCAGAGGACCTTACCGAGGGGTGAGTGTACTGCCTGTAAGGGAGTTGGAGAGGACTCCCGGGCCCAGATTCATCTCCTCCGCCCACTCCTCCTCACACCCCCAATTTCCTCCCTCGAGACCGCGACCCATTCTCCACATCGCAGCTAGCCACTGCATATATCCGCCGGGCCGGTGGAGTTATCTCGCTCGTTATGACGCTCGCTCCGCGGCACTTGCTACTACTGTGCATCGCTGTCGAAACGTGATGGGCCCGAGCCGAGGTCACTCTCGTGCAGAATCACGCCATGCTTCTTCGATTATGAGCCACCTCGGCCTCCGCCACTACCGTGACAGAGTTTCATACGCCTCACTACTGCGGATCGCCCGTCAGATCCGCTTCTCGCAACCTCTTTGATATGCCGCCAACACGCGAAGTACCTTCAGATCCACCGACGTCTACACCACCACGAGAGTGAGGTGGTCGCACTCTCTTCTAGCTTTCTCGATCCCTACACTAAGGGAGACATGGTTATACTTGGTCGGGGAAAGTTAGAGTCGAAGTCTTCTATCATATTTTGTTTTGTTTTAGCTTTATTAATCTACTACTTATTTTGTATAGGATTGTTTAAGATGTATGTATTAGCCAATAGTAGGCAAAGGATCTTTTGCTGTGTTTAGGTATGTTGCTTGTACTAGCCACTTTGTTATATCAGTGCTTTATAGAAGCATTTACATTTTTTTCTACACTTTGCAAACCACTATGCTTCATATTTTTATGTTTCTGCTCTTACCTTGGCTTGAAATATTGAAGCATTATATGCTACCATAATGCAAGAATAGTTCCATGCATGATTACGTTTTTGGTCGATTGAAATTCCAAAGTTCAACCTTGTCCGTCCGCCTTTAGCTAATCGCACACAAAGGCACACTGGGCCATCAATAGGTCGAGTAGTTGTATACCTCTTTACTTTGCAAACCGGCCTTAGATTAGTTGACGACCCACAATAGGTTTATGTTACCCGTAAATGAAGACCAAAAAGAAGTCTTCCAAATGAAAAGAAAAAGCAAAAAGAAAAAGAAAAAGAAAGAAAAAAGAATAGAAAAAGTCATGATTAATTTTACCTTGAAACCCGAACACAGTCCGAGGGGTATATGGCGAATGCCTTTAAATCTCGGTGCCCTAAACCTTCACTGATTGGGAGTCACCGACTTTGTGTTCGCTACACGGGTGGATGGGTAGAGTTTAGCGAGTTGTAGGAGCTAAATTCTCGAAATCATTCGAAGTCCGAGGTGAAACCTGAAGAGTTAGTGGTTGGCAGATCCTTTTGACTTGATGCCCTAAAACCTTAATCGTCGGGAGTCATCTGGACCTCTTCGCTACACGGACTTCGTGAAGTCGAAGTCTTCAGCATTGCACCCTACAATATAATCGAAGCAAGAAATAAGAGTGTAACTGAATCTATTTAGGTTGGCCATCGCGAAGGTCGCGGCAAGAGCTTGCCAAAAAGGGAATATCTTAGTAACTTATCGGGTTCAAATCGTTACCTTAAAACACTTAGATTTTGGGTGGAAGTTCGTGCTGACTTTGAATTGATGCTGCCTTCGAAACTTGTTCCTATATGGCTACTGCTTCATGATGGTTTTTGTACAGAGTCTAAATTCTTCATACTCAAGGTAAAGCTCACTATGACACACACTTTTTTGAATAATACTCTTTTTGCAAAAGCATAGCCTACATACCCTTAATTATTTTTAGCATTGCTACGGGACTAGCAATGTGTCGGTTGGGGGGTGTGATTAGTACCCAAAAAGTGCTATTTTGAGTCCTATTTATAATAGGTTTTAAGTGCTTTTTGCGTACTAATCATATTAATTAAGCCGATTGACATGTGCAAGTCCGATTAGTACTACTGATTTTGTTTCGAGGTTGTTTTTGGTAGTTTTGCAGATTTCGTAAACTTCCACCATCATATCAAGCTTGGCATCGAAATTGTGCTGATTTATGCCGAGTTTGTATGAATTCTCACGATTCTTTCACTGGCTTCCTGGACGAAGAAATAGCAAGCTGGAAGATGAGAAATGCAGGCTGGAGGATGCAGAAAGCAGCATAGAAGATTGGCAATTTCGCTATGGCATAGAGAAATTTTCGCAATGATAGCAAAAATTTCACAGATATTAGTTTCGCAATCATAGCGAAATTTTCGCTTATAGCCAAATTTTTCGCTTATGATATAAATTTCATGAGTCATAGCGAATTTTCGCTATCATAGCGAAAATTGCAACCATAGCGAAATTTTCAATTTTCGCTATCATAGCGAAAATCACTGCGGCATAGCTTAAAATTCTACTTCCCGCTTTTTTGCATTCAAAACGACTCCATTTTGTTTTAATTCCTCTTTGCCCTCCAATCAATCATATTATTTAGGTTAGTTTGGTATTTTCGCATACCAGGAGGCTATATAAGCTCATGTGTTATGGACATTTTGTAACTCCAACTGCTATTCAATTCACGCAACTTTACATACAACCCCCTCGTTTTGGTTCCCCATTTTCTAAGCAGCCAAACACCCTCCTCCAAGGATGATACAACTCGAGAATGAGCGGCCAAAACCCTTCCTCCTTGAAGGTATAGTCGCTAGGGGCAGATCTCGAGGCCGCTGAGGTCTCCCGTTTTCATGCAAAGAGTTTTGACATTTGCCCCAAATTTTAACTCTAGGTTTAAAGCTTTTGATGTACTTTCTTTGGCCAATACTTGGCAAGTTTTTAGGTCTCTGTATTCTAGCTTAGATAATCGATATCCATTAGCTGCCATTACTTGTCGCCACGGTGATAGAAATGTCAAAAGAGTATTTTCACCGTAGGATGCATCCTCTTTGATCAAAACTTGGTATCTTTTAGGTTCATGGATGCTTATTATTAGATCCACTGAGATTCATTAGTTGCCCTTTACGAATCATTGTAGGATGAGTCAAGGTGATAGATTTTCATTGAAGGAACCATAAATGCTAAACAAATGCTTTCTATCAAAAGGAAAATTATTAGGGTTTAGTTTTTTAAAGTTAAATGAAGATCCGGCTCGGGAGATGACTATTTGTCATCCTCCCCAACGCAAGGAAATGAACCCGGGGACCTCTCGGTTAGCCTTGGACCTTAAACCTAGTGGCCCAATGTTTCAAGGAGTTCTTTTTATATTTTATTTTGCCTTATTTCGCAGAACCCACCAACCCCGTTTATCACCACCTTAAAATCCAAACCAAATCTACCATTTTTGACTTCACTTAAATCATTTTTACTAAGAAAAACCCATCCCCAGAGCTCGACCCCTAGATCGCTATAGTATCAGAGAAGCTTACACAAAGAATAGAGGAATTTGGTATAAATTTTGTTGATTCCGATCACTCCCATCGTGGCATCGAGACCGTGTATGAGCTAAGTTCCGTAAAAATGAGTATTACAAACTGTCCCTAGTGTAATATCAAGAAATTAACTAGTCGGGCATGAAAATGTCATAATCTTTAGTTCGATGATCCAATTGGAATGATTCCAATTTCTAAGTAAAAATAGATTCATGTAGGGACAAGAATACATGAATGATGTGTGAATACATAGGCATCATACTATACAAGCATATGAAATTCACATGTAATAGTAATTGTGAAAATATAGGAAATGCACATGGCGACGTGTTCATGAAATATGAAATATGAAATGAACCGAAACATGAACATGAACATGAAAAGCACATGGCATGAAACGTCAACATGATAAAGAGAAGTTACAGTAGTTCTGAAAGACATGATAGTATGACTACCTAGGACCTAAAAATGAATGAGTAGACGCTCGATCGTGTTTCGCACTCCTCGCGAAGTGCTACGACACCCTCGCGAAGTGCTACGACACTCCCGCTACGCCGGTAGACATTCGCTTAGTACTTCAAGACTCGACAAGGCTACGACACCCGCCTCGCACTTCGGCACTCCCCGGATTAGTGCTTACGGCCTCCGCCGCAAAGACTTCCTGCATTCTGACTAGTTCTACGGCACTCCCCTGCTCAAAGGTTTCCGCACTCTTGATCCGCGCTACTCGACACCTCGCATCAGACAGGGTACTTATTGTTCGCAGCCTCACCCATTTCTTATGTTTGGTCTAGTAGTCAAATAGTTATATGATAAGACTCTGAATAAAGAATAAGAGTAAAGAATGAATATGGTAAAGATCTAAATGTACCTACTGCACCTCCAGATCTGCTCGTAGTAATCATGGGTACTTTTATACAAGTAAAATCTCTATAGTACCTACGTACTCCGCATCGTAAAATAAGTATAAGTTCCAGAATATAAGTAGTAAAGTCCAAGAGGTACTACGTACCTCAAGATAATGAATCCGCAGTACCTACAAAAATTCCGCATGAGTATATTAAAAAGTTAGCAGTACCTACTTCGTACCATTAACAAATATAAGTTTGATACAAGCACAAGTATGTGTCTTTTGGGAGAGTTGAACAAGTAGTACTTACGGGTACTTCCGTATAAGAATAAGTTCTGAAATACTAGTATAAGTTTCATAATATAAGTATAAGATCCAAATTACAAGAATAAACCCTATAACTCCTACGGGAGATCTAAACAAGCATAAAGTTGCTATAAGTACAAGTCTAAGTCCTACGGAAAAATCCGAATAAGCATACGTCTGTTATAAGCATAATAAATTATATAAGTATAAAGATGATTCTGATATAAACCGACAACTCTGTTTGTTTTGGGATATGTTCTGAATCTATATGAACCTAGTATATGTATTTGATGATTCAGACTTACTAATGGACTAATGTCCGTATCTCGCATAAGTCCGATATGACTCAGATGTGATATGACTGGACCGTCTAACTTCTTATCGTACCTACGGGTACCTTCGCACAAGAATAAGATTCGAAATACAAGAATCGGTTCTGTAACATAAGTATAAGATTCGTAAGACAAGAATAAGTTCTGTAACACAAGTATAAGATCCAAAATACAAGAATAAGTTATTTAACACAAGTTTAAGATCCGTAAGACAAGTACATGTTCCGTAATACAAGTATAAGATCCGAAATACAAGAATAAGATCATAAATACAAGAATAAGCTTTGTAACACAAGTATAAGATCCGTAAGACAAGTATGGCGTCTGTGAAGACAAGTATAAGATCTGAAATACAAGACTAAGTTCCAAGAATACAAGTATAAGTTCCTAGAAGACTAGATATATATATAAGCCAGAAATAAGTATAAGATAATGTAAGTACTGGTGATAAGTTTTTTGTGAGGGGCACTTTACGGGTAATTCCGTATAAGGATAAGTTCTGCAATACTAGTATACGTTCCGTAATATCTCTGTATTACCTATGGGTACCTCCAAACAAGTGTAATCTCCGTAGTATAAGTATAAGCCCTATGGTATAAGTATAAACCTTGTAGTACCTAAGGGTACCTCTGTATAAGCATAAGCTCGGTGAATTCCTACTTCGAGATAGTATAAGAGAGATGGTAATATGAGTATGTGGATAAGTACCTCCGTCTAAGTATATGTATAAGTTTAGTACCGGATACAAGAGATCTGAATAAGCATAAGTTTGTTACAAGGATAATTATGTATGTAAATGTGTTATATGAATTCATAAAATTCGAGACTGTTTGATATATGTTTATTATGATTCAAAAGATAAATGCATGTGTATCGCATAAGAGAGATATGTTTCTAATTAAGTATAAAGCTTAGCACGGGTTTTTAATCCGTGTAGGTACAGAGAAGACATCCGAAACTTCCGCATACCGGCTGTCAAAGACACTAGTAGGGGTTCACTACATGTAGGTTCCAAGGCCCGATTTGTAAATGCAGAGCATGCTTTGTATTTGTAAATGGGACTCTGTATATGTGTATAGATTTTGAGGGACACCACTCCAGTGGTAGTTCTTTTGATATGTATATGATATTTTGATTCTGTTATAAAAAAAATCAGGTAAAGAGTCCCAGTATATAGTCTCGCCCGAACTCCTGCTCGATTCGCCACCTGCCGATCAGAATCGAGGTGTGACACTCATCAAATAAAACGCACGTCTCCTTGATTCACCTTCCAATGGCTCATAAGTGATAACTAACGAACATCATTTGATCTAGCATTAAGTATCCAATGAGCCCTGAAAGCTTACCAAATATTAACCAGTCAAGGTAATTCGAAGGGATCAAAACCTAAAGTTTGAAGGGAAAAACATTAAGGACAGTAAATACCTGAGAGAAAACCATGAAAACCCTTAGTTTGCCTTAGGATCCTTTACCCAGTGGCCTTCTACTTCAAGGAGGTAGGAGTTTTAGCCACTCATCCTCTGAGAAATCATCCTCAGAGGGTGTTTAGTCTGTGAGAAAAAGAGAAAGAAAATGAGATAAATGAGAGAAAATGGAAGATTCTTTAGCAAGCTTGCCCCAAAACTTCAATAATCCAAAAATTTATTTACAAAGTCTTCTTTTAGGGTATTATATACCACCAAATCAATATACAAATTACCAAAGTGTACAAAATAAACACTATTACATAAGGAGAAATTGGGAAGAAACAAAAAGAAGCCAACAAAAAGTCAAATGTGGTAGAGGGTAAAATTTTGCAACCCTTGCGAATTTCTGTGAGGTTGCTACTGCATCTTCTTTTCTGGTTCTGCTTTTGCCCTCTGAAGCTCTGAATTTCTACTGATTTCTTCATGCTTAAGCTAAATCCCTATCTTCAAGATGTATAGCCTTTAAAAACAAGAAAACTTGCCACAAAATTTGATTAGTAGCCTTGCTAGGTCCTTAACATACCAACTGGTTTAATTAGGTTGACTACTACACAAAAAGTGCTTAAAAATTGGAGTGTTAAGAGTATGAAATAGCACTTTTTATGTAGTAATCACTCCCCCCAACTGACACATTGCTAGTCCCTTAGCAATGAAGGAATAATGAAATAATTTAAGGCAAGGTGATCTATATATCCAAAAAAATGGTTTTCCAAAAGCAATGATGTGATAAAACCCAACCTTCAATAAGAGTCATCAAAATCCTGCCCAATGACTATCTCAAGAGGAGTATGTGCTATGCAAATTCAAGTATCAAAAGAATTTCCACTCCAAAAGAATCAACCCAAAACCCTCCATAAAAACCTAAGTGTTAGCTTGATTAGTTTTCAAGAATAGTCTGTCAAATTGTCCTCTCCCCCCAACCTAGTTCTTTTTCTACACATAGCAAACTAACCAACCCCAATAGATCAGGAACCACTTTTATTTCACAACTTCTTCTCTTTTTTTCATTATAGGGGTGCAATGCTGAGGGTATCAAATTCTCAATTGTCCATAACAGGGTCCATCTAAGTGACTTAACCAATCAAGGTTTAGGCATCAAGTCATATGATTCTTTTCAAACTACCACTTCTTCTCAGATTTCAATTCTGGATTTCTTAATAAGTTCGATACTCCAACACCTACAAATTGATAAACTCCACCTATTCACGCATGTAACGAGCAACAAAGTCGGTGACTCCCAACCAGTTGGCTGAGGGCATCGAGCTTTAAAGACTTTCGCCATATACCCCTCAAACCATGCTCGGGTTTCAAGGTAAGTGTCAAAAATTTCTTTTTCTTTTTCTTCGTCTCCTTTTTTTTTAGACAAATTGGTCTTTTTTTTTTTTTTCTTTTTTTAAACTCTTTGGTCTTTTTAGGGATCCCAACCTATTAAAGGTGGCCAAAAGTACTAGGCCTGATTTTTGCAAGGTTCAGGAGGCAAGGTAGTTTTTTAACTTATAATTGAAAACGAATGTGCACATTGTGTGGTTAGATCAGAGTGGAAGAAGTAAGGTTGAAGACAAGAGGAGTTTCCACACTTCATCAACTTTTATAAGCATAAAACAACTCTAAAATCAAGAGCATTGAAGCACAATTTCAATTTCTCCCATTGTAGGCTGAGAATTACAAAAACAAATTCTAAGAAATCCGATGGAAACTAAGAAACTGAGACAAAAAAATTTTTGATAAACTAAAAACATGAACTAAAGACATGTATTAGAAGTTAAAAAAAAAACATGTGCTATACTTGTTCGAAAACTATAAGTCATTTGACTACAAAATAAACTGGCTTAAAACATAAAACTCATTTCTTTCTTTAACTCTCCCCCCAACCAGATGTTGCATTGTCCTTAATGTAGCTCAGGAGGGAAAATTAAAAGAGGAAGTGATACCTCCTCAAGTAGGTGTAGGGAGTGGAACCTCATCCTCATCCTATGATAGTGTAGGAGCTAAAGGATGATCAGCTGGTAGAGCTAGAGAAGCTGTTAGTGGAACTGTTGGACCTAGGCCTAGTAAAGATGTTGTTGTAGGTGTTGGTGGTGTTGGAGTTGCTGTTACTAGAGGGGTGATCGGGATAGGTGGTAAGCTTAGGTGCTCCTGAATCTGAGCAAGGATGGTTTCTGCACAAGTCATTCGTTGTGCCATGACAGTATGAGTGGCAGCAAAGATCTGTGATGTAGTAGTGAAATTCTGGACAATGGCCATAATCGCTAGGAATTGCTGTGCAAAAATGTTGATAAACTTCGCAGGTGGTGCAGATGTACTGGGGCTAGCCTGAGTAGTATGAGCTGGAGGGGGTGATGGGGCTATAGGTGTTGATGCTAATGGCATGGGTGAAGGAGGATGAGTTGGTGACACTAGGCTGTGAGAGTCCTAGGCAGGGGCAAGAAGAGCAGGAGGATGCTGCTGGACCTACTGGGGAACTTCCTACTGATCCTCATCAACAGCAAGAGAGGAAAGAAGAGGACCTCCGACCACAAACTACCACTTCTCAAGTGTGAATGTGGCTTCGCAATCATGACGGCGCTCATGATGCAGCTTAGTGAGAAAGCCTAGGTACTCCAAGACATAGGAGAGTAGCCGCGAGAATAATAGTTGAATGGCCTCAACCCTGCTTAGATTCTTTCTATGGACCTTCTCCTCGATGTGGAATAAAGCTGACATGATTAGATCCTAAGGGTCGAACCAAAAGCCCTCCGAGATGAGAAATGCCTTCGAGATGGCGTTTCACCCGTATGCTATATGTTCTGATGGGAAAGATTGGAACCGACACACAGTCCTGAGAGCATTCCGAATGAAGAGTACGCCTGCAGTAAAGTATAGGACCAGTGAATGTGTGTTAGGAGAGAACTTGGACCATCTCTCAGGGCGAAGGGTGGGACCAGCGCACAAAGTCTGTTGGATGTAAGGTCCTTTGGAGATTGAAATCTGCTTGACTATGTCGGTTTACGCCCTCAATATGCTCTATTGGCCATCAATGGTGAAATGAATAGTAAGGTGGTGCTCACTTCATGATGTCATAATCTGGTAAAATCGATCACTACTCTCAAGTAGAAGAATTTGTGCGGGGTCATAAATGGCTCGAGAGAGTAGCGATGAATGAGCCCCATTGAATCCCGAAGCTCAGGCTGATTGGAAAAGGCCAGGATGTCATAGAAGTTCTCATCATGGAACTCCTTGCTACTACAATCAGTGTTCCCTGCTATTAGGGCATAGGGGAATAATGGCCTCACGATGTGAGAAACTGGGAGAGTCCATCTCAAGAATGATGAAAGCTACCCCGTGATGAAGAATTTCTTAAGGCCTTTGAGAGTACATTCTTGAGATGACTTCGCGAGGCGGAAGGTCTGACCCTCTTGGATGAAGGTTGTCTACGTGCAAGCCATAGGTGAGATGGAGGTATGGGAAAGAAACCAGCCCTGGTGGTATACCTGCGCACTGTTGGAGATAGTAGGGTAACAAACAGGGTAAGAACGATGGCTTGGTAGAATTCGGCACTCTCGTGAGAAATTTGGAGACAATGGGGTGGTGCAGACGGGAGGGGGGGTGCTTCAGAGAGTTGCGGGAGAGGATGAGGAAGAAAGGGGAGAAGGCGTGGGTGCAAAAAGAAAGAAGTGGGGTGTTGTTAAGTCGGGAGTAGACAAAAATGTAAGCGGCAAAAGTGGCACACAGAGAATGGGGTGTTGGAAATAGGGTTGTGAAACTGGAGGGAGGGTTGCAAAACTAGGGGGGTTGTGAAACTAGAGGGAGGAGGGTTGCAAAATTTTGTAACCCTTGCATCTTCAGGATTGTTCAAATCGATGTTTTGAGTGGTTTGACCGGCCTGACTTCCTAGCTACAAATATAGCAACTTCCTACAAAAAAAAAAAAAAAGAACACAAAAATCCCAAATAAATAACAGGAAGAAGAAATATGAGCTAACATTAAGATTAAATTAAGAGAGAATCCAAGGAAAAATTTAATAATGTAAGCGATTATGAGAAAATACGACAAAAAGCATATGGACTCTGGTCTTAGGGAGGCGAGTCAGTGTGATTTCCAAAGTATTCTAGGTTCAAGGAAGGGTGACTCTGTATGCGGTCTAAAAGGGATTTGCATATGGCTTAAGGCGGTGGCCATTCACTTTGAAAGTTTGGCTCTCATTTGAATTAAGGAGCTCCACTTCTCCATTGGGATACACTTGATGAATGTTGAAAGAACTAATCCATCACGACTTAAGTTTCCCTATAAAGATATGAAGCTTGGAATCATAGAGTAGGACTTTATCTCCTTGTTGGAAATTTTTCCGAGCCACCATCTGATCATGCCATTTCTTGACCTCTCCTTAGCGATCTTGGAGTTCAAGTAAGCATCATTCCTTAGTTCCTCTAATTCATTGAGGTCAAGAAACCTCTTTAGGCCGGCTCTTTCCAGATCCATGTTGAGCTTTTTAATTGCCCACCATGCCTTGTATTCAATTTCCACAAGGTTGTGGCATGCTTTTCCATAGACTAACCAATATGGGGACATCTCAATAATTGTCTTGAAAGCTATTCTGTATGCCCACGGTGAGTCTAGCAGCTTGAGGGACCAATCTTTTATGTTTGAATTCACCACCTTCATCAAGATGGCCTTAATCTCTCTGTTAGCTAGCTCAACTTGTCCACTAGTTTGAGGATGGTAAGGAGTGGCCACTTTGTGTTTCACCCTATATTTAGCTAGGAGGGTTTCAAAGGTTTTGTTGCATAAATGGGTACCTCCATCACTGATTATGGCTTTGGGCACCCCAAATCTAGAGAGAAGACATTCTCCTTTAGAAATTTAAGCACCACCCTATGATCAATTTATTTATTTATTTATTGTTTTTGCAAGGAATGGCCTCAACCCACTTGGAAACATAATCAACCCCCACCAAGATGTACGAATAACCAAAAAACATAGGGAATGTCCCCATGAAGTCAATGCCCCAAACATCGAATAGATCTACTACCAAAATTGGGTTCGAGGGAATCATATTACGGCGAGTGAGCTTTGCAAGTCTTTGGCATCGATCGCAAGTTCGGCACATGGCATGAGCATCTTTAAAGAGAGATGGCTGATGAGTCTTAAATTGATCTATTTTTAATCTATTTTTCTAGCTTATTTTTAGTATATTTAGATATGTTTTAATGCAATATTATGGAATATTCACCAACTAGGTGTTTTGCAGATTTTAATTCAAAAAGGAGAAAATTCCAGTAAGTAAGAAGAGAAAAAGAGCAATTGCAGCAGTCTATGTCGCGACAGAGTTTTGTGTGTCGCGACAAATGTCCAAGCTAATAGCAAAGGAACTCTATCACGACAATATTTTCTCTGTCGCAACACAAAGGTCTAAACATTGACAGATGAGCTTTGTTGCGACAAAAGACAGCTTATCGTGATATAAAATGGGAAGAATCTAACAATTCAGCTGAGACAAAGAAAGTTTATGTTGCGACAAGGTTTTTCAGTAGGATGTCAACACCAGGAAGAATTCGTCGCGATAAATGAAACAGACAAAAGCATAAATTCTGTCGCGACAATGGATCTTTTGTCACGACAGCGGTGTGCAACATCTCTTAGCTTGTTGAGAAAGAAGAGCGAAGAGAAAGACCTTTGTCGCGACAAGGTAATGTAATATCCGCGACGAAAGAAAGAAATATCTGTCGACCGCGGTGATGTATGTCGCGACGCTAAAGGAAGAAGAAACGCTGATTGTGACAAATAAACAAGGTTGTGACATGTGATGCTTGGCAATGGCGACTGAGTTTGCGATAAAATCAATATTGTGACATACTTCAAGCTAAAGAGATGTTTCTATGTCGTGACAAGGATCTTAAGGTCGCGACATAGAGATAAGCTAAACATTGATAAACAAGGTCGCGACAGACTTTTCTATGTCACGATAAATATTCTAACACAATGAAGAGAGGTCTTGTCGCGACATAACAAATTTGGTCGTGACACAAATATAAGTTAAATACATAAAAGTTCTATCGCAACATAAAAGTACAGATTGAGACGACAAGCATAGACAACACTAAGAACATTGCGTCGAAATGAAGTTACGAGAATCGGGTTAAGTGGCGGCAAGACTGCGTCGACATACTTTCTGGTCGCGGCAATCTTTGGCAATACAAGAAACATCGTTGCAACAAGAACCACACAGAAATGTTGTCATGACATAAAAACTGGGTAGCGACACCAATTTGAAGAAGCTGCACAAGAAACACTAACTATTCAAGGAACCACACATAAGATTGTTGAGACATAGAACAATTAGAACAACAGACTTTGCAAGACAGAATGTTAAGGAGTCAAATAAAGATATGTCGCGACAGAGGTGGCAGAGGAAACTCTGTCACGACAGAATGAATATGTTGAAGAAAAGATTACTATCGTGACCAAAATCACTCTATCACAACGGAATACAAGAAGGAGCACAGTGAATAGGTCGTGACAGACGACTGCATGCTGCAATAGAGACCTACGATGAAGAACTAAAACTCTGTTTCAACAAAACTTCCAGGTCTCGACAGAGAATGCAATTTGGGCCAGAATTTTAGGGATTTGCAATGTAGCCTCGAATTTAAGGCCCAAACTTCTGGGGCTCTACAAACGAACCAGAGTTTCTAGGAGATGAGATTATATTTTTGTTTTTTTTTTTTGTTTTTTTTATTTATCTTTTCTTCATAGATTAGACTTAGCGTAGAATTTTCATTTGTTTACTAGACTTGAAACAGTGAATGGTTCATAAGTTTAGAAGTTGAGCCAAATTGTTGAAGTTCACTTCCAATTATTGTCTGAATCCAATAAAATCTAGATAAAACTTGGAATTCATTTATTCAGTTGATTGCAGTTGCAGTGGAATTTTCCTGATCAATATTTGAGTGTTCACTGTAATCAAGTTTTCGAGAAACACAACTTCCGCTGGGAAAGATCTGATGTTAGTTATGGTTTTTTCTGCTAAATTAGAAATAAATTTCCTGGGTTAAGAGTCTTGAAATTATTTGAATGGTGATGTTCATGTAGTGAATTGTTCCCAATATTAGAAACTTATACCCATAAAAGGACCGTTATCTAGCTCTACGATTTCGGAGGCCCTGCGGTGACATAGAGATGGGATTCACGAGTGCAGGATCGAGTTACTTGTAGGTATACTAGACTAATATTGATGAACTAATGAGCTTTGACAGATTACTTAGATAAATCTTCAATTTACTCATGGTTTGAGAATTAGTTTATTGATCTATCAATTTAATTAATTAGAGTCATCTCCTTGGTCTGGAGGAATGATCTTGATCCTGTGTTAGCTTATATCTAATCAAGGAAAGGGATAACTCTTTAAGATCTCAAGGATGAGACATCATTCATCTTGTAGAAATCTGGCAATGGCCCTGTCTTGGGAAGCAAGAAATTTTCAGTCATAAGAAATGGGTATGAAGTATTGGAAAAGAAAAATACCCATATCTTATAAAGAAATTATGATTACAAGTAATTGACTAGAAACATGTTTCATAAATGAACATGATTCTCTAATCAGTGAAACATATGGTTGAGGGATAAATCCAAACTATACTACCTTGCTTCTTTGACAATTTCATATTCCAATTCATGATAGAATTGAATTAGGTATGATGCGGGGAATGAGTAATTTCACGGTGAAATCCTGAGTGTCCCTCTTCCAGCTGATAATCTAGTTAGTCCGACATGTTTGGATTTTAAATTTTTCCTTCATTATAGATGTAGATATTCAAATAGTAGAATTCCTAGTTCAATTACTGAAACTTATATGAAATGGAAGTTCAAATAGTGTGGAACTAAAGTAGTTGGGGTAGTTGAATTTTATATTCTCTTTAATCTCTATGGGAATGATATCGGGACTTATAGGTCCACTTTTATTACTTGTACGACCTATGCACTTGCAGTATTAAGACCGAACTAAATCTTTAATGAATTAATTGACAAGTTCATTTTCCTTATGAGCATACAAGTTATATTTAGTCATATCAAGTTTTTGGCATCGTTGTCAAGGATTAGAAAATAGTCTTTGGTAGTAGTGTCATAAATTTGTATATATAAATTGGTCATCAAGTTTTTGGTGCCATTATCTGGGATTAGAAAATAGTCCCTTTGGTAGTAATAGTGTCATAAATTTGTATATATAAATTGGTCATCAAGTTTTTGGCGTTGTTGTTGGGGATCGAAGGAATTTAAAAATCAATGTTGCAATGAAAAATGCTAATTTGAACATTTTCTTTGTTTAAAAAATTTCAAAAATTAGCAACAGTTTTATGACGATGGTGAATAAACTGCGATATTTTCAAGCCTAAATAGATATATAATTTTTATATCACTTACTCCATTTGATCTCGGTGTATTTCTACTGGGAAGATTTTAAAATGCATAGAAAATAGAAGCGGTCTGCTTTGCCTTTAGATCTTTAGTGAAATATACGAATGCGAGGAAAGCTACCAGTGTTGAATATAAAAGTATGGCAAATCAAAGAGAATGATTGCAGGATATTCCAGAATAAGAAGAAACAGAAAGACCTCAAAGATCTAATACTATGAAGGAATCTTGGAGGCCTATTATTCAAGATGAGTACTCTGCTGTGAGACAACCTCCCATTGAAGCCAACAATTTTGAGCTGAAATAGCGTGATTACTATGGTTCAAGCGGCACTAGTTCCGCAGTCACCTTTGAAGATCTCAATGAGCATCTGGGGAGCTTCATGAGGATGGCTAACACAGTTAAGCTAAATGGGGTGAGACCAAATGTTATCAAGATGCAACTCTTCCCCTTTTCATTGAGAGATGTGGCAACAACATGGTTTGATTCATTGCCAGTGGGATCAGTGAACACTTGGGAAGAATTTGTGGATGTCTATATTGTGATTTTTCCTCACAGCTCTCTGTTGAGAGAAGGAGAAAATAATTGTCTTGAAAGGGGAAGGGAGAGTCTCTACAATGCATGGGAGAGATTCAGAGGCACATTAAAAGATGCTCTATGCATGGAATAGATCTACCCATCAAATGGACATTTTCTATCATGCTATGAATTATACCTCCAAGGGTATAATTGATGCATCCTGTTGTGGAGCTTTTAAAAGAAGAAGTGCAGAGGAGGCAAGGCAGGTGATTGAAGACCTTGCCAAATGTAACTACAAGGCTCCATTTGAAGCTTCAGGGAGCAGCAGTTATGAACAAACTGGGAAGCAATGAAAGAAGAATGCACATTGCAAATGAAGTAGGAGCAGTAGAAGAAAGAATTATAAGAATTGCTGAAGGACTAGTTGATAAAGAGCCCTACCAAGTTGAGGAGCCCAAGTATATGAATGATCAAAGAAGTTATCACTTCAAGCCTAACCCCAACTTGCCAACACACTATACACCAGCACTGAGAAACCATGAAAGCTTTTCGCCTTATGGTGGAAGAGCACGCGCGGGCCTTAGACTGGGCGAAATTACCGATAAGCTCATGCTCAACCCAGGTTCCAAGAACAACAGTAGTAGAGGGACAATAGAGGACATTATCAGGGTTAGAAAATCACTCAATCCTTCAAACATCAAATGCTTCATTTCATGTCAAAAAACAAAAGAATTTTGAATTTGCATGAAAAGAAATTTTTTGACCTTGAAAACTTCCAAGCAAACACGATTGTGTTTTAGACAAACACCAATGCCTCTTTGAAGAATCTGGAGATACAAATAGGGCAACTGGCTCAAGCTATGCAGAAAGAACCTAAGGATTCATTTCCAAGTGACACAAAGAGCCACAAAAATTTATTATGGCAGTAATTCGAGAAGTGACGAGGAGAGCTAGATGAAAGGAGAGGTGAAAGAGGACGAGGAAAGAGAACAAGCGCATAAATAGGAAGGCAGGCGAATAGTTCAAGAACCACTAAGAAAAAGAAAACAACATAAATGAAGCCTAATCAACAGGGGAAGAAGGAAGAGTTAAACACAATCCTCCCGGTTCCATTCCCTCAAAAAAGAAAATTTGTAGAAGCCCAGCTAGAGGAGTTGTTCTCTAGATTCTTAAACATGTTTAAGAAGATAGAGATTAACATTCCTTTCTCAAAGGCATTAACTCAGATGCCTCAGTATGCAAAATTCATGAAAGATATATTGAGCAAAAAGAGAAAGATTACTAAGGAAGGCATAGTGAGCCTAACAACAACTGCAGTGCAGTGATTCAGAAGACCTTACCATAGAAATGCGAGGATCTAAAGCGACTTCGCTATACCACAAAATTACGGGATCTTTGACTATGGGAAAAGCATTGTGTGATTTTGGAGCTAGCATCAACTTGATGCCTTTGTCTGTTGCTCAAAGATTAAGTTTAGGGGAGCTCACTACCATAGCCATTACCCTGCATATGGCAGACAGGACATTGGCTCATTCTAAGGGCATCCTTGAAGATGTGTTGATCAAAGTGGGGAAATATGTCTTTCCAGTGGATTTTGTAGTCATTAATATAGAGGAAGACAAACAAGTCCCATTTCTGTTAGGAAGACCATTCTTAGCAACAGGAGCAGCATTGTTTGATATGAAAAAAGGGGAACTGGCTCTCAAGGTTGGAGATGAAGTAGTGCACTTCAATCTCAATCACAATTTAAAACAACCAAAACTCAGTAGTGCTGAATGTGAAATTGTAGAAACAAAAATTCCTGTTAGTTCTGAACTGACCACTACTTGTAATTTTCAAAATTCAATGAATGAGAATGAGATGAATTTCAAGTATCTTAGGCATCTTGAAGTTGAAATTTTGAACTCTAATTTTAAATTAAAAGATTCAGTATTCAGTGTTGGAGAAAACATTGCAGAAAGATCCAACGGTTATGAAGAAAAAGTTGCAGAAGAAACCAAAAGCTCAGAGGGTTTAATACTCAAGGAATTGCCTGAACATTTAAAGTATGCCTTCTTGCAATCAGAAAAGGAAATCCAATTTTCATTTCAGGTAGAATAACTAGGCTGGAAGAGCAAAAACTATTGGAGACTGTCATAAAATATAAGGAAGCAATAGCTTGGTCTATAGAATATTTGAAAGGAATCAGTCCCTCAATCACGTATGCATGATCTGTTGGAGAGGAATATTTAGAACTTCTGCAGAACATGTCGAGAGAATCACTGAATCCGTAATGAAAAAAGTAGTTAGAAAGAATCTTCCGAAATGGTTAAATGCAGGCTTCATGTATGCAATCTCAGACAGTCCTTGGGTGAGCCTAGTACATGTGGTTCCAAAGAAGGGAAGATTCACTATGATCAGAAATGAGAAGAAGGAATTGATTCCTATAAGAACTGTGATAGGATGGAGAGTATGTATAGACTACAGGAAACTTAACACTGTTACCAAAAAGGACCATTATCCTCTACCTTTCATTAACCAAATGTTGGACAAGTTAGCAAGGCACTCCCATTACTGTTTTCTTGATGGATATTCTGGTTATAACCATATTGCAATAGCCCCAGAGGATCAGGAGAAATCAACATTTACATGTCCTTATGGCACCTTTTCCTTGAGAAGGATGTCATTTGGATTATGTAATGTTCCTGCCACCTTTCAAAGATGTATGATGTCTATATTTTCTGACTTGGTGGAAGAGGTCAAGGAAATATTTATGGATGACTTCTCAGTATATGGATCCAGTTTTGAAGATTGTTTGAAAAACTTAGAAACGGTACTTCAGAGGTGTCAAGACAAAAATCTAACTTTAAATTGGGAAAAATGTCATTTCATGGTAACTGAAGGTATTGTCTTAGGGCATAAGATTTATGTTGCTTGATTGGAAGTAGATCAAGCAAAGATTGCTGTCATAAAAACTCTCATGTCGCCTACAACAATGAAGGGAATAAGAAGCTTCATGGGACATGCTGGATTTTATAGAAGATTCATCAAAGATTTTTCAAAAATCTCCAGACCATTGTGTAGACTGCTAGAAAAAGATGCAAATTTTGATTTTGATGAATCATGCGGATGCGCATTTGAAATCGAATCCAGTTAGTATCAGCCCCATTATGTTGACTTTTGGCCCGGAACAATGAGTTTGAAATTATGTGTGCCAATAGTTATGCAATGAGAAATTGTATTGGGACGGAGAGCGAAAAGGTATCCATGGCCATATCTTATGCGGAAAAGCATTCAATGAAACCTGTAGGCAGACTACTCTACAGAGAATGAGATGCTAGCAATGGTATTTGCTTGTGAAAAAATCAGGCCTTATATATTGGAATCCCATGTTGTAATACACATTAATCAAGCTGTAATTAAATATCTATTAGCAAAAGAAGGATGCGGCTGAGGCCCGATAAGATGGGTGCTACTCTTTGCGAGTTTGACCTTGAAATCAAGGATAAGAAGGGTAGTGACAATGTGATAGCAGATCACTTGTCTAGATTGATTAGTGCTCAAAAAGTGCTATTTTGAACCTTGTTTATTGCAGGTTTTGAGTACTTTTTGTGTATTAATCAGCATAATTAACCCAATTGGCACATTAATGTCCCGGCTATGCTACTGATCACATTTTGTGGCAATTTTTGCAATTTTTGTGAGCTAATCGTGCCAAAATTTTCAAGTTTGCTAGATCATAACAAATCCAAGCAAATCCGAGTTGATCTAAGAGAATTTGCAGTCGAAGCCAAAGAAAGAGCAAAAAACATAAAAGGACCACAGCCAATTTGCGGGTTGAGAATTGCCTGCAGCCTTGTTGTTCATCCCTCGTGCTTGTTCCTTCATCCTGCACTGTTGACTTCCTGCGCCTTTTACCTTTTTGATTCCTTTTTGTCACCTTTTGGTTTTCTTCCAAATTTGTCCCTTGTAATAGCTTTTGATTCTGGTTTTTTTTTAATTTTGCTTCGCTGGGGCAGTATATAAGCTCATGCACTATAATCAAAAACAACTTTTTTGGTAGTAATAAAAATTCTTAGCGGGAGTTTTCCCACTGCTTTCCTTTTTCTCCTTTTTCTTTCCTTTTCTTCCACTTTCTCGGCTACCAAACACCCCTACGGATGACAACTCGGAGGGATGGTTGAACTGAGCAACTTTCTCCTTGAGAGGAGAGTGCGTCTTCAGGGTTTGGAGGTAACTAACGGTTATATTTTTAACACACACATTTATGGGTATTTATGTTCTATTTCTCTCAATCTAGGAGTTTAAATCTCTTAAACGTACCTTGATGGACCGATGTTGGCAATCTTTTGAGTTGATGGTCTTGTGCTAAAATCCATTGAGATTCATTAGTTGCCCCTCTATTTATCCTTTGTAAGGGTGGGTATGAGATATGTATTCCTTTCTTAGGGAGCATTTATGATACGTAAATGATGTTTTCAAAGGGAAAATTTTAGAGTTTAGTTTTAAATCTAAATAAAGATCGGTTCGAAATGACTATGGGTCTCCTCCTGGCTTGTGATAAACTTAGGGACCTCTCAGTCGCCTTAGGACCTCAAACTAATAGCCCAATGCTTCAAGGAGTTCTTTTTCATATTTTATTTCAATTTATTTTCAATCTGCAAACCAATCACCTCCACTGTTTTTACAAAATCCCAAAATCCAAATTGAATTCACCATTTTAAACCTCACTGCAAATCATCTATGCGAAGAAAACTCATCCCTGTGTTCAACCCTAGAACCACTATCTTTGCGATAAGCTGCCCTTTCTGACGTGGGAAGAGCAAGTTATAAATTTTGTTGATTAGGAACACCTCTTTTGTGCACGAATCATAGATTGAAACGGTGTTGTAGCGAAAGGGGACAAAAATAACATTAATTTTTCCTGATGAGCATCTATTTATGTTATCAGTACAAACACCCTGGTATACAGATATTGTGAATTACTTAGCTTATGGAGTCATGCCATTTGAATTCAGCTACTAGCAGAGGAGGAAATTGAGAACTGATTGCATATTGTATATATGGGATGACCCACTACTGTATAGAAGAAGAGCACACATGATCATAAGGAAATGTGTCCCAGAAATAGAATAGGGTGATAATATGGAGAAATGTCTTGCATCACCATATTGAGGACACTTTGCGAGGAGATACGACGACGAAAATTCTCAATCAAGTTTTGATGGCTACTCTGTCAAGGACTATTTTGAATGGGTAAAACACCGTGATTCTTGTTAGAGAATGGGAAACTATAGCAGAAGAAATGAAATGCCCCTGCAGGGAATTCTTATAGTGCAGATTTTTTATGTATGGGGAATAAACTTTATGGGACCTTTGAAGGGTTTTGTGGGTGGCAACACTTGCCAATAGCAGCAGAAATAAAAATCCTAACAAAAACCCATCCAAGGACCCCTATAGCATTAAAACCGGTTCTACAACAAAGAGAAGGGTGTAGGATTAACTTGTGTCGGTTGAAGCACGAGCTGGTAGTCGAAGCGGCTTTAGGCAAGAAACAGCCCAAGGTCCTAGGTTGCGCCTCTAGCAGTATCCACAGAAAGTGAAGCGAACTGACCTCTAAGGCAACGGTCTCGAAAAGGGTCTTGGTGCTAGCCAAATCCCAATCTGAAGAGGAAGCCAAAAACCCAGGTCTCTCAATCTCTAGAACACTTTCTTGGAGATGAGAGCAAGTTTGGCCTTTTCTCATGAACTCTTTTTTCTCACAAAAGGTCATCATTATAACATTCTATTGATGATAGGTTACACGCATCCTCATGCATTATGGAAAGACCCACAGTCTGGCCAGTACAAGCCCAAACCTATTATCTCTACGAGTGAGAGCTTTGAACACAGATTCCACTAATCCCATTGACATTTCATTCGCAATTAACTCCCTCATATTTGGATCACATCAAATCCATTTTATATCAGCCAGCGCTCTTCTAAGTGTGTGACCCCGTGGGGATTCGTTATGTTGCTCTTTATTCAACAATTGAATTAACCAAGTAAAGATTGGTATCTAGCAACACATCATGACCTTCAATTGACCGGAGAGTCAGTGGTCTGACTGCATACCCTTCCCATAGACAAATACCATGCAATTCATCCTTTCACCAAACTATACCCTACTTGGTTCAGAGCATGGACAATTTGTAGCTCCCACTAAACTGGCTATGCCACACCTAGCCCAAGTGATATTTTATCTTGTCCCCAGATTCATCACTCAACCGTTATGCACTTGAAGACATTCCTCAAGGCATTTTAACATTAGCTAGAGATTCCCAAGTAATGATTCCGACAAGAGGCCTTAGGTATACTCTCCGTCTATTGGGAGTGGCGAATCCTTTGTTGACTGCTCATTATCAAACACCTCAAACTATATGGCCTGTCGATGATGACACTTAGAGTCGGCATGTGGATTCGAGGTCAGAAGTACAGATGAAGCATCAAGATATCCTTGAGCACCTCAAGTCTAAGGATCTCTTTATAATTACTATGATGAGACAATCATCTACATTTTAAATAGATATTGATCCATATGATTTGTCTCATTATAGGTCCCCGTGTACTTAGCTACTCTTGTAAGCATCCACATACCAAAGCTCGATCAACTCATGATCACGGTTTATAAGATCTATAAGCTTGATCAATCAAAGTATGACATGTGCTAGTTTGTCTGGATCAACAATATCCAGTCTGTTGATCTATGACTAGAGATAATTTGAACACTAACATAGTACACATGAAGGAATCTTATTATCAAAGATCCTATCATGATTTCCTTCATGCTATGTTGTATCTATGGACTTCATTAATTTGATAAGATATATCAATTCAACGTATGAATATCGAATGAATAAGAAGCCTTATATTAACAATATATTTAACGGCATTACAAAAATTTGCTAATGGTGATTGCCTTTAGAGCACTTCTCTAACAACTTTTCCCATCATCATTTGGCAATATGAGATTCTCTAGGTTGTGGATTATGTATCGAATGGGTGGAAGTGACTTGTCCCATAAATGATGCCATCCACGGTGGTTGGGTACATACAAAGAAGCACTTTTACAGAGCGGATTTGGGCACCCAGGAACAATCATCGGTGATGAGGGAAGCCATTTGCAAATAAAGTTTGCGAAACTCATGACGAATGTGAGATAAACATCTAATGGGATTGGCTTCTCCACCACCAATCAGATGGATGAAACTGAAATTTCAATAGGGAGGTCGAGAAAATTAAGGAGCGAGTTAGTGCAAGCGAGGAAAGGACTAGTCTACAAAAACTCCCATTGGAATGTCCTATCTGAATTATATATGAAAACCTTGTCATCTCCCTTAGAATTGGAATCTGAAGCTATGTGGGCCATCAGAAACTAGATTGACTTTCGAGTTCTGCGGAAAGAAGCCTCGAATGAATGAACTAGAAAAGAGTTGAAATGAAGCTTATGACAATGCGGAATCTACAAAAGAAAATACCAGAGTAACATGATCAAAGATCTTAGGAGGAATTCAAGCGGGGAGACAAGCTCTCTTATACAACTCCGGAATATCTTTATTTCGAGGGAAGCTGAAATCAAACATGGAATGGTCCATTCATAGTGGTAGTACACCCTTTGAAGCAGTAACATTGAAGATTGAATCTGGAAGTGAATTCAAAGTAAACGGTCAGAGACTAAAGCATTATCTTGGAGGAAGCATGAAGAAGGTATGAATCATATTTGGAAAGGAAAAAACTCACGAAGCGAAGACCTCTGTAACGTATGCATGGGACATTAAGCGAAGCGGCTCTTGGGGCAACCCCAGCGAAGTCTTTTGGCCTGTGCTGATTGATATTGATTACTTTTATGATTTTGAAGTTTTATTTTGTTAGAAGTTTTATTAGGAGAGTGATAATTTTCTAAATGTTTTTATTTGGACAAGAAAGATGGTAGATCAAAAGTTATTATAAACTGTGCAAAACTAAGTCATACAGAAGTGGCTAAGGGGAGTATTCTATTCCTAAATTTTTTTAGATAATAATGCATAGTTGAGTTTAGAAATTTTGATGATTTAGAGCATGATCAAGAATTGAATACAACTTTCGGGTGCTAATTTAACCCCAAATGCTGTTGAGTATTTTGTTACTATGATGAGATTGTTGTTCATAGTTGGATTGAATTTTGGTACTATATGTTTTATATTTTACAGATTGTTTAGTGGATGAAGTGTATGAATGATTCTGTGGTGGAAGATGGTTCAAAGCATGACAATTTGGAATCAAATAACTGTCACGAAACATTTGAGGATTAGTCTGACATCACATCGCAATAAGATGAAAAGTACATCATTTTCATTTGATTTTCATGTGAACAAACTTTGACACAATGTTGAAAGAATGTCATATATACTTTTCTACATTGTAACATAAATATTTTGCAGCTCAAATTTGAAAGAGTATGTCATAAACATAGCGTGTTTTAAATATTGACAAAACCTCAAAGTGGTACAGCAGAAAAGTATTAAGACATTTAAAATTTGATTTCAATTGATCAAACTATGTCCAAACATTTATTTCTCTATCACGACATTATTAAAAATGGAACAAACATTAAAAGATTACTATGCGTACAAATTATCTATATAGAGCAAATTTCTATCCTTGTGATATTTTTCTCATCATGACGAGTTGTAACTGTATTGACCTAAGAGTCTATTGTAAGAATAGAAAGTTTTGATAATAGAGCTGGGTTTAATTTTAATTTGAAAGTCAAGATAGTATAAAATAGATTCAAAGGTTATTGTTGTGACCTAATCATTAATTTACATGACATCTGAAGAGAAACATTCATTTATTAAGTATTAGCTGAGTGTTCAAAGCGAAAATACATAACTTTAATTTTCACTCACATCTATTCAGCATCTCTTGATTTAAACTCTTTCCTCTCTTGGGCATGTCATCAGAGCCTTGAGATTAAGACCCTGGCCCAAACTCTGTATCTCATGTTGAGACCTGCGACTTAGTTGAATCTCGGTGAGACAGTGGAAGGAATATGGCCTGGGACGGAGGTTCATGCAGACCTCAGAACTATAAACAACCCCCGGTGTTAGAACCGAGGAAAGATAAGAGAGACAAAATCATTTCGGAGAGGGAAGAGAGAAGTGAAAGAAGCTTAACAAGTGGGTTGAGCAGGATTGGAAGGAATAAGGCGATGAGCACATTCATTTAGGTGAAGCTGCTCTTTTGGGAGAAGAATACGAGGCGACAAAGGGTTTATCAGGAAAGGGAGTTTGATTTAAACCATCACAACTGGAGATAATAGAAGAAGGGTTGAAGCTTATTCTACAAACACAAACCACACAGCTTTATGGTAGAAAGTCAAGGAGTTCTGGCAACATGATGGAATGAAAGAGGATTCGGTATCATTGGAGAGGAATATATGTTGGATCCATGGGCATGAAAGGATAATGAAGTTCTCTCAAATCAAAGATCCCAAGAATGGATCTAATTACCAAAAAAGCGCAGAGAACCCTGACAATGAGAAGATTGTGAATTCTAATATTTGGAAAGGGTGAGATACCATGAGAAGAATCTATGGAATCAAATCAGCAGGCTCACTAGCATAAAGAAGGTAAGGTGTGGTTCTATTTCATTGCTTAACATAATTCCACCAGTAGAGCACTATAGGAGCAAAAGCCAATATCTTATGTGCATACTGAAGATACTGCAGATAGATAAATGGAAATAATAAGAATCATCCATAAGGTGCTTCCATAGAATGTAGAGGACTAAATCCTCATCGATAACATTACAGACTTTTGTATTTTGGCTAAAGTTAAGGACTGTGGCGGAAAAACATACACTGAGTTTCTCCACCAACATTAACTAGTGGAGAGTAAAAGGCCAAGGCATAAAGAAAATGATTGTGAGTGGTAGAGGGCTGAAGGAAGAAGAAAATGAGATTAGGGATGGAACAAATCCCAGTGAGAGACTATTTACTTGATTGGGAGGAGATCACAGTGAAAGTGTGTTTCATCATCTTAGGGTGCAGACCTTTGTTGAACTTGATAGAGTGTTCAGGACCGATCAGGAAATCTGAAGAGTTAACGGAGATCAAGTATCGATAAAAGGAAATGGGAGAGAAGAAGAGATGGAGCAGCTGTGAGAAGATAAGAGGAGTTCTAAAAGTGGAGCTTGAAGAGAGCCTTGATGGTAACAAATGTCAAACAAAGATACCAGGAATAGAAAGAAGAAATAGAAATGAGAGAAAAAGGAATGATGCCCTGAAAATTTGGACTAAAAATAAGACCTTCTATTGAATAGCTAAAGATATGAAGATGTGCTCTACATTTTGGAAAATGAGAGGAAAAGATGGAAAATTTTGGTGTATCTATTGTAAAATGTAGAAGGATTCAAAATCTCTAAGGAACAAGTTGAGGAATTTGGGAAGCTGTGGAGAAGAGGGCAAGGAGCTAAGAGATGGATAATAGTACAAGCAAAGGAAATTGGATGATCTGGACCCAGAGTGAATTGGAATTTAGTGAACATACACAATGTATACACTAAACAGAAGGATCTATGAATAACACAGGTAGTAGAGGATCATTTTGGGTGCACCACGGTGGGTACACCAATGATTCTTGCCTCTTTGAGAAAAGTACCACCGACAAAGAAAGGCGGTTATCTCCATTCCCGAGTTCACTCTATTTTTGCTACCTTTAACCTGAACCTCAAACACAGCTTCAAATCTGTAAGAAAGACCATGAATCATGGCAACATTGTTTCTCTCTGAAGCGAAGTACATTAATCATTCTTTGAATATAAGTTCAGAAAACCGGTTCATGTACCACAAAAATTTTGTTTTCATTTTTTTTTTTGATTGTTTGGTGTTATGTTTTGCTTAATTTTATTTGCTTCATGTTGCAATTACTTAATTGAATATAAAGAAAACAACTACTGGATCAGAACATTTTAATTGTTGCAGCATGTTTGGTTGAAATGAATTAGTGATTATAGTTTGTGTTGTATTGTTGTAGAAAGTGAATCACATAATCAAAATGAACTTCTTTACTTGAACAAAAAGCAACACAACAGCAAATTCAAGGCCAGCAACCTTTGATGATGCCATTGTGTTGCATTCATTGAATTGGAAAATGAAGTTCAAATTCTTGAGTAAGTTGAATAGTAGCCCAAGTTGAAGTCTTCAATGAAATCATAAATAAGCACTGAGGAGCCCACATTTGCTTTGAGACAGATGGATGGTAAAATCTGAAAAGCAATGCACATATGATTAGTGATTGCCAACAAATTTAACGAAAGGTGGGGACAATCATACAGGACATTCTGATGAGAATAGTCTGATGTCCTTCACAATTATTGGGATTATTAGTCAAGGTGAGGAAATCTAGGCAATACTACTAACAGGAGTGATATCAGGTCAGAAATTGCCGGAGACTGGGCCTCAGACCTGCCCTCATAATGTGCCTGGCATGCTCTGATTTCTAAATTGAGTGGAGTACTGGTTCTTCATTAAACCAACAATTCGACCTCAGGCCCTTCCTTTATTCACAATCTTACGAGTAAGGAGCCACTATTGCAGGTTTAGGAAAGAACCTCAAAATGTAGAAAATGACAGGATTGAGGGAATTTTATTTTGATTTGAAAGGAAAAACAAGAATGAAGGATGGAAAAAGAAGAGACCAAATGAAGGAAAGGAAAGGAATGCAGAGAAGAAGTCAAAGATTGTAAGTGTCAATTGGAATAAGTTTTATCTTCTTGGCCTTCTCTCTTGAACAATTAAGATCATGAGGTGTTTCAACACCTAGTGCCTAATATATTGAGTAATGGGCATAACCCAAAGTTCTCTAAGGAATAGTGAGAAAGCGTAAAAGACAGACATTGCACTATTCACAAAATCTTTGACAGAAGTAAAAGAAAAGCAAAGACTTCTATCTAAAGCGCGTGATAAGAATGTGGGTGATAAAATTTTAAGATGAGGTATCTCTTACGTTGTAGTACACTTAAAGGTCAAGTTTAGGGAATACAACTACTAAAGCAGCATCAGTGAAAGAAAGAATGAAAAGGATGAGACAAAGATGAAAAAATTGAAGATTGGAATCTGGGTAATTATTAGCTTAATTCTCCAATTATCCACCCAGAATTGCTGACTAAATTGTTTAAAGCAAGACCTAGTGATCTTGAAAGGTTGTGCTTTTCTTAGTAGGAGGCCAAAATGAAAAACAGTATATGGGACTTTGAAAGAACTAATTTTGTGCTCTTGTAAGGCTTGAGTGCTAATATTTTTAAGAAGGAAAGAAGACCATCACATACAAATAAAGTTAGTGATTGAATTATTTTACATTTTCTAAAAATCATTAGTCTCTTTTGAGACAATAATTGAAGAATTTTCCTAATTCTGAATTGAAAACTAAATTTTAAACCATGCTGCAATTAACAAGTTTCAATTCAAGTTGAGGATTAAAAAATGATTACAATAGAAAATAGAAAAATCTCCCTAAAAATAAAGCTAAATTGTTTGAGGACAAACAAAATTTTCTTTTCTTTGCTTGGGGACAAGCAAAACTTTAAGTTTTGGGGAATTTGATGACTCTTAAACTCATCTATTTTTAATCCATTTTAAAGCTTATTTTAGTATATTGAATCTGTTTTAATGTCCAAATTATGGAATATTCACCAACCCAATTGTTTCTTTGGTTTTAATTCAAAATTGAAAATTCAGTAGAAATAAGAAAAAAGTAATTCTGTTGATCCTATCTCATTGAAAAGAGTTTTGTGTGTCAAGATAAGCGTCTAACCTAATAATGAAAGACTCTGTCCGACCAATCTTCCCTCTGTGTAAACCACAAGAGTTTGAATATTGTAGGATGAGCTCTGTAGCGACAAAAGACAACGTGTCACGACATAAAATGGGAAGAATCTAACAATTCAGTTGAGACAAAGAAAGTTTATGTTACGACAAGGTTTTTTAGCAAGATGTCAACACCAAGAAGAATTCGTCACAACAAAGAAGCTCCTATCACGACAAATGAAATAGGCAGAAAGCATAAATTCTGTCGCGACAAGGGATCTTCTGTCACGACATTGATTATTGCAACATGGAAAAGCTTGTTGAGACAGAAGAAGAACTTCAGAGAAAGACCTCTATCGTGACAAGATAATGTATGTCGTGACACTAAAAGAAGAAATATCTGTCACGACAAGGTGATGTATGTCAATATTTGAAACAATGAGATAAACAAGCTCGTGACATATGATGCTTGCTTAATGGCCGACACAGTGTAATAAAGAATCAATGTTGCGACATACTTCCAAAATTTGAAAGAGATGTTTCTATGTTGCGACAAGGGTCTTAAGGTCATAACACGAATAAGTGAACATTGATAAATGAGGTCGCGACCAGGACTTTTCTATGTCGCGACAAGATTCTAACACAAAGAGAGGTCTTGTCCGCGACATAAAAGCGGAGTCGCGACACGAATATAAACTAAATACGAAAGTCTTGTCCACGACATAAATCTTTGGAGTGTGACAGTGAAACGCGACAACACGAGAAATTTCATGTCGCGAATCGAAATGAAGTTGCGCGAAATCAGGTTAAGTGGCGATAAGACTCTGTAGCGACATACTTTCCTGGTTGTGACAGAAATGCTGACAATACAAGAAACATCGTTGCAACAAGAAGCAAACAGAAATGTTGTCGCAACATAAAAATTGAGTCACGACACCAATTTGAAGAAGCTTCACAAGAAACACTATTACGACACAATTGTTGATGTCGCAACATAACTGTTCCAGGAACCGCACATAAGATTGTCGCGACATAGAATAGTTAGAACAACAGACTTTGCAAGACAGATTGTTAAGGAGCCAAAGAAAGATCTGTCGTGATAGAGGAAACTCTATCATGAAAAAATGAATATGCTGAAGAAAAGATTACTATCGCGACCAAGAAAACTCTTTCACAATGGAATCCAAGAAGGAGCACAAGGAACAGGTCGCGACAGACAACTACATGCTGCAACAGAGACCTGCGATGAAGAATTAAAACTCTGTTGCGACAAAACTTCCAGGTCGCTACAAAGAATGAAATCTATGCCAGAATTTTAAGGATTCGCAATGTAGCCTCAAATTTAAGGCCCAAACTTATGGGGCTCTATAAATAGAAACAATTTGAGGAAAGTGAGGAAGTCAGTCAGGTCGGACGAACCAGAGCGTCTGGGAGTTGAGGACTCTTTTGTATTATATTTTTCTTTTCTTTTTTCTTTTCTTCGTAGATTAGACTTAGCGTAGAATTTTCATTTGTTTACTAGACTTGAAACAATGAATTGTTCATAAGTTTAGAAGTTGAGCCAAATTGTTGAAGTTCACTTCCGATATTACTGTTTGAATCCAAATGAAATCTAGATAAAAGTTGGAATTCATTTCTTCAGTTGATTGCAATTGCAGTGGAATTTTCCTGATCAATATGTCGGTGTTCACTATAATCCAATTTTCGAGAAACACAACTTTCGATGGGAAAGATCTGATGTTAGTTATGGTCTTTTCTACACAATTAGAAATAAATTTCCAAGGTTGAGAGTCGGGAAATTATTTGAATGGTGATGTTCATATAGTGAATTGTTCCCAATATTAGAAACTTATACGCATGAAAGGACCGTCATCTTGCTCTGATTTCCAGGAGGCCCTCTAAGTGACACATAGATGGAGATTCTTGAGAGCTGGGATCAGTTACTTGAGGGTATGCTAGACTAATATTGATGAACTAATGAGCTCTGACAGACTACTTAGATAAATCTTCAATTTACTCATGGCTTGAGAATTAGTTGATTGATCTATCAATTTAATTAATTAGAGTCATCTCCTTGGTCTGGAGGAATGATCTTGATCCTGTGTTAGCATTATATCTAATCAAGGAAAGGGAGAACTCTTTAAGATCTCAAGGATGAGACATCATTCATCTTGTAGAAATCTGGCAATGACCCTATCTTGGGAAGCAAGAAATTTGCAGTCATAAGAAATGGGTATGAAGTATGGGAAAAGAAAAATACCATATCTTATAAAGAAATTATGATTACAAGTAATTGACTAGAAACATGTTTCATAAATGAACATGATTCTCCCTGTCCAGTGGCTCTATGGTTGAGGATAAATCCAAACTATACTACATGCTTCTTTGACAATTTCAGATTCCATTCATGATAGAATTGAATTAGATTATGATGCAGGAATTGATAATTTCACAGCAGTGAAATCCCAGTGTCTACTTCCAGCAATAATTTGGTTCAGTCCAGCTTATGTTTAGGATTTTAAATTTTTCCTTCATTATAGATGTAGATATTCAAATGGTAGAATTCTTAGTTCAATTACTAAAACTTATATGAAATGGAAGTCCAAATAGTGTGGAACTTGAGTAGTTGGGGTAGTTGAATTTTATATTATCTTCAATCTCTGTGGGAACGATTTCCGGACTTATAGGCCCACTTTTATTACTTATACGACTTGTGCACTTGTAGTTTGGACCAAACTAAATCTTTAATGAATTAATTGACAATTTCATTTTCTTTATGAGCATACAAGTTATATTTTGGTCATATCAAGTTTTTGGCGTCGTTGCCGAAGATTAGAAAATAGTCCTTTTGTAATAATGTCATAAATTTGTATATATAAATTAGTCATCAAGTTTTTGGCGTCGTTGCCGGGGATTATAAAATACTCCTTTGGTAATAGTGTCATAAATTTGTATATATAAATTTGTCATTGATGGCCAGTAGAAATCGGATTACAGATCCTTCATAGTTGTCTTTTGTGATGAAAAATGACCTCCACAGGCATTTTCATGGCAGTGGCTGATAATCCCCTGTTGTTCTTCTTCTGGAACACACCTTCAAATGATTTGATCCGCATAGTATTTGAACAAAAATGGTTCTCCCAATAATAGGAATGAATTTTTATGAATAAGTATTTCTTGTCCTGTGCTTTCCATTCAACTAGGACCTCCCCTGGTGCTAAATAATTAACAATATGAGCATACCAGGGGGCATTCTCTAAAAGCAGTAGAGACTCCTCAGGAAATTCATCATTAATGGGAGGACTGTGGGAGTCATGAGATATGGTCAATCTAGAGAGGTGATTTGCCACTACATTCTCCACTCCTTTCTTGTCTTTGATTTGGAGATTAAATTCCTAGAGTATGAGAACTGATTAGTGCTCAAAAAGTGCTATTTTGAACCCAGTTTATTTAAGGTTTTGAGCACTTTTTGTGTACTAATCAGCGTATTATGCTAAAATTGTTGAGTCGATCCAAGCACAAAGAATTCGAGTCAAACTCAGCATTGCAGATTAGAGACCAAAAGGAAAGAAAAGCAGAAAATACAAAGTAGGCCTGTGAAAAATTTGCGAGGGTTGCGGAATTGCTTCCTCCAACCCTTGTTCACGACTCTTTTCCGCTGTTCATCCTGCCCTATTGAATTCCTGCTGCCCGTTTGTCTTGTTCACCTTTTTGTTCCTTTTTGGTTTTCTTCCCATTTTATCCCTTGTAAAAGCTTTTGATTTTGGTTTTTTTTTTGTAATTTTGCTTAGCTGGGGCAGTATATAAGCTCTTGCACTGTAATGAAAGACAATTTTTTCTCATTAATAAAATAGGCGGTAACCTTTCGTGATGATTAATTGGTAGGAGTGATCAGGAATCAACAAAATTTGTTTCCTATTTTCCTCCTACGCCATAGTCATTTCTTCTGTGTAAGCGGTGCAGGGTCGAACACGGGGATGGGTTTTCATCCCACAAATGATTTGTATCATGTTTGAAAATGGTGAGACTTTTGTTTGGATTTTCGGATTTGCATTAAAAAGTGTTGGAGTTGGTGTCACTGGGCTAACTGAAATAGCTTAAAATGAAATGTGAAATGGTGACCTTGAAGGCTTGGGTCACTAGCTTGAGTAAAATGGGGTTATGAAGGTGTCCTCGGGTTATTTCCTCGCATTAGGGCAAATGACATATAGTCATGTCCCAAGCTAGGATCTTTGTTTGCTTTAAAGCTAACCCTTAAAACACTCCTATTTGAGTCCAAACATATGCGAGCATTCAATGTTCCAATCGAGTTTGAAAGCATAGCATTTAACCTCATTTCAATGGCTCGTAAATGACATCTAAAAGTAGTGCATCTACCATTAAGAATGCTGCTTGAACCACTAAGCATAATGATATTGACCAAGGAAAGACATTAAATAGCATTAAACCCTAGTTTGGAAAATTTGGAACCATAAATACGATACTGTTTCATTTAAGACTAAGTACCTTGCCGAAACCACGATAACGAAGCTATGACCCTCACTCTTGAGCTTTGAGACCTTGACATCCTTGAGTTGTCATCCTCCAATGGGTGTTTGGCGTGAAAATGAGAAAGAGAGAGAGAAAGAGAGCAAACTCGACCTAAAATAAAGCAACTTATTTGAAAGCTTGTTTAATGAAAAGTTAGAGATTCTGAAAGCTATAAGGTGGCTTATGCTTGACGAAATAATATTAATACCAAAATACCTAAAATACATTATTACAATAGGGACAAAAATGGGAATTATAAAGCAGGTCGTTTGGAACCAAAACAGGGAGGATTTTAAGCTATGCGGTGAATTTCGCTATAATAGCGAAAATTTAAGCTATGATAGTGAAATTTGCTATCGTAGCAAAAATCACAGGCATAAGCGAATTAATTCGTATGCGGTAACTTTAGCTATGATGGCAAAATTTTAGCTATGATAGCGAAATTTAACAACAGCGAAAAATTGTGCATAAGCGAAATTTTCGAGAGATTGCGAAAATTTTAGCTATAGTTATAAATTTCGCAATCCTTGCGAAATTTTGAAATGCATAAAGCGAAAATCTGCGACGCCTTTTATACACGTTACCCCTCCTACATCCGCCGGCCTCCATTTCATGATTCCACTTGACATTGCTTCATTTCGACTTGATGAAATCAGGAATTCTCAACATTCGACACAATCTGACACCAAACTTGGGGGAATTATGGCGAGGCCATGAAAACTGCCAAAATTACCAAAAACAAACTCGAAGGAAACAAAATCGGTGGTACTAAGTGGACCTACACATGTCAATTGGCTAAATTCACATGATTAGTACGCAAAAAACACTCAAAACCTATCTTGAATAGGACTCAAAATAGCACTTTTTGGGTACTAATCAAGCAGTTCCCGCTCCTTTTCTTTTTCCTTCACTTTCCCTCATTTTCTCCCTTTCGGATAATGACTCGAGGATGGTTATTTCAACCTTCGTCCTTGAAGAGGAGGCCCTCTTGGGCTTTGGATTTAAGGTAAACTGTTGGTCCTCTGTTTTTAACGTTTCTATCTCTCATTAGGTTTAAATCCCTTGTATGTTCCCTGATTGACCAGTATTTAGCAATCTTTTTGGGTTCAGTGGATGCTTATTTCGATCAGCGTGTCGGTTAGTTGTCTCTTATGAATCCTTTGTAGGGTAGATCCCGAGAGGAAAGATTTTCCATCGGGGACAATGAATGATAAACAAATGTTGTTTTTCAAAAGGAAAATTTTTAGGGTTTAGTTTTAGAGAGCTAAATGAAGAGATCCGGTTCGTGGCTATGAGTCATCCTCTCGACAAATGAACTCGAGAGACCTCTAGTTATGGGACCTCAGGCATTAGTGATGCTGAGGTTCTTTTCTTATTTTTCTTCATTTTATTTTCGGCCTGCAAACCACTATACACCACTGTTTTTATCAAACCCAAAAATCCAAACCAAATTCACCATTTTGGCCTTCACTGTAAATCATTTGTGTGAAGAAAACCCATCCCTGAGTTCAACCCTAGAACCATTATACTGTAGTAGCTTTGCTACGATAGTAGGAGGAATTTAGGATATAAATATTATTGATTCCGGAAAACCTACTGTGGCATGAATCAAATGGCGCGTGCGAGGATGGTGCTAAGTGCAAATGTTTGATGACACTTATGATCCTCATCCACGAAGATGCAGTGAATTTTCTTTTATTTTTCTATTTACTAGTTTCTTGGCAGTTGTCAATTTTGCTTCTCTGTTATTTTTTTTTTAGTTAACATTACCTTTTTTTTTTTTGGTAGAATTATTTTCCTTTTTCATGTTTTAGTGCCTTCATTCTTTCTGAAGAGACATGTTCCACTTAGGTAAAGGAATTACGAGGCGGGTTGATCAAAGTCCCGATTTTCCGTAACCAGGACTGAATTTGAATCTTGACCAAATGGAAGAGGAAGAAGCGATCTGGAGTGGTATTCGAGTGGAAGAAGCCTAGTGTATGCATGTGATGAGGATTATAGAAACCTTCATGGTAGAATCGGCTTGGCAGTGGAGAGAAATGCGACCCATCTAGGTCGGCGGGGACATAGAAACCCCTCTGGATGAGTGCACCTTTTGCAGTAACACAGACTAATGCACCGGTTGAAAATACTTCCAGCCTAGTTGGGGGAACCACACAAATTCATCATGGGGACGAGGCCTCCACGAGTATGCCTCACCTTTCCATGTCGTGCGACTCCTCGGCCGCCTGACCATACAGTCACATACTAGTTGATGATACTAAACTTGAGCAAACTAGTGGATAATTTCACTTAGGCAGAGGCGTGAATGTCGAGCCAATCAAGAAATTGACACGGAGTGGAATCTCCTGAACAAAGGAATTAGATGGGTTCAGCGAGAGTGTTCCAGTGACATCCTGCGTGATCCATCTCAAGCTCACCCGATCGACTTGTTCATCAAGGGAGATAATTTGGAGGAAAAGTGGAAAAAGCCCGACTCGACTTATAGCAGTGAACAAAGCTCACTACAACTTCAGAGAAATTAAAGTAGGAACCATTAAGCCCTCGGAACTCCGCAGATGCCCCAAAATCACGTGGTCGGTCTAAGGCCACAGGAGAAAAAGAAGAAACTTTCTCATGACTATGAAGGCAAGGGAAAGGGAGGTGGTGGGAAGAACACCAAGAGCATAATTTACTCCCACCCCTATCGACTTCATATCTCTTACCACACCACAAGACACCTCTAACCTCAAACACCTACCACAAAGGCCACCTAATTTAATCAAGCCACTGGTAAAACTTCAAGAAATTAGTGTCCACCGTATTAAACTTTGCTACTACATCAAAAACAAGTATAACACTCACACCGTGATTTCAGATATGGATGGTTCGGTATTGGTTCGGGACACGGGAGCACCTGACCTCTGCAAGATTTCAAGAGTTCCACCAAGTTTCCAGTACTTTAAAGGGCTGGAGAAATCAGTTTGGGAGAGAATGTCATTTCCCCACTTTTTTTGTTTTTTGATTTCTTCTTGCTTTATCTTATTTTATTTTAGTTTATTTTGAGTTATTTATTCTTTTTCTTCTTAGATTTTCTCTACTTTTAGTTAATCTTTGTTTCTTGTGTTAATTTTCATTTTTTCATTTTTTATTTTTCAGGTTTATTTTTATGTGTTTTGCTTAATTTCGAGCCAAAAGCAAAATACGAATCTTCGTGTGCTTCATTTGCTCCCGCGAAATTTCACAACCCTGCGAAATTCGCAACCCGCACTATTACGTGCCTCCCCACTGCTCCATTTGTCTTGCGATATATATTATCACAGGTTTAAAAAACAGTCATAAATTTCGAAGGTTGCAAAATTCTCACAACCCTCCACTTTCGCAGAACCTAATTTGTTGACCATAACTTTTCATCCGAACTCAAGTTTTTATATTTGTACCTGAAAGCTTAAAGAGTTTAGAATCCAATATAATATAAAGGAACATTTTGATATTAATATGATGGTGTAATTTTTAAAAATTCCTCTAACCCGTCACTTTTTCCCCTTTCTTCTCCTAACTTATTTATTTAGTTCCAAACTGATGAATAGGTGTTTGCTGAAAGCTATGGGCATCCTATCCAACATGATTACATTTCTGACAACAGAGGTTAAATTTCCTTTGCGCCCAACTTAATCAGTTCCATTATGACACGTATATTTATTTGGGAGAGTTAGTAGCTTGAAGGGCATTTATTTATGTTTTGTTACTATTTTCAGGATGTTCAAAAATATTGTTAGTTTTCCTTTCAGTTTCCATATACTCATACTGTGCTACTTCTTCACTAAAAATTACACCTTGTTTCTTTGTTTTGCTCAGCTTGCGCTGAAAATTGAAACATTGTCCAATTTATTGATGTTAGATCGTTCCATGTTCTGTCGAGTGGATGATGTTGAACTATATTTTCATTCATTTTTCTTCCACCTTAACTAACTAATAATCGCACATCAAGCCTACAATAATAAACCGCTCACCTAAACTTTGCAAACCTACCCAGTTTCAAGACTACCTTTAATAGGTTATGAACTTTCATGAAAGTTAAGGCAATGTGTCTTCCAAAAAGAAAAGAAAAAGAAAAAAAGATATGAAGAAAAGAAGAAAATTGCAACGCCATTTCTGAAACCCGAGTGCACCACTCGAGGGGTATATGGCAAAGCCTTTAAAGCTTCCTGGTGCTCAGCTTCAACCAAGTTAGGAGCCACTGACTTAGTACTCGCTACACTGGGTGGATGTGTGAGCTAGGTGTTGTGCTGAGTTTCAAACTCATTTGGAGTCCTGGGGTGAAACCTAAGAGTTAGCGGTCTGAAAGATCCTGCATCGTGCCAAGCCTTAATTGTTGAATATATCGGGTCCCCACAAGTGGACTTTGGTGAGGTCGACATCAAGATTGCACCTCAGCAACACAAAAAGAGTTGTGGAACAAGAGTGGGTCCCGATCTACGAATGTTTGTTGCCCAAAGTGGAGGCGTGAGGGGCTCGGTCAGGGAGAGCAGCTTTAGCGCTTTATTGTTGAGAACTGACTAAACAAACACTTAGGTTTTTGGTGGAAGTCTGCTGATTCACCAAGAGGAGGCTCTGATACCACCCCGTATGGCATACATTCCTGAGATAACATTGGGCAAGTACTTGAAGGATCCCAACGATTAACCTTATGAACCCGAGGGACCTCCCGACACTCCAAATCCATATAGAACTTTTCCTCAAAAACAATCATATAAGGAAAACTATGAGCCAACCCTACAATCCTTAACATATCTTTAGAAAACAATGCCAGCGGTGGTAAATTTTTTTTTTCTTTTTCAAACACTAGATTTTTTCTAAACAAGCTAAAGTTTTGTTCTGTTTGAATTTTCTCCAAATTTACAAAAACTTCGCAAAAAACATTTAAAACACTTCAAATCTTTCTAATTCAACTCATTTTAGACTCGTCCACAACCTACTAGTAAATAATAAACTCACTGGGCAAAATATATACACACATACATTTTATTTACTAATCATCAAAACTTTCAAAACTTTCAATCTACTTACGCTTTATAAAAAGGATTGGGCTTGAGCTGACTTGAGTCGACCGCCCCATGACTGGCCCACTGAGATTGTGCTCATGAAGTTCCTTTTTCAAAATACATATACAAGATATATACATGACAAAATATTCCAACATATACACAGTAAAGATAGCAGGCGGGGGAATGCATCACATGCACTGCCTCCCGATGGTTCACCACTCACTACAGGGGGATACCCACCAAGACACCTCGCCTGGTCCCAATGTTTTTTTTAAACATACGGAAAAGAGTTAGCTAAAGGAGCTCAGTGAGTGTACATTTTCATTTAGACAACATTTCAAGATATATCAAAGCAGTAATAAATACTTATACAATTAAACCACTTATGCTTTTAAACTTTCTTCTAATGGAACCCAAAGAGTAAACACACCGAATGTTTCTGGGTACCGACGGCAAAGAGGGATGCCTCAATCATAAGAGGTCCACTACACCGGGAGAAACTCACGCCTTGCATGTGGTTCCAACTATAAGACCTTATCACGCAAGGATATTACACTGTACCTATTTCCCTCTGCTAGTAACCCAATTGTGTTTCCTCAAACTCAAGACGTTTAAGGTACCTCACTATCATCACTATAATACTATATAGTTAGGTAACCATCAAGAAAACATTTCTTCAAAACACATTTATAAATCCATTTAAATCCTACTTTTAATAAAACACATATGCATTTCCTTACACATTTTTAAACTTATAATGCCTTAACATATGCATACATAGCTTATTATATATATATATATATATATATATATATATATATATATATATATATATATATATATATATATATATATATATATTAACATTTATATTAAACTTTTCATTTTAATATTTAAAATCTTTCACTTTAAAACTCAATTTTCAAAACTAAGTTTTACACTCACCTCTTTGTTTCTCAAACATGAGCAATAACCTAATTACTTTCCGCTTTTTGCTTAGCCCACACACTCAACGAACACGAAAACATTAATTGCCCACGTAACGCATAACTTACATACCTTAGACTAGTCACACTTTAACGACTGGCTTTCACCCCACATGAGAATGCCATATGTTTTCATCGAGCTCAATCTTATTTGAACCTCTTCTTAATCATTACTAAGGTTCAACCATCAGGTAATGACTAAGTGACTTCAATAAAACACAACATTCGGCATTTGGGCTCATTATAAAATTCCAAGACACCCCGGACCTATACCGGTACATGTTGTATTCGTTGGCATGTATCGGCATTACGTCGGACCCACGGCACATGTTGGCTCGCGACTTTGGACTGTACACCCCCACACATGTGTACTGGTACACCCCGTAAATTTTGCCCAGATGAGTTTTTTTGCCACTTTTGATACCACTAACTTCATACAACTGAGATCTATATCACTCAAGAATCACTGGAACTATCCAAACAATGCAGTTGGTTTCAGAGCTGGTGGTTTGAACCTCATACCACAAGCCTTAGGTGAAAATCTTATGAATTCAACCAAAGGTCCACCAATTTCTAAAAATAAACGATATAATTTAGGATGATTCCATGTTTTCCACCAATTGCTTTTACTCTCATAACCTCAATTCAAGGGTTATGTGACCTTCATTAAACTCTAGGACCAAAGGAGAAACTAATCTCCATACCAAACCTTAAGAACCAAAATACAATTTAATTCCCTAAGACAACATATCTGATCTTCTTCTTCTCCCTCCTTCTTTCCTCTTCTTTCTCCTTTCTTGTTTCTTCTTCTTCCCATAAAGTTTCAGGGCAAACTTATGACAAAATGTGAATTTTGCTTATTTCTATTTATATTTCCACTCTTCACTATAGATTTCAGTCTTCAATTTTCAATACAGTACCAGGGAACTTTTGTTTACTTTACTAATTAATACTTCTCACTCTAGTCTCCAAAATACTACACAGACCTTTATATTTTATACACCCCTTGCAAGATTACAACAGTACACTCTCTGGACTGGGGAAAGTTGCGCTTAGTGATTCTCATCGAGGCTAGGCACATTTATTCAAAACCATTATTTTTCTTTTTTTGCAACTGGAACATTTTCCTTGTTACTATTTTTTACGGCTCTAGCTCTTTCAAGCTCTTTCTTCACGTTATGAGTCAGCAATGGGTCAGGTGATAGCTCAAAAAGTGCCATTTTGAACCCTATTTATTTAAGGTTTTGAGCACTTTTTAAAATTAATCAGCATAATTAACCACTCGCCAGTTATTACATAACCCTCGTTATTCTGACTGATCGTATTTATGATTAATTCGTAGTTTTGCAAGCTATTTATGCCAAATTGTCGAGCCGATCCAGCAGAAGAACAGCTCAACCATGATTGCGTATCATGCACTGAGGGAAAGAAGAGAAAATACAAAGGAAAATGGAGCATCAAAAAATTTTGTGTTGCTTAAATTTTCAGAGTCGGGAATTAAGAACCAAGCGAATTTCACACACCGCTATGGTCTATTTCCTCCCTACTAATTTCTTTTTTCACTGTACTTTACACCGTCTCATCCCCGCCCCGTTGAATTTCACATCGCTTTTGTCTTGCCCAATTTTTTGTCTTTTTTCGTTTTCTTCCCATTTTATCCCTTGTGTGCTGATTTTGGTTTTTTTGTAATTTTAAGCTAGCTGGGGCAATAGAAGCTTTTAAACAACAAAGACAATTTGCTCATCAAAATAAGCGGGAACCTTTCAACAGCTCCTAATTCTTTTCTCGCTTTTCTCATTTTTCTCCACTACAAACACCCTCGAGGATGACAACTCAAGGGATGATATAAAACCCTTCATCCTTGAAAGAGGAGGGCTAATGGCTTGATTTATGATAAACCTGTCCTCTATTTCTTAACGCATGCATTTTGCTGTCATTTACGCTTTCATCTCTCACACTAGGTTTAAATCCTCAGATGTGCCCTGACACCAAAAGATATTCGCAATCTTTTCGGGCTCAAAGGGAGGCTATCATGATCCATTTGATATTTGTCATTGTCTCTTAGAGTCAACAGGGGTAGAGTTTTTAAAGCCAATGAACATCCGCTCGGAAATGACTATAGGTCATCCTCCCCAATGCGAGGAATGAACCCAGGACCTCTCATCGCTTTTAGGACTCCTGCATCAGCAGCCTCAATGTCATGTTTCTTATTTTTCTTCATTTATTTTTCAGCCTACAAACCACCATACACTACCGTTAATAAACCCAAAACTAAACCAAATTACCATTTGCCTTCATCAGAATCATTTGTGAAGAAACCCATCCTTGAGTCTCGACCTAGAACTGGCTATACCTGCAGATGGTTTAGCAAGAATAATGAGAATTTAGGAGAAAACATTGTCAGGGACCCTGAACACCTATCGTGGCAGATGAATCAAGAACCCACTCGCAAGCCTCCGCCTACACTTGTTTAGTCACAGGCTTCAAAAAGTAGTGGTCTATAAAAATAACAATGAACGACCCACCAAGTATGTTGTCAAGGCATAAACTAGCCACAGCTCTTTTTGTGGTTATGGGTACTTTCAGGCTTCATTCTAGCCTGGTCAGCATAACAAACCACATGTAGGTTTTCCATCTTCTCTCTCAGTTTCAAGAATCCGTCTCTAATGGAAAAATCACATGCATCACACATCACTTCAAAAGGTAGTTATATTAAATAGTAGTTTCACCATAGTGTGTGAGTCGCGCATTCAGCCCTAAGCCTGAACCCATCCCAAACACCTGCATCCTCGACTCAAAGGTACCCAGAGTAGAATGTACTCTTGAAAATCTTGATAAACCTTCAGAGAAACCCATGGCCATGAATCGCCTCACCGGCTGAATAAGAGCCATGGAGGTGGTAGCTTGTAAAGAATAAACTGCTTTACTGCTTCATGCCTATGTTTGAGATGACATATCTAAGGACAAGCCTGATTTAATATAAATGACACTTCTCCTGAAGTTACAACTCAAGTTTTTCAATGCATCTGTTTAGAACAAATTTCATGTCACAGACTTAATCTCAGTACCTCCATAGGCAGATGTCATCCAGCACACCTCCATAAAGCTGCTCCACCCATATCACTGAAATAATGAGCATACACTCGAATGCGGCAGGTGCATCGCAGAGGCCAAAAGACATTTCTTTGTAGGCACAGTTCCAAAGGGCAAGTGAAGGTGGTCTTCTTTCGTCTCCTACGCCATTTCGGACAAAATATCTGAATAAATATCTAGAAGACAATGAAGTTCTAAACTTTCTTGAAGTTGATCAATGAAGAGCAAAGCGAAATGTCCTTCTTACATCAGATGAAGCCTTCAGAATTCCATACATACCCTCCAACCCGTGGTGCGCAGGCATATCTTCCCTTCTTGCATTGCATAACAGTCACCCCGAATTTTTGCGTCAACCTGAAAGTAGGCTCACCCAGGACCGTCAAATGGAGTAGATAATGCCAACAGAACACTTTAGAACCAAAGACGAATTACTCCTCTCGCATGCAGATTCAATTGAATTGTACGCTTTCACACGGTCGCTTCCTCCTCTTAAGCAATGTGATGAGTAAACCAAAGGGTACTCATTAGTCTAAGATTTTCCATCCAATGGCTTTGTTTGCACTTCCAAGTATTCCCAAGCAAATTAGTTCTCTCATAGGTATTTAGCATTTAAGAAATAACCACAAACATTGTCAGCTCTCTTCCAAGTATGCACATTTTAATCGTGGGAGGCTTGACATCGTTTAAGGGCTCTTCCTTTTCTTCGCCTTTCTTAAATACAAGAGATTTCTTTTCGAGACAAAAACAGTATATAAATCTAAGGGTTCATCTAAGTTTTCAAGAAGCTCAAGTAATTTCATCAATTTTTTCCCGTAGCTGCAGCTGCTCACTATTTTTCCATGGTTAAATAATAAATCACTAATTCCTTCTTTTGTGTCTTAGCCTGTAGAATATGTTTTTAACTATTAAATTATATCCATTATTTAATTCTATTATTCAGTGCAACAAACAAACATTCCTAATAGAACATGTTTCTTAAAGGATGGTATAAGGACACATTATGGAGGGGCATTCATGTATGATGACAAAGAGATGCATGAGCATGTTATTCAATTACTCATTTGATAAACATAAAGTAAATAAATAACAAACGCAGGCCTGTGTTTGGGCATTTAATAATTACAACCTCGAAAAAAGGAATGGGAAAAATATTTAATTACATAATGGGCATCTCGCAATTACATAATCTCAAAAGTCGCTCTCCATCTTCATATCCAGCTTCATCAGGAAAATTTTCATCCACCAATAATCCTAAAAATTAAAAAATCCTATGCCATTACGGCTTGCCACAATAGGAAAATAAGAAAACCTTAACTCCAAAACACCACATAATTAACGACCCTCATCCATCCATACACAAACACAAATAATCACATTAAAATATGCAAGAATGCCTTACTCATGCATGAATCAAGAAAAACACTTTTAAACACAATAAAATATATATAGAGAGAGGCAAGATATATATATATATATATATATATATATATATATATATATATATATATATATATTAATATTAATATGCATTACATGGACCGCCTGGATAAATTAATTTATGGAAATAAAACAAAACGCATAGTCAGGTTTTAAATTCTTTTTCCTTAGTAAATCTTATTTTCAAGAAACCCATGCAAACACATATTGTCATCGTTGGTGAAGATCAGATCTATAATTACGTAGTAGGAGATTTATTGGCCGCAGGTTTAAACAACTCCCGCACCTGCAGAAGGTCTTCACCCGCCTCCGCTCGAAAGGCGGTTAACTAACCATCTCAGATCTGAAAATACACTTAAAGTTTTTTTATTCAGATCTATCTTCAGGTAACTCAACACATGAGGCAAGTGGATTCATGGGAAGACTCTAGGAAACTGTATTAGTGAACTTTTTTCTCAAAAGTTAGTTTTCTCAAAGACCCACCACCATGAAAATATACCTCCGTTGGTTTACAGACGTCAAACCTTTATCGATACTGTTAATTTAACAACATTTAACATTCTAAATTCAAATCCTTACCGATATGAAATGAACTAATAATATTTAAAATTTAATTCAACCTATCAGATAAGGAAACTAATTAATTATATAACAACAACAAATATTATTATCCCTTTACAGATCATTTTCCTTATTCAATGAGAAAACTAAATAAATTCAATTTAAATAACAACTAATTGTTACCTTTGTAATTTAAAACAATCTCATCATTTTAAATTACCAATGTAGAGTGTGAATGTACTTGTCTAATAAATTTAATAATGAATTAAACCTTTAATCAATTATTTTAATTATTATTTCAGAGTTATTCACTCAAAACTTCGAAATTGAACTTTGTCCTATAGTAGTAATGATTTTACTCTAAAATTTAGAAAGTTCATTGATTTTAATCATTACATACCCTATCCTCCAAGAAGTGGTTCATAACTGAAACAGTTAAATTACATTTTTTCCCCTCTAATTATATCTTTTGATCCTAAGTTCCATTAATCCACTAGGTGAACGCACGATAAACTCGTTATAAATTAGAGCGCCAAAACTGCTCAGCCTGCAACCAACACTTAAGGGAACCACGCCCAGCCTTCCAGTTAAGTGGCTTGACTCATGTCCATAGTTCACATTCCTGTGTGCATACATCAATGGTCATGACATTGGGGTATTGGGGCCCACAGGAATCTGCTTAACTCCATGACTCAAAAGGCCCGCTGACATAAACAAGAGTCTATGACTACCGTGATTGAGACAGATTCAAGATATGATCATCTAGCTTACACAGTTTTTAAATTCTCGAGACAAATCCAGACAAAGAATTAAAAATCGCGCCTCGGGTCCCCGCCCTATATAATTATTATATATGGAGCCCACTCTTTTAATGTCACAATATTAGTGACCCGATAAGGTCACTTATTTCAATGATACGGACCGCCCCAAGATTATTTAATTTAAAGATCCCTCAAACTCACTACTTATGGCTACTGACACAGATTTATAACCATAACTTATCCTTCGTATAACTGTTATACACTCAAGAGAGTACATTAATAAATCTGATTTTAAGTTTATCTTATACATTATGCACAAAATAGCTAAATGTAATAAATACGCCTATTATTAATTTCATAAAACATAAATATAAATTCATGCTTTATGTGCACTATCCCTAACAATCTCCCACTTGCCTAAAGTTACGTGAGAGACATATGCTCAAACCTTTTTTTTTAAGTCTGTATAAGGACCTCAAATGATTTTGTGTAACGCCTTATGAACTGATCCTATAAGGTTGTCTTCACATGCTATCTTCATAACACTAATGTCAAATTTCCTAAAATGACCCTTAATCGATGATACCTTCCTTATGTTTCTTATGACCTCGTTCGGAGTTTACACACTCACTATTGTCACAAGAGTACTATATTTATCCATATTTGGAACAACTTCCAGACCAGAATGAACTTCGAGCTGCACCGCTTAACATCAGTTAAAGTTGCTACATATTCAAATTTTCCATAGACCATATGTTTCGATCATTTATCACTTCTCCATACCACATTCATCCACTAAGAGGAATACTGGGACCCGCATCGCTCTAATTTCGACCATCCTCGTCTCACGCGAAATCGTAATCCGTGATATCCTATGATTCAGTCAAGACTAATAATCAACATATAGTTTTCTTCGCTCTTAAGGTACTTTTAGATCGTCCTTGTCGATCGGGCATACCAACTGTGGTTGATTGGTAACTACCGACAATTCCTTATCGCATAGCAGATAACTGTCTAACACAAAGATGGCATGCTATGAGGCTGCCCAATACCGAGGTGTAAGGAACCCGTCTCACGCCAGCCCTTCTTCCTAAGGTGTCGTAGGACACCGTTTTTAGGGAGGATAACTGTATGTCACCCAGGTCAATTCTTCGGGAATTCCCGCATCGAACTGGCCAGCACCCATCAATATAAGATGCTTCGGGAAAGTGCCGAGTCTATTCATGATCCCTTATGACTGGATCCTGTACATAACTCGCTGTCTCCAAATCTTTCATTTTGAAATTTTTTCGAATTAGCTATTTTCTTACGTCGCATGTTAATCCCTATGATTTGGTTCAAAGTAATGAGTAGGATATCATCTACCATTAAATAATCAAAAAGATTACTTTGTTTCTTGATACTTAAAGACAAGGTTCATCAACATTTCGTCAAAATCGCTTTTGATCGCTCTTATCAAACCTAGTTCCAGAAGACCTCGAAGCCGCTGCTTCCAAATGACCTGGCAACTACAAAATTTCAAGCCAGTTTTCAACTAAAACCCTTCAAGCCGATCATAAATGTTATCAAGATAACATTCAAAAGTCAGCTGACATTCATTTTCTCCAGTTGATTCCCTGCGTGAATCTGTAAGAGGTGGGCTACAATGGAAAGAAGTGATGCTTAATGGATTTAAGATAGCTACCGGGAGAAAGTCTTTCATAACGACTCCTTTTCAGGTATAGCCTTGCCACTAGTCAGTGCTTAGCTGTCTCACTTCCATCCACACCCCTTTTATTACAGATCCACAGACTCATGGGCTCGACCGACCAGAAGATCTATAAGTTCCTCGTACAATCGGGAATAGATTCCATTTCTTCGTTCCATGGTCGCGCTACTGTCTTATCGCATCATCCATCGCATGTCATAGACAATGGATCGCCATCACTAGCATCAGCAGCACAATATTGTTTCATCACTCCCAGAATATCTGTTTAGAACCCTCCCACTACCGTCGAGGTAATGACATCCCGTATAGATCCAGGCTTTGTTACGCCTCAAAGAATCTAAGTATTTGTCGGGTCTCGATTCGAATGATTAAATTCTCTAAGATAACTCTTACTGAGGTTTAAAGCCATGGCGAATATTAGCAAAGGTGTATTTGTCGATATTAAACATTTTCTATCTCAGACCGAGAACAAACCTCCCTCGTGTTTTGGGTACCAACAAAACGTGACATACTCTGTCGTTATTCTGGGCTTCCCAGCCTTCCTTTCAGCACATGTGCCGTATTGTTCCTCATAATGATACGACGAAACTGGCTTGGCCACCACCTACAACTCTAAGGGTGGTGTCGGATACTTTAGAGGGGAACTACATTCAAAATGTGACTGAGTTATGCAATGCATATCCCATAAATATAGTATAATGAGGAGTAGCTCATCATAGACCCAACCATGTCAAGCATTGTTCGATTTCTTCTTCACACGCCGCTCAGTCAAGGGCGTCTGCGTGCCGTGGAGTCGAATACAATGCCATGCTCACTAGGATCTCGAACTCATCAAGGTATTCACCGAACCGATCAAGGGCACAATAATGATTTACCTACCGCTCCTTCTCGCCAAGTAGAATTTTAAACATTCCAAAGCTTCGCATTTCTTGCATTAGGTAAACATACTCAGACTTTAGAATCACAACAAAGTGATCATATTCTAATCACTTTATTTGACATTCGGGAGGTCCTGCACACTGAATGCGCCGTCTGGCGGTCTTCGCCTCAAAGCCCTCACAGAGAAAGACTCTTAGTCATTTTCGCTTTCCTAACAATTCACGCATCGAAGATCACAACTTTTAGCTTTAAAGACCATCCTTACCAAATTAATCCTATCCAAAAGCTTATATGTCCTAACCTTAGGTGCCATAGGTCGTGTCAACACATCACAACTCCGCTTTAGGCTTAGATGTTCACTCAAACAGTTCAAAGCAGCAAGAGGCTGTCAGCTTGCTCGCCTTTTGTGTCGTAGCTCATTTTCATTATCAGAGGATAACAAAGTAAAACCATTTCCGAAATAACAATCTGATTATTATCAAATGAAACACAAACAATCGTTCATACAACTGAAACTGGAATCAAATTTCTCTCAATCCAGAATGCACAAACATCATTCAAAACAAGAAATTTATTCCCAATTCTAAACGGTAACTCCCACCGCAAATCGCCATTAATGCCGTCCCATTGAGACTACCATCAGGCACTCATCAAGAAGCTCCTCAGAAGAATCCAAGCATCTGAAAGAAGAACAAATATATGAAGGACCTCGAATCAATTATCCAGATCGATCATCAACTTCCACTAAATTGGTTTAAACTGTAAATCAAATTTTACCTTTCTTTTCGTCCTTCACGTGAGACACTTGAAATTCCCACTTTGGTCCTTCGCCTGAGAGATACTTGTTAGCGCTTTCTTCCAATGCCCACCCACCGCAATGGAAACATTTTCCTCGGGGTTTTTCGAGCCCTTCTTCTTATATTTCGCTGGTTAAACCTCGCTTTTCTTCGTCTTCCCTGTAGAAAATTTTATTAAAGCTCTCTTCCTCTTATTGTTAGAAGAGGATGAGGCTCGTTTCAAAGAAGAGTGAGTCATAGCTCTTTTAGTCCCGTCTCGAGATGGCCCCTAAGGTTTGTAATTATTCAAGAATGTTACATTGTAAAGCCCAAATTGTTTCATACTATAGTCACGTGACTGAAGGAACGAGCGAAAGAATCCAGATAGGCCATTGGTGCGCCATTTACAGTGGCCTCCAGCCTCTCGCTCATTTATATAATTAGCTTATGTTCGTAATTACGGTACTTAACAGAATACCGCGTATCATCTTCGCTCATGTAATTTCTAGTAGCTTCATGACGGATCGTTCGATTGTTTCCTAACATGTTCGAGGGAACCATAATCTCAATGGCGCTTCCATCCCTTTTCATGTTTTAAATGGCTAACGCCCGACATGTTGTTTGTATATGTTCGTGGCTTTGTTATTGGTTTGAATCCAACGTTTGTGATGGTCTTCGCACACCGGCCAAGTTTTATCGCTGCGTGTTCAGACATCTCCTCGAGAACAATTATTGTCGCAGCTGATTATTATTAACATTATTTTCCACTTTACAAAATTATCACTACAAGGGATTCATTCGCTAGTAAAGCAACATGGGTTTGAGGCGTACATTTCACGTAAATTAATTCAATAAAAAACGCATTTATTACATGTAGCGTAAGAAACATCAAATATATTTAATAGTAAACGTGATGCAGAATGCATAGAAATTAAACATAAAATAAAAATACTAACCAAGGTAAGTTAACCTGCCAAATTAATATGTCGTAGGGCAGGTCATACCACTTATAACAAATTTAGACTATTCAAATTAATAAATGAGTATCAAAATATTCTATTTTCCCTCATTATTAACTACCTTTATTTCACTTCAAGATACAATTAACCGCTTAATTGCATCTTCTTGGTGTGACCATCGCCAGGTTCTAACAAATTAACCCAAGATCGTCACTTAGGTAGGTCAATCTTGAACACAACATCCAAACCCATCGCAGTTAGAAGTACCGACGATATTAGTCCGTGGACACCCCTCCAGGAGGATTTAATCGCGCGTCACTCAGGCGCCACCCAAACCCCTCACTGTTAATCAATGGCGAGACCGAGGCGCATTGCTCATCTCTCCCACCTCAATACTCTTAAACTTACAGTTTTCAAGAAACATCATATGTTTATAATCATAAATTACTATCCTATATAATTAACCACTAGTGATAAGAATCTAATCATTAAATTAAATAGCGTGATGTGAGTTCAACCCATCAGTCTGTAAGTTTATTAGTTAAACTAATCCACCGACTAGTTTAAACCAGCTTTAGGCAAACCTAGCTCTATAGTGAAAAGGGCCTAATTAACCAACTTGAAGTCCAAACTTATTTCAAGCTCTAATTGTTATTTACCATCTTTTAACAAAATCAATAATTTTATTAAAATTAGCTAATTGTGTTTGCTTAGTTTAACTATTAATCATAGCCCAAATTAATATTAAATTGAAATTGCTCAAGTTTAACTATTAAACTATATCCATTATTTAATTTATTCAGCGCAATAAAACGTAAAACATTCTAATAGAACATGTTTATAAAGGATGGTATGATGATACAATATGGTGGGCATTCTGGTCTGTTGCGTAGGCTGATCTGAATCAACAATATTTACTCTATGTTCCCACGCCGTAGTCAAGCCAATGCAAGAGCACAGCCTGTGTGGTCGAACACTCCGGACGGGGTTTTCATCCCACCCAACGACTAAGATTAGTGCTCTGAAAATGAGGAGACTTTTTTACTGATTTTCTTGACTAAAGTTAAAAACAGCGGAGATCATGGTGGTTCAATCGTTAATCAAGAAGTAAATGAAAGTGTGAAATGCATAACCCAAGGTCATCACTAGTTTGATAACATGGGGTATCATTAGTTAGTCCCGCACTTTTCCTCGCATTAGGCAATGACATTTAGGCAAAGCCAAAACCTGATCTTGTTTAGCCATAAAAACCCAACCCTAAAAACCACTTAGTTTGAGTCAACCTATACTAAGATTCAAAGTCCTGTATTCGCTTGAAACCCTACATTTAACCTCATTCCCATGGTTCGTAAATGACATCTAAAGAATGTCGCTGGGCATCTACCATTAAGAATGCACAACCCTAAAGTATAACAAAAAGACACTAAGGGATGACATTAATGGTATTTAACCTGCCAGTTTAAAAAGTTGGAACCATAAATGCAAGACTGTAAATATCCAAAGCGTGAGGATAACCCGCAGAGCCCCAAAACCAAGCTGGGCAACCCTCCCTTCTTTCATATGAGGTTTATTGCTATCCTTGAGTCATTATCCCGGTGGGTGTTTCATACTAAAAATGAGAGAAAGATGGTGAGAAGAGATGAGAAACCTAAATGAAAAGTCATGGAACTGTATTAAAATGAAAGGTTTTTTGTGTTACAAAATAGGGACTTATATAAATAACCCCAAAGGTGAAATGACAAAATACTAAAATATGAAATTATATATGGACAAAATGGCAATTAAACAAATCGTATTGCTAATAAAATACATCAAAACATAGTGAACACTTAAGAGGCAGTAAAATCGCTTATGCTGAAGGAATTTCATAGTTTGAAGGAATTTCTTGTGAGATAATAAATTGGAGAAATTTAGGAATGTTGAGATTTCACACAGCTTAAATTTCGCTAGCCTAGCCAACATTCTTCCACATATGGTTTTTCATGCAGGATTGCGAATCCTGGCATCCCAGCTGGAATTTTTCGTGAATCATAGGCTAAAACCTGTACCATCCCGTCTGCTTGTTACTGATTCCTTCCCGCACTTCTATCTTCAATAGCTACTTCACCTTCAATCGCATCTTGACATGATCGTTTCACCTCTGAAATCATCGAGGATTCTCGATTCAAGACTAATAAGAAGCTAAGCTTGTTGAAGTTCCCAAGACCCGCAAAACTATCCAAACACCTCGAAACAATCAAAACACTATGGACATGAAGTTATGATAATCAAGTTTAATTCATATGATTAGTGCTAAAGCACTCAAACCTATCTTAATAAACAGCAAGACTTTTCAGCACTAACATAATCTCCCAACCGACACGTCACAGTCCCAAGAATTGCTAAAATACTGGATGAGGCTGTAAGTGATAAAAGTAAGTGTGGTCAAAAGTGAAGTATATTGTGTTTTTACTCTGAGATGAATAATTTACACCCTGTATGCAAAACCTATTACCATGAAAGAACAAAACTACAAGAACAAGTTTTAGACAACACATTCCAAGGAAGTCAACCTGAATTTCCACCATAATCTAATTGTTCCTAAGGTAACTAACAGATTGAGCCAATAAATGCAAAGCTATTCCCTCCCCCAAACCTAGCTACCGCCATGGTCTTCAAACTGCTAGACCAACCTAAATGTGGCTAGCTACGCCTATTTCTTTCCTTGATTGCAATGTAGTGGTGCAATGCCAAAAACTCCTATTTCATTAAAGTCCGTAATGGGGTCCAATCATAGACCTCAAACCACTCAGGCTTCAGTGGCATCAAGTCAAAAGTGATCACCACCATTAAGCTCAAGAAGCCACCCCTGACTTCAACGACCCCTTTGGAGAATTAAGCAACCACAACACATTAACTCTACCCATTCACCGTAGCTAACACTAAGTCGATGACCCAACCACCAAGGTTTAGCATCTGCCTGAAGGTTTTCGCCATATAAATTTCTGGATCAGAAACTGTTTAAGGCAAAGCTCATCGCTTATTTCTTTTTCTTTTTCTTTCTTTTGTTTTTCTTTTCTTTTTTTTTTTTAAGACTTACTGTCTTCAAACATGGGTAACACAAACCCACATGGCTCGTCAACAAATTTAAGGTCATTTTGAAAGTGGAAAGAGGTATAGTCAAGAACCTGGCTGAGCCAACCTGGTGTGTGTGTGAATTAGATAAAGGGGGAATGGTTCTAGGCCGGGACTATGCAACCAATCGACCAAAAACCAACCAAGTATGAATGTTTTGAACATTATGTAACATACAAGGCTACAATTTTTCAACTAAAGGTAAGAGTAGAGACACAAAATGACAACACAAAAATTAAAGAGAAACGAATTTAGCCACGCAGGACATGTATTACTAGTAATACTAAATTCCAAAAATATGAATACTTTGTCTGGTTTGCACGGAATGCAAAACCAGAGATTGAATCTATTCTCAAAACATGGCTGGAAAAGGCATTTCTTTTGTTATGATACTGCATTTGTCAACAAAAAGTGAAATCAAATGCCAAACTTTGATTGCTACCAAAAAAAAAAAAAATTTTTAAACAAAAAGAAATTTAATCAAAACTAAACAATGAGACTGGGCTGCCTTCTGATCAAGTAAACAGCCACCCTGCATCGCGGTGTGGACCGTGGGATTCGTGAGGTCCATATGAAATTTCCTCCTCGACCTGGCCATCGCACAACATAGGGCTTCACCTCCGTCCGTTGACTTTAATCAACCCCCGTTATCGTTGATTGGTAGTCCATCAAACTATCAGTATGTCATTGAACAATGAATGATCTGGCCCATCGCGACTTCGAGAGCTCGCCTCGAAATAGATGGAGTTCGATTTCATAAGGACTCGTCCCCTCGTTGAAATTCTTCCCGGCCATCTGATCATGCCATTTTATCTCTTCCTTGCAATTTTCGAATCTGCAGCATCATTTCGTATTTCTTCCAACTGTCAGATCAAGGAATCTTTTAACTCTGGGGTTCTCATTTGAACTGTATGTTCAAGTTTTGATTACCCACCATGCCCATATCTCGATTCCAATCGAAATGCGACATGCTCCCACCATGTATCAACCGATGTAAGGGACATTCCATGACTGTCTCGAGTCGCTCGCAGCCCACATCGAATCATGCCTGATGGACCAGTTTTTCATAGCATAACAATCTTCATATTAGAATTTATTCAGATTCGCATGTGCCAGCAAGCTCTATCACCATTTGCTCGAGGATGCAGGCGGGTGGCCATCAGGTTTCTCACAATTATTTGTACCACATGAGGTTTTCAAAAGGTTCGTTGCGTAAATGTGAACCTCCATCGCCAATAATGGCTTTCGCACCCTAACCTAAAAGATGTTCAAGCTAAAATTAGTACCACCTCGTGGTCATTGGTTTTGCAAGGGATTGTTTCAACCTAATTTGGACACACAGTCCACTCCCACCAAATAAAAAAAGGTATGACCATAGATGGGAGTTATCCAGAAATTATGCCTAAACATCGTAATAGCTCGAATCGCTAAAATCGTCTGGGCATCATATGACTATGAGACAACTTCCTTGAGTTTTACAGACTTATTTCAGACACTCAAGACATTGGTGTGCTTTAAAAAGGGAAGGCCAGAGAAACCAGACCGCAAAGACCATTGTTGTTTTCTCGTGAGCTGTGTGACCACCACGCAGCACCGCTTGCAAGGGTCTCACCCTCTCGCTTGCTCCTCGTGTACACATCATTATTTGATTCGACGTATTTTAACAAGAAGGCTCTTCCCAATAATCGAGAAGAATGCTTCCCGATAATATGAGTGGATCTTCGCAAGAAAATACTTCCTATCACATTCTTTCAATCGGATGGGATTTCTCGTGAGGAAATTATCAATGAGCATACCCGGGGAGCTTTCCGGTGCATTAGGGATTCTTCAGGAATTCATCATTGATGGTAATTTATCGCGTGTCATGAGGTATCGTTAATATGAGAGATGATACGCCGCGACATTTCTACCCCCTTCTTGTCTTTAATTTACAAATTGAACTCTGAGTAGAAGAACCCATCGGTTAAGCAGCACGGCATTTTGCTTTGTCGGGAGGGTATTTCAAAGCGGAATGGTCTGTAAAAATGACTATATCTAACCGACGAGTATGCTGAAACTTATGCAGGCGTGAACTACGTGACAGTTCATTCTCTCGTGGACAATACATGTTCAACTGTCCTTCATTCAAGGTTTTTAGCATAATAGATTACATGAGGTTTTCCATCACCTCTCTTTGGCCAGAGCAACGATCCCGAATGCAAGATCCACTTGCATCACACATCACCTGAAGTGACTGGCAGTGGGTGCTCGTACTATTGATGTGGGTGGTCAAATGGGACTTCGACTCTTCCGAAACTCTGCGGCATTTCTCTCTCCCAAACAAATCTAGCATCTTTTTCTAGGAGCTTGTAGAGGGGTTTAGTGATTAGTGCCCAAATAGTGCTATTTTGAACCCTATTCGAGATAGGTTTTGAGTGCTTTTTGCGCACTAATCGTATCAATTAAGCCAATTGAGGTGTTCAGGTCTACTTAGTATCGCATACGTTTCGAAGTTATTTTTGTTTCTTTTGCGGGCTTTTACACCTTGGGAGTTTAATATAGAGATATGTGCTGAACCATGAAGATTGAACCCATTTATCATTCTCAAATATATCAAAATTGAATGAAGAAATGAAGGCAAAGTAAAAGATGCGGTAAGAGGTGCAGTGTGCGAGACAGTGAAACAGGAGGCAGCTTAGGGAAATTCATTTGGGATTTAAATTTTGTAATCATAGCGGAATTTACTGTAATCCTAGCGAGTGAGAAATTTAAAGCTAGGCTGCTGAGCTTTAGCTATATAGCGAAAATCAGCGTGCTAGCGAAATTATACATTTAAAGCTGTCTCTACAAGTAATTTCGCTAGTGAGAATTTCGCCCAGCTAAGCGAAATTCAGTGCATAGGGAGATTTTGTGGAGTTTCGCTATCTCGAGTGAAATTTAAGCTGGGCTAGCGGGAATTTATTTGAATAACGAGGAATTTTTAAACTACCTAAGCTAAATTGTCCTGCGTAGCGAAATTCCACCTTGTATCATTTTGTCCTAATTAATACTTGGCAGGCTTTGTTTTGGTGTATTACCTCCTTGTCCCTTGCATTAGCCAATATTTTTAGGTTTTCTTGTAGTTTCACACATTGGGTGGTCTATATAAGCCCCCGTCGTTTTGTAACCTAAGCAATCTTGGAGTGATCTTTGTGACTTTTCATTTTAATGTAAATATCTCGCGGCTTAGGTTAGGGTTTGTTTTCTCTCTTCTCTCTTTCTTTCTCTCATTTTTCTAGAGCTACCAAACAACCCTCTTGAGGATGACAACTCAAGAGATGCTTGGCTAAGCCTCTTAGCTTTGAAGATGAAGGTAGCTAGCTTGGTTGTGGGGCAGTTGCAAGTTGTCCTCATGTGTTAAATGCTACAGGTACTGTATTTATGGTTCCCATCTTCTCAAACTAGGGTTGAATATCATTTAATGTCATTGCTTTGGCCAATACTTACCATGCTTTAGGATACAGTGCATACTTGTGCTAGATATCTTTGTTGTTCTTTAGATGGCCTTTACGAGCCACTGAAATGAAGTTGAATGTTAGGGTTTCAAACTAAAAGGAGTTGTAGATGCATATTACCTGTGTTGACTCAAATAGGAGTGATTCCAGGGTTAGGTTTTCTAGTTAAACAAAGATCCAGTTATGGCTTGGACTATAGGTTGCTTGTCATAATGCGAGGATAAAACCGAGGACACTTATTTACCCCATGTTGTCAAGCTAGTGACCTAAACCTTGAAGTTACCTTTCGCTTCAGCTTTCAGTTTCTGATTAATCACCGTCAAGCAACTTCCTTTGTTTTGAAACAAATCCAAAAATCGAATTAAAAGCCTCACCATTTCAACACCACGATGCAAGTCATTCATAGGATGAAAACCCATCGTGTTCGGCCCTAGACAGCTATATTGCGGTAGCTTGACTACGGCGATGGGAGAACAGGACTACAAATTTTGTTGATTAGAATCACCCACACCATGGCGCGAATCAAATGGGCGCCGTTGTCGAGGGGATGGTGCTTGGCTCGTTTGATAGGATTGAAAGTGTACTTGTGATCAACATCATAAGTGAAGGTGACCTTTTAACCCTTTTTGAATTTCAGTTGCTATAACTACAAGTTTTCATCACTTTGCGATCAGCGATGTTTTTACGTTTTCATCTGATCGATTTTTATTTTAGCTAACCATAACCCTTTTTGCAAGGGTTGTTTGTGGTATTTCTTGTGTCTCGGGATTATTATGCTTGGTGTTTATGCTGCTTGGGAAGAGATCAGGTAGATTGCAAGAATCGAGCACCAATTGAGAACAAGGCGTGTCGATTGTGCGATAGACGAATGGATCCACACACGAGGAGCGGCCCGAGGAGTCGGCCCGAGGTACGATGAACCCAGCCGGCCTTACAGGTCCATGAGGATCACATACACCCTCAGGATTAGTGCCCATCCACGCATCGCCACCTCTGTTGAAGATGTAGCGACGAGGCGCGGCCCAATACCCACACTCCCCACGTATCATGGTATGGAAAATGAAAATCCATACACACATAAGGGATTTTGAGGAGGTTTGCACAACCTTTAAGGAAGGTATGATGGACATGAATTTGCTAGTTTGAAGGCACATTTCCATGACCACTAAGGAATGAGCCAAGATTTGGCTTAACTCACTAAGGCCTAGAACCATTAGAAATTGGTGGCTATGGCGAGAGTTTTTAAAATTCTTCGATTGCTTTCGTAAGACCTTGACAATTTGAAGAACAAATTTACACCTTTGCCATTTCAAAGAGATGGTGAGAGGTTACCCAATCTTTGGGATAGATTCATGGAGACCATTAGTGCTTGTCCACATCATGGTTTTGACACATGGATGTTGGTAAACCACTTCTATGGTGGTATGTCTCCTGCCATGAAACAGTTATTGGAGACCATGTGTGGGGGAGATTTTCTAAGTAAGCATCGATGACCGTAGGTTTTTCCCGAACATATTGGCTGAAAACTTCTAAAGTTTGGGATGAACCAAACCGAAGGAGTGGAAAAAGAAAAATGCCTTCGATCGACCACAGGGGTGGGATGTATGTAGCCCGGCCAGAGGAAATGGAAATGAAAGCTAGGATTTCAACCTTAGCTAGGAAGGTGGAGGAGCTAGAAAGTAAACGGCTCCATGAAGTGCAGATAGTGAATGAAAATCCTGCACATGCCAATCCATGCACCAATTTCCAGTCCCCTGTCCACCCAGAAGAACAATATCCTATGGCCCCTTCAGTGAAGGATTTGATGTCAGAATGTGCAAATACCTTAGGACAATATAAGCCTCCACAACCCAATGCCCCATATGGTAATACCTACAATTCAATTGGAGGGAATCACCACCAACCTCTCCTGGAAACCTAATCACTCACTTTATGTACCCCGGGTGCCAAAGCGAGCAGTTTGGTTCCACCTCACCAACCACGACCACTCCCATCCTCATCTCTGTGGAGCGAGCCATTTTAAATTTGAGTAAGGTGGTGGGTAATTTTTCAATGGAAGAACAAAGGGATCAATGCACAATTGGCATAAAGTTGATACGTAGAGCACTGCCGAACAAGAGAATAGATGGGCTTGAGAGCAATCTTAATCGGAAAATGAACTGACTTACGGTATTGATCACAAAGATCAGCAAAATTTTTGGAGGTACGAGGGAGGCCCGAAGGTTCCTTCTCAAACAACTGCCAAATCGAGGAGTGCATGAGGTAGGTTTCATCCAGCAATTCCCCAGGGAATGGATGAGGTAAAGGCTATAATCACCCAGGAGTGGAAAGAGGTTGATCGTATTACCCGAGAAACTTTGTTGGGAAACCGGGGAAAGAAGTAGAAATGGAGCGAGAACACATTTTTTACGAAAGAAATTTCGATGAAACATAGCATGCCACCTCCATTTCCACAAGCACTTAGAGGCAAGAAGAAGGCATCTCAGCAAGCAGGCATCCTAGAAGTCCTAAGGCAGGTGAAGGTTAACATACCTCTTTTGGACATCATTAAACAAGTCCACCTTGTCTGAAGTTTTGAAGGATCTTTGTCTGATCAAAGGGGTTGGGCATTGAGAAGAAGGCATTTCGCGAACAAGTCGATTACCATAATCCAAAGCAGAACCAGTCAAATACAAGGATCACGGATCTCCCCGCAATTCCACGATTAACTATTGGTGGGAATTGTATAGACAATCCTGTGATCTGGGAGCCCGAGTGTGAATCTCTTGCTGCCTCTATGTATAAAGCGAGTTAGGGTTTTGGAGTGAACTTAAGCTTTACCAATATCTGCACTATCATTGGCGATGGATGGTAAAGATCCCTAAGGGGATAGTTGAGGATGTCTTGATGAAAATGAAACCAAAGTCTCTTTGCGGAGTAGATTTTGTAGTGCTCGACACTTACCGTGTGCAAATGAACAATCATGTGCCAATCATCACAGGGAAGACCATTTAGAAGCCCACGATAATGCAATTATCAATTCTTAGGAATGGAGTAATGCAACTTCGTTTGGCAACATGACCTTGGGCCCGAGACATATTCCACTTGAACCCTGAAGCCTGAGATGGAAGAAACTAAAATCAGAGTGCACAGTGAAACATGCTCGGTTGGTCATCATGCGGGAAGCTTAGTGTCGAGAGTGCAAGAGATAGTGAGCCAAGGTGAAGAAGAGGGTTTTTGGTGGTATTACCTTGATTGCCGCGAAGGGCAATTATTCGGTTAAAAGTCCATCGGTGAAACTGAGCAACGATAAGTCCCGGCCTGAGTTCGAGCTGGGACCGCTGGGGTTTGAGGAGATCATCCTCCTTGACCCTCCTTGGCAGATTTTGGCCAAAATTGAGGCTGATTTGGTGTTCTCACAAACCAAATTGCAGCTCAACTGAATTTTTGCTTTTGTGTTAATTTGGTCGATTTTAATGAAGTTTCTATTTTTAGTAACTTTCTATTTTTGGAAACTTTCCCTATTTAGCAGTTTTCCCTCCTTGAGCATTATATTTTCTTTAGAATATATTAAATTATTAGATATATATTATATAATTTTTTTTTTAATATTTTATCACGAAAATTTAATTTGCGAGTGAACGAGGTTTTAAACTGGTCGGTATTACTATAGCCAATTAGAGTAACGGCCAGATTGGGGTACGCTCGGTGAAACTATAAAAGAAATGGGGGAGGGCTTTCAAATTCATATTATTCTCCCTCCCTCGGAGCTCATCCCCAGTCCACATTCGTGACCACGGAGCTTCACCACTTTGAGTCGCGGCTGCGCCCATTTGTGCCACTGCACGGCCAAGGCCCAGGCGGGCTACTCGCGGCGGCGGCGCCTGCAGGCCCGGCGCCGGCCGTGGCCCCGAGCCTGGCGCTCTGCCGCGATCCACTATTCGCTCATTTGCGGTCGGCCCCCAGTGCGCCAGCTCGGCGCGCGCTATTTGTTAAGTAGCCCGCTGCTTTACGCTCGACCGACCGGAGTCCGTCTTGAGCCACTGAGTCAACGCCACTTTTACACGCGGCGGTTCCGCTGCGCCCACCAGCTGCCGCTTTACCGCGCGTGGTGATTGTGCGCGCCGGCGCCGCGCGCGGAAACGCTGCGCTACGACCACCGGTCATTTCACGCCCCAACTGGCAGCGCGCGCCGGGTACGCCACGGTCGGTGCTCCGATCGATTGAGCCACGCCACGCCGGTGTCTTATTGGTTATAGTTATGGTGCGTACGAGGTGGGTCCAGCTGCTTCGGCCTGGTGGTGCGGTACCCGGAAGCGAAGAAGCGGGCCCGATTCGACTCGGTTCGGTCTTTGTGCGACTCCGGTCCGAGGCGGTCTGCGAGAGCCTCGGGGTTTAGGAGGTACCCGAATCACGGATGGGACCGGGCCCCGTCGCGCGGTGCCCGCAGCGCGGATCGGGGAGGGCGGCCCGCTCAGCGGGCCGTGCCCGGGCTCGAGTGAGTCCTCCTCATCCAGGACCTCGGCCGTCTCCGACCCGCGTCGGCGGTGAGGCGGCCTCTTTGCCTCGGTTATCGCCTTGACCTCAGGATCGGGGCCGTTGATGTCGGGCACCTATTAGGGAGCGTCGGCGGCCGTTCGAGAGACACGCGGGGAGTCATATTAAGGCGTCCGACAGCATTGGCGGATCCAGTTCGAGGGGACCGATCGGCGTCGAGCACTCCCTGCTACCATTTATGGGGCGAGGCGTGTGTACCCGGGTGGTTACGCGGTTCTACCATTCGATGACATCGGGGCCCGCTAGTAAGCTCGAGCTCCGATTCACTATCGGCGATCACCCGGAGTGCCCCAGAGCGGCGGACATATCGGCCAGCGTTGGGCTGCCGAATACCGCGAGCCCGGTCGAGAGTTATCGAGCTGGTCGCGAAACCTTGGCTGAGAATGGTCCATGATCCTTGCTTTCGAGAGACACCACTTCTTTGGACCCATATTGTGTCTGGGCGGCTCAGCCTCGGTCTTTGATCGATTATGTCTGTTCGGGGACCGGCCTCTTCCACATTTGCAACTTTTCATTACGGCGTGGGGGCCCGTCTGGAGGCTTCATGCCGGATCTCGAGAGGATTACGGTTCGATCCCTCTACAGTGGTGATGACCTCTTTGACAACGAGGGAGAAGGTCCATCGTAAAGGGCGGCTCGAGTTGAGAGTCTTCCGCTGCGTCTTGAGACTATTATGCGGTCTGGAGCATTTGGAAGGCTTCCCGGAGGCCGGATTGAACGGAGTTTAGATGCCCTCGGGTCCACGTCTATGGAGAGCGATGGTCGCGCGTATCATTTTGTCCTCCGGCGGCGGGGCCAGGGAGGTGCCGGCCCGGTGGCGGAGGGACTCCACAAGGCGGAACGGTCGAGGCCACGAGGCCCGAGGTGGAGAGTCCGGCTGCTTATGTCCCCTCCGTCTCCTCGCTCCACGTCTTTACTTCCGCAGCCGCGGTACGTCTCGAGGCCCGTCATTTATCACGGCATTCAGAGATGCGTTCATGCCGGCTCGAGGAGATAAGCGAGGTGTGATGGATGCTATATGTTCTTTGGCCGCTACTCGAGGCGACCACGGGACCGGAGGTTAGATCATTTGAGGCCACTGGGGGGCTGTCGCTCCGTGCTCCAGCGGATCATGACTTCGCTAGGTCTTATCGTGCTCACATTGAAGGGATGAGTCCACCTGGCAGCGGCCTCTTTGGATGTGTTGGCGGCCCGGCGGCGATTCTGGGAGACCCACCACCACCCACCCCAGCCGGTGAGGTGGATTTAGGTTTCTTTATGTTTTTGTATGATTCTGAAAGCTTTATCATTTGCTCTTAATTTTGTTTAGGATTAGTGTATTAGCCATAGTAGGCGGGTGATATCTTTTTTGTATGTTTATCTTTGTTATGCATGTACTAGCCATTTGGCTATATCAGCCTCTGGAGTGTTATATACGATATTACACTTTTTGCATATCACTTTTGTGCCTCCATTTTGTGTAGTATCGTTTTTGTGCTGATTAAGACGATTGGTTGCTTTAATTGGACAATTGAATTGCCTTTAATTGAAAAATTGACGCCTTGCATGTTACCTTAATGCTAGAACAATTCCATGTTTGAAGAAATTTTTGATCAGTTGAAGTTCCATCATGCTCAACCTTGAACATTCCACCTTTAGCTAATTCACCGCAGCTGCCGCAATCCAGTTAATACCCAATAAGTACATCAAATTATTTGCCTCGCTTTCACTGCATAGCCAGGCCTTAGGCATGTTGACAACCTAGGATAGGTTTGTGTTACCCATATATGAAGACGAATGTAGTCTTCCAAAAAGGAAAATAAAAGAAAAAGAAAAAAGAAAAAGAAAAAGAAAAATAAAGTCGTGACACTTTGCCTTGAAACCCGAGCACGGTCCGAGGGGTGTATGGCGAAAGCCTTTGAAGCCCGATGCCCTAAGCCTTAATTGGTTGGGAGTCATCGACTTAGTGTTTGTTACACGGGTGAATGGGTAGGGTATAGCGAATTGTAGGTGCTTGATTCTCGAGATCATTCGGAGTCCAGGGTGAAGCCTGTAGAGTTTGTGGTCGCGTGATCCTTTTGGCTTGATGCCCTAAACCTTAATTGGTTGGGAGTCATCGGTGGACCCCCGTTACACGGACTTTGGTGAAGTCGAGTTTTGAGCATTGCACCCTACAATGTAGTCAAATAAAGAAAAGAAGAGTGTAGCTATTCCTATCTTTGTTGCTTTCAGCCTTGACTTAAGGCCATGCCCGGTAGCTAGGTTGGGGGAGGCAAGTTTTGCACTTTATTGGCTCAATACGGTTTTATTAGAACCATTAGAATTTGGTGGAAATTCAGTTTGAGAACCATGGATCGATGTTGACCTAAAACTTTTTTCTTATATGGTTTTGTTCTCGTGCTAGGTTTCAAACTTGGTATAAATTCTTCATTTAAAGTAATATCTATTTGTACATACACCTTTTGAACCATAAACTTTTTGAGAATTCCTTTGCATGCATCTCCTTTTGTTTTGCATTGTTGCTAAGGGACTATAGCATTAATGGGTTAAGGGGGTGTGATTAGTAGTACCCGAATAGTCTTATTTTGAACCACTGATGATCGAGATAGGTTTTGAGTGCTTTGCGGCTAATCGTATCAATTAAGCCAATTGAGGTGTTCAGGTCTACTTAGTATCACTTATGCCGTTTCGAAGTTATTTTTGTTTATTTTGCAGGTTTTTGCATACCTTGGGAGTTCAATATAGAGATATGTGCTGAACCATGAAGATTGAACCCATTTATCAGCCATCAAACATATCAAAATTCAATGAAGAAATGAAGGCAAAGTGAAAGAAGAAGAATGCGATAGAGGTGTATTGTGCGAAGCGTGAAAACGAGGCAGCCCGAGGAAATTTCATTTGGGATTGCGAAAATTTCGCAATCATAGCGAAAATTTCGCAGTCTAGCGAAGTGAGGCCCCAAGCTAGAAATTGCGAAATTTCGCTATATACTTGAAAATCAGCGTGCCTAGCGAAATTATACATTTTCGCTGTCTCTAAAATATTTAAGCTAGGCCCCAGCGAAATTTCGCTAACAGCGGGAAATTCAGCGTGCATAAAGCCGAGGAGATTTTGGCTGTTTCGCTATCCTCGAGTGCAGTTTAGGCTGGTAGCGGGAGTTTCATTCAAACTAAGTAGCTTTCGCTACCTATCAAAATTGTCCCTGCATAGCGAAATTCCCTGCCTTGTCACGTGTATTAATGCCAGCCAGACTGTTTTGGTGTACCTCCTTGTCCCTTGTATTAGCCAATATTTTAGGGTTTCTTGTAGTTTCACATTGGGTGAATTACATATAAGCCCCAGTAAATTTTTGTAACCACTAGCGATCTTGGAGCAATCTTTTGGCAACTTTTTCATTTTATGTAAAAAATATCTCCCGCGGCTTCGATTAGGGTTTGTTTTTCTCTCTTCTCTCTCCTATTTCTCTCATTTTCTAGGCTACCAAACAACCCTCTTGAGGATGACCTTTCGAGAGATGCTTGTTTAAGCCTCTTGGCTTTGAGGAAGGTAGCTAGCGGTTGTGCCAGAGCTGGAGTTCTGGATTGTCACTCATGTGTTAAATGCTCACAGTCTTGTATTTATGGTTCCCATCTTCTCAAACTAGGGTTGAATATCATTTAATGTCATTGCTTTGTGATACTTACCATGCTTTAGGATACGAGTGCATACTTATTGCTAGATGTACTTTGTTGTTCTAGATGGCCTTCACGAGCCGAAATGAAGTTGAATGTTAGGGTTTCAAGCCCGAAAGAGGCTGTAGATGCATATTACTGTGTTGACTCAAATAGGGAAGTAATTCTAGGGTTAGGTTTTCTAGTTAAGCAGATCAGGTTATGGCTTGGGTATGGGTTGCTTGCCATGATGCGGGGATAAAACGAGGACACTTGTTTACCCCAGTGTTGTCAAGCTAGTGACTAAACCTTCAAAGTTACCTTTTCTCTTCTTCACTTTTCGGTTTTTACAATTAATCACCATCCAAACAACTTCCCTTTGTTTTTTGAAACAAATCCAAAATCCAATTAAAAAGCCCTGCGCCATTTTAGGCACGATCTGAGTCATTCATAGGATGAAAACCCATCCGTGTTCGGCCACTGAACCGTATATTGCGAGTAGCTTGACTACGCGATGAGAGGAACTTAGGACTACAAATTTTGTTGATTCCGAATCACCCTACCGTGGCACGAATCATTTAGCAATCTTCGAGAAGTCTTTGATGAATTTTCTGTAGAAGCCTGCATGACCAAGGAATTGCCTAACTGTTTTTACATTTGTTGGAGACGGCAGCTTGGAGATGAGTTCAATTTTTGCTTTGTAGAGCTTCTATTCCTATTTGGAAATAATGTGTCCCGGTACCCAATTCCTTGGTTAACCATAAAATGGCACTTCTCCCAGTTGAGCACCAGGTTCTTCTCCATGCACCTTTGCAGGATGGCCTCCAGATTAGTCAGACATTCTTCAAAATCGCCTCCATACACAGTGATATCATCCATTATGCGTTCCACCATATCGCTGAACATGCTAAGCATACATCTACGAGAGAAGAAGCCGTTTGGGCGTTGCAAAGACCAAGGCATCCTCTATAAGCATACGTGCCCGAATGGACAAGTAAGGTAGTGCTTTCACGATCTCAGTGCGATCTCTATACGAAGAGAAATTTACCTTTGAATAACCGCATCAACAATAGAATGGGTGTCCAGAAACTCTCTCAAGGAGCTGATCAATGAATGGTAACGAGAAGTGATCTTTTCTTGTTACTTCATTGAGCCTCCTATAATCTATGCACACCCTCCAACCGGTAGTAAGTCGGGTAGACAATTCTTCACCCTTTTCATTTTTCACGAGTTGTCGCTCCACGACTTCTTGGGCACCACACAGGTTGGAGACACCCGAGTCTTTATCGAAATGGGGTAAATGTCTGGCTTGGAGCAATTTCAAGACTTCAATGCGGGCTACTTCACGCAAGTGAGGTTCGACCTCGTGGCTGCTGGCTCAGCCTTAGATTCCTCTTCTAGGTAAAATCACGATGGGTCGCGATTGATGGGTTTATGCCTTTTAAATCAGAAATTTTCCACTCCAATGCTTGCTTGTTCCTTTTGAGAAGGTGCAACAGGCTATGCTCTTGTGAAGTAGTCAACAGTGATGAAATCACAACTGGGCATTGCCCATTCTCTTCCAGGAATGCATACTTTAACTCGACTGGGAGGGGTTTGAGCTCTAATTGTTGTGGTTCCTTTGGTGCATCACTAGTCAATAGAGGTAGAACTTCTATTTTTCTCCTCCAGTACCCCTGCCCTAAGCTCATGCATTGAGGTTCTTCTTGCTCTCCGAGGTATTCAGATAACTCTGGGGTTAAAACATCTTGCTCCTGCTGCTCATTAACTTTGTTCACCGAAAGAATTGCATCTATTATCTGAGACTTCTTTCACGATCCATCTTCCTGAGTGCATATGCGCTTTTACTTTCAGGAAATGAAAGATATTGAGTTCTAAAGGTCATATTCCCGATGTGAGTTGCATAACCCGTTCCGGCCCGATTTATTATGGCATTAGTAGCGAGAATGGCCTCCCAATATGATGGGCACATGATTGGCTCATCACGCAACGGCTGCGTGTCGAAATGCGACGAAATCTCTTGGATAGTAAAATCATCTACTTGTATTAAAACATCCTCGATGGTCCCTTGATTATTTTAATAGATCTATCGGCTAGTGACAGTGTGATAGACGTGGGTTTCAATTCACCCAAACCAAGTTGCTTGTACATGGAATGCGTAGGTTCACTGGCTCCCGAGTCTAATAGTGCTTTCTCCACATTAATGCCTCAGTAATCGAGATTGTAGGACATCCGGTTCTTTATATTTCAACGGGGTCTTGCACTCAATGATAGCACTTTCAAGCCTTTCAGTCAAAAGGCCTTTTTATTTACATTGAGACCTCTTTTCTTTGTGCATAATTCCTTGAAATATTTTTGCATAGGTGGGACTTGTTTGATCATGTCAGGAGGAGGGGAATGTTGACTTTCACTTGCTTAGTAAAACCTCACAGCATTTGTTTGGCTAACGGAATTTTTCTTTTTTCGGAGAGCCTGTGGGAATGGAGGGGGTACACTGGTCTTCACCTCTTCCCTATTTGTGGACTGTTCTTCCCGTGGCGGGTTAGCTACTGTGGGGGCTGACTTAACTAGATTTGCAGGATTTCTTGGTCTGGAGTTCTTTACCACTTCTTAATGTCCATACTTGCCTTGACTTCATCAATTCTTACATTTGGATCATTGGTTGAGCCTATTTCATGCATTCCCTTCTGATGTTGCTGTGACTGGGAAGGAAATTTCTCCTTTCGGAACCTTCTTTGCTTAGTTTGCACAACCTCATCTCGAGTGTAGGCATCGGTTCTGTTGAGTGAGCTTTTGTTGCTTGATTTTCGATTGGTCTGGCATTCAACGCCACCTTCGATTAACTTCTACAAAGCGTGCCTACCACTTTACTTAAATTCATAATTGCACCGCTCAGCGAGGAGAAAGAAGGTGGAGCGGTTCTGGCTGATGTGTTGAAGTAGACCAAAGCTATTATTTATTAACTCTGTAGGCATATGCAGGGGATTTTGGCTTCCATGATAGGTTTGGATGATTTCTCTAATTAGGGTTGTAGGTGTTGCCATATGGTGGCTTATTTTGATTCAAGACATAGGCATGCTCGCCAGCCCGGTGCTTGAGGATGACTATTTGTCGACAATCGAGAAACAAGATGGATGAGATCTGCGGGTAACTTCGGTTCTGTATTTGAATGGCGACTGTGGGCTCAAATATATCAGACCTTCAGTTAAAGTGGTCGGTTTTGTTTTCATCTCTGTGTCTTCGGAAAGTGCATAAATGCCCCCCCTCTGGTGGTTCGAAGGCCTTGATCTTTCGGCTTCCCTTGGATTCGGTTCATCCCATGCTTTTGAGGTTTCGGCCACATAGTTCAAAAAGTCCATGGCCTCATCTGGGTTTTTGCTCAAAAAGTTGCCTCCACACATGGTTTCAATAGATTTAGCTTCATGAGTACGGAGACATACCATCATAAAAATGATTCCACTTTAACATCCATGTATCAAAACCATGGTGTGGGCATGCGTTGATGAGTCTCCATGAATCTGGCTCGATAAAACTTCACGTTGTCGAGAATTTGAGTGGGTGTAGATCTGTCTCTTCAAAGCATTTGGTCTTTGTTGTGCTTGAAAAATTTCTTCAAAAACTTCCTGGCCCCAGGTTCGATGATTCTAAATGTCCTTGGCCTCAACGAATTGAGCCATATTTTGGCTTTGTCCTTGAGGGTCAACGGAAATGCCTTTAACTTTAACAATTCCATATCGGTTATACCCTCCTTAAAAGTTATGCATACTTCCTCAAAATCCCGTATGTATGAATATGGATTTTCATTCTCCATACCATGAAATGTGGGAAGCGGGGCCTTAGGTAGGGTCTCGCTACTACATCAGCCCGAGGGGGGTATTATGCGGAAGGAGCGCAGCTTCCCAGGAGGGATGTATGTGATCCCTCATTGATACATATGTTGTTGGATTCATTGGGTTGCCACTATGGCCGACTCTCTTTGTTCTCGGGAGGATCCATTTGAGATCACTTGTGCACAACGATTTCACGACCTTGTTCGATTGGTGCACTCATGCTGTAATCTACCTGATATCCCTTTGTCAGTCTTTGCATAAACACTTGTTAAACAAACGAAACAGAACGAACCGCAATAGCTCGCCGAGGTCGGTATTAGTTAAAACAAAAAGCGATTGTAAGATCAACGGTCTGCGATAGCGCTAAGTGAAGAAAACTTTGCAGTTCCTTTACACCTTTAAATTCAAAAAGGACTGAAGGTCACCGACACTTGTAATGTGGATTACAAAGGACACATCGACTTCATCATCGTGGTTTGGCACCATCCGGCAGCGGCGCCATTTTGATTCGGTGCCCACGGTAAGTTGATGCGGAATCAACAATATGTTTGTTTCCTATGTTCCTTCTCTTTGCCGTAGTCAAGCTCTTTGCGATATAGCGGTTAAGGTCGAACACGGATGGGTTTTTCATCCCACGAATGATTTGCATTAGTGTTTGAAAATGGTGAGACTTTTGTTTGGATTTTGGATTTGGTTGGCTTGATGGGAAGTGTGTGTTCAGTTAGCGGAAATAGCTTAAATGAAAGTGTGAAATGCTAACCTTGAAGGCTTGGGTCGCTAGCTTGATAACATGGGGGGTATCACGGTGTCCTCGGGTTCTTTCCTGCATTAGAGGCGAAATGACATTTAGTCGAAAGCGAAACCGGATCTTTGTTTAGCTATAAAGCCTAACCTAAAAACCACTCCTATTTGAGTCAGCTGTAAGTACTAAGCATTCAAAGTCCCATTCGATTTGAGCACTGGCATTTAGCCACTCATTCCCATTGGCTTGTAGTGACATCCCCAAGAATGTCGATTACGCCACCGTTAAAGTGCAGCTGAACCACTAAAGCTATAACAGAAGTATTGACCAAGGGGAAGACATTAAATGGCATTAAACCCTAGTTTGGAAAGTTGGGAACCATAAATGTAGTACCTGTAACATTCAAAGCGTGAGGACAACCTGTAGTAGCCCCAAAACCAAGCTAGCAACCCTCCTCTTCAAGGCTATGAGGCTCAGCGAAGCATCACTTAGGGTGTCATCCTCGAGGGTGTGTTTGGCAGCGAGAAAATGAAAGAAAGAGGAGAGAAGAGAAGGAAGTAAACCCTAAAATGAAAAATTTGTGGAGCTATGATACAAAAATGAAAAGGTTTCTTTTTTTTTTTAGGTTACAAAGTTGAGGGGACTTATATAGCCAATCCCAAAGTGTGAAATGACAAAAATACCTAAAATATGAAATTATATAAAGGACAAAATGGTAATTAAACAAAACGTGGTCGTTTAGAATCAAATACATCAAAAACACAGGGGCAGCAATTTCGCTATGCAGCAAATTTTACGGTAGCATAGTGAAAATTTCGCTAGCGAAATTTCGCTAACTTAGCGAAATTTTTGTGAATAAGGTGAGAAATTTCTCTGAGCAGTGAAGTCGCTAGCTAAGCGAATTCATTAACTAGCGAGGAAATTTTCCATAGCGAAAATTTGTAAGATTGCGAAAATTTTCGCTATGATTCGCCAGAGTACCTTGATCAGTAAATTTTTAGCAATCATGGCGAAAATCCCGGCTGCGATCACGCCGCGTTTTGCTCGCGCATCACTCGTCCGCTACACGCACTTCTTGTTCATCACTTTGCCTTCAATTCTTCCGTGCATCTTGACATTTCATCGCCTCGGCTGGTGAAATCATCGAGGATTCGCATTCGGCCTGATAAGAAGCGAAGCTTTGAGTTCCCAGACACCCAAAACTATCCAAAACAATCACCGAAAACAAATCAAAAACACTAAGTGGACATGCATATGACAATTGGCTTAATTCATATGATTAGTGCGCAAAAAGCACTCAAAACCTATCTTGAATAGGGCTCAAAATAGCACTTTTTGGGCACTAATCACATTCATGTATGACATGTTATATGCATGGGCATGTTATTCGAATTGCATCTCATACATTTGATAACATAAAGTACATAAATAAATAAATGCGGGCCGGGTGTTTTGGGTATTTCTAATAATTACAACCTTTGGAAAAAAAAGGAATGGGAAAAAAAATATTTAAATTACATAATGGGCATCTTTGCGATTACATAATTCCCCAGAAAATTTGCTCCGTCTTCATATCGGCTTGGTGTGTAATTTCCGAGTCCACCAATAATAAATTCAATTACAAAAATCCTATGCCATTAATGGCTTACCTGAATCTAGGGAAAATGTCCTAAGAAAACCTAACCCAAAAACACCGCATTATAATTAGCAGCCCTAAATCCATCATACCTGAAACATAAATAATCACATTAAAATATCACGAGAATGCCCGCTCATGCATGAATCAAAGAAAACAATTTTCTTAAACACAATAAAATATATATATATATATATATATATATATATATATATATATATATATATATATATATATATGCACATTTACATGGATTGCTCTTATACCCGATTGATGGAAATAAAAAAACAAAAGCCTTATTTGAATTAGGTTTTAAAATTTTCAGAAAATCTTATTTTGCGGGAACCCATGCAAACACATAAGTAATATCAAAGGTGAAGATCAGATCTATACACATTCTTGTTATAGGAATTTGTTGGCGATAGGGTTGAAGCGAGCTCCTTGCCCGAGGGTCTTGATTCCCGCCCTCCTTCCTTGAGGTGTGTGGGCACCAACGATTCAGATCTGGAACAATACACTCTAGGTTTTTCTGCCTAGATCTATCTTGTGTACTCAACACATGAGGCAAGGGATCTCTAAGGGGAAGAGACTCTATAGGAAACTAGGGTTTGGAAAAAAAAACTTCTTTTTTCCTTTTTCTTTTGGTTTCTCTTCTCTCAAAGACGACCACCACGAAAATATACCTCTTGCAGGTTTTTTTATAGACGTTTCAAATCCTTATCGGATAAAGGAAACGATTTAATAATATTTAATATTCTTAGAATTCAAATCCTTATCCAGATAAGGAAATAGATAATAATATTTAAAATTTAATTCAAATCCTTATCGAGATAAAGGAAGCGAATTATTATATAATAACAATTCAAATATTATTACCACTTTCTGATTATTTCCTTATTCGATAGTGACGAATTAAATTCGAATTTAAATAACAACTAATTGTTATTTGTAATTTAAAATAATCTCATCATTTTAAGTACTACAGAGTGCAATTATTCCAAATCATGAATCGTTCATTGTAGTAATATAGGAGGTGGAATTGGGACCCATGGACTGTAATTCAAGCTCGATAAATTCAATAATTAATTAAACTCTTTAATCAATTATTTTAATTTATTAATTTCGAGTTATTCACTAAAAACTTGAAATTGAACTCTTGTCCTTACCGATATCGATTTTACTTTCGAGAAAATTTCGAGTGTCCATTGATTTAATCATTATGCGATTCTATCCTCCAGTGGTTCATAACTAGAGTAAAGTTGAAGTACCTTTTGCCCCTCTAATTATATCTTGATCCTTAAGTTCCGTGTGTCCACTAGTGAACAGTTAATTTATAAACTTGTTAGAAATTAGAGCGCTCAAGCTGTTCAGTTCAAGAACCAACACTTAAGGAAACCAACTGTTCAGCTTCCATAGGAAGGGTTGGATTCCATGTCCATAGTTCACATTCAGTGCATACATCAATGGGCCTCAAGACACAAGTATTGGGCCCATTTCATAACAGGCTTTAACCCGCGGCTTCAAGGCCCAGTTGACATAAACAGGAGTCTATGACTACTCAAGATTGAGACTGATCTGCATATGATCATCTAGCGTATTTGTTTGAATTCTTGAGACAAACGGTATTTAAAAGAATTCAGCTAGCGCCTTGGTCACGTCACATATAATCTTATTATATATGGAGCCTCCACTTTAATGTCGCCAGTAGTGACCGGATAAGGTCACTTCATTCTGAAATATTGACGGACCGCCAGTGTTGGTTGAGAATCCCCAGACTTGATTAATTTATTACGGGCAATATGATTTATAATCCATAACCTCGATCCTCACGTGCCTCTTTATTATACAACGGGGTTATGAAGGTTACATTAATAAATCTGGGATTTTCTGACGTTTCATTCATACATTATGCACAAAATAGCTAAATGTAATAAATACGACACTTTTATTAATTTCATAAAACATAAATATAAATTCATGCTTTACAAGGCACTATCCCTAACATAGTCAAGTGTCATTCCCACGAAGAGAAGCGTGCTAAGTACTGATTTAGTGACCTAGACAATATTTGGATCCAGTCTTGTAGCAAATTATGAATAAATTAACTGAATTAAAGAAAACCTAATATTAAAATTTTTTTTTAAAGTAATGATGAGAAAACCTAGGGTTTTGCCTTCACCTACCACACCTGATGGATTTTAACCTAGATAGTGCATTTATTTAATATACCATATGATTTATGTTAGCGGGTTGATCGTGTCTACAAGATATTCTCTCTCGAGATATAACTGCCTATCTTGCTAGTGGGGTATATTACATCTACCGCCGACCCTCGATTAGAGATGCATGAATGTCAAACCCTAGTGCTACACCTAGAGCATGATATCTTTATTCCCTGATTGGCCAAGTGTTGCTTTACCCATGTCCTCTGAGTCATCATCTCTCGATGTGGACTCTTTAGCATTAGCATGCCCGCAAATTGGCGAAGAATGACATGTGATTAAATTCAGGAATAAAGCAACCATAGAAATTCATATCAATATTAAATAAACCACAATTAAAGTATTAATCAATAATGGTGCGTTAGGGTTGACAAAACCCTAGAGAGAAAAGTTAGTTCATAGTGATTTTCATTACAAAAGCGAAGTTTTCGGCTAAATCACCCACGAATTGAGAGAAAACGAAAGTTTGTGCTTGAATCTCTGGAATAAATCTCTTCACCAATCTCTCTGTCTGTCTCTCCTTGTCTTGATCGGTCTCCAATCCCCTTTTTGCCTCGAGAAATGCTCCTTTTTATACCTCGGAACTCGGGCCCATCAATAGCCCAGAAAATTAGAACTTTTAGAGCTCCCGTTTTGGAATAGGAGACCTTGCTACGCCGCGGCAAAGGGAGCTTCGCCGTGATATGCGAGGCACTTTCGGCTTACAGTCTTCAAGTTTCTTTGTAGCGTAAGCTCCCATGTATTCTTTGTGAAGCTCTGGCTCGCGCGGCGTGGGTAGCCTGACTATAGCGTGTACTTACGACGATCGCTAGCTGCGCTAACTTTGTTTCTTCTACTGCTTTAGTTAACTCTCTGACTGTTAGCTTTTTTTATTCTAATATTGCCATGTTCTATGAAGCATTACAGTATAGGGGATTAGTGTAATATTAGTGAATATGAATGTGAATCATGCAAGTTAAGCTATAAAAACACATAGAAATTGTACTGGAATGCATGCATGATTCACTCCGATCAACACCCCCATACTTAGCTTCTTGCTTGTCCTCAAGTAAGAAAATACTCTAACCAGGGCACGCAAGGATAAAGCGTAACTAACACTGACAATATGGGTCTAGTACACATGATGCCAGCAAGAAAGAGTCAACAAGAACCAGTTTAAAAGATCCAAGGGCTACCTCGGTTGTTCAACTTTCAAGAATCTACACTAGGTCGGTCTCGGTTGACCAAGAAGGTCAGCCCTAGTTTTAGCGCTCAATAATTTTTCCCAAGGAGTCTAAGTGTGGTTAAAGTGTGATCTCCAATGTATAGTTCAACTACAGTACCCCCAAACTTGAATCTAACTCGCCTATTTGGAATAGCTTAATCACAGAAGTATGAGAGCGCGCAATTTATATTCCGCCGGCTACTCCTAAGAGTTAATTCTAAGACAAACTTGGAAAATCTTAGTACGAAGTTTTAGGTGAGGGTTCACGTAGGCGAGGGATCCATTGGTGACTCCACCGGTTGGTTTAGGGCACCGGGGTCGAGTTCGCCGAAGCTTGGCCTCGAACACTCAGCAAACCTCGAGGTCCTAGGCGTGAGATCATCCGTCCTGCGCCGTAGTGGCCAGTGAAGTCAATGGCTCCCGGCCAGTTGGCTTAGGGCAATAGGCTTTGAAAAGCCCCTCGAACTGTGCCCGGGATTCCGATTAGATGATCCACTTATTATTGTTTATATATATATATATATTTGGGGCTCAAAGGCGATCCTCTTTTCCTAAGGTGTCCAGTCGCTTAGGTCGTTCCTTCCCCCAAGGTTCGCCCAGAACTCTTGCATGGTGAGTCTAGAGTCAAAGCATACCCCAGAGATCACGTGTGTGTGTGTGCGTGATAGCCTACTTCAGGAATTGATTTCTCGAGATCTAAAGGGGTGGTCGAACATGGTTATTCTCGACCTTATCCAATGTCGTCCCAATTGTCAAACAACCCTGGAGTTCCCTATTTTATTGAAACAGGCTTTCTACAATTACTATGACTCCTCTTTTTGTAATCATGGTCATCTAGAACTAAGAACAATTAAAACCAGTGCGGAAATGCCAAATCATATGTGCCAAATCTGAAATATGTTATTTGGTACATAGGGACAAGGCTCGGTCTTTAAACATGCTAAAACAAACTAAAACAACCCAAAACAAACTAAAACAGTCGAAAACCTATAGCATGCAAAGATAAAAATAAAATGAAATAAAATAAAAAATACAATCAAAATAAACAAAATAAATCTGAGCCTGCCCATATACCCACACATATACCCCCAAACTTAAAATTGACAGTGTCCTCAATGACAAAAAGAAAAAAGAAAATAAAGGCCAAGAGATACGTCCTAGAGGATCACTACAGTGGTTATGGCAGTGGCGGTGGCGGTGTGTGGGAGAGAGGAGCTGAGCTAACTGCTACGTGATAAGGTCCTGGCTGGCGCAAATGGTGGCCATCTCAACTCTGATGGCGTCCATATCCCGACTCAGGACGATGCTCCTAAGACTCATCCCAATATACGTTAAAGCGTATTAGTGGCGCATGAATCGATCCTAAAGGGAGCGGGGTCGAGCGGAGGGACACGGGGCCACTTGTCCTGAGGGTTACTGCCTTTGGGTGTGGCTTCTGGAGCATCCTCATCAGTCTCCTCATCTTAATCATCTGGGCTCCCGAACTTCACCTTGGGAAGCGGTATGGGTAGGTGCGCCTACACCTACTCCTCAAAGCTTAACATCGAGACCTCGGCAGTTGGCACAACTGTGTAATGAGTGAAGGGTGTATCAGGGCCTCGATGCATCTCCCTTAGGTTGACTCAGTCGCCCCGCTCGATGACGGACGATGTGAAGCCCCGGGCCCTTGGTCATGGCGTAGAGGAGGATCGTCTTGTCCTTCGTAACTATACTCAAATGCAGGGTGGATTTGATTTTTACACATAAAAAATTATACCAGACCTTGGCCACAGGCGTGAGTGAGTGCATCTGAAAAGTGGTGAAATCACCGGTCGATGGTTGGCGTCTCCACACGCCCTGGCCGTGAGTGAGCTCACATCGAGACGCTCATAGTGCATTGTCGACCGTGGTGCCCTATATACCCGCCTTGTCGTCATCCATCGGTGGTAGATCGGGTTGATGGCACAGGCGCAAACTGGACCCGCCCCAGAGCAAAACGAGTGGCGCCGACCTTGAAAGGCAGATTGGAGTGGAACTCCCACACTATAGGGGCCACTCCTAGAACACGGGGCGCACATAGTGTCTTCCAACCGCGGTTCTGGATGGTGAAGTTGAAGAATGCATTATAAGTGGGGAAACTGCGTTCGAGACAAACAAGCGGTTTAATAGCGACTCGTGATAGATCTGCTCAGCCTCTCGAGAAACGAATCGATGTGGATCTTCCAGAGGTGGTGGTGCCGCCCGTGAGGTGGAGCTGAATCACTGCCGTTTGGCTGGGGTGGACTTCTTGGGAGCCATGGAGGTCAATCTAGGGACACAGATTTGCAAAAAGAACAAAGAAAACGAGAGAGGAAGTAAAAAAGGCAGCAAAAAGGTGTGTGGAGGGGAAATGAACAGTCGTGCGAGTATTTATAGGGCCCAAAATATTCGCCGCTTCGCCGTGGCAAATAGTGTCTAGCGGCCCGGCGTATTAGAGACTCCCGCGCTATGTACCCGAAAGTGGGCGAATGGCTCTGCCAGCGGCGTAAGGTGCTCTTTGCCAGCTGCGAACCCGAGAAAGATATCTGCATGAAAAATGTTATGCTTTCTGGCAATGATGTAGAGTTCTACGCTGTTGCTTACCAGAAAGTATGGACAAGGGTTTTTTTGTTTTTAAAACACGAATTTGACCCTCTCACACTCTAATGAACATGGAAATCCCTTAGTGACTGTGCTTACACCCTTTGGTATCCCTGAAATACTCACAAACACATTAAAGACAAACAAAAGTAGGAAGTCCTAAAACGAAAATTATCCCAAAAAGCAATTGAAAAGATTGAAAAGAATGCTAGGTCGAAGAAGAAGGGGATCTCACAATACTTGGGTTGCCTCCCAAGAAGTGCTATGTTTAATGTCATTAGCTCGACATTCCTGCAATGTACAGCATTTAGAGAGGGAAAAAAATGAACTATTGGTGACCTTTCGCACCCTTACTGTCCTGCTCAGCGTGCTCAGGATGGTGTCCTGTCTTCCTACATCTCTGCCACTTGTCAATGTGACAGCTTTAACATGCTCATTACCTTCTCATCTCAGGTTCACCTCTGAGTTTCTAGGTAATGATCCATGCTGCCTCTCAGTCAACAATGTGGCCATTTGGCCTATTTGCACTTCCAAGTTTCTAAGTTAGGCCCCTTGATTCTGCAACTGTGTGGATTGGTTCTGTAGCTACTGAGCCTGATTTTGGAATGTGGCCTTCGTCTCATTCATAAATGTGCTATGGGAAGTCATCATGTGAGGTAAGGCTTCTTCCAAATCCACTTCTTCTCCAGTGGCAACTTGCTCGCTTGAAGTGGTGGCATGTTATTAGTTTGTTTCTCGACCATAATTACGGTTGTTACGATTGTGCGGTTACCTCTCAACCATGGCCACGATTCTAATTCGAGTTAAATTTTTGTTACGATATGTATTACCTCCATATTGTCCACTGTTGTTGTTGATTTCTTACGATTCACATCGCATTAACTTGCTCATTGTCATACGTCTCGATTGTGATCCATAGTATTGTGTTGTCTCCTGAAGACTTCATGAATCTCCCAAGGGTTGATACGAATGCATTCAACGTGCTTCTTACATGGCTGTAGCTATTTAGTTAACTGTGAGACATGGTTTACCAAATTACTAAGAACTTTTGTGTCTGCTCCCACTAAGGGCTTCCTAGGTGTTGATCTATCTCGAGGCCACTGATTAGAATTAGTGGTTGTATCTTCCAATATCTCATAAGCTTGATCTGTAGTTTTTTTCATCAGGGCACCTCTGTGAGGTATCAATGATTGTCCTTGCGGATCTCTCAGCCGTTATAAAGCGTGTGCACATGCATCCGCTGATGACTGGGGTGGCAGATCTCTCAGGGGCCTCCAACTCAAATCTCTCCTGAGGCCTCGAGCCAAGTTCTCGGCTAAATTGTTTGAATGTGTTAATTTCTTGCACCAGCTGTTTAATCTTTGCAGGTGGGAAATTTTTGGTCATAAATTTCTACACTAAGTCGACCATAGTTATTGAATAGATGATTGTTCTCAAATGACCAGACGTGCTTAACTCAGTTCTTTAGTGGGTGATGGAATAGACACAATCGAGCTTCTTCACATTTACCCCATTATACTTGATTGTGTCACAGACTTCAATAAAAGTGGTCAGATGTGCATTCGGATTCTCACTAGGCAACCCATGAAGCTGTATATTGTGGAGCATTTGCGAGGAGTTACTCACTTTCAGTTCAAAGTTGTTAAGCTTGAGATAGGTGGTCTTCGTATAGTGACTAAACAGCGCTGGCCAGGTGGTAAAGGCGAATTCCTCAAGTAGCATATGCGGATTATCAGGCTATATAAATGATCGGGTGGCCTGATCTTTATAATTATGTCCATTTTGATCCATCTGTGGTTCATTCCTTTCTTGGAATTGTCCTTAAAGTCTCTTGATTATGTAGTTTTTCAGAATTGGGTGTGGCCGTGCTTCTGCCTTAGTGATGCAATGTCGTTACAGTTCGGGGATCGAATGGGGTAATTCCTTGTGATCTTGTCTTTGCATGCACACTAAATGCTTTCAAATCCTGAGTAAAAGTCGAGGCCAAGTCATAGCACGAGGATGAAATAAGGCCTGATACCTAAAACGAAGGATAAAAAAATAATTAATAAGTAAAAGAACTAAATAAAAATAAAATTGATCCAAAGTACAATCTATGGCACGGTTGTCAATATGAACACTAAACTTCTCCGGCGATTGCCGCGGCTTGGCGAGTGAAAGTGAGCGTGTAAAGTTGGTAAAAATGTAGACCGTGCGTGCAATGCATCCAGAATCCGCGCCGGTGTTGTCAGCGGCGAATCAAAGTGTCGTTCCCACGAAGAGCGTGCTAGTATTGATTTAGTGACCTAGACAATATTTGGATCCAGTCTTGTAGAGAATTTTGAATAAATTAACTGAATTAAAGAAAATCTAATATTAAAATTTCATTTTAAAGTAATGATGAGAAAACCTAAGGTTTTGCCTACACCTACCACACCTGAGGGATTTTAACTTAGATAGCGCATTTATTTAATATACCATATGATTTATGTTAGCGGGTTGATCGTGTCTCTGAGATTCTCTCTCGAATGCTTTGCTATCTTGCTAGTGGGGTGTATTACATCTACGCCCCGACCCTCGACTCAGAGATGCATGAATGTGCAGGCTCCCAATTACTTTACACAGGCAGCGGGATATCTCTATTCCACTGATTGACAGAAGTGTTGCTTTACCCATGTCCACTGCAGTCGTCATCTCTGGAGTGTGGGACTCTAACATTAGCATGCCCGCAGTGGCCCGAAGAATGACATGTGATTAAATTCGAGAATTAAAAGCGACCATAAGTATACGATATTAAATAAACCACAATTAAAGTATTTAATCCAATAATGGTGCCGTTAGGGTTGACAAAACCCTAGAGAGAAAAATTATTTCATAGTGATTTTCATTACAAGCGAAAGATTTTCGACATCACGAATTAGAGAAAGAAATACAAAGCCATCTTCGCGATCTCACGGAATCCGTCTTCACCCGATCACTCTCTATCAAATGCTGCTCCTTGTCTTGGAGTCTACCTTGATTCCACTGCTTTTTTCCACAAAATCGCTCCCTTTTTATACCTCGAAACTCAGGCCCATCAATGGCCTAGAAAATCATAACTTTTAGAGCTCCCGTTTTGGAATGGGAGACCTCGCTACGCCCGCGCGTGAAGATCGCCATAAGCGTACGAGGCACTTCAGTTGCGATCTTGAGTTCGTTATAACGTAGGCTCCCGCCGTGGCTGCGGCTCATACGGCGTGGGTCGCCTTGCTGCTGCGTACCCATGGTAGTCACTACTGCACTTCTTTGTTTCTTTCTCTGCTTTGGATCTTTCCTCTTTTGTTAGCTTCCTTTTTTATTCCAATATCGCCATGTTCTATGAAACATTACAGTATAGGGGATTAGCGCAATATTAGTGAATATTAATGTGAATCATGCAAGTTAAGCTATAAAAACACATAGAAATTGTATTGAAATTCATGCATGATTCACTCCGATCACAAGTTTACACTGGCTCCCAAATCCAACAATCCCTTTTCTACATAAGTTCCCCCAATGTTCACTAAAATGGTAGGACACCCTGGATCTTTGTACTTCACTAGAGTCTTGCACTGTATGATGGCACTCACCTGCTCTGTTAAAAAGGATTTCTTATCCACATTCAATCCTCTCTTTATAGTGCACAAGTCTTGTAGAAACTTGGCATAGGTTAGAACTTGCTTAATCATGTCTAAGATGGGAATGTTGACTTTCACACACCCTCAGCAGCAGATTCTCGGAGTTGGGTTGTTCACATATTTTCTTGCATTAGGGTGCTTGAGGAAATGGTGGAGGCATGCTCTTCGTCATCATGTCTTCCTTGATCACTATCATTTCCGGCTCCTCATCTTACCCTTCTTTAGCTTCATCAAGTGGTTTAGGCATTGGTTGCTCAACTTTTTTACCACATCTCAAGGTGATAACTGCTTTTACTTGACTCGATTTTTAGAGCGGTTCGCTCGAGTCGGCTTATTTCATGAACTCCCTTAGGGTTTTGCTGAGTTTGTGAGGGGAATTTCCCTTTTTCTTGCACTTCATGTTGATTGGTCCGCCTAGAGATGGAATACTACAGGTTGTCAATTTTCTGGTCAATTTCATTCTGGAACCCATCGATTATCTTATTCAAAGTGCGTTCCATAGTGTTAACCATCTAATTTTACTGCACATTCACTGCTTTCTGCTCTTCCACAAAGTTACCTACCACCTTGCTCAAATTTAGAATGGCTTGCTTAATTGGAGAAGTTTATTGTGGTTATGGTGGCTAAGCAATTGAAACATACTATGGAGGAGCAGGAGGTGCATACTGTAGAGGTTTTTGCTTCTAAGAAAGATTTGGGTGATTCCTCCAACTAGGGTTGTAAGTGTTGCCATATGGTGCATTAGTTGATAGTTTGAATTGACCAACAACATTTTCTTGTTCCACTAACATCTCCTTCATTGCTAGAATAGTTGGACATTGTTCTCCCAGATGGATGGACTAAAATGAAACATACAGCTTGTTTGGCACAAGAATCTCGATCCTCTGCCACCTACGTACTAGTTTCTCATTTCCAGTTCTTGCAACCTTATAGCTAAGGTTAAAACTTTGGCTTTCATGTCCATGTCCTCCGAAAGAGAGTACATGCCACCCCTTGTACTGGGCTAAGGTCTCATTCTTTCTTTCTCCCTTGGGTTAGGCTCATCCCAACCTTTTGATGCTTCAACTGCATAACTCGGGAAATCCAAAGCTTCCTCTAGATGTTTGCTCAAGAAGTCTCCTCCACACATAGTCTCCATCAGTTGCTTCATGGAAGGAGAAATTTCATCATAAAAATAGCTGACCAACAGCCATGTTTCAAACCCATGGTGAGGACAAGCATTGAGCACTTCCATACATCTCTCCCAGGATGCATAGAATTTTTCATTTTCATTGGCTGAGGTGGAAATCTGCCTTTTCAAGCTATTTGTTATGTGAGTGGAGAAGAATTTCTTCAAAATTTCAGCTTACATCTCAGTCCAGTTTCAAATACTCCTTGACCTCAAGGAGTTGAGCCAAATTTTTTATTTATCCTTCATGTGAAAGGAAAAGGCTTAAGCCTCATTAAATCCACGATGGCAGTCTCCTCCTTAAAGGTGTTGCAGACTTCTTCAAACTCCCTTATGTGCAAATAAGGGTTCTCACTCTCCATGCCATGAAAAGTGGGAAGAAGTGGCACAAGGTAACCTAATAACCATTTGCTCAGTTGGAGACACTATGCAGGAGGGTGCACTCATCCGAGGAGGGTGTATGTGGTCCCTCATGGATCTAAATGCATTGGGATTCCTTTCCACTTCTTGCTGACTCTGTTGTTCTTCAGGTGGAGGTTCCATTGGTTTTAAATTCAGGCCCAATTCAGAATTTGATTCCTGTGGAATACTAATTTTTACTAATCTACCTTAAATTCTAAACCCTTTGGAACATAACCCACACTACATGAAAAAACGAGGACAACACAAGGAAACAAAATCAATTCTACGAAAGGATTAATGTTAGCTAAAAAAATACAAAGAATATAAAAACAATAGAATGAGAGAATTGAGTAACTTCAGCGTTAAAAACGCTAGAAGAATGATAAGAAAATAAATTCACGAAGCGCTTGATAAGGATGCGAGTGTTCAATACATTGTCTCATTTGCATAAGGCACCATCCGGCAACGGCGCCATTTGATTCATGCCCAATAGCAAATTTATTAATCAAACAAAATTTATAACCTAATACCTCGCACTGGCGGCATGGCTACTATAGCATAATGGTTTCTAGGATCGTCCGGCAGAAATGGGGTTTCAGCCGTGGAAGCTGACTTACAGTGAGGCTTATACTGGTGATTTCATTTTGGATATTGGGGTTGTGATAAAAGGGGTTGGTTTTAATGGTTAAAACTGAAAATAAAATAGATGAAAATATGGAAAGAGGTCCCTTGAAGTATCAGGACACTAGGCTTAGGTTCTTTAGGCAAATGAGGGGCTTTCCAATTCTTTACCTCGCATTGGGGAGGATAACATATAGTTATCTCTGAAACCGAATCTTCATTTAGCTATAAAAACTAACCCTCATCAAATATCTTTGAAAATGGCATTCACTGCCCATTAATGCTCTCAGTCAGTAAAAACACACGTCTCCTTAATTCACCTTCCAATGGCTCATAAGTGATAACTAACAAACATTACTATATCTAGCATTAAGTATCCAATGAGCCTTGAAAGCTTACCAAATATTAACCATTCAAGGTGATTCGAAGGGATCAAAACCTAAAGTTTGAAGGGAAGAATAATAAAGACAGTGAATACCTACATGAAAACCATGAAAACCCTTAGTTTGCCTTAGAATCCTTTGCCCAGTGGCCTTCTACTTCAAGGAGGTAGGAGTTTTAGCCACTCATCGCCTGAGAAATCATTCTCATAGGTTGTTTTTCCAGTGAGAAAAAAAGAAAGAAAATGAGATAAATGAGAGAAAACGAGAGCTTCCTCAGCAAGCTTCCCCCAGAACTTCAATAATCCAAAAAGTTATTTACAAAGTCTTCTTTTGGGGTATTATATACCACCAAATCAATACAAATTACCAAAGTGTACAAAATAAACACTATTACATGAGGAGAAATTGGGAAGAAAACAAAAAGAAACCAACAAAAAGTCAAATGTGGTAGAGGGTTGCGAAGTGAATTTCTGCAAGGTTGCTACTGCATCTTCTTTTATGATTCACCTTTTTCTTGTTTTGAAGCTCGAATTTCCTGCGATTTAACCGTACTTAAAGAATTTGAATCCCTATTTTCAAGATGTATAGTCTTTAAAAACAACAAAACTTGCCATAAAATTTGATTAGTAGCCCTTCTAGGTCCTTAACATGCCAACTGGGTTAATTAGGCTGATTACTACACAAAAAGTGCTTAAAAACTAGAGTGTTAAGAGTATGAAATAGCACTTTTTAGGTAGTAATTAGAGGTGTAAAAATAAAATTCAAAGATAGATTGGAATCCCCAAATCTCTCTTCCTCATCCCATCTCTCTCAAAGCCCCAAAGTTTCTTGTTCCAAGAGGAGAGTTCATCTTCTCTCCTTACCAAAGGTGGCTTTTGTCGGTAGATGTTGTCAGAATCATCCAAGAGGAGTTGTCTTCTCGCTTTGCCATTTTATCTTCTCTTCTTCTCTCTCTCTCCAAAACCCTAAATTTCACTTTTAAGAGGAGTGTTCTTCATTTCTACTTGTTGGAAGTTCTTGCTTTGGAGGTTGTTTTTTGTTCTAGATGGTTATTTCTTTGTCTTCATAGCGTCAAAATCCTCTTTCACATGTTAGTTTTTTATTTTTCATGTTGTTCTTTCTTTTTTGTGTCTTTGAGAGATGTTATCATGGGTTTTTGTGGGGCTTCATTCTAGGTTTGGATTTTCATTTTGCTTTCCAAAATATTTTAGGAAAATTACTATTTAAATCCTGGACTTCTAAAATTGATGGCTTTATATCCTAAACTAAACTAAATGTAATACCCAGTACTGACAAAATCAGTAAAATATGACTATCATAATATTTCTATTCTATTTATCTTAATTAAATGTTTAAATAGAGGCTTAAATTGGGTTAACACATCTTGTGCTTTATTATGCATTAATCTTATATTAAGATTAGTTACAATTAAATGTTGGCTTAAACACTTGAAATTAGCATTTTGGGAAATAAGTATGGTTAGGAGAACTAAAGGGGACTAGTTGGCAATTACAAAACCCAGCCAACAAAGGGACTAATGGGCAAAATGATGAGGCATGGTTGGGGTGGCAACTTCTAAGCATGCCCGACACGTGTTGCACTAAGTAGGTGGCAACTTCTAAGCATGCCAACACATGTTGTACTAAGTGGGAGATATGTCAAGGTTGGTAGAGCTTTTCCCAACCTTATATTCGTGAAATTGGGGTTAGAGGAAGGAGAAGGAAGCTTGTGGGGTTAGAGGAAGGAGAAGGAAGCTTGGAGAAAGAGAGGGCTTAATTTGAAGAACAAAAGGGTTAGTAAATTATTTTTTCTTTTTTTTAGGTTTAGATTTCTTAAGAGTTATTAATGGTAAATCTAGTCTTAAAAAATTGTTTTAGTTTGTATTAGTGTTTATTCTTAGCCATTTTTTTATATAAAATCTGTAAGTTTAAAAAGAGAGTTTTAGAGAGAGAAAGTGCAAATTTTTGTGAGGAAGAAGAATAAGCAGTGGTTTTTTGCTAGTTTAGGTTTCTAATTAGTTGATGATGGATGTTGATGGTAAATTTAGTTTATAAACTAGGTTAATTAGTGTTAATCACGTTATTATGTATTGATTACTACCCAAATAGTGCTATTTTATACCCTTATTAATACAGATTTTGAACACTTTTTGTGTAGTAATTGCCCTAATTAACCCGTGATTGGCATGTGGGACTATGAGCTACTAATCAAATTTTGTGGCAAGTTTGGTTGTTTTAAGGGCTTTATATCTTGAGGACAGGGATTCAAATCAAGGCATTGATTAGTACCCAAATAGTCTTGTTTTGAGGCACATTTATTGCGGAGTTTAAGCACTTTTTATTAATATTTAATCAACTAAATCTTGATTGATACATTGAAGCCAGGCTTTTCCTCACGATCACATTTTGTAGCTATTGTTGTAGTTTTGCAGGCCAAATACCTCATTATCTTCAATATGATTCAAACCACGATGAACCCAGAGCGAACTCGAGATTCGTGATCGAACCGAGGAGAATTTGGGCTTAAAAATCTTTGAAGAAAGAAGGAGGCTCGGTGAAATCTTGCGAGGGGTTGCGAAAATTCGCAACTGCAAATTTATTAGGTTACGAATTTTTAAAGTAGGTTGCGAAATTTTTGCAACCGCGCTCCGCATTACTTCTTTGTTGTTGCTTTTTGACCTGCCTTTTGTTTGGCTTTGTACAAAATTGCCCTTGATGTAATTTTGGTTCCCTTAGATATATTGTAATTTCCTTGTTACTGAGCACCTATATAAGCTCAATCAAGCTTGTAAGATCAATCAATCTTTCAGTCCATCAATCAATCAATAAAATTAGACACGAAAACTTCTCTCCCTCGGGTGGTTTGTGATTTTCTCTCCTACTCCTTCGTTTTCTTGCATTTTCTTGGTGGCTTGAACACCCTTGATGATGACAAATCAAAGGGATGTTTGAGAAAACTAAAGTATCATCCTTGAAGGGGGAAGGCCATTTGGTGTTGAAGTTTTGAGATATAAGTTGCATGTTCTCGTGCTTTTCATGTATGCATTTATGGGTATTTGTGTTCTTGCTTCTCACATGGGGTTAAATCTCTTAGGCATGCTCTCCACAACGTGTATTTCGCAAGCTTTTTTGGGTTGGAGTGGATACTTATCACTATAGATCCGGCTGATGCCGGTCAGTTATCTCCTATTAGTCCTTTGTAGGGTAGGTTTAGGAGGTGTGTTCTTACCATATAGGAGCATTTGCGCTCATTGAATGGCATTTTTCAAGAGGAAAACTTTTAGGGTTTAGGCTTTAAAGCTAAATGAAGATGCAGTTCAGGAAGTGACTATATAATCATCCTCCCAGCCAGCGAGGAAAAAGACACAGAGGATATGTTGGCTTACTTGAACCCAAGCCCGGTGGCGAGACAGGAATTCTTCTTTAACTTTTATGTCAATTTGTTTCGGTATCGATCATTCACACCTTGTTTTTACACAAATCTAAAATCCAAAAGTAAACATACCATTTTCAATCCATTGTAACTCCTTCTCTCACGAATAAAACGTCCGTGTTCGACCCTAGACATTTATCTTTGTGAGTAGCTTTGCTATACATGGTAGGAAAATTAGGTTTATAAATATTGTTGATTAGAACGACCTACTTGGCCCCCAGAAAACAAATCGGGCATGAAGAATCTAGTTGCGGTGCAAGCACCCGAGCCGAAGAAAGGTAAGCATAATGGAAGGCGCTGCACCACTGCTTGGCTGCCTTTGAAATTCCTTGTTTGTGAATTCATGACCCACTGCGATGTGAACTGTTACGCTTACTTTTCTTGTTAACTTTTCACGCTCTGAGAATTTTCATTTTTTCCTGAATTTCCCCTCATGTAATAGTGACCAATTCATTTTTTTTTGTAATTTTGCTTAGCTCTGGGTAGCATATAAGTCTCAAGCATCACTATAAAAAAAAAATCACTAGATCATTCATGAAGACCCGGTTTGGGAAATGAATATAAGTTATCCTCCCCAACGCGAGGAAAAGACCCGAGAAACCCTTATTTTCCCTAAGAGCCCAAGCCCAGTGTCCTGATACTTCAAGAAATTCTCTTTTACATTTTAACTTATTTTATTTTCAGTTTTCAACCATCATAACCCACTGTTTTTACCAAATCTCAAAATCCAAAATGAATTCACCAATTTAAGCTCACTACAAGCCATTTGTGCGAAGAAAACACATCCCTATGTTCAACCCTAGAGCCACTGTACTACAATAGCAATGCTACAATAGTATGAGGTATTAGGTATAAATTTTGTTGATTATGGATGTGCTCTTTAGGCCTTGAAATCAAATGAATTGTCGTTGTAATCGGGGATGGTGCTAGTGCAAATGACGACATCTGCGAATACTTGTGATCCTCGTCACAAGAAGTTTTGAGTGAGCCTATTTTTGTCATTCTTTTTAGTTTTTTATTGTCAAATTTTTTTTTTACTTCACTGTAAAAATAAAAAAAATATAAAATAAATAAAAATTAAAAATTAAAACCTTTAGGTAAGATTGTTTCTTTGTTGTCTGGTGTTTACTCTATTCTTGCTACAGGAGTGCATGTTCCAATGATTAGAAATCCATAAGGCAGGTTGATCAAAGTCAGTATTCTATAGGAGCCCAATTCTGAATGGAATATTAGTTTGAACCCAATGGAACATATAGAGGGAGAGCAACACAGTTAGTATCTAGTGGAGAGAAACCCTAATGCATATAGGTCCATGAGGGATTACATGCACCCTCCATGGGTGAGTGCACCCTCCTACATTGTGCCTCCAACTAAATCACCATATGACAGTACTTACAACCCTAGTTGGGGGAACCACCCAAATTTCTCATGGAAACCAAGACCTCCACAGTATGCACCTCCTGCTCCTCCATATTATGCTTCAACTCCTCAGCCACCACAACCACCACAGTTAACCTCTTTAGTTGAGCAAGCAATACTGAACTTGAGCAAATTGGTGGGTACTTTTATAGAGGAGCATAAAGTGGTGAATGTCCGAGCAAATAAAAGGATTTATACTATGGAGAGTTCTCTTAACCAAAAATTAGATGAGCTTCAAAATGACCTTGATCATAAATTTGACAACCTGCAGTACTCCAACTCAAGGATCACCAATTAGCATAATGTTCACCAAGAGGAAGAGAATCCAGAGGAAGAGTGCCTGATTGACACCACAGTGGAGGAGCATTGTAAACAGTAGCTACAAGAAGAGCAGATAGAGACTTTTGCAGAATTTTCTAAAGGGTTATCTGAATCCTCATACATTTATGATGCTCTTTGTCGAAACCGAGAAGGGGATGGAAAGCGATCTCACAAATTCTTGGCGGGAGGGGCGGAGTGGAAAGCAAGCAGTGGAAGAGCCTCAAAAGCTTATTCTTAAACCATTTCCCGTAAAATTGAATCCTAGTGCCACTGCCCAAGCCACCAACAACCAGTACATGACACCCTCTCTTTACATTAAATATCCACACTTTACACCTACGGCGCATTCGACACACAAAACACCCTCTTGCTAAAGCGAGGCCATCCCATTTACCTGACACGCACAAAACCTCAGGAAGTTAGTGGCCTCTATTCAAACTTTCGCAACTACATCAAAGACATTACCAGCTACTCATCCTGCATGGCACAGCGGATGGCTCATACCAAAACCATCTTGGTTCAAATTTGGAGCACCTAGACCTCAGCAACTCCACTAGCTCCATCAGTTCTAACATCCTCCAAAGGCTTGTGAAACTGGTTTGGGGACTCGATCTCCACACCTTTTTGTTTTGATTTTTTTTTTGTTTTATTTTATTTTATTTTATTTTGATTTATTTAATTTTTCTTTTTAGATTTTCTCTAATTTCAATTTAATCTTTGTTTTTAGCTTATTTTTCTTTTTCCTGCATTTTTTTAATTTTTCCTAGCTTATTTTGCAAGTTTGGCCTTAATTTCTGATGGGGAGGAGGTCCGAACAAACCAAGAATTTCGCAAGGGATGCGAAATTCGCAACCCACCAGGAAATTTGGCAAAAACCAGGTAAAGTCGTAGCAACAAAATTTTCGCGAAATTTAGAAATTTATCTTGCAAAATTTCGCAGCCCACTTTCGCAGGGAAAAAGACAAAATGTCAAAATTCTAAGCTCTTGTAGCGGTGAGGTGTTTTTTTTTTACATATGAGCTAAAACCCTCAATTCACATAGTTGTAGAGCCTTACATTTCTCTTGCATCCATGTCACTTTGGATAAAATTTACTTAATAAAATATTTCTTTCGAGAGGTTCTGATTTAAAAATAAGGGTTTAGTCTCTGACAGACAAATTCTGCCTGAAACCATCTAGTAGTAAAATGAATGTAAGTCAGGAGTATCATTCCCGCAGTTAGTGCGGGTAAGATCGACTACCACAACTATTGGAAATTCTATGCTATTTGGAATCAAAACTTACAATGAAGGTTATATCTAGAAAAATAAAGATCCTAGACTATTGACTACTGTTGAACTAAAATAAAAACAAAATAAATGAATAAAAACAAATCGTAACTAAAATCTTGGGTGAATCGGTTTCACGTAGAAGCGAAAACTATCGATTAATCTGATAAACGATCAATTCGACACTAAGGTACATTGCTCTGTTCTGTGTATGGATCTAGTTTTGTCCAAGATTTCCTAAATGTTGGGTGAATTTTCCATATTCCTTGCAGGTTAGATACCCTTGTACCATAGAAGGCAGATCAAACTAGCTATTTGTATTCCCAATCCTCTTATAAGATATGGGTATTTTTCTTTCTCAATACATCACACCCATTTCTTGTCGACAACAGACCTTTTGCATTTCCTTCTCAGGATTTTCGCAAAGTTTCTACCACTTAATTGATGGCTCAATCTCCAGATCTATGGGTTCGTCTTTTTCCCTTGATTAGATCTCAGCTAACACGGGGTTAGGAACTTGCCTCTAGATTAAGGTGAACTCTCTGATTATTTATATTATTAAATACTCCCCTCTAACTTCAATTATGAGTGAATAGGGGATTTATCAAAATGAACTCCCGAGGCTCAGTGGTTCGTGATGGTAGTCGAGCATACCCGAGGAAAATAATTTTCGGCTCTCGGGAATCTCGTCTCTATCATCACGTAGGGCATCCTGATGAGGCAAGATACATTCCCTCAACTAGTATTTGGTACTACTATTGGGAACTTATCAATTCAAAAAAGACACCAAATAAGTAAAACCGAACCCAAATTAGTTCTCCATATTTGTGCAGGAAAGACTGTAACTAAATGTAAATCCAAATCCGCAGGCTGCGCTCAATTCTTGCACATTGCGAATTAAGAAATGGAGCATCGATCACGTACACCCACTGTAATTGCAATAAAACTGAGAAGAAATGAATTCTAGAAATTTGTCTAGATTTCATAAATTTTCAAGCAGTAATTCTAAAAAAAATAATAGAAATAAAATCTCAGCTCTACTCGTCTCTGCACAGTTCGTAGATTCAAATCCAGAAAAGAAATAAACTAAAATAAAGAAAATAAATAAAAATCTACTCTAAACTATACACTGAGTTCCTCTCCTTTCCCCTTTTTCTGGGTAGCGAAGACGGAACCTACTTTACTATTCTAACACTATCTATTTATACTGTCAAAAGGAATTGGGCCGAATCCCCAAAAAACTCCAGGTGGAATTCCTAAAAAGAAAGCGACTCCGCGTACTTTCTGTCAGCGACCTCAAGTTGATGTCGCGACATGAATTTCCCTTGTTTGCTCCAGTTCAGTCGCGACCTTGTTGCTTTTGTTGCAACCAGATTCCTTGCAGCATGCTTGGATCAATGGTCGCGACATCGTTTATGGTCGCGACCTTGTTTGCTCAGTGTTTCTCCATAATTGATGCCGCGACCACGGTTTCATGTCGCGACATCATTGTCTTTCTCTTCTCATGGCTTCTGAGTTGCGACCTCAATTTTAGGTTGCGACCACCTTTCTGTTTGTAAGATGACTTCATGTTGTGACTTTCTTTTCCTGGTCGCGATTGTGTTGGTGGTCTTCTACCTTCACAGGTTTCAATTTTATGTCCCAACCTCAAGGTGATGTCGCGACCTAAATGAGTGGTCGCGACATCGTTTTTGGTCCTTGAGTAATAGATGGTTGCAAATTCAGTTTCTTGGCAAGGACTTCGGTTTGGCTTTAGGTTGCGACCTCCCTTTTTGTTCTTCATCTCTTAATTTGGTTGCAACTTCAATCTTCCTATTGAGACCCCAGTTCCTGTTCTTATGTCGTGACCTTAACTGTAAGTCACGACCTCAAATGGAGCCTTTCATTTAAAAACTAGTTGCAACTTCATTTACTTGCAAAGACCTCTCTTGTGGTTTCATTAACGGATCCACGTCGCGACATCAGACTGACGTCGCAACCTTAGTTACATTCAATTGGCGTCGTGACATGAAGATTCTTCTTTGGAATATTTCCTTTAGGCTCGACCACACTTCCTTTGTCGCAACCTCTTTCATTTGTTGCCTTGGTCATCCTGGTCGCAACCTCAATCTTCAAGTCGACTTAGAAAGCACTCTGACCTTCTTTCTTCCCCAAAATTGATTTTGGTGATGTGGTGACTTGGAAATGGTAGAAAACTAAGCTTTCACATCGCGACTCCAATTTTTCGATTCTTGTCTTCGTTTTTCTTGTAATTTGGTTTTTTTTTTGTTTTTGTTGAGATTTTAGCTTCTACTGTATTTTCCTGCAAAATTAAATTTGAGTTAAATATCCACATTTCTGCATACAAATCAACATTTATCTTGTCATATGTTCAGAAAAATGGATTAAAAATCTAATGAGTTTTTGGACTCATCAAATTCCCCCAAACTTAAAATTTTGCTTGTCCCCAAGCAAAGAAAATAAAGAATTGTTTGTCCTCAAACAAATAAGCTTAAAATTTTTAAGGACATTTTTCTTATTCATACCACAGTCTTTCTCATTCCACCTTCTAACTTGAAATAAAATACTATCATTTTTAAATTTCGGGTTTACATTGAGAGCAGAAATGGTACATACATCACTAATTTCTTGATGAAATAATGTATTTACTTGATTTATTCAACAAGTCTTGTTATGTGTGTGTGTGTGCAGGTCTTCAATCATTTTCATCTTCATGTTGAATTTAGTTAATCTTACGGGAGTTTCCTTGTTGTTGGTCGAGAAGTCCCATAGGCTTGTTTTTCATATTGATCTCCATTTAATGTAGGTAAATTCAGCCTTCAAGATCAATCGAGACTTCGGGCTTGTAATGTTGGGCTTAGGTAATTGGGTAGATAATGGGAAAATTTAAGAAGTTGCAAATCACCCGATTTCCACCTTTTTCTTTGTACTTGTTTACTTTAGCTTCCACCATTTGTTGCTGTATTTGTTGATTCTCCTCGATCTTGGCTGATTCATCTTTTTGAATTCTTTTATGGAATTTTAATTTCCATATGCACTTTAATCGGGCAGTTTCCTTATTCCTAGATTTCTTTTTGCTTTTGTTTTTTCTAAGGTTGGAATAGTGCAATGTTTTGTCTTCTTAGGCTTTTCTATCGCTCTTAAGGAGCTTTGGGCTAGCAACTCAGTACAGTTGGTATTAGGGTACTAGGTGTTAAACACCCTACGAGCTTAATTGTTCAAGGAAATAGGCCACAAGACAAAGCGTATTCCCTTTTCATTAATTCTGCTTCTTTACTTCTTCGCCTCATACCTCGTAACATTTGGAAATATTTTTCCCCCCCGAAACTTGTTCTTCGCTTTCTGATAGACTTTTAAATGGCAGGCTGAGATAATTTGGGTTCTAATTAACTCTTCTTCCAATTCCCTTCCCATTAACCACTCTCTTGATTACACAGCGTTTTATGGAATAATGAATGGAATTGGTTTGTTTTCCGACTCCATTCATTCCATAGCTCTGTGTTTGCAGCCTTGGAACTCTTCTTTTTCTCTCATTCTCCTTTCTTTCATTCTCCTTTCTCTTCATTCTCATTGTTTATTCTTCCTTTGTTTTCCCATCCTTTTATAGTGATTTCGCTGCTCTTAGGAACTACCAGGTTCTTTATTCTTTCTTTAGATTTCCGATGAATGAATTAAATGAAGTTTCTCGGATTTATCTTCTTTGCTATTTCCAATAGAGGTTTTGGGAATTTGGTGGGGAATTTTGATCGTTTTTCTTGGAGTTATTAAATTCTCTCGAATTTTTCCCTTTGAAACTAAGCAGACTAAAGAAATTCGTTTAATCAAGACATTGGTTTGTTTTGCATTAATATGATTTATTTCGAGAGGTTGAATGAATGATGTAAAAGCTGAGGGGTTAAGATGAATTGGGCGACTTTGAAATTGGAGTGGACTTTTGGCTCAATTTATTTCATGTCATCAAATTTTAAACCTTTTAATTGATGATTTTATTTTCAAAAGGAGTCCTATTATTTTTAATCTTTGGAATACGAAATGAAGGTTTTAAAAACTACTTTGCAGTGAGTTTAGGACAATGCAGTCGCAACTTAAGGGGACTTGTTGCGACCTGAAATGTGGTCACGACATGGGATTTGATGTCACGACTTGCTCTTTTCTTTCCTTTCTTTATTTCATTCGTGACCTCAGTTTCACTGTTTCGACTTTCTTTTCTATTTTATTGTTTCCACATCCAGCATTCTTGGTTGCAACCTTCGGATTAATTTTGCGACCAAAAATTTTTTAGGTCTCCCTGAACAATTAAATTCACAACTATTCAATTTATTCAAATCCAATCAAGGAAAACACAACTCAATTCATCTTCATCATGCAAATATTCAACAAAATCATCCATATGCATCGTAGTGAAAATTTAAGCACGAGCAAGTAAATTCCCTCAAACTTTCAATCATGCCATATCAGAGACAAAATTTAAATAAAATCAAGAAGAGTATACTACCCTTTTTTTTTTTTTTGATGCAGATTGGAAGCTTGATTGTAGATGCTCCCCCTTTTGCACAATTTTCATTGTCCTGCAAAACTAACAAAAAAAAAAAATTTACCTACTCTTCAATCAATAATGAATCAAATTACCGCAAGCTATTAGAAATTTAAACATAAAAAAAATATAGCAGAAAAAAAACTTAAAAGAAACTTATGTGCCTTCCACATAAATGCTCAATTTTAGTCTTTTAAATTTGGACCCTACTTTGTACGCCATGATTCGTTTCTTTAAATTTTTCTCATTCGGAACTAGAGTCATTCTTCGATTGCTTTCTACCCGAGGTAATGCTTTAATCTCTAACCATTAACCAGATTCCCTCGCCGATTCTTTGTAGTTAAGTCACTTGCCCCAAATTGTGTGCTTGACACTATTGTATATGGTCCACTCCATTTGGATTTAAGCTTTCTGGAAAGAGTCTTAGTGCAGAGTTGAATAACGAGGACGATCTCACGCGAATTACTCCGCCGAAATTCGTTGATCATGCCATTTTTGTTTTTATCATTGTAGATTACGGCACTATCATAGGCTTCATTCCTTAACTCTTCCAATTCATTTAGCTGGAGTAGCCTCTCTGTATGCTTGACGCGAAATCAAAATTTAGCTTCTTGATAGCCCATAGCTTTATATATTCTAGCTCGAGGTAGGTGACATGGTTTTCGAAATGGCTTTGTATGGTGACATTCTAATGGGAGTTTTAAAAGCACGATCTTGGCATGCCCGGAGTGCATCGTCAAGCGAACCCGATCTCTTCTGCTGGAACTTACAGTCTTTTCAAGAATTTTCTTTATCTCCCTGTTGGAAATTTCAGCTTGCCCATTTGTTTGAGGGTGATAAGCCAAGCTCATAATGTGTTTAATACCATATGTGCCCATGAGTTTGTCAAACACTTTATTTGCAAAGTGGCTTCCTCCATCACTGATTATAGTTTTGGGTGTCCCAAATCTACTGAGAATATTTCTTTGTAAAAATCCCACAACTGTATTAGCATCATTCTTGGGACAAGTTGCTGCCTCAACGTTCCGATACATAATCCACAGCTAGGAGTATGTATATATTTCCAAATGAAGCTAGAAAAGGCCCTATAAAATCCATTCCCCATACATCAAACAATTGCACCACCAGGATACCTTGCAGGGGCATTTCATGCCTTTTGCTGATATTTCCCATTCTTTGGCATTGATCACATAGAAGACCCATTCAAAACAGTCCTTAAAAATAGTAGGCCAGTAAAATCATGACTGGAGAATTTTGTGGGCTGTTTTTTCTGAAAATGTCCTCCCGTATGGTGATGCATGACATTCTTGTAAAATCTTGCTTTGCTTTCGCCTTACAGGTACACATCTCCTTATAATCATATCAACTCCTCTTTTAAATAATGGGTCATCGGATGTAGTATCTACTTCAGTCCTTAGCTTTCTGGCGGCGCTGGTCGGTGGCATAATTCCGCAAGCTAAGAAGTTCACAATATCAGCATACGAGGTGTTTGGGTGACAGTTGGAATAGCACCTTTAAATGCGGAAGAATTTTGCCTTTATTTCTTTCTTCTTCTTGTTCGACGGAGTTTCTCACTCTTGACAAGTGATCAGCTATCACATTGTCACAACCTTTCTTGTCTTTTATTTCTAAATCAAATTCCTACAATAACAATACCCACCTGATTAGTCTTGGCTTTGCTTCTTTCTTTGCCATTTGATACTTAATTGCTACATGATCAGTGTGTATAATAACATGGGACCCCAAAATGTATGGCCTAAATTTTTCACATGCAAATACTATCGCCAGCATCTCCTTTTCAGTAGTAGAGTAATTTTCCTAAGCCGTTAAAGGTTTCTTGGCATAGTATACAGCCTTGAAATACTTTTGACTTTCTATCCCAATGCGACTCCCATTGCAAAATCACTTGGCATCACACATGATTTCAAATTCTCTATTCCAATACGGTTTGCCATGATGGGAGCCTGTTAGTGCGGATTTGATTTCTTCAAAGAATTACGGTAGGATTCATCGAAATATAACTTAGTATCCTTTTCCGGCCAATCTGCGTAGTGGCTAGCAATTTTTGAGAAATCTACGATAAATCTTCTGTAATCCGGCGTAATCTGAAACTTCTAATCCCCTTGGCGTAGTGGGTGGCATTAAATTTCTTATAATTGAAACTTTGCTTGGTCTACCTCGGCTTATACTGCGAGAAATCATATGCTGAGAATGATTCCTTAAGTAACCGTAAAATGGCATTTTCCCGGTCGAGAGGAGCTACATTCTTGTCCTTGCCTTTGATATTGTCCCAAAGTTATCAGAGAGCCTTTGTTAATAGATCCATACAGCGTAAAATCATCATGAAGATCTCCATAACTATTACCTTTAAGTCGAGAGAAAATATAGACATCGTGTCTTTGGAAGGTACGGGAGCATTACGAGCGAATGGCGTTCTCCTAAAAGCAAAAAGTACCAAATGGAGCGAATAATAAGAAGTGGTTTCTCTAATCCTCAAGTTCAATGGAAATTTGGTTATATCCAGGTATCCATCAGAAAACAAAAGTGAGGGTGTCTGATCTATCGACATACGATCAATGAAAGGCGGGGAAAATGATCGCTTTCTTGTTGAAATATTCGGTTTTACGTAGTCGATACACACCCTCCATCCATCGCGATTCTTGTAAGTAGTTTATTCTTTCCATTTTAAAACACGGTGAATCCCTTTCTTGGAACTACATGCAAGACTTCAACGAGAACTTTACTTGATATAGCATATATAAAACACTGCATTAACCATTTGAACTACTTTTCTAACGACTTCTTTCATCCTTTGGGTTGACCTCCTTTGATGCTCAATAGAAGTTTTGCATTATCATTCGATGAATTTTGTGCATGCAAATGGAGGGACGATAACCTTCAGATCTCTCGATCGACCCGGCGATAGCTTCCTTGTATTTTCCTCGGAATTTCAGCTGACCACGTTTCTTGACAGGTTAATGCGGTGATATGATGGCCCCAGTTTCTCTTTTAAGTTCTAAGAACTCATATTTCAAATTATTGGGCAATTCTTTCAATGTTAACCCTTCTGCATTAGTTTCCTGCTCATGAGTTTTCTGTTTCTGGTTACATACTTCATCTTGATTGTTTTCATTTATGCTCGAGACTGTTTCTTTGTTAAACAAATTTGAAGGCAGTATTTCCCAATCAAGACTCTCAAGATACTAAAAATTCATCTCAATTTCATTGATAGAATATTGAAGAATACAGTCATAATTCAATTCAACACTGAGAAGACTATTGTTTTTCACGCCCATACGAAACTTTTAACGCATACACACATCGGGATGTTCCAAACTCTATTAAGATTAAAAGTGCCTTCCTTCATTCCCACCCTTAGTGTCAGTTCACCTTTACGCACATCTATCAAAGGCGACTCCGGGTTGCTAAGAAGGTCTTCTAACTTAACAAAGGAACTTGGGTATCTTCCTCCATCTTCCTTGATAACAAAATCCTTTGGGAAGATGAATTTCCCTGACATAATGAGAAGTACATCTTAAAGGAATACCTTACGGATTTGTGCCATTGATCATGGCCATTTTTGCAATGTAATTGTTGTTGGGGTAAGTTCCTAAACTGAGATCTTCAACTAATAGAGCATCAAATTTATACTAGCACGAGAATCACATAAAGCCTTCTTGATTCATATTTCCACATGGACGGGGAATGGGTAAGGCGCGAGTCCTTCATTTTCTTTGAGAGCTTTTTCTTTGGATAAGCGCATTGCAGTGCTTGATCAAATTCACTATTCCCTACTCAGCTATCTTTCTTTTCTTGCTCAGTATCTCCTTCAGAAATTTTGCATAATTAGGCATTTGGTTGATTACCTCTGAAAATGGGATATTGATTTCTATTTTCTTAAAAATGTCCAAGAATCTAAAAAACTGCTCTTCCCTTTTGCCTTGAAACCTTTGTGGAAGCAGCCTTTGTAGGTGTAATATAAGCTGGTACTCCTTTCATACCTTACTGCTCATTACTTCCTTCGAGGTTGTTCGGTCACGTATTGCTATTATCTCCTTTTCAGTCTCTTCTTGTTGCACTTTCAGTCTCTTAACTTTATTTCTTTCCTTACATTTGTTGCTCTTGCTCCCACTTCTTAGCCCGAATTGTCATGCGATCTTTTGGATTCTTTTGAGGTGTCACTAGGGATATACCGCGCTGATTTAGCATATTCGAGACGGCTTGCCCTACTTTTGTGTCTCTCCCGAGTTTTCAATGAGGCGCTTATATTCTTCGAAATACTTGAGTGTTAAGACTTGAAGCTTCCGAAGTTAGACCGGTTTTACAGTTCATGGAAGTGTATAAGCCTCTTGTTGTCCCCCATGAACTCGGCATTTGTTCTTCCAAATGGCGGTTTGAGTCCTCCTTTGACCCTGATGGCTGTTCATTTACGCCTTCACCCCCGTCTTTCTTCTTTGGAACCTTGGTGACTGCGATATCCTGTTGAGGATTAATGTGCCTTGGGCCTTGTAATGCCCCTCCACCGTATAAATTCTCAAAGTTCCTCGGTGTTGGGCGCAATGTGTATTGGGCAGGTTAGGATTTGGATTGAAATGGTAATTTCTTGGTTCATTCACGTACTTAACCCACGCCATCACCGCCAAGAATCTTACATTGTGCTTTTTATGCTAACTTCTCATACATTCTCTTTCCTTTGCTCCTATTTCATGAAAGCGGTCGTGCATTTCTTTCTTGTTTTTGTCCATCACAGTATGATGGCATCTAACTGCCTCCATGGCTGTCATTTTACTCAGCTCCATGACCCCTTTTCCTCTGCTATTACCCCTTGAAAACTCAGATGGAGCTTTCATATTGCATTTGGCAGTCTTCTATCAGATCTCTAGCCTCTTCAGCACTTTTTCTTTTGAATGCTCCACGGCATGAAGCATCGATAATGCCTTTAGATGTATCATTTAAGGCATGATACACTATATCCATGCGGGTTTTAAATCAGATTCCATGCATAGGGCACCTGCTTGGCAACCTCTTGAATCTCTCCCGAAGCTATATATAGGCTCTACTGTATTCCCACCTTGTTGGAACACCTATTATCTCTCTTCTTCTCTCGAGGTGAGAGATGGGGAAAGAACACACGTATGCTTCTACCAACTCTTCCAGTATCAACTAAACCATATGGTAATGATTCATACCGTGGTTCTTTATATCTTAAAGAAAATGAGAAGATATCTGACTTTATCCCCTTACTCCCGGCCTCACACCATTCGACTTCCTTTGCATTTGCCATCTCTGAGAAATCTACCCGGGTGCTCATTTGGGTGCCGATTGGGGTGACTAGTGAGCGATGCTACTACACCATTATTATGAGAAGTTGGCTTTGGTTCGAGTTATTGCATCCCGTAGTGCTTCTCCCGGTTAAGGAATATTCTTCTGAATGATAGGCCTCGAGAAATCCTCCGTTGTGTGTGAGTGTGGAGGCCTTAAAGCTCCTGTTCCTAATGCGGTCATGTCTCTCATACATAGCCGTACTTGTTTTACGCTCTTTTAGTCTTTTAAGCTTAAGGTGTTCTTTCCAATTCGGTCTACGGTGGAAGCTAAGGTCGAGAATCACATTTATGCATTAAAGGATTTCACGAGAAATCAAAACACACTCAGATTAATAGGATTAGTTAAACTAAACAAAATATTTTCAACATGGCTTGTTAAAGATCAGTGGTTGATGTACCCACTGCTTGAAAAGCTATTTTTGTTCTTTTCTTTTATAAAATGTCCAAATTAGCATTTCCCTCTTTGGTTAGAATATTGATCTATTTAATTCTTTCAATCCCCGGCAAAGGCGCTATAAAGCTTGTTTTCCTTTTTCTATATAGACTAAAAACCCCTCAAATTCACATAGTTGTAAGAGCCTTACATTTCTCTTGCATCCATGTCACTTTGGATAAATTTACTTGATAAAATATTTCTTTCAGAAGGTTCATGATTTAAAAATAAGGGTTCAGTCACGACAACGCAAGTGCACAAGTCACTAGTAGTAAAATCACGAATGTAAGTCAGTATCATTCCCACGAGAGATTGAGTACGAATTAAAGATCCAACTACCCCGACTATTAAAATTCTATGCTATTTGGACTCGAAACTTATAATGAAGGTTATATACAGAAAAATAGATCCTAGACTATTGACTCTTTGTTGAACTAAAATAAAAACAAAATAAATGAATAAAAACAAATGTCCGTAGCTAAAATACTTGGACTTAATCGGTTTCTGAGAAAGCAGCTATCGAGTGAAATACAATGAAGCGGTCGATTGGCCCTTCTGGAGTAAAATTGCTCGTGCGTGTATGGATGCGGTTTTTGTCGAAGATTTCCTAAATGTTGGAATTGGATTTCCTCCGCATATTCAGGTTGGATACCCTTGCTTCTCTCAAAGACAAGATCAAACCAGCTACTTGTATTCCCAATCCTCTTGCAAGATGTTTGGGTATTTTTAACCGATACTTCACACCCATTTTATTGTTGTGACGGACCTTTGCATTTCCTTCTCAGGATTTTCGCAAAGTTTCTACCACTTAATTGATGGCTCAACCTCCAGATCTATGGGTTCGTCCCTTTCCCTTGATTAGATCTCAGCTAACACGGGGTTAGGAACTTGCCTCTAGATTAAGGTGAACTCTCTAATTATTTATATTGTTAAATACTCCCCTCCAACTTCAATTATGAGCGAATGGGGGTTTGTCAAAATGAACTCTGAGCTATTGAGTTCATCAATGGTAGTCGAGCATACCCGAGAGAAAAATTTTCTCACCTCTCGAGAATCTCCTAGTCTACGTGTCACCTGAGAGGGCATCCTGAAATGGAGCAAGATACATTCCCTCAACTGGTATTCGATACTACTATTGGGGAACTTATCAATTCAAAAATGACACGAATCGTAAACCCGAACTAAATTAGTTCTCCATATTTGTGCGGGAAGGCTGCCAACTAAGTAAATCAAATCCAATGACGAGTTGCGCTCAGATTCTTGCATTCTGCGAATTAGAAATGGAGCACCACGATCACGTACACCCACTGTAATTGCAATAACCTGAGAAGAAATGAATTCCATAAATTTGTGCAGATTTCATAAATTTTCGAGGCGACGATTTTAAGAAAAATAACATAAAATAAAATCTAAAACTCTGCTAAGTCTCTCTACGATTCGCGGTTCAAATCGAGAAAAGAAATAAACTAAAATAAAGAAAGAAATAAAAATCTACTCTAAACTATACAGCGAGTTCCTATATTTCCTTTTAAGGTATGAAGGCGGAAGCTACTTTTCTTATTCTAACTCTTGTCTATTTATGCGTCAAGAATTGAAGTGATCCCCAAAAAACTCCAGGTGGAATTCCCAAAAGAAAGCCCAGCTCACTGTTCTCTGTCGCGACCTCAAGTTGATGTCGCGACATGAATTTCCCTTGTTTGCTCCAGTTCAGTCGCGACCTTGTTGCTTCTGTTGCAACCAGATTCCTTGCAGCATGCTTGGATCAATGAATTACCGACATCGTTTGTGAAATTAGCGACCTTGTTTGCTCGGTGTTTCTCGGAATTGATGCTTCGTGACCCGCACGGTTTCATGTCGCGACCTCAATTTTAAGGTTATGACCACTTTACATTTGTAGGATGACCATTATTTGTGACTTTCTTTTCCTGAGTCGCGATTGTGTTGGTGGTCTTCTGCCTTCACAGGTTTCAATTTTATGTCGTTACCTCAAGGTGATGTCGCGACCTCTTTTGCTGCCCATTTATTTTCTTCGGTTCGCGACCTAAATGAGTGGTCGCGACATCGTTTTTGGTCCTTGATTAATAGATGGTTGCAACTTCAGTTTCTTGGCAAGGACTTCGGTTTGGCTTCAGGTTGCGACCTCCCTTTTTGTTCTTCATCTCTTAATTTGGTTGCAACTTCAATCTTCCTGTTGAGACCCCAGTTCCCGTTCTTATGTCGCGACCTCAAATGGAGCCTTTCATTTAAAAACTAGTTGCAACTTCATTTACTTGCAAAGACCTCTCTTGTGGTTTCATTGACGGATCCACGTCGCGACATCCTCGCAGCGTCAGCGACCTCGATTATTCAATTAGGCGTCGCGACATAGAAGATTCTTCTTTGGAATATTTTCCTTTAGCCTCGACCACACATCCTTTAGCCGCCAACCTCTTTCATTTGCCTTGGTCATCTGGTGTGACCTCGATCTTGATCCACGACTTAAGCTTGCTACAGTCTTCTATTTCTTCCCTAAAATTAGTTTGGTGATGTAAATCGAAACTCAAATAACATTAAAACTAAGCTTCACAGCTCGACTCGATTTCGGTGTGACTTCATTTTACAAATTTGGTTTCTTTGGTTTTTGCTAAGATTTTATACATTTATTTTTCTTTTAAAAATTAGAATTTGAGTAAAATATCCCACATTTCTGCGCCTGATTCAACATTTATCTTGTATGTTGAAAAATAGGTAAAAATCTAATGAGATTTTAGACTCATCACGGAATCTTTAGCATTTTGTCTTTGAAAAAAAAGTAGCTTTGCTTTATATATATATATATATATATATATATATACTATATATATATATATATATATATATATATATATATATATATATATATATATATATATATATATTTGTTTTGTCTTTGAAATAAAAATAAAAATTTGGCGCCTGGAATTTACGCCTCTAGTTTCTTTTGGCCTGCTTTTTCATCAAGCCATAGTTTGGGTGATCTTTATCGTGGAAAGCTTAGAGTTCAGAATCTAAATAACAAAAAAAACAACAGAAGAATACTTTTGAGATTATGATAAGGGCGTAATTTTTAAAATGCTCTAATTTTTAAATATAGCTCTAATTTTTAAATAAATTTCATGAGGGAATTTTAGCCACACTCTGATTTCTTTTTGGCCATAACTTTTTCATCCGACCTCCGTTTTGGGTGATCTTTGCATCATTGGAAAGCTTAGAGAGTTTAGAATCTAAATATAGCTAGAAAGAATACTTTTGAGATTATGATAAGGGCGTAATTTTTAAAATGCTCTAATTATCGCACAACCTCTTCTTTGCTTCCAACTTGATCATTTGAAGCCGATGGAGTGAATAAGGCCTCTTTGGGAAGCATATTTTTATATTTTTTATTTCCATTCTTATAACATGATCATATTTTTCACTATTAATATTTTTGTTTAACACTTTTCCTCTCTTTTGTTTCTTTTTTCAAGTGGTTCCTCCTCTCCGCAACCAGCTGCATTTCTCTAAGGAGGTATCACTTCCTCCATTAAATTTCCATTCCACAACCACATTGAGGACAATGTAGGTTTTGGTTGGGGGGAGAGTTAAGGAAGGAAGTGTGTTGATTTATGTTTTGAGCAATTCTATTTTGTTTAGTTGAATGGCTTGCTAGTTAGTTTTTTTTTTTTTTAAATATAATTAATGTCTTTAGTTTCTAGTTCATGCTTTCAGTTTCTCATTTTCACAAAACTTTTTAATGCCCGACTACGATTATGAAGTGGTACATTTAATGTTGTTCCATATTAGAATGGTGTTATGCTTAGTTGAGTTGATAACCTATTGAAATTTTTATTGTATTCAACATTTTTTCTTTCACATTGAACTAACCACACACTGTGCACATTAGATTTCATTTATAGGCTAAAAAACAGTGTTTCCTTCTAAGCCTTGCAAAAGTCTGACCTAGTACCTTTGACCACCTTTAATAGGTTAGGACCTCTAAAAGCCGGTACAGTCTTTCTAAAAAGAAAGAAACGGAAAGGAAAGGAAAGAAAAGGAAAAAATATATATATATATATATATATATATATATATATATATATATATACTCTCTTTTCTATATATATATATATATATATATATATATATATATATTGTGACACTTTGCCTTGAGAGCAGGCACGGTCAGGGTATATAGCGGCAGTCTTTAAAGCCAGGTGCCACTATACCTAGCTAATTGAGTCTGACTTTGTGCTCATTACATGGGTGAATAAGTAGAGTTTATCAAATTGTGAGTCTTTGGAGTTTTGATTCATTTTGATCAGAATTGAAGAGCACGAAGAGTTAGAAAGATCCTAATGACTTGATGCCCTAAACCTTAATTGGTTGGGAATCATCGGTGGACCCCTGTTACATGGACACTTGTGAGTTCGATAACCTCAGCATTGCACCCCTAAAAAAAAAGAGGAAGTTATAGAATAAAGTTAGGTCCTGATTTATTAAGGTTGGTTAGGCTGCTAGGTTTAGATAAGCTAGGTTGGGGGGAGATAATAGTTTGATAGTTTATTTTTGAAACCTAATAAAGTTAACACTTAGGTTTTTGTGGAAGGTGTTAGGTTGGTTCTCTAGGAGTTGACACTGTTTTGATACTTGACTTTGCCTTTTACCTCTTCTTGAAGGATGGTCATTGGGCCAGTTTTGATAACTTGTGCTAGAGGTTAGGTTTTATCACTTCATTGATTTTGAAAACCATTTTTGTGTAGATATATTTATAGCTCATCTTGTCTTTATTTTCTTTCTTTTTCTTCCATTGCTAAGGGACTAGCAATGTGTCGGTTGGGGGGAGTGACTTTGCATATCACACACTCTTCTTGAGATTGTCATTAGAAAGGGTTTTGATAACTTGTGCTGCAAGTTGGGTTTTATCCCTTCATTGATTTTGAAAACCATTTTTTGTGTAGATATATTTATAGCTCATCTTGTCTTTATTTGCTTTCTTTTTCTTCCATTGCTAAGGGACTAGCAATGTGTCGGTTGGGGGGAGTGATTACTACTCAAATAGTGCTATTTTACACCCTTATTAATACAGGTTTTGAGCACTTTTTGTAGGAGTCATACACTAGTAACCAAATTGGCATCTTAGGACCTAACAAGGCTACTAATTAAATTTGTGGCAAGTTTGGTTGTTTGGAAATAATCTTGAGAGGCGGGAGTTCGAGTGAGGCATGAAGAATCACAGTTGCGAGTCTGCGAGCACCGGCAGGAAGAAAAGAGCGGCATAATGGAAGTTGGTGCTGCAGCAATTTAAGCTACAGCCCCTGCAAGAATTTCACAAGGCTGCAAATTACCCATGACCCTTGCGATGCGAACTTGTTCTGCACCCTTTTTGACTATTTGACTTTTTGCTACAAATTTTCATTTTTTTTCCGGAATTGCCCCTCATGTAATAGTGACCAATTCATACTTTTTTTGTAATTTTTCTTAGCTCTGGCCAGTATATAAGTCTCAAGCATCACTGTAAAAAAAAATCGTTGGATCATTAATAACAATTTAGCGGGAAGCTTTCAGCAACTCCCACCTTTTCTCCTTGCTCTCATTTTCTTTCCACTTTCTCACTAGCCAAAAGCAGCCTGCGAGGATAATGACTGAGATGAGTGGCTAGAACCTCTTTCTCCATGAAGAGGAAGGTCACTGGGCAAAGGATCTAAGGCAAACTGAGGGCTCTCATGTTTTCAACACAGGTATTCATTGACATTTTTGTGTTTCCTTTAAACTCTAGGTTTAGATCCCTTCGATGCACCTTGAATGATCCGTATTTGATAATCTTTTAGGGTTTAGTGGATAACTTCTTGCTTCGATCATGAAATTCATTAGTTATCATCTATTAGTCATTGGAAGGTGAGTCAAGAAGACTTGTTTTCCACTGTCTGAGACCACTAATGCTCGGTGAATACCATTTTTCAAAGGATAGTTATTAGCGATTAGGTTTTATAGCTAAATGAAGATCCGGTTTGGGAAATGACTGGGTCAAATCCTCTAGCGAGGAAAAGACCGAAAACCCTCATTTGCCCTAGAGCCCAAGCCGGTCACGATACTTCAAGGAATTCTTTTTACATTTTAACTTATTTTATTTTAAGTTTTCAACCATCCTGACCCACTCTTTTTACCGACTCCAAAATCCGAAATAGATTTACCGAATTTAAGCCGCTCTTTGTGATACCCCCAATCCGGGGGTCAGTTGACAACTTCGTCAGCACACTTAAAATTCTATGGATTTCGAATGACCCGATACCACATTGTTGTGTCCCATTTATCAAGATCCATATTTTTAGAAAAAATCGATTAGAGTCTCCTTTGTTCGGGGAGCTCTACCCAACATACAACATGTATAACCATAACCCATCTAGGATCTCAACAAAGTAAATAGTAATACGGATCCATCTGTCAATATCCTTTATACAACTATATCACAACTACCCGTGAACTGAGTTACTCATCACTGCCTCATTACATCCCATTCACTAGGGATCTAGTCATTCATCATTTCAATCAATATATGAAATGGCTTGATTAATTACAGTCCATAAGAGGACCGATCACAGCCCTCTTACCATAATTACATACCCGACTATTTATACAATAGTCTAAAAGAATTTAATTACAATTCCTTTTTACATAAAATACTTTTTACAAAAGTATCGTCGGCCACATGTTGGCCTTCTTCACAATCACAGCCTCGTCGAAGCGCCGTCTCCCTATAAACTCCATGTACCTGAAAATGGGGTCCCGCGATGGGGTGAGCAATGCCCAATAGAGAATTATTCCTACAAGGGCTACTCCCCACCTAAGTGAACATGCAATGGCACACCACACATTCAAGTAAAAACATGCACGTTCCTTCTCAAATGTCTACATGTCATGGATGAGAATGTGACTCACCCTATCTCATATCTCGAGGTCACATGACTCCCTCACAAATGCATATGCCAAATGTGAAAACTGGTATTGGTGTTTCAACGTGACCATTTATCCCCCAAACAAAAGGCTTTTGTTTTATAAATCAAATCCTTTGATGACCTCGAATGTAGCTTCATTGAAAGCACTTGGGCCTGATCCTCGACCCTTGAGTCTCAGGCCCTAGAGCGGTCTCGAATCCACAGACAATCTCCAATCTCAGACAATCTCCGACCTTGGACAGTCTCCGATCCTGGACAATCTCTTAATCTAGGACAATCTTCGATCTCTGACAATCTCTAACCTTAGACAGTCTCCAATCCTGGACAATCTCCGAATCCTGGACAATCTTTGATCTTGGACAATCTCCGATAACAACTTTATTTTAAAGGTATGGACAGTCTCCGAAGCGACTTTATTCCTGAAGCTATGGACGTTCTCTAGATAATCTTTTTTATTTCAAAAACGCTGGACAATCTCCAATAACCTCAAAACATACGACTCATTTTGAAGCATGATCGTATTCTGAAACCCACCATCGACACGAAGCAGATGTCGTCTGCCTGTACCCACTGACGGATTATCGAACACGAAACACAGTGTTGATTTACCATGGTCGAACTCCAAACACAACCGGCCCAAAGCCAGCACCACACCTACCGACTTGATATCGTGCATATGAAATGCGAATGCCATTTCATGCTATGTCATGCTACATGCATAATAAGAGCCACATGCAACATTTATAAATTTCGGATAATTATATTTCCTACATATAATTTCCATTCATCACAATTTCCATGTTAATACATCACGCAAGCATATTAACATGATTTTTACACACAACTGAATGTTCAATTTTTTTTTTTTTCCAAAATGGCCCAAATCTCAAACCCACATAAAACAGGGCACCTCTTGGTGTTCCCTTGCGGTTTATCACCCAAGATTCTGCTGTGATAAAACACACCCGCAAATCCGAAAGAAATCAGTTCGAGATGAAACCAAACCTCAATCCAATCCTAGACTACAGCAGTCGAAAATCTATCCAGTATAAAGCGAGTCGAAAATTTAGCCGACGTAGAAAATAGTCCGAAAAATTATTTCAGACTATCAAGAAATAGTCGAAATTCCTAAAAATTCCTACACTCAGTCCCAAAATTTTGGGACTGAAATTATGGCCTTTCACGGCCTCAAAGAAAACCCCAAGCCATTAAATGTGGCCTTTAGAAATTTAAAGAAATAGCAGTAGGAAAATTCCTACCTTGTGAGTTTGTGAAACTCCAGATTTGGTGCCCTGACGTAGCTTTAAACCGTCGATCAAACTTTGCCTTTTTCTCCGACGAAAACCTACGGTCCGATTTCCATAGATCTTAGAGATAAGTGAAGAAAACAAAAAAATATATTCTCTCTGTCTCTACTCTCTCTCACTCTCCTTTCTCACTTCTTTTCCTTCCTTTTGACTTTTCCTTTTTCGTTTTTATCCTCCTTTTTTTTTCTTATTCTTCTTATTATTATTTGGATACATGGCTCATATTGTCTCATTCGGGTCCATTTCTGCCCCGAAACAATTTATTTCTTTTCAGTTCAATTTATTTTAAATGAACTTAGCTCAAGCCATTTCCTGACTTCCGAGATTTTCATAAAATACATCCTTGCCTCACTGAAGACTTATCAGAAAGTAGTAAAAATATATTCCATTGTCTCGAGTGATGAAACTTTTACGTGTCACTAAATTTCGTGAGGCGAATTTAATGGCGCGGTGGTTTAGATCATCGAACTATCCCCAGAGAATTTTCTAGGCTTTCTGAACCATTACGTCAGTTTATTACTGTATCATTTTTGCCATTTTTGAAGATTCCTGTTTTCAGGTTTCTTGCTAACCATTTGTGCGAAAGAAAACTCATCCCCGTGTTGACCTAGGAACCTTTGTCTTTGAAATAGCAATGCTACGGCAATAGGAGGTATTAGGAATAAATTTTGATGATTCTAAATACCCTATTGGACGTAAATCATGTATTAGATTTTAAGTTAATTAGGGTTACAAGGAATTTGAGTTTAGTTCTTTGTAAAGAAAGTTTTGTTGGTTGTTGTTAGGTTACTTTAGTTGGAAAGAAATATGTGATTAATTAAGTTTGGGTATACTCTTAATTGCTCTGTGTTGATCTGGAAAATAAAAGTAGTTCATTATATCTTAAATTTGATTTGAAAGGCATTAGGTAAGGTTAGAAAATTTGGGGTTTTAAACTAACAACATTAAATTGATAATATGAGCTAAGAAGGAAGTACCATAATCTGTATTACATTCTTTTATTTCAATTCTTTGTAATTAAAAAATAGTTGTCTAAGTAGAAGAATTTCAATGGAGACTTCAATCAAAGGTAGGAAATTTTTTACCATTCTATTGTTTATCTTCGATGGTTTCCATTAAATATATTGCAATCTTAATAATTGATTGGATTTATGAAACATGTTATTTTCATGTTAACTATATTATTTATGCATGTGGTTTACGTGGTGGACATGGTTATTGGTATGGTTTAGTTACGCATCAAGGATGATTCGACGTGGCGTGCTGACCGAGAGAGATTATATGGATGATGGAAGATATTGTTAATAAGCAGAGTGTTACTTTCCGATATCCTATTATGTGGGACCATAGGTCCTTGGGTGAAAATCCCTAAACCCTCGAGGAAGACACCTAGATAAAGGTGTGTGGGGTTGGTCCTACACTTTGGTTGTAGTCCCTAAAGGCCAGGTTGGTCCACGCCCTTGGGTTTATAGTCCCCAAAGACACGAGGTTGGTTACACTTGTAGTGTAAGTCTGAACCTTGCAGAGAAAGTAGTCCTTGGGTGATAGTCCCAAAATAGTCACTATTATGGTTGATCTCCTATTGAAGCGGTTGATGATATATATGTACATTGGTGATAATAACCGGATATCTTGTGGAAGAGAATGGTAAAAGTTGTTGATCAAGTTGAAGAGAATGAGTGAGATGAGCAAAAGAGGAAGACATTCAACCTTGCATGCATATTTGATATTACTTCACACTTTGTTTATGGTTACAAATGTTTATCATGCATATTGTTATATGTTTAGTTGAAGCATTAAGGGTGTGCATAGAATGGTATAAGTTTCTACTGGGTTGAACTCGCCTTATCTTTCCTCCACCCTTAGATGCGAGCTATGAGGCCTTTACTAGAACTAGTGATTGAGCTTTAGCCTGGACATTAGTGTTTGGGTGCGGTGTTTACTCATGTTGAGATTTTGAGGCTTTGGCATAAATTCACCTTTGTGATGAAATAATGTAATATATGTCACTTTTGTACACTTGTTAGTGTGAGCTATCCTAAGAGAACCAAGGGATTTAGAATGTGTAAAGTGTGTGAAAGAACAAAGTCTAGGTTGTTTTCACAAGAATTGACTCACCTTTTGTATGATTAATGTTATGAGGTTTTCAATGGATGCATCTTGTTTATAATAGGTTTTCTCTTACAATCATATATTGTTTAAATTTATTTGATGATCAACCATCTTTTATCTCCATATTATATATTGAGTATTTATGGAAAAAAAATTTGGGGCTTGAAACTAAAAATCTTGCTTTTTAAATACACCAACTTTCATTTTTGTTACAGTTCTAGCCTCAAAATACACGAACCTAAATCCAAACCTAGCCCCTTGCCTACGTGGTAAACCAAAATGCTTAGAACTATTAGCAACATTAAGGGAAGAAAAACAATTGGCAAAGTTAGGGTATCAAAGCGTTCAAGTCATATAAATTTCGGATAAAATTCCGTACCTGCAGGCCATGATCGAAATTACCTTTCCATAACCAAACTGTAAGTTATAACCTAGACTATCCAAAATAGATACATAAATTAATTTCTTTTGATATTAGGGATAAAAGCAACATTTTGTAACTTTAAAAAATTTCCAGTTGTCAGTTGCAGCTTTATCATTCCCAAAACATCTATTGTTACCTTGGTACTGTCTCCCATGAACACATACTACTCTAGGTTAGTTTGTCTCCTTTTGTTTGTCATCACCTACAATGAATTGGTAACATGAATTGTAGCACTAGTATCTAGCCACCAAGTGTTCGATGGTACATTAATGATATTAGACTCAAGACAAAGCAACACAAAACAATTACCTTTTCCTCGAGCTTTAAGCTTCCAACAATTTGCTTTCTTGTGTCCAGTTTTATGACAATAGTTGCACTTTCCATTAAAACCCTCATACTTACGACCATTAGAGAAAGAAATCACATCCACTTTGCTCTTGACATTCTTGCCATTTCCTTTGGTATTCATGATATTTTTTCTTATGAGTTTTGTGGTCATTAGAGGTGTCAAAATTAAACTTCCTTTTTTGGCCATTGTTGGTGGAGTTTGTCACCATAGAGATGCTCCTCGCCCTGCCTTTCTTGATATCATCTTCTTCCTTGGCAAGGATGGCGGTAATCTCCTCAATAATGCAATGTTCTTTGTGAGCATTTTAACTAGAACGAATGGAATAAAACTGAGATCAGAGACTTCTCATTACAAACCAAACCATGTAATCTTCATCAAGATCCATGCCAGCCTTCAGTTTATGATAACAAGCTATTAGCTTGTCCATGTGGTATCTCATGATCATTAAACAACATCTGTTGGGATATTCCCAGTCCTCATAAGCCTTCTTATCCCTCTCGTTGGATTGATCAAAGGGTTTCAATGATGCTTCAATTTTCAAGGCCAAGTCCATTTCAAAACATTCAGATTTATCATAAGAGATTCTATCCACTGCTTATGATTCGTCCCATTAAGCATCAATATGACAAAGACACGAGGATTGCTCATAGCTAGAGGAAACACAAGAGCGACAACCATTTTAGTGCATGTAAACCAAGATCATGCTATTTTCACTCTCTTCTCAACTTTCCGATGATTCAATAATCATTTATTGATCATTCATTCTAGAGTTCATTAAGCCGGTATGAAACTCTTACGCAAGTGAGAACATTTTATTAAATACTACGACCTAATACATCAATCTATTATCGACATGATAGAAAAGATTGTGTGATTCATAGTATTCAATTAAATTTCTTCCCTATTCTAAGCATCTTACAAAGTAATAAAATCATCAACAGGATAAATTATTACCCATATGGATCTTAGTATTATTCAACAATGATTTGACATATTTAATCTTACAACATGCAAGAATTAAACATTCACGATCACTAAACATAATTCAGTCCATTCATAGTAATTATAAAACATATCACATAAATGCATTATCAAGATATATATACATTTACTCAATAAAGAACAGACATGACAAATGATAAATTTAAAAAAAAAAACTTCGAAAATAAGCAATTGAACAAAAAACTTAATGGAGAACTTAAAAATAATAAAAATAATAAAAGAATTCCCAAAGAATCAATAGTGAAGTTGACTAGTGCGAAAGCTTAACAAGTTCCAGTGAACTTGAGATCAGGAGTTTAGACCTCTTTTTTTAAAATGAAAGCATCTTGAGATCATCCACATTTGTGAGTGCACATATGTTGCTGAGCTGCGGCAGCAAAAAAAAAATTGGCCTAGAAATGGAACGTTTCGGCATTTCATGAGGAAAAAAAACAAAAGATTCGAAAAAACAAAGAAAAAATTGGACTTTAGTTGTCCAATTACGACCTTGAGGGGTTTCGTACACCATTTTTTCTACACCGAAAGTTTTGATGGCTTCTAGTCCCGATCGATAACTTGAGGAAGTGATTCATAAAAAATTTATATTTACGGTTCATCCATAAAATATCATTTCAAATGAGAAGGAAAACCAAGACCTCAAAAAAAAACTTTGGTCATGTTAAGTAAGAAAAAAAAAATCATCTTGAGCCATGCATGAAAATTTTCAGAACACATTTATTTTTGTAAAGACATCTCAAGATTTTGAAATCAAATGTCCTGGGCTCTGATACCAATTGATGAAGAAAAAGAAGAACTGATTTCCTCTAATCAACTCGTTAAAAAAAAGTACATTTTATCCAAAATACAAGAGTTAAGATATACCTCCAAGGATAGGTGGGGATCTCCAACAGCCATAGCCAACAATCCGTTTGTCTTCTTCTCTCTCAGAGATTTCTGCTCTTTAGGTTCAAAGAAAAGGGTGCAAGAAAATAAGATATGAAAGCTTGTTCCCTCAAAAAACGTGTCTCACTTACCCTCTTAGGCTTTTATACCCACGGTGTCTTAGAGCATGCCATTTTATTACAAAAAAGGGCTTATTAAAATCTGAGACAACATTTTATCTTGACTCAATGGGATAGTCCAAGATAAGTGGGAATGCATCCATAAACAAAGGATTATTTGTCCATCCCATTATGGTGTTAATTATATCACATGCATTTTAATCTTGATAGTATTACATTATGGTATTATGTCGATTATACTAGTCCATTTCATGAAACAATTCCAACATTAAATGCCACTGTTGTCAATCTCCTCAGGCCCCTTCGATGGTACCTCTCGTAATTTCCTTTAAAAAAATCGTTATATTTGTTTTATTTAATTGGGAAGAATCCATGTTGACTGGTTTTTGTTTTTGATATACAGTCATCAAACAGAGCTTTTCGATTATAAATCAGGGACTGACATGTTGGAGATCATCCTAGCAAAAGTGCAATCTGTTTCCTTTATTTGAATTTATGTCTTTGTTTTGTACAAGATTTTTATTCTTGTTAAAGAGGCTCTGATTCTGCATATGAATCCCTTGTAAAGATAAATTAAATGGTAAAGTCCCAAAAAAAAAGTGAGGAGGGTTTGGTGTGTTGTTGGTTGTTGAGATGGGGATTATGAGACACAGTTAATTGAGATATGAAACTATACACAAATATTTGAAAGTACTCTAAACAGGTGTTAATATTCATAGATTGGTGTGGTGTATCAAGACTTGCCAAATATGCCTTCAGCGATTAGAAGGGTTTTCAATGCAGTTGATCTTGATTGTCTTTAATATGGTGACCTCTTCATGATCTTTCTTGAGCATTTTCTGATGAATGCATGAACTTTTTTCTTGTTTAAAGTATGCAATTAGTTGTGTGAAGTTGCAGCAAAAACTCTAAGAGCAGTATTAGGGATATTGATCCAAATGTTAGCATTTTAACCTTGATGTTTAAGTTTCTGAAGTTGCCTTTTAGGTCACAGATATATTGACACGCCACCCTTTATGCTGATCCATGCTGTGGGTTGTGCAAGGAATGCTATGACTTGGAGAGAGGTCGGCTTCCCAGACCATATTTGTCACCCACCCCCACCCCCTACTTATCGGGTGTGCGACCCTCCACATAAATCCCCAGATGGGTTACCTCATGACTAGAATCTATTGAGACGGTAGTATTCTTCTTCAATCGATATAAATAAAATTTCCTTTTCTAAACTTATGTTTATAAAATTTATTGACCTCTTTGGTAGTATAAGATATCCCAAAACCTGTATACACAATTTTACACTATATCAAACATGGCAACCAACAACCTCCACACATTTTCATAAACCACATTATGTACATACATATATTCCTTTATACAAGTTCAAGGTATTTGTACAGAATTCTATTCTTGACACTTATCTGAAGTATCGGGGACTCCTATTGTGCTCCGGCGATAAAGGCGTACTGTACACGGAAAATAGTTTTAAAACATAAAATAATAGGCTAAGCAGGCTCGGTGGTGTATGCTTTTAGAAAATGTTTTCTGTTTTTCGGAAACCATCTAAAAGCGTAAAACTTCCGTTTACATGATATTTTCCATAAATATTTCTTTCTTTGCTTTGCACTTTATTGACTTTTATTGCTTGCTTGAAAGTTGATAAAACCTTTCAAAAATCTCTTGTTTGCTTGCTTTATCTTACTTTAAAAGTTTCTAAAACTTTTCTCAAATCTCTTGCTTTAAAAGTTGCTCAAACTTTTCATAAACCTTTTGCTTCAAAAGTTTCTCAAAACTTTTCATAAACAGGGCTGGTCTCAACGGCATGCTTTGAAATAAGCGGAGTGCAGCTCGACGTTTGTTTAAAATAAGCGGGAACTGGGCTCGACCGTTTGCTAAAACAAACATGGAACTGAGCTCAGGTATTGCCAATGGTTGATTACCAAAAGCTTTGTATAAACATGCTTATAAATCATCAACCAACGGAGGTAACTCTTAATATTGTACCTAGTGAACACGGGGGCACGGGCACATCGGCGGAGTGGGGTGGAAGGACTGGGTCCATCACTGGGTGGAAGGGCCTTGACCCGTCACCTTCCCAGGTAAAATATGGTGGGTTGACACAGGTCCTCCATCCTGCTGTTTAGTTAGAGCTCTTAACCTTATATACTCGATCGTGCCACGGTCTCCTTTAAATGTATGATGCATGTTCCTAAGTTCCCAGGCCGAGCGATCTAAATATGTATGATCTGGCACCACAGCCCTTACGTCACGAATCACCTCGGCCGGATGCTTGCTTAAGACTAGGAGTTTGGTTGGCCTATTTTACAAAATAGACTTTTGTTTGCTTAACTTGCTCTTTGAAATATGGTTTTATAATTAAAAACTGTTGCTTGCTAAACTCATTGCTTGCTTTTAAAAAGTATGGTTGAATGAATCAAAACCATTTACTTATTTGCTTTTCATATATGGTTTAAAATCAAAACCGTTTGCTTGCTTGTTAAACTCATTGCTTGCCTTTGCAAACTGGTTTACAATCAAAACCAATTTAATACCGGTCTGAACAGTTCATATGCTTGCTGATATTTGGAAACAGGTTAGAACACTTTCCTTTGTTTCCCAAATGAGCACAAATCCACTACTTTGCCTCATTTGCTTTTACCCAGCCTACATACTCAAGCGAATCTGACAACGTATTAATCACCTCACATTATAGCGTATAAGCTCAACATCCACTTCCCACCGCATGAAGTCACTTTAGTGCACAACATTCATATAAAGTCAAATTAACAATTTACTCTTGAGCCTTAAAAAACCACAACAAAAAACCACTCCCGTTTGACCTTTTCCCGACAATACTCTATGGACTTTATTCCAACATTATTCAAAAGGTCTCTGCAATTATGAAACCTCCAGATCAGTGCTTTATATATCTAATGCCATCTTTAAAATTTCAATGCAAAATTCTTCTTAAGACCTCAACCATATAAATACGTTACAGCATGCTTTGATTCCACCACTAATCACCTAATCGCGCACTCTGATTTCTGGATCTTAACCCAAGAAATTGAAATGGTTTTCACTATTTGAATCTATGATTATATGTTTTCTCCAATTGGAATCACCCAATTTGATCACTAAAAACTCGTTATTGTATTTTATATCTAGATTACTCAAATTGGCAGAACAGAATCTGCACATAGCTCCACTTAGAAAATTTTCTGGGCACTTTGGGTTAACAATTTGCATACACTTCCATCAGATAACTTATTCCCCTAGAAGTCTATTTTACCCATAATTTTGAATCACTCAATTGGGATGAGTGAAACTCCACTTATGGCCAAAACATCACAACCATACCTAAAATGTAGTGATAATCAGCCGAGCCACGAGCTCACCTTTCACCCGCATATTGGGAGCCCAGAGCTACACTTGCTCTTGGTTCCTTCTATATATTTGTAGCCCCTATCTCTTATGGTTCTTTAAATTTGAATCACCCATTTGGATGATTATAACTTAATCAATAACTAAAACAAAAATGTGGGTTTACTCAAATTTTGACAGCACCCTTTAAAACCCAACATTCTCCTTTTACAACAATTCTCAAAACTAACACATGAAATTCATCCAAAACAATCCCCTCTCTACAACACTTGAATTGGTGCTATGGAACTCAAACCTCAAACCCTAGGTGAAAAATCCAAGAACTCAACCTAGGTCCACCAATTCTTTTAAAACCACATACTTTTTTGATGATTCCATGCTTACTTTACACCAATCGGGGGTTTTACTCTATAACCCCAAAATTCAAAGGTTTGTGTGTTCTTTCCACCAAACCCTAGACTAAAGGAGCATCACCTCCATGAATTCATACTAAAAGTCCTGTACATCAAAATACACTCACTCAAAGACATACATACCTTGGATCTTCTTCTCTCCTCCCTCCTCCATCTTCTTCCTTCTCTTCCTCTTCCTTCTCGGGCTCTCCCCTTTCCTCCTCCTACGTGAACCCTAGTTTTTAGAGACCAAAATATGATTTTGGATTCCTGTTTTTCCCATTATTATAATATCAAACTTTTCAATAATTGGAAATTTGACCCTCATCTCTTTAATTTTTTCAATCAGAACTTATGCTATTTGTATCATGCCCATCTCTTACACTCACCCATTTCCTTATATTCATGTCCTATTCATAAACTACACTCACTTTGTTCCTACACACAAAATCCCAGGTTCCACAAATCCTCATTTCCTACTTTAGTCCTGTAAATACTACAATGCACTGTACCTTATACACCCCTGCCAAAGGATTACTGCACCACACTCTAGTTGAAGTGTTACAAAACCTCCTCCTTAGGAACATTTCTCATTCGAAATGAATAACAACTAAACCCAAAAGAAAGGAAAGGAAAACACCTCATGGCACATGAGGGCACTGACGGCCAAGATCCGAGCCTCCGCTCCAAGTACCGGGGCCTCCTCATGATCTCTTCCGCCAAGACTTTAACTAATGGAATCACTTTGCTTCTCAACACTGCTCCTCGCATCTACAACTGCACTTCTGTCTCTTCATAAGTCAAATTCTCCTTAATCGTAATGGTTGCTCTCCTCAATACATGTGAAGGATCCTCGATATATTTCAACATCTATAGCATGGAATGTACTACATGAACCTTGATAATTCCTGTAACTTCAACTCTGTAAGCTACTCCGGTCCCACCTTTGCTCACAATCTCATAATGTCCAATATACTCCCTAACTAAGCTTGCCTCGCTTTCCCAAATCTCAACACACCTTTCCAAGGTGAAATCTTTAAAAGACTCGTCACCTATCTCAAACTCTGCAGTCTCTACGATTTCGTTGTCTCTGTGATAACTTTCTCTGGGCTTCATCTCTTGCCATCTCTTGCCTATCACGAACAACTTCACTTTCTCCTCGAGGTGATTTGTACCTAGTTCAGTGGGCTCACTAGTCTTCTCTCACCAACCTCATCCCAAAGACACTAGAGTCCTACATTTTCTCTCGCTATACAAAGGCCTCAAACGGAGCCATACTTATACCCGGGGCTCGATAGTCACATAGGGCAAACTCCATTAAGTGCAAGTGAGTATCCCAACTTCCTCTTTGAATCATCACACAAGCCTCATATCCCTCTCAACGTCCGAATAGTCCTCCTCCGACCACTATCCGAGGATGAATGTCAGTAGTCAAACGTAGGCGAGTACCTAACACTGCTTCAGAAACTAGCCAAACTTAAGATGTGGAAAACCTGGGGTCTCGATCCAAACTATCAAACCTGAACCCATGAAGTCTCACTATCTCATCTACATATAACTCAAGCAACTTTTGTACTGAATCCTAACATTAATTGCAGAAAATGGGCAGATTTCAATAATCGACTTCAACGGCTACCTATATCGCATCACGCCGCTTCCGAGTCCGTAAGACTCGCCACAAATCCATGCAATCTTCTCCCATTTCCACACCGGAATAGGAGTAATCGATCTTTCCCCTCGCGGCCCCATGCTCCGTCTTCACTTGCCTGGCCAGGTTAGGCACCTAAAAAACGAAACTCGCGATCTCTTTCTTCATCCCCATCCCACCGTGAATGTTCTTTCAAAGTCCCTAGACATTTGTACTCACCTGGATGCATAGCATACGCAGTATGAATGTGCTTCTTCCAATGTCCTCTTCGCCCGCTTACTCCGTACACATTCTCTCTGGTCCTTTCACTATCATGCCATCATCTCTCGATTTGAAACTCTACTTTCTTTCCTTTTCTATCTCTCTTTCCTTAGTTTAATCATCTCTGGATCCAAATGATCGCCTGCTTAGAATCCGGTCCACTGGCGGTCTAACATGAACCGGCTACAAGGCCTCAATCCTAACCTCCAATATCACCTCCCTAACGCCTCATCCACCAATAAAGGAAGATAACTGATCTCATATGAGACAAAGAACTCTCCTCAAGGTTTTACCAAGACCTGCTACGACATTGGGCCTGACGGGTATCACTGGGATGGGCCAGAGTCCCAATCAATCCAAGCCATCTTCTTTGGTCTGTGTTTTAACTTCTTCGGTGAAAATATATCAGCACTCATGATCCAGAAAGGATCCCGTATGTCACCATATCAGTTCCATATCTTCAGAGTTGAAACACAACTCGTCGTAAGCCCAAAGTCATTCAGAGTGCAATTCTCCTCATGCTCTTCGCCTATCTAGAGGCATATGCAATCACCCCTATCATTCCGCATCAAAACACAACCAGCCCTCACGGAAGCATCATCAGAAACCACAAACCCATCTCCCATCAGCAAGCTAGAACTTGAGTCAAGTCGAATCTACCCCTTCAACTCCTCGGGGAACTCCTCAATGCGGTGCATCCACCCAATCATACTTCGACATCTTTCCTCACTACCGGCCAAGCCCGCGTATCTCGAGAACCCTCAACAAACTTCCTGTAACATCCCGTCAAACCACAAGGAAGCTTCACCTCCGACACACCTTGGTGGTTTCCACCTTACCACCGTCTATTTTCCGGGATCCACTCACACCATTAGCCGAAATCACATGACCTAGAATGCCACCCTATCAAGCCAAAACCGATATTTGCTCAACTCGTATATAACTGTCTCCCTTAGGGTCTCCAATACAACTCAAAGCTCGAATGTTCCTCCAACCACCGAATACACTAGGATACATCAATGAAGACTATGACGAACCTATCCAAATACTACCGAATACCCGATTCATCAAATCCATAAATGTCGCCGAGCATTAGTCAAGCCAAACTAAGATCACGTAAACTCATAATGTCCGTAGCGTGTCCGAATGCGCCTTAGGAACATCACCCTTCGCACCCTCAATCGATGATACCCCGACCAAATCTATCTGAGTACACGGACTCGAGTTGGATCGAATAACCTTACTCGATCCTGTGGAGGATACCTATCATGATGGTACCCTGTTCACCATCGTAATCTATACACAAATTAAACTCCCATCTTTCTTTTCACGAAGAGAACTCGGAGCTCCCATGGGGATATGCTCGACAAATCCCCTTACTTAACAATTCTTCTAACCCAGCCTAAGCCTCTCAACTCCTGGTAAGAGCCATCCCATAAGGAGTGAAACAGTAGCTAGTTCGGGCCTTGGGATCAAATCCAATGGTGAACTCCACTTTCCTCCTCGAGGTAATCCCACAATATCATCCGGGAATACCCGGGAACCCTCTAACAACTGGAATCTCATCCACCAGAGTCCCCTCCTTTCCTGGTTTCCACCACATAAGCTAGATAACCCCACAACCCTTACGCAAAGATTCCTTCAACATGGCGGGCAATAGGACTATACCGGGAAGATAATCCTCACATATTCCCCTCGAACTTAACTCCTCCACCCTCCGGTCTATGCAACTTTACTCTTTATAACAACAATCTAATGTGGTTCATGGCATAGATAGCCAACTACACAGAACCACACTAAAATCCCTCATATCTAAAGCTACAAGATCCTCCTCGGGAACTCCCCTGTCCCTCAATCGACCTACTATCTCCGACTACTCCCGTCTGCGAGCAACCCGATCTCCAAATTCCTGGAAGGAACTCCTGGCACGAATTCTAATGTCAGTCCCCATCCTGAAGCGATCTAAGAAAGGCCTGGATGCAAATGGTCCCAGGCCCCAGTCCACTAATGTATAAGCACCATGATCAAGGATAGGGACACACCAAGAATCACATCCGAGTCGTGAGATCCTCGCATCTTGGCCGGGTCACAACATATACTCCGTATCCACAGGGCCTTTGCCTGCTACCTATACCTGCGTAGCCACCTCTACACTGTAATTTGTGTTGGCCCCTGCGCTAGGACACCTCTCCCGACGACCTACGTGTGCTAATTTACGTGTTATTGGGGTAGCGGGCGGCCCCTGCTGATGTTTACTCAATCGGTGAGGACACTCCCTATTAAATAGCCTTCTGCCTGATGGAAACACCAATGCTGAATCTCTTACACTCCCCATGATGTATCGCCTCGACATGTGACATACGGGGAGGAATACTTTCAGGTTCCTTTGCTATGGCCCAGGGCCCTCACTTGATCACGACGAGATAGCTCCTCGACACACCTCGGCCTCATATCTCTTGCTCTTGCTTTTCTTTACATTTGTCTTGTCTTTGAGCTTTGTTGGGACGTGCGGTGCACTCCTCTTACTCTTACTTTCACACGTCTACTGCGATACATGGTTGTAGTGCTGCTAAACTCTCGAGCCTCGATAAGTCCCAAAATCTATTATGAGGAACCGCGAGACAAGTACACTCGGATCCGGTCTTTGCCAATTCGGCAAAACCTTTTGCACTTCATGGCTTCATCAGCTTGAATATATGGAACTAATCTAACTAGTTAGAGAACCTCTTTCTCATAATCTAACGACATGTTCTTACGTTCTAACACGAAGAACTCCTCGATTGAATCCTTATGAGCTGAGAAAGACCTATCAGTGAACTCTTGTTGAAAAATTAGTCCGCCTTGATATGCCATTAGGATACCTCCTCTCCCACGGCGTCCACCAATCCTTAGCCCATGTCTTCCATCAGAAAAGCTGAAAATGAAGACCCTTTGCTCATCCCAGGTGCAGCCCGTAACTCCATAAACCTTATTTACTTTCGGTCTAGCCGTAACGAGAACATACGGATCCTGCGCTAGTCATATGGCTTGGCGCCCGACTTTGTACTCTCTCTGCATCGACTTCGAGGTTCTGTGATAGCCTCTGCAGGTGGTGGTGGAGGTTCTGCGGCTAGCGGCGTCGTATGAGCACTATACGTGCAATTTGTGCCACACCCTTTCTGCGGCTCACCATCCGCAGCGGCAGCGCTCCTCTGGTGAAGCGAATCGATCGGCGACTGCTGGCGGGCGATTCATAGGCGGTAGTGGAACCAACTATATTAACTCATCCAGTGCTAGGGGCGGCTCGAACCTCTGGAATATTTATCTGGGAGCGACCTCGGCGTCCTGCCACTTTGATCGTCTTTGTATAAAAAAAAAAAAATCAAGCTGTTTAATACTTTGAATCACCCTCATATGTAACCTTACTTTGAATTGGAAAATGCATGGTTGCAGTAGTGTAAAATAGTGTATCTGAACTACGATGCTTAATAACAACTTATGCTCGCACGATACCACCTTGTCACACCTTTCTTATCGGCGAGGTGTGCGACCATATCGCGAAATCCCCGGCGGGTACCTCTAACGACTAGAAAATCGTGAAGCGGCCGTGTGCCCACTTCATCTATTATAAACAAATTTTCCTTTTCGGCTGCGTGATTTTATAAAATTTCGTGACATAACGGGTTGTATATAGGGCGTGTCCCAACACGTATACCACCGACACACTATATCAAGCATGGCAATAGCAACCTCCATTTTCATAAACCACGTATGTACATACATATGTTCCTTTATACAGTTTAAGGTATTTCCATACAAAATTCTGTTATACCGCGGCGCTTATACTAATGTGGGGACCCTGTGGCTATCATAGCTCTGGCGTACCTTTGGAAAATAGTTTTAAAACATAAAATAATGAGCTAAAACGAACCGGTAGGTGTCTTTAGAAAATGTTTTTGAAATAATCTAAACTGTAAAACTTAGTTTACATGATATTTTCCAGAAATATTTCTTTCTTTGCTTTGCTGCTTTAAAGTTTCTAACTTTTGTGTAACACCTTACTTAGTTATAAAACCTTTAAAAATCTCTTGTTGCTTTATCTTACTTTAAAAGTTTCTAAAACTTTTCTCAAATCTCTTGCTTTAAAAGTTTGCTCAAAACTTTTCATAAACCTTTATTTAAGGACTCTTAAAACTTTTCATAAACAGAACTGGTCTGACCGCATGCTTTGAAATGGCAGTGCAGCTCGACCGTTTGTTTAAAATAAAGCGGGGCCTAGGCTGTGGTTGCTTTAAAACAAACATGGGAGCCTGAGCTCGGCTAGTGTGCCAATGGTTGATTTTTAAAAAGCGTATAAACATGCTTATAAATCATCAACCAGGGCTAACTCTTAACTAAGCTGAACCTTTAGTGAACACGGAGCTGGGCGGCATGAGCGTGCTAGGTGGAAAGAGACTGGGTCCACATCACCCTAGGTGGAAGGGCATGGCCCCGCGTCACCTTCCAGGTAAATATGTTACCGGAATTGACCTTTGGGTCTCCATCACCATAGGCTGGTGGAAATGTAACCCTTATACTCGATGCACGTGCCACGGTCTCCTTTAAATGTATGATGCATGTTCTAAGTTTGCTGACCAGGCAATCTAAAATGCATGTATGAAATCCTAACACCGGAATACCTCTGACCGGATGCTTGCTTAAGACTAGGGATTTTTGGTTAGGCCTATTTTACAAAATAGACTTTTGTTTGCTTGCTTGCTCTTTGAAATATGGTTTTATAGTTAAAAACTATTGCTTTCTAAACTCATTGCCTGCTTTTTAAAAGTATGGTTGAATGAATCAAAACCATTACTTATTTGCTTTTCATATGGTTTGAAATCAAAACCGTTTGCTTGCTTGTTAAACTCATTGCTTGCCTATCAAACATGGTTTACAATCAAAACCATTTAAATACGATTGCAAAGCAGTTCATAATAATACACTATTATTTGGAAAAATGAGTTTAGAACACTCCTCTTTGTTTCCCAAACTTGAGCACAAATCCTTTGCCTCCTTTGCTTTTGCTTTGCATACTCGAACAGATGACACGTATGTCCACTACGTATAAGCGTATAAACTTAACGTACTTCACCACATGATCACTTTAAGGTCACACAACATTCATATAAAGTCAAATTAACAATTTACTCTTGGCTAAAAAAACCCTAACAAAAAACCACTCATTTTTGGTAACCTTTTTTCCAACAATACTCTATGGACTTTATTGCAAATATTATTCAAAAGGTCTTCAAAATTATGAAACTCTCCAGAATCGATCCTTTATATATCAATGACATCTCTTTAAAATTTCAATGTAAAATTCCTTCTCTAAGACCCTCAACCACATAACACAAGTTACAACATGTTTTTGATTTCAAACTCACTGAATCACCTACTGTTATCCTTGATTTCTGGGATCTTAACTCCATAAATTGGAAATTATTTCTTCACTCATTTGAAGCTATGATTATAAGGTTTCTTCTCCAGTGGAATCACTAATTTGGATGCTAAGCTCAAGTTATTGTATTTTATATCTAGATTACTCAAATTAGCGAAGCAGGAGATCTGCACATAGCTCCACTTAGAAAATTTTCTGGGCACTTTGGGTTCACATTGCGTACACTTCCTTCAGATAACTTATTCCCCTAGAATTCTATTTTAACCATAATTTTGAATCACTCAATTTGGATGAGTGAAACTCCACTTATGGCCAAAACACTACAACCATACCCAAAACAGAGCATAATCAGTGAGCTACACGAGCTCACCTTTCAGTCCATATTTGGGAGCCTTAGAGCTACAATTTGCTCTTGGTTCCTTCTATACATTTGTATCCCTATCTCTTATGGTTCTTTACCAATTTGAATCAATTCATTTGGATTATTATAACAATCTATAACCAAAAACAGAGTTTTACCAAATTTTGTGAAATTTCCTTTAAAAACCCAACATTCTCCTTTTTACAACAATTCCTCCAAAACCAACATAGAAATTCATCCAAAACAACTTCTACAACACTTGAATTGTTGCTCACGGAACGCAAACCTCAAAACCACTAGGTAGAAAAATCCAAGAACTCAACCTAGATTACCAATTCTTTTTAAAACCACATACTTTTGATGATTCCATGCTTACTTTACACCAATTTGGGTTTTACTCTCATAACCCCAAAAATTCAAAGGTTTGTGTGATCTTTCCACCAAACCCTAGACTAAAGGAGCATCAATTCTCCATGGGAATTCATACTAAAAGTCCTAGACATCCAAAATACCTTAATTCAAGACATACATACCTTGATCTTCTTCTCCTCCTCCTCTTTCTTCTTCCTTCTCTTCCTCTTCATCTCCAGCTCTCTCCTTCTCCTCCTCGTGAACCACAGCTTTTGGGAGACGAAATATGATTTTAGTTTTGTTTTTCCCATTATTAGAATCAACTTTTCATTAGTGAAATTTGACCCTCATCTCTTTAATTTTCAATTGTAACTTATGCTATTTGTATTGTGGCCCATCTCTACACTTAATGATTTTCATATTCATGTCCTATTTGCTAAATGACAATTGTACCCTTGTTCTCATACACAAATCCCGGGTTCCATAAACTTTCATTTCCTACTTTAGTCTCCAAAATACTACAATGTGACACTTGGTACTCTTATACACCCCTACAGTATCATGTACCGTACACTCTCTCGGGAATGGGTGTTACACTTGCCTTCACTATAGAGAAGGTACTTCCATGGCACTTCGAATTCATCATTTTTGGTTTTTTGAGTACATTGGTTGTTTCAATTTCTCCATTTTTCAAAATTTCCATTTCTTTGAGTCTGGGATTTTGAATTGTGGGTCGGGGATTGACTAAAGGGGTATGGTGTGGTGGGGGTCATGATTTTTTTGCAGGAATTTGATGGTTTGTATGGACCAGCATGCCATTGTATTGTAGGGACAAGTTTTGGGTCTTTTATGACATGATGATGCCTTTTCAAGCGGGCGGGGTACGGAGCGTGTTGGGTGGATTGGAGTTCGGACCAAGGCTGGCGAGGGATCGTTTGAGGTACGGGGTAGGATTCTTTGCAATGTCGTCAGCGAGGCTACGGATCGCGCACTTTCTGTGATAAGAACCCGGAATGAAGAGTGGCGAAAGGCGTCGCCGGGACCGCTACGATGCCTAAGTCAGTTACGATGCGAGAGAAAGAGAGGATGCCTCGATTGCTTAAATTCGCGTACCTTTTAGTGTTAAGACGGCCTTGTATTTATAATGGACATTCATCGATTTGGACGATGATTAGGGGTTCTTCATTGGGAGGATAGATTTCCTCATGTAGTCGACCTTAGATTTAGCAATGGATTAATTAGGAGTTTATTTGGGTAATCCTCCTTCCTTATTGGGGGGTATCCGACTAACGACCTTCTGTTGCTTTTCCTTCCCTTTATAATAGGACTTGATTGGACGACCAGGACGTCTTTTAGGGAATATTCTATCTTCTGTTATTTGTGAAGATATGGTTTGACTGGCTGAGTATGGGCCTCCCTATTTTCCAAATCCATGTTTTGGGCCTAATGGGCCGGGCCTCTGTTTGGGCTGCTATGTACGGACACGGACGGGGTATGGTCTTCACCGCTCCTTTAGGTGGTGTGAATGAAATGCCTGGCCATTTACGTATCACATCAATTGCCCCGACCCTTGTGTGCGGACTGCGTGGGGCGAGGTATGTTGCGATGGTTGTTATTTCCCGGGTAATACGCGGATGTGGATTAATTAACTGTGTAGTCATACGTGGTGCGTTAATGATGGCTCGCCGAGTTTAAAGCTTATTTTCATACTCCCTTCGTTTTCCCTTGTTTCTTGTCGACCTTTCAGTTTACGACTTCTTTTGGCCTCATAATTCCCCACTTTTTGTCTTTATATTTGTTGGCGTTCTGTATTTAGATTGCAGTTTTCTCTGCATGCATTTAGTGTTGGGTCCTTTACGGCGTTTTCCTCTCATTCACAGGCATGACGTCCCGATGTTGTGTTTCTTCCCGATTGTCTGACGAGGCTCTAGGGTTCGATCGTCGGATTCGTTTATCTTGTTTGCTTGTCATGGGTCCAATCGTTCTTCACTCTTTGCGTGTCGTGATGACTCTTACATTGGCCGGTCCGGGGTGGGGCGTTCACGCTTGTTTAATGATCGTTTGCCTCAGCTTGCTCTGAGGCGCCTCACTTCCCTTAGGTAAAGGTAAAAAAGAAGATAAACCTAATCGAATATCCTAGAGATTGGACTTTCTCGGGGCCAGCTGTTCGACATCTTGCGAGTGGGCCACTGGTAGGGTTGGTCGCTTCATATGAATCTACTTTTCTTTGGCGTTGCGAAAGCCTCTCCACGGTGTCGAATATGAATCCTAGGATGTTTTGACCTTTACACGCCTCAGTGCTGGTATAGTTTGCTTTTTGAAGTTGCTTTTATGCGGTCTTCGCTTTCTTTGCATCCCTTCATAAGGTTCTTGACATGACATCACGCCCTTCCCAGTTGGCTCCCAATGGTTGGGGTATTTTAGTCGGTTTATTGGTCTTTTTTAAGGATAGAGGGTTTGGTGTCCCCCAGTGGCTCTGTTCCTTACGTCTTTTTTACGTAGATGAAAACACTACGAGAGGGTTTTATTTATTTCACGGGCGATTCTGGGTCTCCTCACAGTGATCTCAAACCTTCATTTCCTCCCACAGGTCATGGAAAGGACGATATTTCTTAGTTAAGCGTGGTTCCAAGTGGGAGTATGACTCTGTGACGGGGTGATACGCGGGTGTGCCCGGGACGTGGAATTACTTTGATAACCTTACGTGGTGTTTGCATTACTTTTGGTTTGATTTGTCTAAGGGCGTCGAATACTTCTGACCTTAAAAGCTTTCCTTATGCTCCCCCGGTCGCTCGTCTTGACCTCGACGAAGATCTTCTTTGTGGCTCTAGCGTTGGAGGAATGCTCTGCTCGTTCCTATGCAAGGCTGATAAAGTCGAGCATTCCTAGTTCCTCTAATTTGTTGCCTACACATTCTACTGTTTTGAGGCCCCCGCCTCTTTCTACCCTTGGAGTTTTCCTTTGGGCCCCGCTGCTTTGCCACTCTGCCGGGGGGCGAGATTTTAGTTCAGCTGGGGCGTGTCTCGGAAAGCCAGGGTGTAAAGAAAAATTTGGACTCTTTTGAAAAGGGCCAGGCGGTTCGACGGAGTTCGAAATTGAAGTGTCTCCTTCTTCTCTGTTCGGGGGAACCCGGAGAGGGGGCATCGCCGCCCAGCGAGGCTCGGAGATACGGTGCGTCCCCTCTTCTACACCTTCGGGGCGGAGCAGGCCGTCACCCCAGTTCGACCTTCTGAGTCTTCTCCTAAGCCTGTCATTAAGGCCAAGGGTCTTTCAAGTCACGGCCGTCGCCCGTGGCGACCCGGCTCACCCTTCTCTTCGTGTCGGTCAGCGTTCGACCTTTGCTTGATCACCTCCTCGGGACGCGGAGGCCCGAATCGAAGCAAAAGGCTGGTGGCAGGGCTTCTACGCTCTCAGTGCGGAGAACTGCGGCGGAGTGCCATCTCATCTATTCTCCTGGAGTCTGACGTTGGGAGTTCGAAAGAGTTGCCGGTTAATGAAGCTTTGGCATTGTCTTTTCAGGGGATTGCCTCGGTAAGTCTGTAATTGTGTTTATTTCCATGCTTGTTACGTCTTTGAACACTGCATGCATTAATGCAGGATGCGGTGCCACCCACGTTGAAGGCACGGCCGACAAGGCCAAAGCTGGATAAACATGTGAAGATTACTTTGGGATTTATAGCGAAGGTGGCTTCTCTTGCCACGGCGGTAGGAGCTGCGGGGACCGGCGCGGCATATGGTAGAAGACATCGGCTGACAGTCGATCTTAAGCACACTTCGTCGGCTCGTGCTCGGGCAGAAAAAAAGATAACGAGGTCCGGAGCAGTTTGACGAAGGCTGAGTAGGGTGAGTTTCGGGAGGTTAGGGGTGAGCTCCAGCTGCGCAGGGTGAGTTGGTCGAGACTCGGGAGGGGTTGAGATCTCTCCAGAATGAGGTTCAAATGGTCAGGGAGGAGCTCATACCTCCACGGGCGTCTGTGAGATCTTCGGTGGAGGCTGGCTGGGATTCTGGAGTGATTTGAGCGCCAAGAAAAACAACTTCGGATTGCTCATCGCGGGGCTTTGAAGAATAATGTTGTTGGAGGCTGCAGTCGTGAGTCTTAGAGAACTAAATTTATCAAGGCGGTTGAAGCGGATGAATGTAGTGGTTTGTATGAATCTTCGTCGGCAAAGTCGGCATGGTTGCTCAAAGGGGCGGGGTTATCGAGCAATTGCGAGGGATCGGTGCGGTGCTCGGTGGGCTTCTGGGTGGCTCGCTTTTGAAGTGTTCGGGCGTACTCGGATCTAGATTTCAGCCCCGACCTCCCAGTAGAGGAGGCGGAGAGTCTTCACGTCGAGCTTATTCCGAGAACTGTGCTCCTCTTGAGATCCTTTCTCATTCTTCGCCGTCCCGATGCACAAATTCTTGGACTCATTTATGCTTTCCTGATGTCGACCTCTCCCCTTTTTTCGTTGGGCCTGGGGCCTGATACCTTTGTAGCATTCCTTTCAATAAATACCCATTTTTTGAAAACTTGTGTTCTAGTTGAGATATCTTTATTCTTTTCTGGCCCCCGTGTAACCCGATTTGAAGGTCTCGACAATTTTAATTTGTATCGCTGAAATTTTGCATCTTATCATTTAAAGCGGCTTGGTTCCCCCTTATATGGTTGGAGTGGGTGGGCTACGTCGGATCGAGACTGTGTATGTCGTCGGCCGGCGGGGTGTTAACTGGTTTTTTGTGGCTGAGGTCGTCAATGCTTGGAGGCGAGTGAATCTCATCTTTGGGGGCTGTTGATGGAGGCTCGTCAGAGTGTGGTTGAGTAGAGCTGCTGGGAAGAGCTTGTCGATGTAAATAGTAGGAAGGAGCCCGACTGTTTGGAGTCCAGTGAAGGGCTCGTCCATCTGAGTTGAGGGAGGAGCCTCGTCAACGCAGATTGTGCGATGGGGCAGATGCATGCGGGTGCGCGAAGGGGGCTCGTCAATGTGAATAGTAGAGGCTCATCCATCTGAGTTGAGGGACGAGCCTCGTCAATATGAATTGCACGATGGAACTAGATGCATGCAGGTGCGTGAAGAACTCGTCAATGAATAGTTGGGCTCGTCATTGACGAGGTTGAGGGGCGAGCCTCATCAATATGGAGGTAATGAAGGCAGATGCATGCAGGAAACGCCAGAAGGGCTCGTCAATGTGAATAGTAGTGGCTCGTCATTACAGGTTGAGGGCGAGCCTGCCGTCAATATGAATTGTAAGAAGGAGCGGAGTAATGCGGGAGGCATCGAAGGAACCGTCAATGTGAATAGTAGAGGGCTCATCCATCGAGTTGAGGGACGAAGGCCTGCGTCGATATGAATTGCGATGGAACGATGCGTAAAGGTGCGGCGAAGGGGCTCGTCAACGTGAGATAGTTGGGCTCGTCATTACGAGGTTGGGGGCGAGCCTCGTCCAATGAATTGTAAGAAGGGCACGATGCATGCGGAGGCATCGGAAGGGCTCGTCAATGTGAATGAAGTAGTGGCTCGTCATTCGAGTTTAGGACGAGCCTTGTGAGTATAATTTGTAGGGAAGGAGCGAGTCAAAGTGAGCAAGCGGGCTCACGGTCTTTTGTGACATGGTGACGTTCAAGCGAATGGCGATGTAGCTGGTGGTCGGAGCTCTTGAGAATGGAGTGTGGCTGTGCGAGTAGAGGAACTTGTCAAAGGGAACAACTCGTTATGCGTGACTTTCAGTGTGCAAAGGGCTTTGGTGGGTGAAACGCCTGCGTAATCCTCGAAAAGGTGGCGAGAGAGCAGATCATTAATCTTCGATTTATGGAGAATGCGGAGCGATTGCGTGATTTCGAGGCGCTTTGACCTCCTTATAAATGGTGGCTCTGTTGCCTGCGCCCGCATCTTATGCTTTTGGAGTCTGCTTTCACAGCGGGTGGATGAAGTTCGCACAGGATGGATGCTCGGCGATTCGGTACGCCTTCGCTAGAGTTCCTCGGCGATCTTTGGATCGGCCTTCACGGGTCTTCATGTGTGGGAGTTGTGTTTTCCACTAGTCTCCCTTTATGGGAATCATGTTGTTCCCTAACTTTTTGCTAGGGAATGCGCGTTCAGAGGCGGTGCATCGCTGCGCCTCTGTAATTTTCTTTATCTTCTTCCTCCTCCTTTCTACCTCTTCTTCCACTTACTTTCTTTTCTCCACTTCTTTCTTCTTCCACCCAGCTTTCTCATACCTTCTTTTTCCTTTTTTACGTCTTTTTCCTTTGTCTCCGTCTTTTTCCCTCTTTTCTTTTTTCCTATCACCCCTCTTTTCTTTATTACGTCTTTCTCGCTGTCTCCTCTTTTTTTTTTTTTTTTTTTTTTTGCAATTGCTTGTACTGAGTGTTTTAGGGTAATCAGGACTGCGATTGTAACCGAATATGATTCATTGGAATAAGAGGGCTTATTTTTATCAAATTTTCTCATTGTGTATGTTTCTCGGTTGTTTGAGATACTAAATTACCGCGTGTGCTCGACTCATCATAAAATTTGATAAAGGTTTATTACAAGCTAGGAGCCTCTTTGGAAAACGCCCAGGTGCTCATGGTTCCATGTATGTTGTAAGATTTTCCCTCACTCACATTTGGAGCTCATAATTGCACAGTCGACGACTCGGGTTATTATGTAGGACAGCCTCAGTTGGGCTAGTTTCCCACGTACGTTGGATTCCTTCTTGGCGGGAGCTTTTAAGACCAAATCCCCGGCATGTAACCACGGGCTTGACCCTGCAGTTGTAGTACACGGTTGTCTTCCTTTGATACTCATACGTCATTTGTTGAACACGCTCACGTTTTGCTTACGTCACGATTAGTATGCCTAATTCTATTCCCAGAGTGTAGGAATTATGGTCGTCTAGCATTGCTTAATCTTTGTGGGAATCCACGGGTCATCTCCACCGAGGGGAGTGAATGCGATTTGGTGATCGATGGGTTATTCTCCACTAAAGAGTATGACTTAAATGGAAATTGCCAATGTTATTGTTGGTAGGCGAATGGTTGATTGGTTTGAATGTTTTTTAAAATGGAAAGGCCGAATCTTTGGGATTTTTTAGGGTTCCGCTCATACATTCGAGGTAAGTCCACCTCTTATTTTATAAACTCATCAGGAACCATTGATAAATGGTCTTTGATGGAGGATTTATCTTTAAGTGCTCTTTGGAAAATAAAGATGATCGAATAATATTAAACACTTGTTCTCAATTAATCCCTTAGCTTGCATTCATGATCAAACGCAGCGTGTCTGCAGAGGATATCTCGTTAACACGTTGTCAGAATATACTTAACTAAGGATTTACAACTTTAACAAGTGATTAATATCACCTGATCCATTGAAGATCAAGAGAAATTGAGGACTTTACCTTGATCGGGGAGTGAGGATTTCCCCATAGGATCCCGACGGTCGGGGACTAGAACTCCATAAAATTTATATGAACAATTAAAGTTGAAGACAATTAATCATAAGCAGTACCTTGAAGAAATCGGAATTAACTTGTAAGCGAGAATGAAGAATATGGAATGCTAAGATTTAAAGCGAGAATGAATATTTATCTTTGAAAGATTACAAACTCTTGAATCCAAAACTTCTAAAAGAATGGAAATCGAGAAATGCGGATCTCTGAGGGTACCACTTTCAAAAAAAATGGAGAAAAACTCTTATTCTATAAACTAAACCCTAGAAGTCCAGTAGCCCTATTACTTGTGTCCTCCTCCTTTTATAGCCACCTCGATGTGATTTTCCCATTTTGGTTCGTTGGCCGAAAGTGCCCTCGGCGTCACGGATCGAGATTCTTGGACAAATCCGAGTAAGTTTCAAGCAAGTTGTCTGGGTAGAACTTTAAGTTTGTCACCGTGCAGTATGTCCTTACTTGATTTCGAGCAAGTTGTGCGGGTAGAACTTTAAAGTTGCCCGGAATTACAATATGTTTGCTTGCGATTTTTCGACCAAGGATTGTCAGGTGGGAGCTTTAAGTTGTCTTTGATGAGATCCTTGGTGCTTTCCTTGCTTTCTTGGGTTCAGAGACACGTCGATTGCTGTACATCAGCGTTGCTTCATATTGGCTTCGAGCCCGAACATCCTTGTGCACTTACGTTTTAAACACGAAAAGACACACCGCGAAGCACGAAGACATAGAAGAAATTAGAAATTACACATTCTTTTGCCAAATGTGGGTAAATTGTGATTTAGATGTGCTTAATTCTATTATAATTATCACTCAAATGTGTATTCATCATTTTTCATCCAAGAGTTCCAAGTTCGAACGAGGGGGCCTCGTCATTTTTGTTTACTCAAGGTACTAACTGGAGCTCTGGAGATTTTATTCCAACCTCAAGCAGGGACTCTTTGCCCGTGCCAAAGGCTAGGGCAAATGGGGTCTCGATTCAGCGACATTATCTTTATGACGGCGTGGCTATAGGAGGTGTTATGACTCTTTGGATCTTCTGGCGAATCTTTAAATATTAAGGTTGGTGGTGACTTGACTGTGGTTGATTGCGGGACACTGCGGTGGCGAGTAATAATTTTTAATTCGAGCTCGGCCACAAAATCATGAATTTGGTGTTGTCGGGCGTTTCCCATTGTCACGATGCGGGGGCTCGCGGATGCGAATACGCATGATGGCTCGCCCGTACGAGTGCGTGTTTTTGCTCTTTGTCGTGGCTAAAGGTTCGACACGCCCCCTTGGTGAAATTATCCCACTTTGCAACAATTATGAATTTGCATTGTATAGATGGGCGAAGTCCCAGTATCATCGACCATTTCTTTGGAAGGGCCGAGTGCGGTAATTGGCGTCGGGGGCTCACGGCGGGAGGCGTGATATTTTGGGCGTGCTCTGGCGGTCTACGCACCTCTTGACTAAGTGGTCGCATCTTCAAGTATCGTGGGCCGGTAGTATCCCACGCCTCAGATTTTCCACATGCGTTCGTGCTCAGATATGGTTCCCATCGCGCGCCGTTAATACTTCTCTTAGCACGTGTTGGTATCATGCTTCTCTCTGCGATGCATTTTAGGAAGGTGTGAATCCTCGCGCTTGTAAAGGCTTCTTTGTGATTGGTAAACTGGAGGCCTTACTCTTATCTTAGCAGCTTCTTTCGAATTAGATGCGGTAGGTTAAAGTCATTAATATAATCCCAAATAGAGATTAATCCAGTTGTACGGATCTACTGGCGACCACCATCTTTGTAAATTCGATAGGGTTACGCTAGGTATTCGACGGCGTTGACCCGCGGATCTTCTTGCAAAAATTTGTGGCTAGTTTGCGGCGTCGGCTTTCGGAGTATTCTACGTGCGGGGGCGTGCTTGACCCAGAACCAATACAAACTTTTTAGCAAATCCACGGTTTGGAGATATAGAACCATCATCTCACTTTTGGCTTCGTATGTATCTTCGATCTGCCTAACCACCAGTTAGGAGTCACTGTGGACCTCTAGCTGGTCGGCCTCTAATGAGTGGGCGAGGTTGAGGCCAGCTATGACGGCCTCATACTCGGCTTCGTTGTTGGAAGCATGGAACCCAAACCTGAGTGCATATTCAATATCTATCCCTTCTGGTGAGGTGAGGATTAAGCTGCTCCCAGCTCCTGTGCGTTTAAGGCTCCGTCCTACGAGAGAGTTTCCATATGGGAGGTCGATCCTCGGCGTGTGGAGCTCGGCAAGCTCTCTATCGGAGCGAATTCCATGTGAAGTCGGCTAGGACTGTCCCTTTATAGCCGGTTTCGGCTTGGCACTAATGTCGAACTAAACAGCTCCATGGCCCACTTCATCAACCTTGGGACTTCGGTTTGTGTAATACACCTTCATTGGGTACTTAGTTGGGACTTCTATGGTGTGAGCACGAAATAGGAAAACCCGGCTGCAGTCACCAGTGCTAGTATCAACTTTTCATTCTTAAGGTACCTCTCCTCGCTCCTCTCCCGTGCTCATTGCAGTAGTAAGCAGGTGAGGATTTCAACTCCTTTGTGCAGGCAGTCTTGCAGCGTTGAGAAATGAATCATTTAAGTACAAAGTATGAGGAGTTCTCCTTCAGCGGACTTACTAGAATGGGAGGGAGAGCTTAGGTATGTTTTAATGCCATGAATGTAACACATTTCCTAGATCCCAGGAAGTAACAACCCGGAACTTGGAAGAGAAGGTGGCATTTATCCTTTCGCTCTGGATCTGAAAGCGGCTTAGAGCGTAATCCTTCACAATCAGCAGGTTGGACCTCCTTTATTCTGAGGCGGCGGCATTTCGAGCAATGCTTTTATTTTATGCGGATTAAACTAATCCCCGTGGCTAGCTATGAAACCAGAGAAATTTTCCGGTAGGCACCAGAAGGCACATTTCTTAGGGTTGACTTCATGTTATAATTCCTCAAAGATCACGGAATGCCTCGGAGAATGAGTTGATATGAGTCGGTTGCGGATTTTACCCGACATGTCGTCTATCTACTTATGCACCTCCATTATTTGTACCTATCTTTGGAACATCAGGTTCACTAGTCTCTGGTAGGTAAACACGCATTCTTGAGTCAACGGCATTACCGGGATAACGAGTAGGTTCCTTGTCTTTGTGACGAATGAAGTCTTCTCTTGGTCCCGGGAGTCCCCGTCTTGTCGATTATGGCAGGAAAATGCATCCTCATGAGTAGTTCGTGGCACAGGTGGCGTCCACGATGAAGTGATGCGGGGCGGAGGGTCGCCGGGCATGCTTTGTTTATGTCGGTGAAGTCGTCTGGAGTCGCCATTGCCATTAGCTTTCTTCCCGAAGCGAGTACAACGTTAGCTAGCGCTCGGGATTATTCCACCTCTCTTGCCCGGCTCTGCTTGGAGGAGCTTGTTGACCTCCTCATTGATGGCCTTTTGCCTTTCCGGTGTGAAACTCCTGCGTTTTTGTTTAACCGGTTTGAAGGACGGGTTGGTGTTAAGTTTATGGGTGATTAGTGCAGGGTCGATTCCTCCCATGTCTGCCTGCGTCCATGCGAACGTCTCTATTAGTCTGAGCGGGTGAGAGGCCTTTGAGATCCTTTGGTAGTTTGGAGCCAATGTAGGCTAGATGTTCTGGGTTGTCATCCAGCGGCACAGGTTCTAGTTCCTCGGAGGGCTCGGGTCGGGTGAGCACCTCGTCGCGCATATCAAGCTCGTCGGCGTTCACGTAGTCGACCGCTCTTTGTTTCATGGAGGCGTAGCCAACACTCTGGCCACCGTGATTTCCTCGGAATGGTCAGGCTCCATTCCTTTGTAAAATTTGAATTATCATGTGATATCTTTGAGGGGATGGCTTTTTATTGCGTTGAGGGAGAGATGCGCTGCTTGCGGCGTAATATAAGCGCGGGGCATCACTATAAGGAACCTTCTTCATCGTCGTTTGCACGGCGGGGGTTCTCCCGAGTCGGCACCAGGTTGAATCGAGCCCAGCGGTAGTACCTTCTCTCCTGAAAATCCCCGCAGATGTGTGCTTACGGGATCTAGCTTTCTCTTCAATACGTCTTGTCGGTAGGCCTTGAAGATGATGTCGTAGAACTCCCATTGCTCGATTAAAACCGGGTGGTATGGTGTTGGCCTGATGCGCGGTTCACCGGCCGAATTGGGCATGGGGTCGCGGCACCCTTCGGATACGAGTAGAGAACGTGATGGTAGTGTCGATTCGCGGCAATTTAAATACTGCTTGTATTTCCACCATGCCTGCTGATCTTATGCTTTCCGTGAGTGGGCTTCCGGCGAACCAGTTCTCCTCCTCAACAAATCCTCAGAGATCACATGGATTTCTCGAATTTGTCGGTCTTTGAAACGATTACTGTCGAGATGGCGGTTGCTAATGAGGCCGGATTATGGTTACGTGCACGACTTTAGGTTTGATTCGAGCTTGGTTCCACGGAGATATGAAATCTTAGAAGATATCATGTTGTATCAAATATTATATTTCTCTTCTTAGTTGTATCACGAGTTGTTAGATGCGATGTCCATAGTCCACTGTGAAACTTCGCAATGCGGGTGTTATCCCTTGTCCACGGGATCTGATTTCATGCAGTGTCGGTATCTCGGGAATTACTTTCGTTTCTTACCTCATGTAGGACTTGCTGGCCAATCGCGGGTAGTTAATGGAGTGAAGCGTTGTGACGGGTGATGTCGTCGTCCTTCAGTTTGCGGTGGGCGGACGGTCCTACGAGATTCCCCGCCCTTTTTGGGGATCGCTCCCGTCCGTATCTGGGGATTTCAGCACGAATTAGATCTTGTCGGCAGGGCTCAGCCCTTTTACCACTTCCTTCACGCAGATGGCTCTTGTTGAAGGTTTTGAACCTCTGCTCCCACGACTGTTCCCTTGTTTCTAGTTGAGGGTGATTTGGCGCCTCGCTCACGGTATCTCCACAGGCATAACCGTTTCCCCCACGGTTGGGGCCAACGATTGATCCGCTGGCTTGACTAGACTACATACCTTGATGCCTCGAGGAATATGTGTAGTGGTTCTTCGGGGGAGGGAGGTTATGGCCCCTTCACTGGGTTTTGCCGTGTCTCACGTTGATGTTGTATACGCACAGTAGGCTGCTCCAATTCTTCGACCAAGCGGTTAGCCCGAGCGAAGCGCTTCCGCCCGTTTGCCATTGGCTTGCATCGTTCCGCAGATCCCGAGGTCTCTTGCTCATATCACTCAGATAAAATGTCTCGGTGGATTAGTCGGACACTCTGCGGTTCCTGTGATGCACCGCCGGTGCTGAGATCAGTCTGGTTTGGTTGTCTGACCGATGATGGATACGATGCACTTCGGTGGATTGAAGAGATGGTCGGATCAGGAGTTGACCGTTCGAAGTCGTTAAACTCAATGAATCGTCGATTGTTGATCGAGATCTGGATCGTTCGGTGAACGATGACGCGAAATGTAAAGCCGTCGGATGCTGATGCGATTGTGCGGAAGTGCTCGTTGTCGATGTTGTGCGTTCCATTATAATGACTTCTTGGTGGGTTTTGGAGTGATTGGGGAGTTCTTATGGAGATCAGGTTTTCTATCTTGTGGTGATGACAGGTGATTAAATTCTTGATCTTCACCTGTGAATCATCGACCGATCTTTCATCTTTCATCGCTATAGTAGGACTTGATTGGGCGACGGGGCGTCTTTGAGAATATTCTATCTTACATTTATTTGTTAGATATGGTTTGATTGGCAGTATGGGCCTCCCTATATTTCCAAATCCATGTTTTGGGCCTAATGAGCCGGGCCTCTGTTTGGGCTGCTATGTAGGACAGTGGGAATTATGGTCCTCAGCTCCCTTTAGTTTGTGAATGAAATGCACAGCCCATTTAATATCCATATCATGACACATTACGTTCGACGGTTTGTCACGATTCGCAATGGATCACAAGTTGTATATCCTCTTGTTTAAGACCGCTGTACAGAGAGAAGATTGAGGTGGACAACTTGGAAAATTTTGCTACTCACAGCCAAGCAAGCCCTAGTGTTGTCTCCTCTACAGCTTGTACATGGTTTTTTTTTTTCCCTGAGGAATCCATTGGAGATTTCTCTGTTTCCATTATTCTTTTATTGTCATCAAAACAAACCTTGTTTAGTGGTATACTTTCATGGTCAAGTATACAACATAATAACCCATTTACTATATGGGTTTTGCAATTATATCATGTTTCAAATTCTTTGGTTCTTTTTCTTGTTTCTTTTTGTCTTTCCTACTCTTTACTTTATTGAATTATTTACAATCCACAGTCGACACCTTGAATGCTTAGTCCCTGAAATGACTTCTTACATTGGTGATATGGTGGAGTAATGATAAAGGAAACCTAGTGTGGTCCAACACCTGAGGAAGGGTCCTGACGAAAAAAGAAAGCATGGCTCACCAATTCATGAATACCAGGATAACAAATCCCAAATTTTCAAAGCCATTATCATTGGGAAGTCCTCTGGTTTGTCTCCTCCAAGAATACCATGGTCTTAGTCATCCTCCGAAATTTATAATTGAAAGTGCTATTATCTTTTAAATTTGAGTGGAATTAAAGACCATCTTTTTAGAATTAAGCCAAGATAAGAAAACTAGAGTTTTAATTAAGTTGGACCATTGAACTTATATGGGCTAATTATAGGCCTAAGTATGTAAGTGGATTCAATGGCCCACTAAACCCTATTATAAATATAACATATTTAGGTTTAGGGTAACAAAAAACTATTTTTCGGAAGGAAGAGAATTTCTACATCCCATATCTAAAAGCAAAAAGGCGTTGGATTGTTCTTGGAGGCGTATTTTCATGGTTAAAGCGCAGGTGGTTGTGCACGGAAGATTCGCGGATGAATTCCATTACGGTTAGTATTTATTTTATTTTTTTTGTTTTTAATTTGCATGTAAATCATAGATTTGGATGGATAATCTGAGATTCCAACATACGGTATGAGGCTTGGGTTTCTAGATTCAGTTTGAGATCTTCAAGATTCATAGTTTAATAAAAAGGAAAAATCATTTTTTTTTATTTGATATACCAACAGATCTTCTCTCGGAATTGTTAATAAAATAAAAAAAAAATCAATCTTAATTGATTTGATATCTGGTTATATTAATAATTACTTAACCTATGAATAAAATCTTGAGATTTTTTTTTTTAATATATGGTTAATATATTAAAAAATCAATCTCTCGGAATTACTTATGGTTTTTTCAAATCATATAATAATTTTTGTATGGTTACTTTTTGATAATTCGGAATTGTTAAGTTTTTTTTTTATTGATTCCAGCATGACATCATTGTGTGATGGTACAGGATAAATGGCATGATGTATTATTGGTTGGTGTATTTGTTATCATTCATGCAGAATCCGTTTTGTGAAGATATTTTTTATATATAACATCTTTTGTTTTGTGTGTTTGTGCTTCAATTACCAGATCTAGGTAATGTTACATAAGGATATTATGTTTTTTTTTAAAACCAACAGCAGTACAGCAGAAGTGCAGTACAATAGAAGTTCTGTGTTTGCAGTACAGTAGAAGTCCTATGTTTGCATAACAATAGAAGTGCTACGTGAAACCAAAAAAAAAAAATATGCGGCACTATTGAAATTTTCAAAACCTAACTTGTTAGGTTTGAAAGTTTTTTTTTTAAAAACATGATAATCCATAATTTTGAATATCCTTGATAAATGAATTTTATTTATTTTGGATTATTCTTGTTTACTTGAGTTTTTTTTTTTTTTTTTGTGAGAAAAATTCTAGATAAATTAATTTAATTAATTTTGTGATGATGAGGAATTAAATTATATTTTAACAAGATTTATCTTTTAATAAATAAATGTTAAATAGATAAATAATTTAATTTATTATTAAAAATTAAATTATATTTTAATAAGACTTATCCTCTAAAGGATAAATGTTAAGTAGATATATAATTTAATTTATATTACTAGGAATTAAATTATATTTTAACAAATTATCCTCTAATGGATAATTATTAAATAGTATATAATTTAATTTTAGTAACAAATGATGGATTTAATTAAGGCGTGTTGTTGTTTAGATATGTAGATTATTAAATTAAAGTAAACAACTTACGTTCAAGAAAGAATATAAAGTGGTATGTTTATAGTGCTTATTCTGATTAGTTTGACTAAGAAATTTGCTAAATTAGAAATTTAGAGATCAAATTTGGTTGAATTTAAGAATAAGCAGACAATGACATAATCTTCAAAACACTCAAGTTTTTAAAATAATTAAGTGGGAGAAGGTTTAGCAAGCTTACGGCCTTCCTTTGAAAGAGTATTGGGATTCATGTTTGGATCAACCTAAAGTCGGACAAATGTGAGGATCCTAGTTAAGAGACTTCCTTATGGTTAATTAATAAATATTGTAGTGGGAGCAATCAATCTAAAGTTAAGGCTCTTTACTTAAGAAATATTGAAACTAAGATTAGTGGTGCATACACTTAACTTGAAGAAAACAATAAACTATCTAAAATAGTTCCTATTTATTTTCGAGGCTAAAGTTTATAGGGTAAGTCAATCACCTAGTCTAGGATAAGTGACTTTTGAGATTGATTAGATTATATATCTTATTAACTTTGAAGTAGACACTTGAGAAGTAGAATGCCAAGTTCTCGTAGAGGAAATGCGTGTGTAATTTTGAGTATTATATTATATGCTATCAGTGCAAATTGTATATATAATTATACATGTCTTATGCTAGTAATGAATACATACTAATCAACACCAATTTGATTCTCATGATAAATATGTCTGCCTTCAATCCATTAGCATCAATCCTTTCAAATAACAGGTTAGATGGAACCAACTATGTGAGTTGGAAGAGGAATCTAAACATTGTCTTAACTTGTGAGGGTATAATTTGGGTGACCTTAGAGCCACTTCATGTAGCACCCATAGAAGAGAGAGTTGACTATGAGGCATGGAGGAAGGATGATGAGAAAGCAAGGATGTATATCTTAGCTTCTCTCAATGAAATGCTGCAAAGTCAGCATCAATCCATGAGTACCTCAAGTGCAATGCTCTTAAGTCTTCAAGAGATGTTGAGAGTTCAAAGTAGATCAGCTAAGCAAATGGTAATGAAGCATATAATGAACACTATAATGTCTGAAGGTACTCCAACGAGAGATCATATGATAAAAATGATCGGAATCTTTAATGAACTGAGAGACCTAGGTGCTGATATTGACTAGGAAACACAAAATAACATGGTCCTTGAGACATTGCCTCCTTCCTTCAATCATTTCAAGTTGAATTATTCTATGAATAAATTAGAATGGTCTTTGGCCCGACGTCACGGCGGCTTGGATAGGCTGAGACAATTGTAAAGGGCCAGCCAAATGTTAATTTTGTGTCAGGTGAATCCTCTAAGCCTCCCAATGGGAAGAAAAAGAATAAAGCAAATCAGTTAGGTGTTCATGATAAACCTAAGATTGCTAAGAAAGCTAGACCTTTTGATCCTAATAGGAAACCAAAAGGAAAGTGCTTCAAGTACGGACAAAAGGGACATTGGAAGAAGGACTGCCCTAAGTTAAAGGTACAATCAGGTAACTTCTCTACTGCAGTCATTGAGTCTTGTTTTGTGGTTGATTCTACCAATTCTTGGTAGATATATTCAGGAGCTACTGACCATATTTGTAACTCTTTACAAGGGTTCAGGGTGACAAGAAATCTCAATGAAGGAGAGATGCAATTAAAGATGGCTTCCTCGGCTTCCATTTCAGTCATAGATGTAGGGGATCTTATTCTTAGTTTTTCAAATAATTCAGTCTTAGTTTTACGTGATTGTTTATTTATGCTAGACTCTAGAAAGAATTTAATTTCAGTTTCTAAATTATGTAATGACATTTATTCAGTTCCTTTTAATAAAACTTATGTTTCTATTATGAAAGAAAATAAAGTTGTGACATGTGGCACATTGGTGAATAATCTATATCATATTGATTGTGTTGTTATTCAAGTTGATAATGTGGAAAATCATTGAAAAGAAAAGAGCCTAGTATCAACCAAACTAAATTATGGCACTTAAGGCTTGGTCACATAAATTTGAAAAGAATACAAAGACTAGTGAGTTGTGCCATTAGCCACTTTGACCCTGGAGTAAATACTACTGTCAAAATTGTATTAATTAAAATGGTAAGCGATCCTTCTTTATGAAAGGAGTTATAGCTCGGGGATTATCTGGATTTGATACGCCAGTGTGTGTAGGCCATTTAGTGTCCATGCAAGAGGTGGCTATGAGTATTTCATCACTTTTACTAATGACTACTCAAGATATGGATATGTGTACCTAATGAAAAAGAAATCTGAGGCCTTGGATAAATTCAAGGAATTTAAGGCTGAGTCAAAAAAACAATTAGGGAGACACATTAAATCACTTCGTTCTAATCGAGGTGGTGAGTACATGTCTATTGAATTTGTTTCTTTCCTCAAGGAGCATGAGATTTTATCTCAGTTTAGTGCTCCAGGAACTCCACAACAAAATGGACTGGCAGAAAGAAGAAATCGAACTCTATTAGACATGGGAAGGCCAATGATGAGTCTTTCCACATTACCTTTATCATTTTGGGGATATGCCCTAGAGACAGCAGCTTACATTCTGAATATGGTGTCATCCAATTCAATACCAAAGACACCCATGGAAATGTGGACAGATCGAAAACTTATTTTAAGTCATATCCGCATATGGGGTTGTCCTACTTATGTATTAAAGGAGTCATTTAACAAGTTGGATGTGAAGTCAGAATTGTGTTGGTTTGTTGGATATCCAAAAGGTTCAAAGGGTTACAATTTTTACAATAAATATGACATGAAGGTATTTGTGAGTACAAATGCTAAGTTCATGGAAGAAGAATACATCATGAATCAAATAATTAGGGATATGAATGAATGGACGGAAAAGACTGAATTCCCTAGCATCTAAGATAATGTTGTTCTTGTTGATCCACAACCACTAATACCTGATAGTGATACACCAAATATGCCTCGTCGTAGTGGGAGGGTCATTAGACCACCTGTTAAGCTCACATTGATGGGAGAATCATCTTTGACAATCCTAGAGTCACATGAAGATGATCCCACAAGTTACTACGAAGCAATTAATGATAAGGATTTCAATTTTTGGAAAGAGGCTATGAAATCAGAATTAGAATCCATGTATTCTAATAATGTGTGGACTCTTGTGGATTTACCCCAAGGGGTTAAACCCATTGGTTGTAAATGGGTGTACAAAAGAAAGAAAGGAGTAGATGGAAAGGTTAAGACATATAAAGAAAGACTGGTGGCAAAAGGTTATAGTCAAAAATCAGGTTTTGATAATGAGGACACTTTTTCACCAGTGGCCATGATCAAGTCCATCATAATACTTCTATCAATTGCAGCATATTGTGATTATGAAATATGACAAATGGATGTCAAGACAGTCTTCCTTAATGGCTATCTTGAAGAGAAAATCTATATGATGCAACCGGATGATTTCATAACCGAAGGTCAAGAACACATGGTATGCAAGTTGCATAAGTCCATATATGGACTTAAGCAAGCATCGAGATCATGGAACAAACATTTTGATCAAGTAATCAAATCTTTTGGTTTTGATCAAAATGAAGAAGACTGCTGTATATAGAAGATGCGAGGATGATATAGTGGTTTTCTTGATTTTATATGTGGATGACATTTTGTTGATTGGAAACGACTTTGAGATGTTGTCAAAGGTAAAGATCAAGTTAGCTACTCAATTCCTAATGAAGGATTTGGGAGAGGCGCAATATGTTTTAGGTATTAAGATAATACGAGACAGAAATAATAAGATTATTGCACTTTCTCAAGAAAATTACATAGATAATATATTGTCTAAGTAAAACTTGCAAGATTCCAAGAAAGGATTTACACCTTTTAGATATGGAATCAATCTTTCTCAAGACAATGTCTATGACAGCGAAGAAAGAATACATAGTAATCTTCTGCCTCATAAACCGTTGTCTATGTATGTGATGTTATGTACTAGACCAGATATATGCTATTTAGTTTGAATAATGAGTAGGTATCAGTCTAATCCAGGTAGGGAACATTGGACTGCTATGAAACATATACTCAAGTACCTAAGGAGAATGAGGGATTATATGCTAGTTTATCATGGCGATGAGTTGGCCCTTATAGGATATACTGATTTTGACTTCAGTTAGATGAAGATTTGCAGAATCGACCTCTGGATATGTTTTTACATTGGATGAAGCAGCTATTAGTTGGAGGAGTATCAAGCAATCATGTATTGATGATTCAACTATGGAAGTTGAATATGTGGCAGCTTCAAAGGTAGTTAAGGAAGCAATATGGCTTAGGAAATTACTTATGGAATTAGGAGTCATAACTAAGGTTGTTAATCCTATGATACTATACTATGATAATAGTTGAGTTGTTGCTCAAGCCAAAGAACTAAGGAATCATAGGAAAGGCAAGCATATTGAAAGAAAGTATCACCTACTTCAAGAGATTGTGTAGAGAGGAGACATTATAGTAGAAAAGATTGCATATGAGGATAACCTAGAAGATCCTTTTACAAAAGCACTTAAGACTAAAGTGTTTGACTCTGATGTATACAACATAGGTCTCAGATGTACTCTCTAGTTTTTGGTTTCCATGGTTTATAATGTAATTAGTTTGCATTAATAAAATTAGTGTTTCAGTTACTTCATATTATTGTGTTCATTCGAGGCCCTGGATTCGAAGCACATTGTACGTAATACAGGTGCGTGCGAAGATGCTTTCAGAGGACTGAATGTAGAGTTCCTTGTGTTGAGTTGTTCCACGAAGGTTCATGGATGTAGCACCACAGAAATATCTCCTAGTCATTTTTCAGTATGTTTAGGGTATTTTGTAGGTATAATTGAATTTTCGTAATTTAAATGCAAAAGCGTGAGGAAATCGAGAAACCCGCTAATTTGTCTGAATACAAGGATAAAAGTGGAATTTGTCAACACGAGATATAAAAGTCATATGATAAGAAGATTATATGCTAAAGTGGAAATAGGAATAACTTGATTTGCAAATAGAGGAAAGATGGAGGACCAAAGTGTAATAAAAAGGAAAATTTAATCAAAAGGGGATAAGACCAAGTTGGTCTCTCATTTTGGGAGAGCAAAAAACGTGAAGAAGAAGAGAAAAGAAGAGAAGAAGTAGAGGAAGAAGAGGAAAGGTATGGAAACTATGTATGGATTGCTATGGTTTTGTATGGATGGCTATGATTTTGTATGGAATGCTAGGGTTTTGTATGGATATTAGTTGTTCCATTTCTAGGGTTTAGTTAGGAATTCATCCTAACCACCCCAGATTGTTAAGAGAGATTGGGTTGGTAAAACCACCAGTTTTGTATAAGATGAGTATGGAATCCTCCCTTTGAGTATGAAATCTTGGTTTATGATGTATGGATACCTATTTGGGTGTTAGGAAGTTAACCTAACTTACAAGTATTTGAGTTTGAGTTTGGAAAAAACCTAATTAATCTCTATGTTTGGTTTTGGTTGGGTAAGAATACATTTGGGAGATGTTTTTCTGGAGAGTATATGAGTTTTCTTTTATTTTGGTAGGATTTCTGGAAAAATGGATGAAATCAGCAAATCTGGGAACTTTTCGAGGTCCTACGCTGCGGCGTAAGGATCCCACCCAGCAGCGTAGGTCCACGCCAAGGCGTGGCACGTCCATGCTAAGGCGTGGCTAAGAGGGAGGTTTGGACAGCCGCGGGTACACCAAGGCGTAGCAAAGCTACACCGAGGTGAAGGTCTACGCCGCAGCATAGCAGTGCTACACCACGGCGTAGCTACTGTTCACAACATGGAATTTTATGTGTTTTGTTTTGTTTTGTTTTGTTCTTCCGTTGCTTCGAGGACTTGTTTATTAGACTAATGAGGACACTATAAGTGTATGAAAGGGTCCATACATGTTTGCAAGGTAAAGGAAATAGAAAAATTAGACCTTACCTCGCCCTTCGCCTCGGCAAGTTCGATGTTGGCAAACTTAATGCCCCTATGATAAGATAGTAAGTTCCTGAACACATATAATTGTAGGACTGCCTAAGACTAGATATTGAAGACCTGGGGCCTGCATTGCGTGGGCAGGCACATATAGTACTTGATGCTCCTCTTATTGAATCTTGACGGTACTCGACCATGCTTTGGCACATTGTAATTGCCGGTCACTCTCACGATTAGTATACTGGTACTCTACGATTGAATGCGGCGACACTCTCTGTCAGTGCTTAGGCACTCTTACTTTGTGCTACGACACCTCAGTACTGTACTGTACCGTACCTTCAGGTACTTATTGTGTTATGTCCTACTCATTTCTTATTACTGGTCTAGGTAGTCAAACAGTTATGTGATAAGAGCCTGAATAACGAATAAGAGTAAAGTAATGTACATCGTTCTGCTCTGAAGTACCTACGAGTACCTCTGTACAAGTATAAGTTCCGTAGCACCTACAGGTACCTCTGTATAAGTATAAGTTTTATAGTACCTACGGGTACCTCTGTACAAGTATATGTTCTATAGTAGCTACGGGTACCTCCATACAAGTATAAGCTCTCTGACTCATGGAATCTGAACAAAGTATAAGTCTATTATAAAGTCATAGTATGTGTATAAAGTTTGTTATGAATTCACGAAAAGATTCGAGTATACGCCTCTTGTATATACACATTATTGTTGTAATACTTCTTTATCAAATGATAATAGTGCATGTGTATACGTATAAATTATATGTTTCCCACTAAGCGTAAAGCTTAACACGGGTTTAATCAGGTGTAGGTACGAGAGGAGGACATCCACGATCTTCCGCTCTTCTTGGGCGACAAACTGGTAGGTACATCCGCAGTAGGTTTTGCGCTCTACGATTATGTAAATGTAAATGTACGGTTTTTTGTATATGTATATGTAAATGGGACTCGGAATTTGCATGTATTGACCTTCTGAGAACACCACTACGGTGGTAGTTTTATTCTTGTATCTTTGTATATGATATTTTGATTCCGTTATAAGACTTGGGCCCACCAATATCTGAAAAAGCAAGTAAAAAGTCCCAATATAGTTTCGCGCCCCCTTCATCCGCCTAAGCAGGGGTCGGGGTGTGACAATGGATGTTGGCAATCCATAAGTAGTTGTGGTAAGATATTTGCCTAGTTATTGCTAGTATTTTGTCACAACTACTAGAGTGGGTCTCTAGGATATCAGACCAGTATGTACTTGGTACATATTGAACGAGGCTTAGGAGTGCAAATCGTCATATACTATATTTGGACGATTTTACCCCTACCTACTATCTCACATGGGTTCTTAACCACCCCAGGGTCGTTAGGAGATGGGGGAGAAATGAGTTATCATTTTGAGAGGTGCTCCTTGTGACCATCTTAGTGATAGTCACTGGAGTGATCTTGGATGGCTTCTTGCTCTAACTCATAAAATCTTGTGACCAAATATAGAGAACCATGATGTTTTAATTATAGGGTAATATAACTAGGGTAGCTTAAAAGTGGGTGATCATAGTTGTCACGCTAGGGTGGCTCATTGAGTTTGGGGCGGACTTACAGTCATGATCAAGTCAAAGGTTAAGCTTATAGCCTTAAGATAAACTCGTGTTTGTCTTTACCGTATAATGCTAAAATTCCCTAGTATCGATTCATGGGGAGGTGGTGTGAGCAATTCGTAGGGCTTGGTAATCTTCCACAATGATTTGGAATGAGAAGTTTTCAATTTTGGAGTGCAATTGGTCTACTATAATGGTCTAATTGACTAATTTTGTAATTATGTCTTATTAATTCCACGGGAGCCAAAATTGGAAAGTACCATGGGTCCCCGGGAAAACCCATTTGTAAGTGGCCGGTGTATTGAGTAGTATATGATCCATATGAGCCTTCAAGTTTGCTTTAGGGCTAGTGGAGAAATGTTAAGAATTGACCAGCATAGCCAGAGCTAAGAGGTTTTTAATTAAGTTGGACCATTGAACTTATATGGGTTAATTACAAGCCCAAGTATATAAGTGGATTCAATTGCCCACTAAACCCTATTATAATTATAACTTGTAAGGTTTAGGGTAACAAAAAAACTATTTTAAGAGGAAGGGAATTTCTCTGTCCTAGATCTGAAAATCAAAAGGCGTTGGATTGTTCTTGGAGCCCACACTCTGTGGTCAAGACCTACAAATCGATTATTGCTTGGAAGATTCACGAATCAATTCCATTCTGGTTAGTATGTATTTTATTTTTATTTTTTTGCTTCCATTGCATATGAAATCATAGATTTCTGGATAGATGTCTCGGGATTCCAACACACCTCACATGGTTGAATTAATTATTGTTGTTTGAATATAAATATGATAATATGAATTACTTGTGTCACATCCCATTTGAGACGAGGCTCTCCTAAACACATGTTCTTATTGATGTTGTAGAAATTGTATGAAGAATTGAGGAAAATAATTGAAACAGCTACTATGTTAGGTGTGAGGATGAAGCTCTTGCAAGCCCTTGTTCCTGATTGTAACTGTGAGTACCATGATTTTTGGGGTCTGGTACTCAATGGGCTTAGAGCCCGTTGGGCTTGTGTTTTGAAACAGCCCGATTCCACTCACCTCACCAAAATCAGGCGGACACTTCTTAGACGGAAGAATCTATAGAGGCCGCTCGAGTAGGACCAAACTCTTCAGGCTTGCTCGGCGGCAGTGGGACTTCAAAGTTCTCCGGCTGGCCGTTGCCCGTATGAGTGCATCTGGTAATGGGAAGTATGTTACGAATAAACACTTAGAAGCGAAAAATCTGAAAAAGTGATATTATCAGCGAATTTTCTAACTTTGGAATCCCTCACTCCTCGGAGAAATAATCCTAGAAAAGGGAAAAATAATCCCTAATAAGGAAGAACTAGTCGTTAATAAGGAAAATAAGTTTCCCAACAAATTGGGAGGAGATAAAAATTCAGATTTGCAGGAAGAAGGGTTTGGATTAGCAGGAACCTATAAATGGAAGATCCCCCACTGGGGAAGGTAAGCAATTCTAACTGCTCCTATTCTCTTCTCCCTCTTCACATTTTTTGCTGACTTAATCATCGGAGATGCGATCGGCCCACCTCTTCCAGAACGTCATTTTTGCAAGTTCACATTGCACTACTGATGCTCAGGGAATCTAATGATCAAGACCCCTACAATTTGACATTCAAGGGATCCTGATGATCAAAGTCCCAATACTAACTAGGTGAAGTTGATTCTCTTCTAGCAAGACAAGTATTTTTCTGACTTGTTTCTGACAGTCACTACCTCCAACCTTTGGGATTTGGTTGATCAAAGAATGGGGGTTGAATCGAATGTTTTTGGATTCCAGTTCTTGAATGTTTTCAGTAAATAGGCAATGTTAACTATTTTGCGCTCTTAAATATACAATGTTAACTATTCTGCATGTGCTCTTGTACTCCTCAATTATGTAGCAGTGGTGTCTATTTGATCGGGTTATCGGAGATGGAAATTGCTCTACTCTTTCAGGGCTGTGTCTATAGTTTGTGTTGAGGAGGAAGGTCATAGTGAAACTTCCCTCATAAAAGCTATAATTGATCATTTTCCACATCTTTTGTTAATTTGTCTGTACTACCCTTATTCCTTTGGCATCAAATTTTCTTCGTGACTTTCTACTCATACATAGCCCACTGTCAATATGCGCTATCGTCTACTATAGGTCTCTATTAGCCTAATTCATATGATAAATTTTCAGGCAAATTTTGCAGCATGGGAACCTTGCCATGGTCGTTTCGGCTTCCATGATCCATGGAAACAACACCTCAAGATTGGAGATCTTACTCGCCAATATTTTAAGTGCTTAATTACCACATCAAAGCTTAGCATAAGCTATGAGACACATAGGGGTGGCCACGAGCTGAATATTGTCAGGCTCGGCTCGAGCTCGAAAGATATTAATAGGGCTCGAAGCTCGGCTCAAGCTCGATTCGAGCTTTTTATTTGTGTTCGAATTCGGCTCGAGAAAAAAATACAGCTCAAAGCTCGGCTCGAGTAGGCTTGTTTTATGTATCATAAATTGACTGATATCATAAAAAAAATAAAGCTCGAAGCTCGGCTCAAGTATGTTATATATTAATATCATAATATTATTATTTATCACTTATTTGAGTAAGCTGGAATAAGGCTCGACAAGCTCGAGCGAATGATAAAGCTTCGAGTTAAACCGTTTAACAATTCGAACTTCGATATCAAGCTCGAATTATTTCGTTTAATTTTTCGAACTGGCCGAAACGAAGCTTTTTAGTCGAATCCGTAGCTCAAGCCGCAGCTCGTGGCCGCCCGAGAACTAAAGTTGATCCAGCGCAATCATTTAGATATTATGTAATATCATAAAGTTTGTCCCCAATTCGTTGTGGGATACGACAACAAAAGTATGTATAAGTATAACCAATGATGAAAATATCGGTTTCGACGGATATATCGGTACTTTGATTTTACGGATATGTCGGATATATCGGATATATATCGGTGGATATTTTTACATGAATATTGATATATCGGAAATTATTGTTGTGATCGTCGTAACCGTTGGATCAGAGTCGGGATTTCAAATACGGTCATTTAAATATATCTCGGAGTATATCGGAGATATATACCGATATATCTCGAATATTTTATCGAAAAATTAAGCTGCGCGATGGTAGTAAATGGGGCGCGATATTTCCGATATATCGGTCCAAAGCGGAGCTCTCTCCGGTTATTCTTGGAATGCTCGTGTCGAACATCACCGATATCGGATATATCGGAGATATATCTACGGATATATCGGATATTTTCATCCCTATGTATAACCCATCTCTTACCTAAGCCAGCACCAATAAGATTCATAGCAAATGACCAATCCTTGTGTGTCAGCTTATCTTCGCTTTTTCTTGTTGCGAAATTGCTTGCGGCGGCCATGTATGTATTAGATAGAATCTTCACATGGGCCCATCATCTCGAAACCCACGCAACAAGGTTCTAATTCCCGTTCAATCCAATGGCTCACCCAAGGAGAGGATTGGGCCTTGATGTGGGTTGGGTTTCAACAACACAGCCCAATAATTTGCTTCGGATTTATAGATGGGCAAAGATATTGCCACTCAAATAAAAATGGCTTTTGTCAGAAATGATTTTCATAGAAAAATGAGCATTTTAGCTTAATCAATAGATAAAAGAATATTAATAAATAAATAAATAAATATATAAAATTAAAATTATTTAAAAATCAATATATTTTCAAATTATTTAATCTTTTCTATTAATGAGTGAAAAGAGTTCAAATATATAACATAAATTATTTATTATCTTAAATTTTATTTTACTTTCCCTTTCTTTTAGTTTCACTATTTTTTTTCCTTGTATTACCTCTCAAAATTTTCCCAATTTTTTGTTCTTACTTTTGTTTTTTTTTTAAATTACCTCTCATTTTTACCATCCATGTCAACTAAATTCTATCCGACAGTTTTAGAAACTGTCTCCAAGAAGGACATCTTTAGATATCATTTTACTTTAAAAGATGACCCATTCCATGAAATATCATAAAAATGTTGGTCAATGTATTCACAACAATTAATTTCATTTACTGGTTTGGACATCATAATTTTTAAGATGGAGTTATAAAAAAAAAAGATAAATTGTCAAAATAAAAAATAAAAAATAAAAAATAAAAGATGGAGTTTTTTTTTTTTTGTAATTAAAATAAAGCACAATTATTACAATCATTTCAATAAACTAAAGTAGCATTAGCAGTGATGCTTTCAATCGAATGGGAGTTTGGGCGTGTGGGGTCGTTGGGAATTTGGACCGAATTGTTTGTGAAATTTGGGATGCGGCGTCTGGATTATGCGGGGTGAGGTAGGATCGTTAGCTGCGTCTGCGAGTACCGGACGTAGCCTCCTCTACAAAACAAGGAAGAAGGGGTCGGCGGGGGCTTGGCGGAGTGGTAGCCTCACGATCTCTAAGTCAGTTTCTTTCGAGAGAAAGAGGAGTCTGTAGGGGCGAATGTGTTGCATAAGAGTATACGTCTGAGAATGCGTGTAAGGATGTTGGCGTTGATTATTTTTTTTGCTTACCTTTCACCGATGGGTGGCCTTGTATTTATAGTAGATGTTGAACCAGTTGGATGGTGGTTAGGAGTCCTTCCCATTGGACGAGATATTTCTTATTTTAGTCATGTCAGTTTAGTGCGAGGATATAGAAGGAGTTGTTTGTTTGAGATAATCCTCTTTCTTTATTGGGGGAGACCCAACTGGCGATGATCTGTTATTATTTTCCCTTCCTTATTGATAAGGTTTGGTTGGATCGGCAGGATAATATATTGCTAGGGGTTATTTTATTTTCTATATGAGCGATGCACAATCTGATTTGTAGGATATGGGGCTTCCAATTCATTTAGGATTGTCCTTTGGACCTGGCCCCTTGGGCCTTCGATTTGGCCGTCTTGAGGAGCACGGGTATTGCATTAGGCGTGCCAGCTGCTTTGGGCTTGGTCGGCGGGCTTGAGCTTTATTTTAAACTACATTAGTTGCTGACCCTTGTGTGCATTTGGCGTGGGCGAGGAACATTATCCTCTCGTGTCGGTTGCGGTTTCTACGTGTACGTGCAGGTTGGGCCAGTTAAAGCCTTGTCGCCGTCATAAGTCTTGTGATAGTGATGACCCTTAGGTTTTCGCGCTTATTTCTCCCATTTCTTCCAGTTTCCTTCTGTTTCTTTCGTGGATATCTTTCGTCTTGTCTCACCTTGGGACCCTTTCTTTCTCGACCTCTTGTTCATGCCTTTTTCTACTTGTGACCTTTCTTCGTGTTCTAGGTATTATTGTCCATATCGTTTGATTAGTGCAGCCAGTACTAGGGTTTAACAAAATTGGCTTTTATTTCTTAATAAGCTTGTCTTCGTCATGGGTCGGGTCGCTCTTCTTCTTCTTGATTGGTGATAACTCCTCAGTTGTTGTCGACCTTTATGCAGGCTGGAGATGCCTCTGGCAGATTCGGCTATATCAAGATCGAGCGGCTGGCGGAAGCGCCTCCTCTTCCATTGGTAAGGGTGAAAATAAACCTAATCACATATCCACAGGGGTCGAATTACCTTGCATCTTGCCGTTCGACATCTTTGTGAATGTGGGACCTAGTAAAGGTCGACCCTTCGTATGGAGTGCCTTTGGCGTCGTTATCTGACCTCCCCTTATGTCAGAGTATGGGTCGATGTCATAACCACTACGCAGCCTTTGTGCAGGATGGTTTGTTTTGAGAATTAGCCTTTGACCAGTAAGCCCCGTTTCCTCTATGGCCCTTTCATGAAAAAGGGTCTTGCAACATTTCAACATTTGCCTCGACTTGCTCCCCAACGGTTGGGGCATTTTGGTGGGGTTACTGGCTTCCTTTAGGGATAAAGGGCTCGGCATCCCTAGCTTGGCCTTGTTTCTTCATCTTTTTCACTCAAATGAGACCACCGAGGGCTTTCTTTATTTTTCCAGACGTTCCGGGGCTCCTGCAGTGATCTCTGACCTTCCATCTTCGCCTTAGGTCATGGAAGGGGCTATTTCTTCGTTAAGCGGTTTCAATTGGGAATACAATCCTTACGGCCAGGGATGACACCTACAGGTGTTCCGCGACTGTAGGGTACTCTTGAGTAACGTGCGTGATATTTATCTTGTTTTTAGTATGACTTGCCCAAGGTGGTCGGATGTTTACGATTTTTGTAATTATCTGTTTGTTTCCATGGCTCGTCTTGAACTTAGCGCTGAAGATAATGTCATAACCCTAGCGTTGGCGGGATATCCTGCTTGTCCTTACGCAGAATTGATAAGGTCGGACATTCCTGGTCCATCAATCCCCACGAGGTCTTCACGTTCCTGCAGCCCGAGAATCTTTACTCTTTGCTACCACAGGGTCACGGGTTGGGCTTCTTCTTTGGCGCTCCTACCCGGGGAGAGATTTTGGTTCATTTGAGGGCGGCGTCTCGGAAGCCTCGGAGTGTGAAAGGAAAAGCCGAGCTCCATTGAGGAGGCGGTTTCGACCAAAAGTTGAAGTTAGAGCCCTGCTGCTTTGCTCGAGGCGAGGCGGCGTCATCTCCTTCAGGCGAGGCTCAGTGATTTTGTGCCCCCGAATTTCCCCTAAACTGTGGAAGGGCTAAAAGACCCTTTGAGTGCGGCAGCCAGGGCAATCGTTGGTGGTTATGCTATGTAGTCACGGAATCCAGCCTTTGGAAGAAGTCAAATCGCCTCCTCTAAGGTGACGGGCGAAGAGAAAGAGCGAAAGCGGGTCGGCGGCCGGAATCTTTGCTTTAACACCGGAGCTCCGCGGCGGAGTCTTTGTCACCTCCATCCTCAAGGACTCGGAGCCTTGGGAGGTCGAGAAGCGATGCTTGTTGTTGAGGCTTTGGCTTTATCCCGCCCGGGGTTGCCTCAGTGAGAGTCTATAATTGTGCTTGCTTCCATCTTTGCCTCGGTGTTGAGGCGTTATCTTTATGTTTGATACGGGTAGCCACTGTCCCCGAAAGGCACGGCGAGAAGGCCAAACTAAGCGAGAAGCACGTAAGAATTGCCCTAGTATAAAGAAGGTGGCCTCTCACTTAGAAACGAGCCAGAGGCTGCGGGAATGACGCGACATATGGCCCAAGAAGTGGAGGCGACTTAAGTCCGTTTAAAGCATACTTCGTCGGCTCGTGCTCAGTCAGAAAGTAGGGAAGGCAGTTCAGTAGCACAGCGGCAGCGGCGTCGCTTCGGGAGGTTCGAGAAGTGGTCGAGGGCTTCACAAAGTGATTTAGTGAGGCAGGAGAAATTTGAAGTCTGCTTAGTGAGCCGCGAGGTTAGGGAGCTAAATTACCTCCCCGGGCGGCTGCGGGATCTTGAGGATGAATTACGTCGCCGATTAATGGTGATCGAGATATGATAAGCAAAAGCGCAGCTTCGAAGCGGCTCGTCGCGAAGCTTCAGAGTGCAGGCGTTGCTAGAGGCTGCTGTCAGAATCTTCCTAAAGCCATGAAATTTGGCGGAAACGGTATTTGAGCGAGGAATGTCGCGGATTCGCGCGCGAATTTTCATCGGCAAGTTAGTTTGCATTTGCTCGAGGATGAGGTCATTAAACGGTGAGGACCGGCCCCACGGTCTTTCGATTGGAGAAGCTACGGGTGGCTCGCCTTTCGCGGAGTTGTCGGCATACTCCCGAGATCACGGACTTACAATTTTGACCTCCCACGGTGAAGAGCGAGGAGGAATCTTTTTCTACGAACTATCACACCCCGATTCCGGCTGACTTAGGTGTGGATTCGAACCGGTTTCGGGACGCGAGAACATATGCGGGACTCTTTGCAGCAATTAGACATTGGTATATCGAGTCTTATAATATATCAACATCATATACAAAAAGTCCAAAAAATAAAACTACCCGCAGTAGTGGTGTTTACAGTCATTTTACATATACGATGGCGAGTCCGTGCATATTCAAAAACTATCACATTCTGATTCGCGATCGAGTCGCGGAACCTCACGGTGAAGTAGGAACCCACCCTTTCGTGTGTTGGCCACGAAGAATGCGGAAGTTCTCGGACGTCTTCTCCACATGCCTACGGATTAAAAACCCGTGCTAAGCTTTGCGCTTAGTGGGGAAACATATATAATATGCATGTGATTATAATAAGCATATAACAATACTTGGATATCGAAATTACATGCATTCATCTCATGGGTTTATACAATTACTTATGCTTATTCTTCTCAAAATGCCGTAGGTACTACAAGTTCATTGTACGAGTATCGTAGGTACTACGGAATTTATCTTTGTGATACGAGGACTTATGTTTGGTCGAGGTCTCAGTAGGAGTTCTGAGCTTACTCATATTCGAAATACTAGTAGGTATTACGAGATCGAGCGATACACCTTCATGTCCTCTTGTCATTATTCGGGTTATTATCATATAATTATGAGATACACAGACACGTGCTAATAAAGTGTAAGACCTTTGAATAATAAGTATCCGAAGATACTATACGATGCTGAAGTCTTAGTAGCACAAAGCGGGGATTGTCAGTTGCGACGGGGAGTGTCGTAGCACTAATCGGAGACGGGAGTCTTAGGTAGCATATAGCAGGACCCAGGGTGTCGTGGCATAGCAGGACCGAGTCTTGTGGCATGACGAGACGAGTCTCGTAGCATAACAGGACGGTGTGCAGTAGCATACAGATGCCAAAGTACTAATGTCAGGAGATCTTAGGAGCACTAGCAGGAGTGCCCGAGTACTAATCGGAAGTGCGGGAGCACTGCAGCAGAGTCTGAAGTACTAATCGGGACGGGAGTGCTATGCCCAGTGTCTGCTTGGTCGGTATTTTATAATTATATGAGTTCGATAACACTATCTTATAATAGGGCATTCTAGCCTTATGTGTTCATGACGGTCGTCCTTCATATCTTTGGTAGGTATGATGCGTATGTAATCACATCTTATTCATGGATTCTTATTCTTATGAATCTACTTTGCAGAGGTTGAATCAAACCGTCGGATCGCTACAAGCGAAGTTATGGCATTTTCATGCCAGCTAGTCATTACCGTTTTGCAGGGACGGAGTTTGAGATACTCCCTTTTTCCAGGGTCTTAACTTCATATTTAGCCTTATCTCTTTGAACTCTTTTAAAGCTGAGGTGCTAGGGTTCTATTCAGTAGAATCACGGTCGAACCTGAAACTGAGTTACGTCCAAAACAGCCGGTTCTCTATGTTCAAAAGCTGGAACCAGAATTTAGCTTGCACATGGCCCCACTTTGAGTGAATTTTAGGCCACTTGGATCAAAATTTGGTGATGCCTATTCTTTAGTTTTGTTCTCCTTGAAGTCTTTTCGTGTATGAATCCTCCAAATCGGATAAGAAATGAGCAAGTTATGGCCAAATCTGGCTAGTCAAAACAGGGCAGAACAGGGTGTCTTAAGTACACCCTTAATATGTCTACGGTACACACTTTGGCCAAAAATGACCTGTAAGTATCTTAGGTACAAACACGAGTAGTGTTTTCACCATTTTCATGCCCTTTTCATCCATAGATCAAAACCTGTCATGAATGCCTCCCAAAACAACTATATTATTGGTTATAACCATACATAAACCAATTATAAAGATTTATGTAGGGTTTGTTATGGCTTTCACAACACAATTACCATAAATCCCTCCTCAAAATGAGTTTTATCTAGATCTTGTGCCATTTAGAATTTTAGCACCCTGCTTTCAGCTTTTGTAGTTGGATGTAATCCTAACAACCCTAGGTTTGGAGCAAGCTCCTAACCGCCACAATTGAACAAAATCCGCACAAAACCATATAGTTCCATATAAAAATCACAAGTTCCATACCCAAAGCCAAGCATCCATATACCTTGTATTTGCTCCTCCTTACTCTTCTTCTTCTTTCTCTTAACTTTGCTCTTCCTTTTTTCCTCCTCCCTTCCATGCTTCTTGTTTGGAGACCAAAATGCATTTTGGTCTCCCAACTCTCTTTATAATTAAGATTTTTTGTTATTTAGCATTCCTGGCCATTAACTTTCCTTAATTACATTACAAATCTTATTATTTATACTTTGGCCTCTAATTATATAATCCATGTCTTTGATGTCCCTCTTTGGACAAATTACGGTTTTGTCATTATAATTTGCACAACTTCGGGTTTCTAAGTTTCTATATTTCGTAGTTAATTCCCGAAAATTTTTTAATTTATCTTGGACATAATACTAACATGTTGAAAACAACTAGGGTTTATTTCGAGGTATTCTATTCTCTACCATAAAATAAATTTTGTCCTCGAAATTACAGGCGAAGATTAGGGCTATTTGTACCCTCCATTATCGATCACAGTTTCCCGAGGTAACTTCTTCCATACCATGATATTTGCCCAAAGCACTTTACCAATGAACTGCTTGTTTCGTAGCTGTCTTATTTCACGATCTAGAATAGCTTTCGGCTCTTCATTGAAGGTGAAATCTTCTTGTACTTGTATATCTTGAACTGGTAATATGTGCGATGGGTCAGAACGATATCTACGAAGCATAGACACATGGAATACATCATGTAATTTGGCTAACTCGGAGGAAGTGCCAAGCGATGCCTTCTTGGTCGAGCTCTTTCCAAAATCTCATAAGGGCCAATGAATCGTGGACTCAATTTCCCTTTCCTTCCAAAACGGAGTATCTTTTTCCATGGAGATACTTTTAAAAACACTTTATCTCCTACTTCATACTCTATATCTTTTCTCTTCAAATTAGCATAAGACCTTTGTCTATCACAGGCAGCTCTTAATCTCTGCTGAATAATCTGAACTTTTTCTTTCGTGTCTTTAACTAATTCAGGACCGATAATCTTATGCTCATTCATCTCCATCCAACACGTAGGAGTTCTACATCGTCTTCCATATAGAGCTTCATCACGGGGCCCTGCCAATCTTTGGTTGATAACTATTGTTATAGGCAAATTCCATGAGTGGGCATTACCTATCAAACTTCGGGAAATCTAATACCACAGCCGAAGCATATCTTCTAATACTGGACCCTCTTTGGTACATCCATCGGTTTGTGGATGGGCAGTGCCTAAGGGTCAATCGTGCCAAGCGGTGTAACTCTTTCCAAAACCTTGATGTAAATCGAGGATCGCGGTCGAACACTATCGATCTGAGAATATGTGTAATCTAACAATTTCATTCACGCAAGGTCATTCTTAGATCCATGGAGTGGTCAGTCGGTCGGTAGAGTGGTGACTTGGTCGATCACAATCACTATTACCCATATTGCATCATGTTTCTTTTGGGTGAGGGAAAAGCGGGATCTGAAATCCATAGTTATGTTATCCCTTCCATTGGGGTGGAAGGGGATTCAATAAACCGGATGTTGCGGTGTTCGAGCTTTTACTTCGCGACGCGTTGAACACTTAGCCGCATACTCGAAATGTCCTTTTTCATCCCTGCGCCACGGTAGGAGCGCCATGATACGGTACATTTTGGCCGCTTCCCGGATGCATGGTAAGCGATGTGTGGCTTTCACATAATATTTTCTTTTCGAAGATTATATCATTCGATTTTCCACACATGTCATTCTTGATCTGACAAACCTCCACTTCCATCTATGGCAAAATCGATCTTGTCTCGATCTTGACCGGGTTGAGCCAATTCTTGTAACTGTCATCATTTTAGAGCATTCAGCATCATTTGTGTAATTACGGTATCACGTTCGAATTGAGCTGACAAAGGCTCCATCGGGTACAAATCTCGATCGCATAATCTTTCAAGGTCGAGCAAAATCATTTTTTCCTACCAAGGCATACGCTGCTACATTTGCTTTCGGGGTGGCCAATCAATTATACGATAATAGTCTTTCCAGCAATTCCAACCAAGCGTTGCCTCAGTTCCAAATCTTTTGAGTTAAGCGGAAATATTTGAATACTTATGATCAATGAAAATTCTACATTTTTATCCATATAAATAGTGTCGCCAAATTTTCAAAGCAAACACTACAGCTGCTAACTCCAAATCATGTGTGGGATAGTTTTGCTGATGCGGCTGTGCGGAAGCATAAGCCACCACTTTCCCACGTCCTGCATCAATCGCATCCCCGAGCCTATCCTCGGCATCATATCTTGTGCCAATCCCTACCCGAAGTAGGCTGAATCAACAACGATTAGCCAACTTGATATTTCCTTTAATTTTCAAACCTCAGGATTGGCACTTATCATCAGTCAAATTCCTCCTTTCGGGTAATCTTGTAAGCGAGGATCTTTATAGGCGAAAAGCCTTGTACAAATCTCAGATAATATTTGCTAAGCCCAAAAACTTCTCACCTGGTTACATTAGAGAGGTTTCCAATTCACAATTAACCCCGATTTTTAATAGGTCCACTCTAATACCTTAACGAGATACAATATAGCTAGGAATGACACTTCCTTAAGCTAAAAATCACATTTTACTTAACTTGCGAGCAAGCGATTCTCTCTCGAAGTTTCTATGACACTATCCTCAAATGGTGTTCATGTTCCTGTGCATCTTTAGAATACACCAGGATGTCATCAATAAATACCACAACAAATTGATCCAAATAGGGGCGGAAAACCCTATTCATCAAGTCCATAAATGCGACTTGGGCATTAGTCAACCCAAATGGCATGACCCGAACTCATAGTGGCATGCTTGGGTTCGAAAACATTTTCGAGGACATCAACCTCTTTACCCGGAGTTGATAATATCGATCGCAAGTCTATCGCGCCGAGAAGACACTTGCTCTTATCAATTGATCAAATAAATCTTCTATTCTTGGCTTGGTACTTATTCTTAAGCTGTTACTTTGTTTTATTTGCCGGTAGTCGATGCACATCAGAAGAGTGCCGTCTTTCTTCTTAACAAAATACGCCGGCGCACGAGGTGAAACACTAGGTCGGATGAAACCCTTATCCAGCCAAGCTCATCAGCAGCTGAGTTTTCAACTCTTTCGATTCGGTTGGAGCCATACGGTAAGGTGTCACCGAGAATAAATTAAGTTCCTGTACAACTTCAATAGAGAGATCCACTTCTCGTTCAGGTGGTACTCCCGGTAACTCTTCGGGAAACACATCAGGGAACTCCCTAATCACAGGAATATTTTCTAAATTTACTTGCTCTCTTTTGGAGTCAAGAATCAAAGCCAAAAAGGCTTCACAACCTTTTCTCAAAACGTCGAGCTTTCATAGGCGACATAACTGATCTTGATTCGGATCGGATACCACAGCTGTTTTGCCGATAGAGTCGGGACATTTAAAGCGAGGATATTTTCTTATCTGATCAACATGGCCCGGTGTTTAGATAGCAATCATTCCAAGATCAAATCAAACTCATGAAAAAGGCAAAGCAGTGAATCAGCGAGAATTCCCTATCATGGACCATTGAGGACTGATTCTTATACACATGGTTGACTCTGGCTGCTATGCCAGGAAGGGACTTATGTAGTAGGTCATAATCTAATAGCTCTTGCGGTAGTTTGTCATTCATTTGTTGTGCATATATATGAATGTGTAGAGCCGGATCAATTAAAGCATATAAATCAATATCAAAGAAATTGAATGTACCCATGATAAACCACGAGGTATGTCAGGATCTTCTCGAGCTCTCATCGCATAAGCTCGTCTTTGCGGGCCGTGTAAGCGGGACAATTTCTGTCTTCGAAGCATTACCTCTACCTTGCGAGCCATGAGTCCTCTACCTACTGCAGTGCGTGGGTACATTTGATCCTCCTGCCACTTCCCTTGAGGATTTCTAGAACTTCCCAATCCTCTCGGACGATTGGCTATCACATGCTCATAACCCATCGAAGCAACCTCCAGTTACTCGTGCAAAATACCACTATGATAATTGTGGCAATGTGGGCATACGTGCTTTCCTCTTGTCCAATTGATGCCTCGTAGGAACTTTGTGTCATGGTAGGTCCTTGTCTCCCTACCTTAGCCAGGCTGGACCTCGTGCGAATCGACTTGTGACTCTCTAGGTCTTTTCTCGAGAGAACCCATACTCAGGCTTTTTCTCTTTCTTTCTTTCTTGACTCTTCATTTCAGTTTCTCGAATTTTTATGGCAGCTTGCACCGGCTGATAAAAATTGACAGGTGCTGGTGAAGTCGTAGTGGTACCTTTGATGGAGCTATGTGGCCTCCCTCGAAGCTGTCCACATACGAGATTTTTCGAGTAGAGCGGATTAGGTGCATATTGCGAGCGGGCGAGATTGTAACTTTTTCCCGCGAAATATACCTAGCAGTTTTTCGGACATTTTTAGGAACATAATAAAAGTAAAGATATATTTATCCAGACCAAAATAACTAATAACTTGGAATTAATACAACAATTAAGGGTGATTACTAAATTACAATTCATGACAGGGTCATAATATAATAAGTTCATATGTCAAAGTAGGATTTTGATAAATTAAATAGAGAATAAAACTGAAAGGAGGACCAAAGAGTAATAAAAAAAAAGATATTAGAATAAAATAAGGAAGAAAATTGTGGGAGAGACAAGTGGCTTGAAGGAAAGAGGGAGGAAGTTTCCTCCTTGGAAAGTGAAATAAAAAGGGGATAAGATCAAATAAGGAGAAGACCAAAAAGAAATATCTCATTTTGGTCTTAGAGAGAGGAGAGAGCAAAAAACGGAAGAAGAAGAAGAAGAGAAAAGAAAAGAAGAAAGAAGGAAAAAGGAAAGAGAAGATCACAGGTATGGAACTGTGAATATTTGTATGAATACACATGTCTTGGGGTGTATGGAACTACTAAATTTGAATATGGATACATGTCTTGGGTTGGAAACTCCCAATCTCATTTTTTGTTAGGATTAAGTTGAGAAGAGCTCTAAGGATCCTAGATGTGTGCTTTAGGAAGAGTGCAGTTGCGGGTTGAACCCGAAAATTACTATTTTTGATCATATGCAGTAGCCGGACCTTAGAACGAGTTTTTAGGTCAGAAGTAAAGGGAATCTGGAAGTAAGTCCTTCTGATAAATTGTAGCCACATCAATTAACTTGATGTTAGGCTTTTGAATTTCTCGATTTGGACCTCTGTAGACTAAGTTATAGTCCTTTTACTGAGGTCAGCCCAGCAAAATCTGGTCGGGTTAGTTCTGCCAATTCGGGTCAACTAGCCGGACCTTAGAATGGGTTTTTGGGTCGGAAGTAAAGAGAATTTTGCAGTAAGTCCTTCTGTGAAATTGTAGCCACAGCAATGAACTTGATGTTAGGCTTTTGAATTTCTTCGGACTCCATTAGACGAGTTATGGTCTTTACTCACGAGCAGTCAAATGGGTGCCGAGTCAGCCATGGGGTCGTCTGTAGAATTCGTCAGTGCTAACAGAGGTCGTCGGGTCTATTGGGAATTAGATCTGTGGGGTCGTCGGGTCTGTAAATTCGTCAGTCTTTGAAGAGCTCGGCTCGTCAAAGGTTGACTCACGCATGACCTCCAAACGGAAGGGCATATCTCTTTGGTTGAACTCGATTTGGGTGTTCTTGGACTCTATGGAAAGCCCATTAGTCGAATCCATCCATATACCTGAGGAGGATCATTAGATGTCAGACAGAGGCGTTGGGGCCCAGGCTCGTCACTTTAGTGCGGCTCGTCGGGTCGAGGTCAGCTCGTCAAGGCCCGTGCGCATGACCTCCAACTTCGGAGTCATATCGCCCGTTTGAACTCGATTTGGGTGTTCTTGGACTCTATGGAAAGCCCATTGGAGTCAAGAATACATTCATTTGCCTGAGGAAGATATTAGATGTCGGGCCGAGGTGGGCGGCTCGTCACTTCAGTGCAGCTCGTCGATCCGAGTCGGCTCGTCGGCCCGATGCGCATGACCTCGACGGAAGGTCATATCTCCTTCGTTTGAACTCCGATTTGGGTGTTCTTGGACTCTATGGAAAGCCCATTGAGTCAGAATACATTCATATACCTGAGGAAGATATTAGATGTCAGACTGGGGTGTTGGGCCCGACTCCATCACTTCAATGCGACTCGTCGATTCAGGAATCGACTCACGTCGAGGCCCGAAATTTGCGCACATGACTATCAACCCGAGGAAGGTCATATCTCCTTCGTTTGTTTAGATTTGGGTGTTCTTGGACTCTATGGAAAGCCCATTGAGTCAAGAATCCATCCATATGCCTGAGGAGGATATTAGATAATATCAGACCGAGGTGTTAGACTGAGCTCGTCGCCCGGTGCGGCTGTCGGTTCGAGTCGGCTCGTCGAGATTTAACTACGTATGACCTCCAACCGGAAGGTCATAACTCCTTAGTCAGAACCTGGGTTGGAATTGTTCTTGGACTCTGGATAGCCCATTGAGTCAGAGGCCATTGATATGCCTGAGGTATAGAAGATGTTTGACGAGGTGATAGACCAAATTCTGGGGTCAGCTCATTTCGTCCCGATTCGGGTCGGCTCGTCTAGGTTGAGCTATGCATGACCTCGACTTGGAAGGTCATATCCTCGCCGTCAGGAACTTCGATTCGGTGTTCTTAGACTCTATGGAAAGCCCATTGAGGTCAAGAATACAACCATACATAATGACTAAAAGTGGAACTCATATTAGGTCCATAAATAAGGAAAAACGATGTGAGATATGAGCAAAGAACTAATAACATAAGTAGATTTGATATGTAAGGAATATGAAGAAAGAATAAAATGATAGGATTCGGAAAGCGTATAATTGTGTGTGGCGTGCCTAAAACCGGATATTGAATGACAAGACATATATGATCGGTCTTACGCACGCTAGTGCTTTCTGACCGCTTCTATCACGTGGGCGGCACGTACATAAGATAGTGCTTTGGCACGTATACATGATCGATTAGCCGCACTCACGCTGAGTGTTTACGCCCCTGTGCATTGGGCGGGCACGTCTGCGATTGCAGCCGTCTTGTGCCTTCGGGTATATATTGTCTGCAGAGTCTCGTTCATTCCTTATCTCCGGTCCCAGAAGCAAGCGAATATTTATATGTGTGTATCTCATTAAGAAAGGATAAAAAGGTAATAGTTTTGACATGAAGGGTACCTAAGGGTATTTAAGAAGAAGTCTAGGTTACCACTCCTATGGGAGATAGAAACTGATTTAGAGATAAAACACAGAAGTAAAGCATTACAAGTATAGAAATGTATAGGTATATGTTATAAGATATGATAGTATAATAAAGTACAAGAAGATATAAGTTAATAAGATATAAGATGTTAGCAGGGAATGGGCATAGGTACACGAATGATAAGCATATATGAATACATAAGAATGAGTAAATGCATGCATGATAAAACTATAGGAATATATGTATTATGAGAAATATGATAGCCATAATGTGAAGCTACGGACATGAGAACGAAAATAGATTTAAAGAAATGATGGCATAAATTGCATAATGTATTGATTTAAGCGAAACTAGGAATGGGTTTGTTCTATTTACTCATATTCCTCGTTTCAAGTTTTTTGCATGTTTGTTCTAAAAGCATATTGAATTGATTTAATTGATTTGAGAAAAGTGATTGTGAAATGTTTGCATATAAAAATTGCATGATTATTGAAAATAAACTGTTTATACAAGCGTACATATTGTACTATATTTTGCTATGAAGGATTTGAGCATACTTAATAGAATCAGTAACGTTTATTTCGCATTAAGGATAGATTGTGGTATGCAATAGAGGTCGAATAAGCGATCTTCATAACTATTGTATTGATGTGTCACTCCGTCGTGACCCGTGGTTGGTATCGGTAGTGTTCACTATTTGATTGTTTATAACCGGTCGATGGCCAGCGGGACGTCTTGTGTTATAAAACCATTTGATCTGGGCATGCGGCCCGGAGGGACCGTGCGGGTGACTCTGATATCCTGTATATCGAAGACATAGGTTAAATTCGTTAAGGGCATAAGCGGATTGATTTGCATAGCTGAATTGATTTACCTGATTAGATTGAATTACGAGAACTAAAGCTGAATTTGTGAGCATAATTTAATTGATTTGAGATTGAAATATTGATTATGAAAATGAAAGTGTATTTTTGGGATGATCAATGAACCATGACTAATTGTATATAAAACAAGTATATGTATCGTATTTATATTGATCATCCCATAATGATTTGAATGTTTTGAATTGTTAAATTGCATAATGTGATAACAGTATGTGAAAATAGTACATGAAAATAGAGCATAACAAATGGTATATAGTATATAACCATGAAAGTAATATATGTATAAGAATATGACATGCACATAATAGGATATGTAATATGAACCATTAGAAAGATAATAGACCCGAATGATAAGTACTAGAATAAGAAATATATGATATGGATATATCATAGACATACCCTAAATGAATAAGAGACATGCTGCAGACACATGATAGAAATGCATATGTGCTAAGAACGATGAGATAAGTAAAGATGACAAAGCACTAGAACATAGTAAAAGTATGAATGGGAGATATGTGAGCCGAGAGAGCATATTCACATTATGATAGTAATGTAAAGATGATAAGTAATATAAAGTTATATGCATATGTATAAGCTTGTGGTTGTCACCATAGGTGGTTGTCCATGCTTATGTTCCCGCTCGCGTAAAGCTTATACGGGTGTTTCCAATCGGAGTGTGAGTCTGACGAGAAGACAAGGACGGGACATCCCACATCGGCGCAAGCGGGCGGTTCGGAGATGGGTGCTCCGCCGCTGCCGCGATCTACGATGTTTGTAGAAAAAGAAAAAAAAAATGTACATGTATAAGTAAGTGGGACTCAGTATATGTATATAGATGTTGAGGACACCACTCCGTGTAGTTCTTTTATATGTGAAAATGATTTTGTTATTACGAAATTGTTTGTATAACCCACGAGGTACAAGTTGACTCACACGAGAAGAGCAGATCCAATGAGTCCCGGTATATAGTCTCGCGCCGGACTCGGTTCGGATCCGCCATTAGTCGGATCGAGGCGGGGGCGTATTTATAGATTCTCATATTCGACCCTTTGTCATTTTACCTTGTCTTAGAGTGAGAAATTTCTTCCATTTTGATTCCTTGTAATCATCGATTGACATCGCCATTATTAAACTTCGGTGGCGAAGTAGTCCGTATAACTGGATGCGGGATTGTGGATTTCTCAAACGGCTTCCACCAATCATAAGGCTGCACCTTCTGTGATAAACGCACATGTGACCTTTTGGTCCCTTTGGACATTCGTTTCATCTAAAACCCTTTCAAGTTTTTTAAGCCAAAACTCGGCTTTATCGGATTCTTCCATACTTGTACCATGGAATTCTTCCACTCCATGCTTTCGTATTGCATCACTTGGAGCTCGCGGGGCGGTGAGTCGATCTAAGACCCTTGCCGTATCACGAGTTTGGTACCAATGCCCGGTTGAAGCATTTTTCATTTTCCTCGTTGACTCGGACCGGACGGAGCGGATGGATCAAAGGATTAGCGCTTCGGTGTTTCATCTACGGCTACGAGGTGGATCCATTCTAGACAATAAACGAGAACAAAGACATGCATTAGAGCTGACACATTCTATGTAGGTGCATGGGAAATCTTGGAGCTCTTTCGAAACACCTAAACGCACAGGCTCACGATACCAACTTGTCACACCCCGATTCTCGGTCCGACCCGATTGGCGGATCCGAACCGGTTTCCAGGACGCGAGAACATATACTGGGGCTCTTTACCTGCTTAATTAGACATTGGTATATTCAAGTCTTATAATATATCAACATCATATACAAAAGTCCAAAATAAAACTACCATAGTAGTGGTGTTTCTGATATCACACATATCACGATCTTGAGTCCCATTCACATATTCAAAACTATACATTTACAATTAATGGTCAGTAGGAACCTACAGGTGATGAACCCTACTCGTGTGTTGGCCCGAAGAATCTTGGAAGTTCTCGGACGTCTTCTCTCCTGTACCTACACAGTTAAAAACGTGCTAGCTTTCGCTTAGTGGAAACGTATATAATATGCATGTACACCGGTTATAATAAGCATATAACAATAACGGATATCGATACATGCGGTCATCTCATGGGTTTTATACAATTACTTATGCTTATTCTTATATAAAAGTACGTAGGTACTACACAAGTTCATTATCTCCAGTATCGTAGGTACTCACGGAATTTATCTTTATGTCTGGGACTTATATTTATTCGGGTCTCGAAGTAAACAGGAGTTCTGAGGAGCTTACTCGTATTCGAAATACCCAGAAGTAGGTATTACGGTCGAGCGATACACCTTCATGTCCTCTTATTCATTAGTCGAGTTATTATCCTTATAATTATGGAATACCTAGACAGTGCTAATAAAAGTGTAAGACCTTGAATAATAAGTATCAGAAGATACTATACGATGCGAAGTGTCGGTAGCCTGGCGGGGATTGCGGTGCGACGGGAGTGCAGTAGCGCAAATGGGGCGGGAGTGTCGTAGCGCCCAGCGGGGCGAGTGCGTAGCATAGCGGACGGAGTGCCGTAGCATAGCGGAGACGGGAGTGCGTAGCACTTAACGAGACGGGAGTGTCGTAGCATAGCAGATGCAGGAAATTGCTAATCGAGTGGGAACGCTAACGAGAATCATAGAGTACTAATCGAAGTCTTGGGAGTACTAGCAATTCAAAGTCACCTAAATCAGATAGTGATCATAAGTATCATTTAACCATTTGATTCAAGGCTTTATAATTATATGAGGTTCGGTAACTTACTATCTTATAATAGGGCATTCTTAGCCCATATGTGTTCATGACGGATCGTCCTTCATATCTTGGTAATTGTAGTCATTATGTAATCACACCTTATTCATAGATTCTTCTTCTGTGAATCTACTTTACCAAAGTTGGAATCACTCGATCGGATCGCTAAGCGAAGTTATGGCATTTTCATGCCAATAGTCATTTTCCGTTTTACCCTAGGGACGTTTGAGATACTCCCTTTTTCGGGGTCTTAACTTCATATTTGGCACACTATCTCTTTGAACTCTTTTAAATCCTAAGGTGCTAAGTTCTATTCAACTGGAATCACCCAATTCGAACCACTTAGAAACTCAAGATTCATGTCAAAAACAACCGGACCACTCTATGTTCAAAATTTGGAACAGAGGTGGCTTGCACATGGCCCCACTTTGAGTGAATTTTAGGCGCAGGATCCGAATTTGGTGATGCCTATTCTTTAAGTTTTGTTCTTCTCCTTGAAGTCTATTTACGCCAGCCACTTCGAATCCACTCAAATCGGATAAGAAATGAGCAAGTTATGGCCAAAATACGAAAACTGGTCGAAACAGGAAAACCAGAACAGGGTGTACCGGTACACCCTTAATGTGTACCGGTACACTTTGGCCAAAAATGACCATAACCGAAAGTGTACCGGTACAAGCTCAAAGTGTACCGGTACACTTCACCCGAAAATGCCTAGAATGGGTATTTTCACCCATTTTTCATGTCTTTTCATCCATAGATCAAAAACCTATCATGAATACCTCCCAAAACAACTATATTATGGGTTATAGCATACATAAACCAATTATAAAGGTTATGTAGGGTTTGTTGTGAAACCCTAACACAATTACCATAAATCCCTCTCCCTCCAAAATGAGGTTTCATACCGATCTTGTGCCATTTAGAATTTTGACACTACTTTCAAAGAAAACTTTGGTTAGGATGTAATCTAACAACCTGGGTTTAGACAAGCTCTAACCATACAATTAGACAAGAAATCCATACAAAACCATATAGTTCCATATAAAAATCACAAGTTCCATACCAAAGGCAAGCATCCATACCTTGTATTTGCTCCCCTCCTTCCTCTTCTTCTTCTTTCTCTTCTTCTCCTTCCTTTTTCCTCCTCCTTCCCGTAAGCTTCTTGTTTGGAGACCAAAAAATGCATTTTTGGTCTCCCAACTTCTTTTTATAATTAAGGTTTTTGTTATTTAGCATTCTAGCCATTAACTTTCCTTAATTACATTACAAATCTTATTATTTATACTTTGGCCTCTAATTATATAACCCATGTCTTTGATGTCCCTTTTTGGACAAATTACGGTTTTGTCATTATAATTTGCCTGACCAGGGTTTCTAAGTTTTACATGTTTTGCGGTTAATTTACGAAAATTTTAATTTATGCCGACATAATACCCTAACATGTTGAAAACGCTAGGGGTATATTCGGGGTGTTACACGAACTATTCTCAGGCACAGTGCTTAGTGCGTGGCGATTCCCCCTCTTCGTCGTCAAAGGGTGCTCTGGCGACATCGTCTCCTATGCTTGTATTTTGCGACCCAACGGCTTTATTCGTTTATCTATATATCGTTTTCTTTTGGTCGGGACCGGGGCCCGAGACATGTGTAGCCCTTCCGAGACATTTTTGCATATAAATATACTCTCTTCTCTTTTTCTTTTTTTTTTTTTTATATATCATCCATGTTCTCATTGTAGCGTCGTCGCTTTTCTCCATGATTTGTATGGCCCGGATTGAGGATCATAGTGGGGATGAGATAAACCGTCCAAACTAGTCGCGGTGGCCTCGTAAGAGCTGGCCTGACTTGATTTAGTTAATCTGTTGGAAGGGATTCGTCAATGTCGACTGTTGAATAAGAGGTCGTTCATGCGAATAAGAGCTCGTCTATGTTGAGTAATGGGAAGAGCTCGTCAGAATGAATAATGGAGTGGGGCTCGTCCATGCTGAGTGATGGGAAGAGCTCGTCAGAACGAATTGTAAAGTAGAGCTCGTCCATGCTGAGCGATGGGATGAGCTCGTCAGAATGAATAATAAGGTAGAGCTCGTCCATGTTGAGTGATGGGATGAGCTCGTCCGAATGAATAGTAAAGAGTAAGAGCTCGTCGTGTTGGTGGCAGGGATGAGCTGTTCAGTTGAAACGATGAAGTGAGCTCATCCTTGTTGAGTGATGGGATGAGCTCGTCAGAATGAATAGTAAAGTAGAGCTCGTCCGTGTTGAGTGATGGGATGAGCTCGTCAGAATGAATAGTAAAGTAGAGCTCGTCCATGTTGGTGGCGGAGTGACCGATCAGAGATGAATTGTAAAGTAGAGCTCGTCCATGTTAAGTGACGGGATGAGCTCGTCAGAATGAATTGTAAAGTAGAGCTCGTCCATGCTGAGTGATAGGATGAGCTCGTCAGAATGAATAGTTGAGCAGGAGCTTGTCCATGTTGAGTGATGGGAAGAGCTTGTCAGGATGAATAGTTGAGCAAGAGCTCGTCCATGTTGAGTGATGGGATGAGCTCGTCAGGGCGAATTGTAAAGTAGAGCTCGTCCATGCTGAGTGATGGGATGAGCTCGTCAGATTGAACAGTAAAGTAGAGCTCGTCCATGTTGAGTGATGGGATGTTCTCATCCGAATGAATAGTAAAGTAGAGCTCTTCCATGTTGAGTGACGGGATGAGCTCGTCAGAATGAATTGTAAAGTAGAGCTCGTCCATGGTGAGTGATGGGATGAGCTCGTCAGGGCGAATTGTAAAGTAGAGCTGCGTCCGTCTTTGGAGTGATGGGATGAGCTTGTCGGAATGAATATTGATTGGGAGAATGGGACTGTCCGTGGTGATGAGAGGGGGCTTTCGTGGATGATAATTAAACCAGGAATATTAATGTTGATGTGAAGGCTCGCCAGGGATGAATCGTTGGCGAGAACTTCCGTCATGTTGATGATAAGGATGACTGTGAGCGATCAATCAAACTTCAATCCATATTGAGTGATAGGGATAAACTATTGATTAAACAAATAGTATTTATCCGTGTTGGGTGATGGAGATGATTCTCGTAAAATCGAATCAATCGTGAGCTAAATCCATATTGATGACGGGATGACTGTAGAAATCATTATAAAGTAATTTCAAATCATGGTGAGCCAGTGGATAAATAATGGTGATTATAAATGAGCTCAATCATCTTGGTGATAGATAAACAGTCGAATCAAATCTCAAATGATAATTTAATCCATATTGGGGTAGCGGATGGAAATAAGTAGAATGAATATCATAAAATGCAGACTCATCAGTGGTGATGGGATAAATAAATGGGCGTAGGTATGAATGAGGTTGATCATCTTGGTGGGATGGATGACTGTCAGAATGAATAGTTGACAGGAGCACAATCCATATTGATGATGGAAGAACTTCAGTGGATGACTCAGTTGACGAATAATCATTATTGATAATGAGAAACTGTGGGATTAACTCGTTGATGAAACAAATCCATGTGGTGTGGATGAAGCTAAATCAAGTGAATCATAAAATGGGGCTAATCCGTGGAGTGATGGATGGAAGCTATTGAGTGACAGTTGATGATATCCAGTGATGATGGGAAGAGCTGTCAGAGTAAACGATTGAAGGTGAAACAATCCGGTGTGATGAAGCTTCATTGATGCCAGATGGGCGTGGAATAGTCATCGACGGGGAAAACCTTGGTGACGGTTGGGTAGGCTCGTCCAGTTCGCGGTGGAAGATAGTAAGTCAGATAATTGATGACTAATCCGAAGTGGCGGTGGAAGAGCTGTTAGATGATGATTGATGAGCTGATCAAATGCGGTGATGGGAAAAATAAATCAGAGTGAGCGATTGATAAAGCTGTCTGATGGGCGATGGGAAAACTCGTCGATGTGAATGGTACGGCGGGAGCTCGTCCATGTGAATTGAGGGGAAGAGCTTCGTCGGTGGGAGATAGTTTAGTAGAGGCCGATCCCAGTAAGGCGATGGGAAGAGCTCGTCAATGTGAGATTCTTTGGCGGAGCTCGTCCATGGACTTAGAGGAGAACAATTGGAGTGAGCGATTAGTCAAAGCTCGTCCAAGTAAGGCGATGGGAAGAGCTCGTCAGTAATTCTTTGGCGGGCTCGTCCATGTGAGCCCGAGAGGAAGGCCGAAGATCAAAGTGAGCCGATTGGGTGGTGGAAGCAATTCACGTGAGCGGAGTTAGGAAGAGCTCGTCAGAGTGAATAGTTGAGTAGAGCCCGTCCAAGTAAACTGATGGGAAGAGCTCGTCAATGTGAATTGCTGGCAGGAGCTCGTCTATGTGAACTGAGAGGAAGAGCTCTTCAGAGTGAACAGTTGAGTAGAGCTCGTCCAAGTAAGCCCAGTAGGAGAAGAGCTTCGTCAATGTGAATTCTTTGGCGAAGCTCGTCCATGTGAAGCGAGAGAAGAGCTCGTCAATGTGAGCAGGTTGGGTGAGCTGGAGTCCTTGAGCAGTTGGGGAAAAACTTCGTCGAGTGATAAATTTGAGTAGAGCAGTCCAAATAAGCCCGATGGGAAGGCTTGTCATAGTGAATAGTTAGTGGGGCTCGTCCACGTGGTGACGATTGAAGCGAGCTTCGTCCGCTGCGAGCAGGTTGAGGCCCGAGCTTCGTCCACGTGAGCGATTGGGAAGAGCTCGTCGGCGTGAATAGTTGGCGAGCTCGTCCGTGAAGCTGAAGCGTCTGACTTCGTTAGGCGGCGTGGCTGCGGCCGAGTGGATCACCTCGTCCAGCTGACTGCCAGCTCGTGCGGCTGTTGGCGGTATGGCTAGTTGATTGACTTCGTTTGGCGGCGTGGCCTATCTTTGATGAATCACCTCGTCCAAATTATTCGCGCGTTAGCTCGAGGCGGCTACATGTGCTGGTGGCAATGTGGCTGAGGATTGATCACTTTCGTTTAGGCGGCGTGGCGTCTTGAAGTGGATCACCTCGTCAAATTGAAGCGAGTGGCTCTGGCGTAGCTTCGCCCAGGTGGCAATGCTGGCTTTGAGTTGATATATTTCGTTTAAGCGACTTGGCTGTCTTTGAGTGGATCCTTTCGTCAAATTGAAGCGTGGCTCCGGTAGTGGCCTTGGTGGCGTTCGGCCAGTGGCGATGGCGGGTGGCAATGCTAGCATGAGCTGGTCGACTCTGACGTGGCTTTGTCGCAGTAGATGAGCTAGTTAATGGTGGCGTTCGGTAGAATGGCGATGTAAGCCGGGTGAGCGATGTAGCTTTGGTGATCGACTCTTGAGGCGGCGTGCTTTGTCTCGAGCGGGTTGAGATCGTCAATGGTGGCGTTCCAGCGCAGTGGCGATGTGGCGGGGTAGCGTATGGCTTGGCGGGTCTTGCCTCCACGACGTGGCACGTGCAGAGTAGATGGGCTCGTCAATGGTGGGCGTTCAGTGGTGGCGATGCTCAGCAAGTGGCAATGTGCTTTAAGGCGATCGACTCCTCGGGTGGTGTGACTGTCGCGGAGTAACAGACTCGTCAGGTAAGCGGCGTGTTTCATTATTTGGCGCAGTGGCAATGTAACTTTGGCGGATCGACTCCTCGGGTAGCGTGACCTGTATGAAGTAAACGGGCTCGTCAAATTGGCGGCGTGGCTCCGTATTTGTGCGCCCAGTGGCAATGTAAGCGAAGCGGATCGACTTCACCGAATGCGCGTGACTTGTCTTAAAATTAGGCGAGCTCGTCAAATTAATAATGTGCCGGTAGTATGTGCAGTGTGATAACAGCTGAGCGGATCGACTCCTCGAATGGCGTGACTGTCTGCGAGTAAGGCGGGCTCGTGAGGTGTCGCTCCGGTATTGTGGCGCAGTGCGATATAACTGGCGGATCGGCTTCTCGGGTAGCGTGACACGTGCGAGTCGCGGGCTCATCAAATTGAAGCGTGGCTCCGGTATTTGTGGCTGCAAGTGTTTGAAAGCCCTTAAGCGATCAGCTTCTTGTTGTCATCTTACTTTCTATTCTTGGAAAGATCTTGCGTGTTTTTAATCTTTGATTGACGGGAATTTAGGCGTTCGCGCGAATTCCAGGAGATGCCCAGCCTTCTTATAAATGGCGATATTCTTTGTTGATTTATCTGCTGGATATTACACTTGCACTCTTATAGTGTAGTAACTGAAATCTGCGAGATGGCGTTCGAAGTTTGTCGTCGCCGCGGGGATCCACACGGGTCTGGTTCGATTTTGTTGGACTTACGCTTGTGGGTGTTGTGTTGTCCTTCGCGGGGAGAGTTGGCGCTGCGACTTCGTCGTGTCTCACGTGGGCCACTTTTTGCTGGTAAGTTGCTCTAACTCTTCTATCGGCGTTGATTGGCGGGCGGTGCTTCGCTTCATTCGTATTGGCTTACTGCTTTAGCCTGGCATCCCGAGGAGTGCGTTGTCGCGTCTCTGGCCCGGATCTTGCATCGTGGCGGTGGCGTTGCTCACACTTGTGTTAGTCGATACCATCGATGGCGAGAAATGGAGTTATATTTATAAAGGCGTCGTTCCCACAGGCGGCGCAATGATGATGTTTTTTCAGCCGGTGGGATTTGGAGCGTGTGGGGGTCGTTAAATTTTGGACCGGATTGTTTAATGGGGAATTTTGGGATGCGGGCGTCACGGTTAATGCAGGCTAAGGTAGGATCGTTGCCTTTGCTGATCTGAATCAGGACCATTACTCCTCTGCAAAAACAAGAGGAAGAAGGGGGTCGGCGGGGCTTGGCAGAGTGGCGTCAGATGCCTAAGTAAGTTTCTTTCTAGAAGAGTGCAGCGGGGCGAATGTGTTACATAAGAGTATGCGTCTGAGAATGCGTGTAAGGATGTTGGCGTTGGTTTTTTGCGTACCTTTCACCGATGGGTGGCCTTGTATTTATAGTAGATGTTCAACCAGTTGGATGGTGGTTAGGAGTCCTTCCCATTGGACGGGATATTTCTTATTTTAGTCCATATCGGATTTGGTACAGGATATAGAAGGAGCTGTTTGTTTGAGATAATCCTCTTTCTTTATTGGGGGAGACCCAACTAGCGATGATTTGTTATTATTTTCCCTTCCTTATTGATAAGGTTTGGTTGGATCGGCAGGATAATATATTGCTAGGAGTTATTCTATTTTTACGTATGAAAGCGTTGCAATCGGTTGTAGGATATGGGGCTTCCAATTCATTGAGTTGTCCTTTGGACTGGCCCTTGGGCCTTGATTTGGGCGTGCGAGGAGCTGGGTATTGCATTGGGCGTACCACTTCTTTGGGCTTGGTCAGCGGGCCTGCAAGCCTATTTTTTAAACCCTATCAGTACTAAAAAATAAGACTTTATTAACCAACTGTTTTTGGGGAATTATGTTAAGGTGTAAAGAAGCACCAAAAAGAATGAAAAAAAAAGGTAAAAACCCCCAAAACCATTAAAACATGTGTTGTCTACCACTTAATTGTAAAAACATTGGTTGATTAATAAACTTTTTGATAACACACAAATGCCTATGACCTAACCTTAAGCCATCGAGGAAGGAGAAAAAATACTAACATCTCTTCTACCATAACTCGTTGTTATCATTTAAAGGGGAATAAAAACTTGTCAAATCTTAAAAACTATAAAATCCTTCCACTCTTAAACCACAAAAACCCTAAAATCCTAAAATTCTTCAAAGGGGAAGGACATCTTAAACGTCAGGAGAAAGAAAAAATAGAATTTATTTTGAGATGAATCATTGTATTGGTTAATTAAGTGTTTTGAAAGGAAAATACGTAGTATAATATTAAAAAAATGTCTTATGTAATGTAAAATGAAATAATTTCGTGATTATTTATTATTTAATCAAATTATTTAATCAAATCTGGAAAAAACAAAGTCATACTAGTGAAGAATCTGTTACAATAATGTATAAAGAGTGTTTTATTTCAGTTTTATGACTTATTGGCACAATGCATTCGGATGTATTTTAAATACGTCCGTATAAAAAGCTTTTTCTAAAATGTAATACCCTCCCTCAAATATAAAAGGAAACTTTCCAAAACGTAAAAAAAAAAAAAACCTTAAAACATTTTCAAACACTTGAAATAAAAACTCAATATGAAAAATAAAATGTGTTTTCTCATAATTGTAAAAACTAAATATAGTTCAAACAGTTTTTGAGTCAAGTTTTTTTTCCAACATGTTATCATTTCATGTATGAATACGTCATCTTTAATTTGGTCCAGTAGCAGGGCAGAGATCCGCGGGACCCAATCAAGATTTTGTCATTATAGAATGGCATATATAAGGAGCCATTTGAATGGCCAGAAAAAAGATAAGCAAATGAGCGAGCCACCCAGCGCGCATTGTATCTTTGCCTATATCATGTTGTCGGTTTAAAGATATTAGACATGGAAATACGTGGCTAAACCCTAGACTAGGCGGTGCCTATTCACTCGTAAACAAATGTTAATTCCCCTTTTTGAATTCCTAGCCATTAAATTATAATTACTTTTCTTAATTAATTAATATCAATATGTGTTCTTAAGTTGGCTGAGTCAAAGGAATTTCTAGGGTCAAGAGGAAGTTTTGGCACCGATCATTTGAAAAGTTGAACCAGAAATCAGCCTACAAACCTGGGCGGCTGAGTTTGGTTGTTCAACAACTACCCTATGTGACTGAGATTCATGACATGATGCGTAAAAGTAGAGCATGTGTATGTTTGTGCATTTTATATATAATTAAATAAATTAGTTATCAGAAAAAGTGAAGAACCTAATTTTCATATGATTATGCACCCTCTGAGGATGCATAAGGAGATGAAGAAACCCCACCTTGGATGTGGAAGTCACCGACCATTTGAATTAGTGTAGATACGCAGCCCCACCTGCTGCATGCCTGCTGGGGTGGCTTTTAGAATGTTCTCTCTTTTTAATGGGGGCAAGCCTTCAAAAAGTTTGATTATTTTATTATTATTATTATTATTTTTTATTTTTTAAACAGAAGATATCAATGGAAGGAAAAGGCAACTGACATACAAAAAAAAAAAAGTTATTATTATTTAATATTTCTTTTTAAAACAAATATTTAATATTTCTTATTATATACGTTCTTTAATTTTTTATTCTTTCCATTTTAAAACATATGATTTTTTAAATAATTTTTGTTAAAGTGATATTAGGTTCATATTTTCCATCATAAATCAAAGAAAAAGATTTTGAATTTCTTTGGCAATTTTCTAGTTTCACCTTTACATTCCACGACCCTATTTTTTTTTTATATTTAATCATTTTATATTATAATGTTATAGTATTTTGTTCTCATAAAAACTTGAATTTGGTAATTCCTTATGCCCCACCCTTAACTATTGAGTCAAGTCTCATTGGCTTCCATGATCTTAATTAGAATTTTAGCATTATGTCACAATAACCATACACTCTAAAAACCTAAGGTTATATTTGGTTCTTTAAGGTTACGGTCAGTTCTTGAAAATTTTGATGGAAAATGTATGGGAAAGAAAGTAATGAGAAAAATTAGAAGGAAAATAAAAATAACATTGTTATTTTGATTTGCACCTTTAAATTCATTGAATTTATTTTAACTCATCAATACCAAGATTAAATAATTTAAAATTTTATGAATTTCTAACTTGTTTTAATTATATATGAGTTTTCTTAAAAAAATTTATAGAACAATTAAACATGATAAAATTATTTTTCTTAACATTTTTTTTCTTTTCTTGACACTTACGGGGAATCAAATAGAGAATAAGCTATATTTGAAAATGTTTTTTAAAATTGTTGGAAAACCTCATAGACCCTTCTCTCCACATTGGTATGATATTATACACTGCGTCTAAGGCTTCATGGTTTTTTCTGGGTTTCTTTCCCATAAAGGTCTCAAAGCAATTGCATGTCTCATAATTCTTTTAATTCCTAATCGATGTGGGACTTTAGACTCACACCCAACAATCCTTATCTCGAACAAAGTACCATCAAGTCTTCCCTCAAATTAGGATTTCTTTGTCTTTCACTGTTCACGTCTTACGTAAAACACCACCTACCAGAGGTTCATCACATTACTTTTGTTCAACATTCACTAACACAGTTAAGTCTGAACTTGACTTTGATTCCACTTATTGGAAAACCTCGTGGACTCTTCCCTCCACATTTGTATAATATTGCCTACTTTGGGTCGAAGCCCTTATGGTTTTGTTTTTGGGCTTCTACCCTAAAAGGCTTCATATCAATTAGATGTTGTTCATACTTATCAACTCATAATTTTTTTCATTTATAATTGATATGGGACTTTAGGCGCACACATAACAATCTTCCCTGGCCTCAAACAAAGTACCATCGAATCTCTCCCCTCAAATAAGGATTTCTTTGTTTTTCATTGTGTTCGGGCACAGTGCACACGCCTTACGTGAAGCACCACCTGTAAGGGGCTCACCACATTATTTTTGTTCAACATCTACCAACATGATTAAGCCTAAATCCGATTATAATACCACTTATTGAAAAACCTCATGGACCCTTCCCTCCACATTGGTATGATATTGTCCACTTTGGGTCTAAGCCCTCATTGTTTTGTTTTTAGGCTTCTCTCCCAAAAGGCCTTATACTAATATGATGTTGTTCATGTTTATCAACTCATAATTATTTCCGTTCATAACCTATATAGGACATTGGGAGCACACCCAACACAAATAGTAATAAAAACAGTTTTTCTAACAAACTTTTGAAACTATTTTGTAATATTTATAAAACAAAATTCTTCTTTGAAAGCCTAAAATTTTGCTTAGCAACTGTTTTTTTGAAGCTGTTTTATATTTCTTAGAAAAAAAGATGTCTAGAAATCAAAAAATAGAAAAATCACTTATATTTGTTCTTAAAAGCAAAAAATATGGTATTTCAATACATCATTTACTTGTTTTTAATTATTTTCTCTTATTTTCTAAAAACAGTTTTTAAAAAATAATCATGTAATTTTAGGGAATAATTGAAAACAAAACACTGTAAACAAAATTATTTTTAAAACATATTTATGTATAGACAATTTTTTTTTTTTGGTTTGGTTTGACAATTAAACACTTTAATTATAATGTAGTAACATGTTTCCACCGGGATTCGAACCTAGGACCTCTCTCCTCCTTATGTCATGTCTTTTTGAAACGTTGAGTACTCTATTACATGAACTAAACATGATGAGCAATTGAGCAAGTACATACAACAAGTTAAAAACGTTTAATTAAGGTTTCTAAAGAGACATTTGTTCTATGATGCATTACAAAACAATAAAAACGGTTCTCAAAGATTCTTTTCAAAATTGTTATACAACAATAGTTAGCAAAGATATAAAATATCAATCTATTATCTATTTTTATATATGCTTTAAGTGTAGTGCTTTCTTGAAAATATCTTATTTTTTGCTTTTAATGACAACAATTTATTCTATTCTTTCTGATCGTCAAAGGTGTTTTTTTTTTTTTTTTTTTTTTTTGGTATGCGGGAATTCAAGGATATTTTCTGTTGCTACAAAAGTTCAAAAAACTTTGCTACAAAGCCATATAGTTTATCATCCAATGATGTTATTTTAATTTTATGTAATTAAGCACTCTATGAAGAGATTTTTATATCGATGCTTACCATCGCCTAGAAAAGATGGTGCTCATATTACATTTTCTCTTCTATGACATGCTCCTGTATTGGGTAATTATTGAAACATAACATGCTGTATAACATGTATAAATTGAACAATATTGCAAATCAATTAATAGAGCTTGAATGTCTTCCTCTCAAAATTGCTAATATGTACCACCGTAAATCAAGCAACTCCCGCAACTATATGTACCTTGAAAAGCCAATTGACATCTAGATCTATGAAAAAAAGAAAAGTGTATTATTGCTCCTCAACGATCATTAGTTCGAATTTTATTAGGGGCATTAGAGGATTTATTCAATCATTAACTTCAAAACCTTAGGGAATTAGTCGAGATGCACGTCATTGGATGTGCCTCCAAAGTTCTACATCGGTTAAAAATAGGAAATATTATAAGTTGATAAGCATAAACAACATTAATTGGTATGGGGCCTTTTAGAGGAGCCCAAAAATAAAACCATGAGGGTCTTTGCCCAAAGTGCACAATATCATATCAATGTTGATGATGGGTCCATTAATAGATTCATAACAACTGGTATCGGAGTTGGATTCAGGCTTAACCGTTTGGGTAGATGTCGAACAAAATGATGTGGAAAGCTCCTAGCAAGTAGTGTTTCACATAAGGTGTGTGCCCGAATGCAATAAAGACAAGAAAATCTTAAGAAGACTCGGTGATACTTTGTTTGAAAGGAGAATTGTTAACTAGCATTGACAACATCATGAGTATCTTTGCCTAAAATTAATTAACAATATCATACCAATGTAAAGGATGGATCGGTCCAATAACACATTTATAAAAGAAAACAAGAGGAAAAGTGTGTTATGTGTAGTCCCAAGGGTCTTAAATACATATTCAATTATTTAATTAGCTTCAATACATAGTACACCATCTACACATTTAAATATATGGCTTGAATATAACACACCGTCCACATACTTGTGCAAAAGGAAGATTACAACATTATTAATAATAGAGAACATGCACTACACGCCCTCTTTATCACCATCTCACACCAAAAACAACCCTTTCCAAAAGCTGACCCACAGAAACCCTAGATTACTGCATAGCGCAAACATCTAGAGAAAACAAAACAGAAAGAACAAATCCAAGCCCTAAAATAACTTTGCACCACTCCGGGGAACAAGCACAGCAGAGAGAGGGTTCTTCATTTCACATGACAGCTTCATCACCTCACTCAGGTCAACCGGCTGAGCCACGTCTTGAACCCATTCGAAATGATGCACCAACTTAGCCACCCAAAGGCTCACCGTCACCAGCCCTAGGTTCTTCCCTGGACAAACCCTACGCCCGGCCCCGAACGGTGCCAGCCGCAAGTCTCCGCCTCTCACGTCCACGTCAGCACCGCCGGTGGACGGTAGAAACCTCTCTGGCTTGAACGTCAGAGGGTCTTCCCAGTGATTTGGATCATGTGTGATGGCCCACATGTTGACCATCGCTGTGGTGTTGGAAGGGATCACCATGCCGTTGCTGAGGTGGACGTCTGACGTGGAGAGGCGGGCCCATGATAAGAGGGGCCCAGGTGGGTGGACACGTAGGGTCTCCTTGATCACAGCTTGAAGATAGGGCAATTTAGCCACGTCAGCATCGGTGATGGCCTTGTTTCCTAGAGTTGCAAGATGGAGCTCATCATGAATCTTGGCTTGAATCTTGGGGTTGAGGATTAACTCAGCCATCACCCACTCAGTTAAGAGTGCTGTTGTATCAGTACCTCTGAAAATCATTTCCTGCATGCATGCACAGGTAAATATATAAGACATAAAGAAATATAACACCATATATTTTTCCAAGGGAAGTAGATTCAGGAAAGTGTTATTTCTAATAATTAATTTGGCTGGATGGAATAGCTATTTTGTTTTGAAATATTATAGTATCTTTCCAGTTTGGATTGTTTATTTAGTAGTGTGAAAAGGATATATGGACAAACCCATAATATAGCCACCATGTCATCCTCTTCAAGTTTCTCATCACCATCCAGAGAGAGCAAAACATGGACGAAATCTGAATCATCTGACAACTTGTTGGAGTAACTAAGTAGATGTTCTTTAATTATTCCTTTAACGAATTTTCTTACTCGAGGAACAAGAGCGGAGCATCGCTGGTTGATGTGAAAAGGGTCGTAAAAGTAGCTCAGCCATGGCAGATAATCGGACCAGTTGAAAGCCCCCAAAAGCTCGAAGCCTTCTTTGACCATCTCTTGCAGTTCTCTAGCCTCCATGCTATCTGTATTAAACCTTTTTCCGAACACTGTCCCCATTATATTGTTAAAAGCAGCAGCTTGAAGGTGCTTCCGCAGAAGGACAACTCCTTTCCGTGATCGTTCTTTTGCAATGGCCTGCAACATGGAGGTGCAGTCCAGTTGCCGCCCACCTTCGTGAGCCGCTATGCGTTTTGGCGCGAAGAGGTGAGACGATGATATCCTTCTCAGAAGCCTCCAGTAAGCCCCATTAGGCGCAAATCCGATGGCTCGGCTGAACATAAGGCTCTTAGCTGACTGCTTGATGGGGCGGTCAGCGAAGTGAGGCGAGGTCAATATCTCCCTCGCGGTGCTGGGCTCGGAAGCAACTACTACAGGGGTGGAGCCCAGGCTGAAGGCCATGAGCTGGGTGGCAGCTCGGCTTATAGCCATGGAGGCAAGAGTACGATGAGCCAACCCATGGCTTAAGCTGAATAAGCTTCCAAAAATGGGGATGCCTCGGGGACCCGGGATTGAGACCCGACCCATCTGGTTTCTTCCATTTTTCCAAGCTCCACCTCCAGAAGAAAAAGCCCAGCTTAGAACTCCAATGGAGAAAAACACAATGAGAATGGAAAGTAAAATCAAACCATTGGAAAAATTTTGGGTTTCCACGAGAGCTGGAAGTGTAAAAACCCACCAGTTTGTGTACTCAGACTTGAAAAACGAAGCCATTGTTTAGAGAAAGAGAGAGGAAGGTTGAGAGAGGATAGTGAGGAGGAAGATGGAGATTAAAGGAGTTTAAATAGAGGGCAAGTGTGAAATGAAAGTGATGATCAAATGGAAGGCAAGAGAATGGGTAAATATATGGGAAAGTGAGCTTGGTTTTGGTCTATGGCCAAATGTTGAATATTGACCTGATTAAACAATCATAATCGCTTAAACTAGATGTTCACTGCTACTAAAGCTAAATGTTTACACGTAAGTGATTAGTAATAGTTTACATAAATTGCATGGGAAGAATGGATTCAAACTCGATCCTTAACACATTAATTACCGTATACTCAAGACCACTCACTGGTCGTAATCTTCAATTATGAACTAAATTGCTCATCAATTGAGGTGGTTTCATCCATTGTGTTTGAAACCGTCCATGGCTATGTAGAGCGGTTTCACGCATCAAGCAACGTGGTAGGAGTGGAGCAGTTAAATTAAGGCATCAAACCATGTGATTCAATTCAAATGAATGGACTCGTCTATTTAAAGCATTGACAAAGATTGGTCCAAGTTTTTCCCACTTAAGATCATCAATGATTTAGTGGATGTTTGGCTCTGATACTAGTAACTGGTGCTGGTATATAAATAATAGCTAGTAGCATATCATAAATTACTACTTAATAAAGATATATAAAAACAATTAACGTATATATAGAAAAGAGAGGCAAAAAATACAAAAAAATGATATGAAACTCTAAAAATTTATAACCATAAATAAAGAAAAAATATTTTAAAATGTAACTTTGAACAATCATTGAATTCCCAAATAATCTTTTATGTGAATATGGAGAAAGATAAAAAAAAGAATTTGGATATATTAATAAAAGCGGATCATAATATTTTATGATCTATAGTTTTTTCCCATCAAGAGTTATTTAGTCCTAGTTATTAGTTGCTAATTATTTATCTTTACCAACCGGCCTATAAAGATGATTTGCGTGAATCAATTATCAAATCCCTCAATCAACTCAATCCAACACTACTTTAATTTAATTCAATTCAAGAACCCTTAGGCAATTTTGAATTTTGTAACATCGAGTTATACATATGCTAGCTTTTTAAGTAAAATAATTGATTAAAAGACTTCAAGCCATTTCAATTTTGTAAGTTCAACACTCATGGTTTTCCAGGAAAAATAACTCATTTTGTATGTAAATGTCATTTATAATTTTAAGTATTTGTATGCATGTTTTAGAAGAAGAAATTATTTTGCAAGAAAGCAATAGCATATATATATCCTATATATCTATATATATATATATATATATAATACATCCAATTTTCAAATAAATGATTCACACAAAATTCAATCATTTTTTAGGGAAAAAACATGTTCCATCAACTATTTTAAAATTATAATTAGAAACAATTCAAATTAACTTCATGTGCGTGTACTCATCCATACTAATAATTTTGATAGGCAAAGTTAGTAATTATATCATTAAAAAGTAGTATCTAAATAAAACATATTGACATTTGATTAAAAAATAGATATATAAAATGCTAATTATTTCTAGACAATTATATAAAATATATATTTTATAAACTTAATTTCTTATTTTTTGATATGTTTTATATGAGTGTATGGAAATATGTTTTTCCACTATAAATTATCATGAATGTTTACACTTTCTATTTAAGTTTTTAAAAATTATTATATCTTATACGAAAATTCTTATACTAATTTATTTTAAAAGCAACAAGAAGTTTTGTTCAAAATTATTTTATCACACGAGAAATATATAAAAATGAGAAAATTCACTTACCAATTTCATTAAGTTTATGTTAAACAATTAACTGTTTCTCTCTCATATACGACCTCATACCCATACCTAAAAAGTGAAAAAACCAAATGAAGTCTTTCATGACTTTCAAATAAATAAATGAGGATTCAAATTGCAAATTGGTAGCTCAAACCTAACACCTCATGCCAAACCAAATACCATGTTAACAACCATGTTGATTTGTGATCCAAATTTGGTTTTAGGCTTATATCCGACCTGAAAGCCCTTAGTGCAACTTTTGTGAAAAGACAAAATTTAGAAAAATTAGGGATCTATTATGGTAACAGAGGGGCTGAGCCATTGCGGGGGCTTACCCCTACGATATGGATATTTCTGCTCGAGTATTTTTTGTCAAATTAACATACTAGGGTTTATTTCTTATTTCGTTGTACTTCGTAATCTTTTTCAAATTGATGATGAATCTTTCTCCTTTGCTCTTGATTTTTTCCCGTAAGGATTTCCACGTAAATTTTGTGTTTTCTTTTCTTTTATATTTCTTTATTGTGCCATTGATTATATCAAACCAAGTGCCCTAAAAACTCAAACTTATATGATTTTGGTTTAATATGAATATCATATTTTTTTACCGTTTAAACAATGTTTAAATATAGTCGTGGAGGCACTTTAATCGCAAGTTTATGTTTTTCACTCTACCTACCAAAGCACACCTTGTAAACATATAAAAATTATAAGAGAGGCTATGGAATTAAGAGATTGCTTTGGTACAACGCCTTTGAAGAAAGAAGCACCCTGCCCTTGGGGAGTCGAGCTTATATTAAATAAAATTAAGGAAGAGTAAGGAATGAGTCCACGAATCACAATGTAGAAATTTATTAAATATCTCAAGGCTCTCACTCCTTCCAACCACCATGTGTGCGTGTGTTCAGGCGGGGAGCGAGGGGCTACCCTGTGCCTTAATCCTCACACTATGGGCTCATCTTGAAACAAGAATTTCAATAAAAAATTTCACTATAAATCTACAAAAATAAAGTTATGAAAAAAGGTTATCAAAGTATTGTATGATTCAGTTATATAAGAAGTGGAAAATTATTACATAATAAATGTTTTAACTAGAAAATTGTTTTATGTCTGATAAAAATATTGGTAGTATTAAAATCTTACATGCCTTTGAAACATGAAATCATTATATCAATTTCGAGAATGGGAGAAAGTAAAGAGAAAAGTAGCAAAAAATGATAAAATTTGTAAAAAAAAAAAAGGGAAAGTAAAGAGAAAAGGTAGAAACAAATGTTATGAAAATAAAAGAAGTTTAAATTCAATAATTCAAAATTTTATATATTTTTTTACCTTATTTTCCTTTCTTATATCATATTAGAAAATATTAAAATAGGTAAAATTGATTTAATATATTTAATTTAAATGTAAAAGGTTAAAGAAAAATCAAATATAAATAAATGGATAGAATTCAATTATTTCCAAAATTCGCACAATTTGCTAATTTTAATTTTTTAATTTTCTCAATTTTTTTCTCTTTCAATTTTCTCATATTTCTAAGAATCAAACCTGGCATAAATACCTCCAAATCATAAAAACAACTAAATACAAAATGAAAAAGTATCTTAAACTTTCCTTTCCCTTTTCTCTCTTTTTTTTTCCTATTCTAATATACTTTTATGATACAAACTTAGCTTCTTAAGGCAACTTATACAATCATGATTCTAAGTCTCCATGAAACTTGCATGCCAATATGCTATTTATGCGTTCGAGATCCACTTATAGATCTCCAATATTGAGCTATGAGGACAAGTGATTAAGGAGATATATACCAAAGCTCTCTCAAAATTTTCATTTTGTTATTGCCTAGGTCAACACTATGAATAAAACGAGCTTCCTTCTAGGAGAATGTTATTCCTTGCTCTTCTCACTATGTAAGGCAACAATCCCTAGTTAATGACCTTTTTAAAGTAAATTAGTTGCTGCTAGTTTTCAAATCATTCATTCCCCTAAAAAATGATCGAGATTGCTTATATATATATATATATATATATATGTGTGTGTGTGTGTGTTTTTTTTTTTTTTTTGGTAAACAATAACTATTTTTTAAATATTATTTGTAAATATTTGAAATGATCAAGGGTTTTGAGATGTCATTTTTTGATAGGATAATTTTAAGTTTTTGGGTATTTAAATTAATATTTTGGGTTATGTTTATATCTTATGTGCATATAAATAATTTCATATTTGTAAAAAAATTTAAAGATTGTTATTTTTTACCAAAAAAAAACTATATTTATACTTATCAATGTAGAACATAAAATTGAAGGATTAATTTTAATTTTTCAAACTAGGATTTCCCAATAAACAATCGTAGAAAATATCCTACACATTTATATAGGATTTAATATACAAAACAAACACAAAGTCACTCGGAGTTCAGCATTGGGACTGGAAAACGAGGAAAGTCATGCTTTGTTTCTAGCTTTTACACGTGACGCAGATCTTGCCACGTAAAGTTGATGTAGATATGATGAAGCTAGTAAATATCTTTTTTTGTAGTCCTTCGAGTAGCCTTTTGGCTCAATAAATAAATTTTTATAACAGACAATATATTAATAAGCTATTTCACGTGGGGTAACCGTCCTCACAACCCTACGCGTATCTTCATGAAACAGGCATTCAATCTAGCTTCTGTATCACTCAAGACAAAGGGGTACCGGCTCCAAAAAATTAATTATTCATATTAGTGAGTAATAGTAACTGATTAAGGTTGGTTCAAAATATTCCTCAAAAAAAGAAAGAAAAAAGAAAAAAAAAGTTGCTTCCAAATATTACGATTTTAATTTTACATTCTTTATATACTTCCATTTACATATCATTAATTCGGAAGAAGATCGCTTTACAATCTTTTTTTTTCCTCGAAGCTTCCTTCCTTTTGTTCAATTCAATCCTTAATCATTTAATCGGATTTTATTGGGATTACTTTACAATATTAAAGAATCATCTATAATATATTTTATAAAAAATATTTGAGATGTGATTTTCTTGAAATCATTTCTTTAAAATTTTTTTTTTATTAAAACTATTTCGAGTGAAGATATATATTTTTTTTGCAAACACTTTGAATGAAGATATTTTCAAACCCATATTTCATTTTATTTATTTATTTATGTTGGGATACTCTATGAATATTTTTTCTATTGATATTAGTATGATATTGTCCACTTTGACTTAAGCTCTCATCGTTTTATTGTTGGTATTTTCTTCCAAAAGGTCTTATACCAATTGAATATTATTCGTACTTATATATTCATAAGCCTTTCCATTCCTAATCTGTGTGAGACTTTGGACGCACACAAAATAATCTTCTCTCGAACAAAGTTCCATTGAATCTCCCCTCAAACCAAGATTTTTCTTGTCTTTAATGTGTTTAGGCACACACCTTACGTGAATTAAGCATCACCTGTCAAGGCAAAGGGCACACCACATCGTCACGTGTTCAATCCATGCTCATCGCATCATTTATTGGGGAACCCTATGGACTATTTCCCTATTCACATTGGTATGATATTATTCACTTTAGGCCTAAGCCCTTATGTATTTTTTTGGGCTTTTTCCCCAAAAGACCTCATACAAATTAGATATTATATACTCATAAGTCTTTCAATTCCTAATTGATGTGGGACATTAAGTGCTCACCCAATAGTTTATTTTTTTTGATAATTAAATACTTTAGTTACAATGTAATAAATAGTTCCAATTGGAACTCGAATCCAAGACCCCTTCCCTCCTATGACTTGTCTTTCTAAAATATTGAGTGTTCTACCACATTATAGTATTATCTTGGATTCCTCACATGGTTGGTCTTATTGGCAACACATCTTTTATTAAAGATATTTGATATTGTTAAATCTTTCAAGTGCAGGGAGTCAATTGTCATATTTTCAATAGGGCAAGGGGTTGATAAAAAAAATAGTACAAGGGGTTAATTTTAACATTTTAAAGTGGATGGGGTATATGTCAAAAATTGAGAGTGCATTTTTCCTATTTTAATAAAAATATTTCATCTAAAATTAATTTTAGGGGAATTTCTTTTCATGTTATTCTTCAAAAAAAAAAAAAAATTTGCAAGTAAGTTTTAACATTAGAAATGTTTTTTTTACACCATTAGTGATTTTAAATGTGCTGTATGAATTTTTTTTTGAATATTTCATTAAAAAAAAAAAGTTTTTCAGGGTAAAATACTTAAAAAAAAAATTCTCATAAATACTCTAATATTTAGATTTCGTGTAGCCTTTTCCTTTTGTTTGTTTGTTTCTTCTTTTCCTCTCTTGTATTATTTCAAGTGTAAGTTGAAAATATTTTGATGAGAAATGAAGATCCATGTACGGATGTTGAAGGTTCCAAGGAAATTCAGAAAAAAACTTGGAGAATATGGAAGAACTAAATACATGAGTGTTGTGAATGTTCTACGTATGGACAAGAAGTGAGTGCACTTCACAACTACAACTATACAAATGGAAAGTTTCGCATATGGACTCAGCACATGCACAATATTCAGCACTACATTTTGTATAAGCGTAAGGAAACCTATACACCCTTTAATGCACACAATTCATAACTCTGCGCTCAGGTAGGTCTATGCACAAGATTTGTGTGCCCTCCACAAGCTCCTTGCATGAAACTTAGCATTATCCATGCGCACATCATTTAGTTCAACTACTTTGCGCACAAGTTTTTCCCCTCCATTCTCTACCATTTTTTTTCACTTCCTTGGTACGGATATGAAAATAATAAGAAAAATTGGATTAAAAAATCAACTCAACCACTCTTATGGAAATAGGATTGATTATGGATTCGAGCCATAACACGTGCTGAGTATTCAATATACTTATTAAAAATCCAAATTTTTAGTTGCTTTTAGTTATATTACATCATTTTAATAACTATTCTTACATCATTTTGGTTCCTATTTGCATTATAGGGTCTAATCCGAGGATATATGACTAAATGAAGTATTTTGAGGAAAAATGAAGCAAAAAGGCAGATCAAGGCAGAAAATCGATCTCACGTCGCGATGTGATATTCAGACATCGCGAGGTGGCCTTCAAAGCTGCTGAAGAATGACCCATAGTAACTGATTTAGGTCGGTTCAAAATATTCCTAAAAAAAAAGAGGGCTGGATCCAAATATTACGATTTTAATTTTACATTCTTTATATACTTCCATATCATTCATTCAGGAACATGATCACTTTACCGTAATTTTTTTCCTTGAACCTGCTTCCTTCCCTTCGTCCTGTCAAATCCTTAATCATCGAGTCAGGCTTTATTGGCTATCACTTTACATTATTAAAGAATCATCTATAATATACTTTATAAAAATATTTGATATGTGATTTTCTAGAAAACATTTCTTTAAAAAAACATTTTTATTAAACATACTGTTAGAGAAGTGTTCTAAAGGCCATCCACCTTTAGCACTTATTATACGTCTTATATTAATTTATAATAAACGCATCTTCATTTCTTTAATGTTCATTTAATATATGAATTGATAGTGATCTTAAATCAAATTAATGAAGTCCTTGATACATTACATAGCATAAAGGAAATCATGATTGTGATCATGATAATGAGATTTCTATTATGTGTAATTATGTAGTATCTAAACTATACCTAGTCATAGGATCAATATGATTAGACATTGTTGATCCGGACAGACTAGCACATGTTATACTTCTTCTTTATGATCGCACATCTCATGTAACTGCGAATGCGATGATTAGAGCAGATATGTGATGCTGGGCAAGAGTAGCTAATTTCACCAAAGACCCACTATGAGACAATCATATGGATTATCTATTCAAACATCAATAATAGTTTAATCATAGCAATGGTGCAAGTATCCTTAGATTTGAGGTGCTCAATGGTATCTTAGATACTAATTCTATACTTTGACTTCGATCCTTATTGCCTCAAGAGAGGTTACTAGTAGGGTGATGATTGGGTATAGCTGATAGTTCAAGGTAATTGAGTAATACAAAAGGATTCATCACTCCCGAAAGTAGAAGGAGGGTATATCTTAGCCATCTTGTAGAGACTATTACCTGAATCTCCGCTGTGAGTAATCACACCTTTTGAAGAAGAGTCTTTAGTGACATGCTTTGTGAGTAATGGGTCTCGGAAACAAGATAAATACACTTAGACTAGTTCATCTAGAGGGAGCAGAGGCATAGTCCATGCTCTGAATCAAGTCGGGTATAGTATGGAGTGAAAGGATAACATTGCACATTGAAAGATTCGCAGTCAAACCCTTGACTCTTCTAGTCAATTGGGGGTCATGATGTGTTGCTAGATACTGCTCTTGACTTGGTTGAACCAAAGGGTTGATTCAAGTGGCCAACATAACCGGGAAACCTAACGGGTCACACACTTAGAAGATTTGAAGAAGTAACAAAATGGTCTTAGATGGGATCCAAGCTAAGAGATAGTAATTTGGATGAGATCCGAATTGAATAAGAATGCTTAGGGATTGGATCATATAGGGATTAGGAGAATCCCAAGGTCACTTGGATGACCATATGGGTCATTGGGCTCATTCTTGGGCCTAAAGCCCATGAGGATGCACACTACATGTATAGCGATGGATGTATGCAACCCGACCCCCTTCTTTAATGAGGGGCACTATTGTCCCTTTCTCCATGTGTTTGGCTTACATTTAAGCCAAACATTTGGAACCTAATTGAAGAGCCGTCATTCACAACTTGAAGAAGAGAAAAACGTTTTTTCCTCTTCTCTTCTAGCCTTCTCTCAAAAGGTTTGATCTTGGCTAGCAACATAGATAAAGCCTTAGCCATCTCCATTGAGGTTTTCTTCTCCAACCTTCGTGTGGATCACCATGGAGGTGTTGTACTTGGAGGACTCATGGTTTGCTGCACATCTTCTCTAGAGGAAACATCATCTACTACAAAGGAGGCCGGGAACTACAAAAGTAACGGTTTCTAAACATCCTATGGCTTAGTTATTTGACTTTGATGATTCAAGACGATCCATGGATAAGGTTTTTCTGTATTTTTTTTTTATATTCTACTGTGCCTTGCATGAGATGCAACATCTGGAAAATCCCTACAGTGGTATCAGAGTCACCTTGAAATCATCAAAGGTCGATCTTTGTTGAAGAAGATATTGATTTTGGCACCTAAGGTTTTTCAACCTTCAAAACTTTTTTTTTAAATGATTTAATTTTATGATTTTTCTATGGTTGATCTTTGTTATTAGATGAATATCAATGATCAAGGATTCTGGAAAAATAAATTTGAATGAGATTCAAACATGAAATCAGTTTTGAAAGAGAGATTACCAAAAATATGTGATGAGAGATTTGATCTTGGAAATAATATTTAGACTCATGAGAGATTTGATCTTGGAAATAATATTTATACTCATGAGAGATTTTTTTTAGGCCTTGGTTAGGTCGGATCTATCTCCAAAATTTTTAGAAAAATCTTCAAACCCAGAACTGCTGTTTTTCCAACGTTCTGGATGCAAGAATGGAGTTTCACTTTTTTGAAATTGTTGACGAAGATAATTCCAAGAATTTATTTATTTTAAATAAAATCTGCACTTTTTAAATTTAATTTTAAGCTTTGGAATTATCCAAATCTGATTTAAATTGAAAATAATTTTTGAAAATAAAACCCTAGGATGCCAATATCATTTTTCATGCATTAGATGTATGCTAAGGTTGTATGCAATAAGCATGATGTTTGGTTATGGATGAGCCCAATGGTGATTGAGAATATGCATGTTTTCTTTTAATGGTAAATAGGGCATGCGTGTCCTTGTCTCTTTCTCTCTATCTCTATTGTCTTCTCTTCTCATCTCAATCCCCCTCAAATGTAACTTGAGACCTTCTCTTTTGAATGTAATTAGATTGCATAGGATTAATAGGTTAGATTGAAGATGCAAAAGAGTAATGAGTAGAAGGAGGCACCGTGAAGAAGAAGATCCTTGTTGTAAAATTGATTTATTTTGAAAGGGTTGTAATTCATGTATGTCCTAGGTATGACCTAGTCAATTTCTTCATGGCTTGAGGAATTGACATTAGAAAATTCCATAACCATGCCATATAGTTAGGGAACTATCCTATTATATGATTCATGTGATGAATGGTTATAAATGCATGCTTATTAAAAAAAGATGAGACTTAAATAATAAATCCCTCATTAAACTATATTAAATCAAATGTCTTCCATTTATATGGCTAGAACCAGAGTTCTTTTAGAGTTTTGATTGTTGGGTAAACCCAAGCTCTTTCTACACGAATATGTTCAAACCATGGAAACATGTTTTCTAGATTAATGGGTCGGGTTTAATTGAGTTCATTGGTTTGTTGGGTAAACCCAATGTCAATGGGCTTTGAGACAAGTTGGGTAGTGTATTGATGAGTCTAAAACTCATCTAGTTTGAAGTCCATTTTTCGTGCATAATTAAGAGTTTAATGTTTATTTAATTGAAAAATTATGGAATCTTCACCAAAATTAGTGTTTTGCAGGAAACAAGATCAAAGGAAGCAAAATGAACAAGAAAAGCAATTGAAAAGACCAACGAAGGAAGAATAATTGTTGCAACATCTCAATTTTGTCGCGATAAAATAAAAGACAAGGGCTAGAAAAATTGCCGCGACATTCAAACTTTTGTAGCAAAAAATTGAGAAGAACCCCTAGAAGACAGTAAAAAGTTGTTGCGACAATTTAACATATTGTCACAACATTTATCAAAAGGGAAATGTCAAGCAGAATTGTCATGACAACCTAATGACAATGTTGAAGACACAAACTTAGAAGACATTGTCGCGACAAATTTTCTATAGATCAACAGTTGAACATCAAGAGGAAATTGTCTCGACAAATTCTTAAGACAAAAGCGTAGAAGAATTGTCGCGACAAATATTTCCGAGGTAAACAGTTCGAGAATAGCAACAGAATGTCGCGACAACACCATGACAATGTTGAAGACAAAAATGGTGGTAATAATTGTTGAGACATTTTAACAATTGTTGCGACAACCTATCCAGTGGGCTTGCAATGAAATCCATAAAATCTGCCTAGAATTTCAGCCCAACAACAAATGGGACTCTAAATAGAAGAGATAGGGCGTAGAAAAGTGAAGAGGAGGATGTGCAGATACAGAGAGGGAGGAAAGAGGAGTAGATACAGTTAAGGAAGCTTTTGTATATAATTTTTCAATTTTCTTTCTTTATTTTTTTCTTTAATTTCCATTAGAGTAATAGATCTGAGATGAGATATTGAGCTTTGATATTTGGAATACGTTTCTCCATTATCGTTCGAACTCAAGAGAAGCCGGTCACATTGTTTGAAGTCTTTTTCTTCATTTTTCTTGATTACACTTTTAATGAATTTGTTTAAACAACTAGTTGTTGTTATGTGTAATCTAGTGATGGAAGGCTAAGCTCCTTCTGGAAAGGGATTTGTGATATGATTATTATGTTTGCAGAATCTTAATGTAAAATGTGTGTTGAAGATTGAATTTATCTACTTGGTATTATTCTATGAGTGAGCTGTTCTAAGTATCAGTTTAGTATAACCATAAGAGTTGTTCTAAGCTTTGTTTTCTTGGACACCTTCTAGTGACAGCAGAAGGGAGTTCTTGAGATCAAAGAGCAGTATTTGAAGGGTATGATAAATTGATACTCCTATAACTAATGTACTTCAAATATCATATTGATAAATCACACTAACCTCTGACTTCAAGGTTCTCTTCTAGGTGACAACAAAAGTGTGTTCTCGGGGCATAAGGATAACCTGATGGATTATCAATTTAATATTTGAAGTTCCATCTCAATTTGGTGGAATAATTTTGTTCCTATCTCGGAAGAGATTATTCTAATTGAAATTCCATATTGAGGTATCAATTACATTGGAGAGAACTTGTATATCCTTGTCTATGGGGACAAGTTAATTATAGTCCAAAGAACTGGTTGAGTAGTACTGGTTTAGGAAATACATCCAAGTCTTTGAGGGAATCTCATCCTACAAGTAGCTATTTAGACACATGTTGTCTTGGTTTAGGCTTATGGTTGACTAAATGGTGAAAGGTAGAGTGGTTGAAGGTTTTTTAGGACTATACTAACATACCCTTGGACAAATCCAGGATTCAAACCATGATTTAGTTTTGAACAAACTGCAAGCTAACATTCATAATTAATATCCCATTCCCAATGTTATACTCATTTTCAGAGAAATCTGTAATTTTCCTAGATTTAAACTTTCTTTCAATTGAAGAAAAGAATACAAAAGTACTGTTATACTGTTTTTGGTTATTTAGTTTCTAATCTTGAAAACTTAAGTTTAAATAGCACATTCTCAGTAGTTTGAGTACTTGATCTATGAATTCCCTTAATGATCCCTGTGGGAATGATATCCGAACTTAAAAATCAACTTTATTACTTGTTGACCTGTGCACTTGCAATAGAGGAGACTAAGTTTAAGTTAAATTAGTTAATAGTAAAAAAAAAAAGTATCAACTTGGGTTTGAGCAACAAGTTTTTGGAGCTATTGCCTGAGACTTAACTAGTCTTTGGTATGGCAACAAACAACTAAAATTAAGTATCTATGTGCTCAACAAGAACAAACCCTCATCAAGTTTTTGGCTCCTGTTGCCAAGGATCTAAGCAAGGCATTCATAGATAATATTTAAACCAAAAAGGAAATTGCTAATTAGGGCATTTTTTTTTTATTTTGAGAAAAATTGAGTTATCTTTCCAATTGAAGTTGTGCTCAATTCTATTAAGTGATCTAATTGTGGTTTTAGTGTGTTATAATTGTAGGTGCATATCTTATGCATAGGAGATCGGAAGTTGAACTATTACCACTAGACACTGAAATAGAAAAGACATTAAGAAATTTGAAAAAAGTGAGAGCAGCTAAAGAAGCAACCATGGCTAAACAAAGGGATGGTAATCAGAATATTCCTATAGTAGCAACAGGAGGACCTCAACAAAGGCAGAGAACAATGAAGAATTTTTGGAGAAGAGTATTTTGCAATAAGACAACCACTAATTGAGGCTAATAATTTTGAGCTGAAACCTGCCTTAATTACCATGGTTCAACAAAATAAGTTCATAGGGCATCCAAGTCAAAATCCTAATGAACACCTGGGCAAAATTCTAAGGATGGCCAACATGGTGAAGATGAATGGAGTGAATCCTGATGTAATCAAGTTGCAGTTATTTCCCTTTTCTTTGAGAGACATTGTTGCTAGTTGGTTTGAATCACTGCCATATGATTCAATGAGGAATTGAGAAGAACTTGTGGAAGCTTATCTCAGCAGATTTTTCCGTCATGCTCTAACTTTTGAAAGGAGAGGAGAAATCATTGCTTTCAAGCAAAGGGAAGATGAATCACTATATAATGTTTGGGAAAGGAATAAACAACATTTTGAGGAGATGTCCCATGCTTGGAATTGAACATAAGACACATATGAACATTTTCTATCATGCTATGAACTATTCTTCAAAAGGGACAATAGATGCAACCTCTAGAGGTGCATTCAAAACAAAGAGTGTTGAAGAAGCAAAGAGTGTTGAAGAAGCAACTCAACTGATTGAGGAACTAGCTAAGAGCAACTATAGAGCTCCATTTGAAGCTTTAGGGAGTAGTAGTAGATACAAAACACGAGGTGTGATAGAGCTAAACAAGATGAAAACTATTGAGACCAAACTAGATGCAACCATGACAAGAATGAACAATCAAGAGAGAAGAAGTCATTCAATCAATTGTTGGGTGTTGAGGACAACATCACATACTAAAAGCGATGGAAAACAAAAAAAAAACTTAACAAAAATCCATCCAAGGACCCCTTGGGGCATCAAATCCGGTTCTATACCAAAGAGAGGGGTGCGGGATTACCTTTTGTTGGTTTAAAAAACTGATCTACTAGTCGGGGTAGCTTAGACCAAAGCAAACCAAGTCCTAGGTTTGCCTCTAATGGTATCCACACGAAGAGTGGAGTCGACAACCTTTAAGGCAATGGTCTCGAAAAAGTCCTGGTGCTAGCTAAGTCTCGATCCAAAGAGGGAGCTAAAAACCTGGTCTCAAACTCTCTCAAACACTTCTATGAGAGAAGAGAACAAAATGGCCTCATTGTGTTAGGGTTTTCCACAAAGATCATTTTATAGGAAAACCCTAGCTTGTAAAATGTCTAAAGTGCCCCTCACCATAAGAGATGATAGGCTACACGCATCCCTATGCGTTATGATGTGTTCCTTCACGACCTTAAGCCGAAGAACAAGCCTAAGCCTATTATCTCCCTAAGTGAGGGCCTTCAAACCTAGGATTCTACTAATCCCATGACATTCCATTCTCAAGAATAAACTCCCTCATATTTGGATCACATCCAAATCCGTTTCATATAAGCTCCACACTCTTCTAAGTTTGTGACCCATTAGATTCCCGGTTATGTTGGCCGCTTAATTCAACTATTGATTCAAGAAGGTCATGAGCGGCATCTAGCAACACATTGTTAGAGAAGTGCTCTAAAGGCAATCGCCATTAGCACTTATTGTACACACTACATATTATTTAATATGAAAGGCTTCTTCTTTAATTTGATATTCATAAGTTGAATTGATATAGATCTTTAATCGAATTAATGAAGTCCATGATACATAACAAATCATGAAGGAAATCATGATGGGATCATGATAATAATATTCCTATCATGTGCAATTATGTTAGTGTCTAAATTATCCCTAGTCATAAGATCAACGAGACTGGGCATTGTTGATCCGAACAGACTAGCATATGTCATACTCCTTGATTGGATCAAGTAGTAGATCTTATAAACTGTGATCATGAATTAATTAGAGTTGACATGTGGATGCTTACTAAGAGTAGCTAAGTACATCGAAGACTTATCCTGAGACAATCATATGGATCATCTATTTAAATGTAGATGATTTTCTCATCATAAAAATGGTGTAAATATCCTTAGACTTGAGGTGCTTAAGGATATCTTGGATGCTAATTCTCAGACTTGGACTCCCCGGTCCATCTTACTCAAGAGGTCTCTCTTCGACGATAAAGCTAGGTATAGCTGGGAGGTGTCTGGCTGCAATTGAGGTACCACAAAGGATTCACCACTCTTTATATAGGGAGGATATACCTATGGCCTCTTGTCGAAATCATTACTTGAGAATCTCTAGTCAGAGTGGTAATGCCATGAAAAGTGTCTTTAGGTGCATAACTGATGAGTAATGAGTTCGGGGACAAGATCAAATAACTCTTGGGCTAGATGTGGTGTAGCCAGTCTAGTGGGAACTACACATTGACCATGATTTGAACCGAGTGGGGTATAGATTGGTGAAAGGACGAATTGCATGGTATTTGTCTATGAAAGGGTATGTAGTCATACCACTGACTCTCCGATCAATTAGGGGTCATGATGTGTTGCTAGATGTCACTCATGACTTGCTCGATTCAATAGTTGAAGCAAGTGGCCAACATAACTCGAACCTAATGGGTCACACACTTAGAAGAGTGTGGAGTTGATATGAAACAGATTTGGATGTGATCCAAATATGAGGGAGTTTATTCTCGAGAATGGAATGTCACGTGACACACCCCCACCCCTACTAGCAGGCGGTGTGCCGTCAACCCCATAGAAACCCCCAGCCGATACTTCCAACGACTAGAGAATCCTGTGAAGCTAAGCCGTGTTGCTCGCTGAAAACCCGTATAAAATTTTTTATTTTCTAAACTTGTGATTTTATAAAATTTCGACAAAGATAACAACTCCAGATATAGATGGCCCAAACCTGAACAGCAATTTACATTTCCAAAATATGGCAACCAACAACATCTCTTCAAAAGAGCCCTTCAAAGCTCATAACATTTTCTATAAAACAAACTATGTACATACATATAATAACTATACAAGTTCAAACACTCTACAAAATGATACACAGTGAGCACATGTTACATGTTAACTAAAGGTCAAGAGGACGCTGATATGTTCCAGTGTTCGGCATATCTGTACTTGAAAAATAAAATTTAAAACCAGGAAAATAATGAGCTAAAAGAGCTAAGTGAGTGTATGCTTTACAAAATGCTTGCTTTTTCTATAAAAGTTTCTAAAACTTTTTATAAACTACTTGCTTGCTTTTCTATAACAGTTTCTAAAACTTTTCATAAAATGCTTGCTTGCTTTGCTATAAAAGTTTATAAACTTTCATAAACTCGTCATTGTTTACTGCAATGCTTTCTAAAACTTTTCATAATTGTTTGCTTGCTTTGCTATAAAAGTTTATAAAACTTTTTATAAACTACTTGCTTGCTTTGCTATAAAAGTTTCTAAAAGCTTTTCATAAAATGCTTGCTTGCTTTGCTTTAAAAGTTTCTAAAAATTTTCATAAAATTCTTGCTTGCTTGCTTTGTTTTAAAAGTTTCTAAAACTTTTCATAAAATGCTTGCTTTGCATATTCGTGGTCGATTTTAAGCTGTATGTAAAATGCTTATAAATAAAATAATCAACCACTGGAGGCCTTTCTTGCTTGTTGTACCCTAGTAAACACGGGAAACCCGTGTCTCGATTGTGCTAGCGAAAGGATCTCTTGTCCACATCACTTATTTCGGTAAATATGGTGGAAGGACCTCGTGTCCTCATCACCATATAATAGCTAGCGCGCTAACCCTATATACTCCAGTACGTGCCACGGTCCTCATCTAATATGCCATAATGCATGAGCTAAGTTTGCTGACCAGACAAATCTAAAATGCAATGCAATCATGTCCTAACTTCACCGTGACACGCATGTAATACCTCTAACGTAATGCTTCGCTTAAACTACGATTTCTTAAGGCCTGATGATAAAAAATATAATTTTGCTTGCTTATTTTTAAAATATGGTTTAACAAATCAAACCATAAGCTTTAAAATATGGTTTAACAATTAAAACCATAAGCTTTAAAATATGGTTTAACCAGTCAAAACCATAAGCTTTAAAATATGGTTTAACAATTAAAACCATAACATACTAGCGTACACTACTACAAAAAACTAAGACAATGATGCTTGTATTTATGACGCTTTTGAGAAAAATGTCATTATCTTGCTGTTACATTAAAAAACAAATATCGTTATTTACTATGACCCTTCTACAATGTCATTGAACTACATAAGTTGAAAAATAATGATGCTTATTTTGAGCATCATTGTTTACGGATTTAAAAAATATATATATCAAAACCCTCACAAGACCTCAAACTCCTAAGCCGCTTCAACCTCCCTAACCTCTACCAAAGCCCAAGCTTTGGTACATATTCCCGATCTCAACTCTAACCCTAATCTTATCCAAATGGCGCCGTCTATGCTCACCCATGATGCCTCCACCCACGATGTCGTCTACGCTCTCCTCTCCTCTTTCCATCCTGAAACTCAACGCTAATAGAGCCTATTTTTTTACGACTTCGAGGTGCCACAATCTTCGACCAGAGTCCCACCATCCTCACTAAGCCATCACTGATTGTGTTGGCTCTACCTTTTCCCAAGCCGAAAATGGTAGGCTCTTATCTCTCTGCTTTTTGCTAGGGTTTTTCCACTCAATTTTCCTCTGCAAAGAAGTGTCGCTTTCATTTTCTTTTTTGTTTTATCATTTTTCGTTTTGATTTTACTCGCTATACTGGAATTGCTAAATTTAGGTATTAGGAGGATTTTTATTTTATTTTTTCAAGTTTTCGGGGTTTGATTTTGTGGGTTTTGTGTCGAGATGTGTGTGGGCTTGGATTTTGTTCAATGTGTGAATTGCTCGACTTCTATGTGTGTCGTATTTTGTTCGTCGGGGAGAAAATAGGGGAAAATGGAACTAATCAAAAGCAAATTAAGAGTTTTAATTATTGGGGCTAAATTGTGGGTGACCCAATTACTTGGGTTGTTTGAGGAGATCTTTTCTAAATTTTGCTCTTCGAAGAAAAATAACAAAAAAGAAATATGAATAATTCGACTTGATCAAGCCTTAAATTCAAGTAATTGGAGCAGTATGACTTCCATTCTTCTTTTATGAATGTACTTGGTAGAATTCTTACTTTTCCCCATATTTGTTTTGGCTAAGATAAGACATACAATATCTTTGATCTTTTCTTTTTTTTTTTTTTAGTTTTCATTCTATTATTTGCAAACCCACACTCATTTTCTCTTTCCACTCATGTAGCTATACAATACACTTGTAATCCAACTTTTTAATTTTCCTCTTGATAATATTTTAACCTATATTTTGTTGTTCTGATTCTCTTGAATGCTCCATATATACATTCTGACCATAAAATCTTATTATTGTAATTTCATCCTTTGAAATGTTTCTCAAACTTAAATTTTGGCAGGTTCAATGAGATTATGTTTGATAACAATGACACATGTTCGTTTTTCTTGGGAGATTTCATATCATGTATACTTATTCATCCTCGCAAGGGTTGTGACTAATAATGGGTAAAGCTTATCTTGTTACCGCTAATAGACTAATTTGGGTCTTTGCTTTTAGATTGTGAAGTGTTACAACTCTACTTCTTTTCGTTCTTCAATGTTTACTTTTTACCCAATTCACATGTTTTTCTTGGTAGTTTGACACACCCTACCCCCTTACTTACTAAGAGTGTGTCAAGCCACCCTACGTAAAATCCCCACTGCACATCTAACTACTAGAAATTTCGTGAAGCGGCCGTGATTGTCAATAAAACTCTTATAAATTTTTTCCTTTTTCCAACTTATGACTTGGTAAAATCTCTAAGATATTAACAAGTAATAAGGATATAGTCCAAACTGTGAAACACAATTTACACTTTCCAAATATGGCAACCACAGTCACTTCAAAAGAGCCCAAAGCCAACACATTTTCACAAACCATACTATGTACATACATATACTCCACTAGACAAATTCAAAGTATTTCCTTACAAAAGATTATTAATAATAAAGATCGATACAAAAGTCGAGAATCCTATGCTCCAAATTGCTCGGGCGTGCTCCGTACTGAAAAAATAGTTTTTAAAATAAAGAAAAATAATGAGCTAAACGAGCTCAGTGAGTATGCTTTATAAAATGTTTTGCTTTTTCGGGGTAATACCCTCAAACCGTAAAACTCTCTTTTACAAGACATTTTCCAGAAACCTTGCTTGCTTTGCTTTAAAAGTTTCTAAAACTTTTCATACTTGCTTGCTTTACTTTGCTTTTCTTTAAAAGTTTATAAAACTTTTCATGAACCTCTTGCTTGCTTGCATTACTTTGCTTTAAAATTTATAAAAACTTTTCATAAACCTCTTGCTTTAAAAGAGTAAAACTTTATAACACTGAGCCTGGGCTCAACCGATCGCTTAAAATAAACACAAGAGCCTCGGCTCAACCGCTTGCTTTAAAATAAACACTCTTAAGCCGAGGCTCACCAGCAGGCACTGGTTGATTTCAAACCGTATAAAACATGCTTATAAATCATCAACCACTGGAGGCCTTTCCCGCTGACAGGCCCTGCGAACACGGAGCCCGCATCGACCGCGGCTTCTATGGAAGGACTTGGGTCCACATCACCTAGGTGGAAGAGCCTTGGCTCTATTACCCTTTTTCCGGTAAATATAGTGGCCTTGGCTCACCATAATCTAGCTAGAGCTCTAACCCTATATACTCCAGTACGTGCCACGGTCTCCTTTAAATGCCATGATGCATGATCTAAGTTTGCCGACCAGGCAAATCTAAAATGCATGAAATGATATCCTAACACCACCGTGCATATGCTTTGGTCAATTTCCGACCTGGGATGCTTGCTTAAAACTAGGGATTTTAGTTAGGTCTGTTTTAGAAAATATACTTTTTCTTGCTTGCTTGCTTTCTCTTTGAAATATGGTTTTACAACTCAAAACCATTGCTTGGTTTAAAATATGGTTTACAATCAAAACCATTAAATACCAGCGTAAAACAATTTATAATAATACACTAGTATTTGAAAAATAGGTTTAGAACACTCACCTTTCCGCTTACAAAGCTTGAGCACGACTTCACAACTTTCCCGCCTGCTTTTAGCCTACACACTCAAAAGATTACGGCGAAGACATTAATCGCCTTCGTAATCACATAAACTTAACGTACTTCATAGACTTTGAGTCACTAACATTTACTCACACTCATTGAGCGGCGAGGTACGCTACGTTTTTCATTGAGTTCCAATCTTCTTTGAATCTCTCTTACTCATTTAGTAAGGGTCTTATACAATCGGTGTATGATTTTGGGCTTAACTATATGAAATTACTAAAATCTGGGCTTTTAGACACTGTGGTACCGGTACCACTATGTTTGGTACCGGTACCAAACACATTCTATATGGTGGTACCGGTACCACTTATCTTGGTTCCAGTACCAAATGGGTTTTGTATGGTGGTACCGGTACCACCTCGTGGTTTTGCCCAAAAATGCTGCTTTTTGCCCTCTTTGGTACCATTTTTCTTCATACAACTTCTCCATTCCATAATACCTCAAAAACCAACATGGAATTTATCCAAAACCACACCATAACACTCCTGTGTCAGTGGTTTGGAACCACACAACCAAACTCAGGTAAAAATCTCAAGAATTCAACCTAAGGTCCACCAATTCCTACAAAAACCGTATTATTATGATGGATTCCATGTTTATTCTATACCAATTAGGGTTTTTCCCACAAAACTTCAAGAATTCTAGGGTTAGGATGATCTCTCCCCAAAACCCTAGAACAAGGAGCAACTAATCTCCATACCAAAACCCTATCATCCAAAATACACATAATTCCAATACAAAAACATACCTTATTTCTCTTCTCCCTCTTCTTCTCCTTCTTTCTTCTTCTTCCCTTCTTCTCCCTTTCTTCTTCTCAACCGTGGAGACCTAATTTTTGTGAGACAAAATGAGATGTTTGTTTCTCATCCCCTTTTTATATTGCCATTTATGCCTTAATTGCAAATAGGTCCTCCATCTCTGAACAATTGCACTTCGGCTTTTGTTATTTTTATTTTGGCATACTCCTTTCTTTGCTTATGACTTTCATGTCCCATTTTGACCAATTACAACTTTACCCTTGTTCTAGTACGACACTCCGAGTTCATAAATTTATCATTTGCCAATTCCCATCCCAACAACAACTCCCAAAATATTAAATGCACTTTAGTGAACATATGCGCCTCTACAAGAGCATGTGTATCAGACACTCTCTCGATCGGCGTTAAATCCTCTTCCTTTAGAACATTTCGTCTCTCGAAATGGAACAAACTTAACTCAAAGGAAATGAAATATCTACTCGAAAATGATTGAGGATACCGACGCCGTATCTCGAGCTCTAGCTCCAAGTTAATACTTTCTCTGATTCTTCCATAGGATTTTAACTAAAGGAATCACCTTACTCCTCAACACCTGCATAGGTGTTTCCTCATAAGTCAGATTCTCCTTTAGCTACACTGGCTGCTCTCTCAACACATGTGAAGGATATGGGATATATTTCCTTAACATCGACACATGGAATGTGTCATGAATCCTTGATAACTCTGGGGGTAACTTTAATCTGTAAGCCACCGGTCCGACTTCTCGCTTCACAATCTCATAGGTACTTATATATCTTGGATTCAAGCTTCGCCTCACCCGAATCTCAAAACACCCTTCCAAGGGGAAATTCAAAAGCACCCATTCACCTATCTCGAACCCGCAAGTCTCTACTGACTTCGCTTGTCCCGCATAACTTTTCTGTCTATCTCTTGCTATCTTCAAGTTATCACGAACAACTTTCAATTTCTCTGAAGTGATTTGCACTAGTTCAAGGCCTACTAATCTTCTCTCACCAACCTCATCCCAACACACTGGAGTCCTATATTTCCTACCATACAGTGCCTCAAATGGAGCTATCTCTATACTGGCCTGATAGCTGTTGTTGTAGGCTTAACTCCATTAAGGCTAAATGAGCATCCTAACTTCCTCAATTCCATCACACAAGCTCAGCATATCCTCTAACGCTTTTGAATGGTCCTCTCCTGACCGGCTATCCGTCTGAGGATGAAATGGCCGTATAAAATGTAAAGTAGCACAAAAGTCAAGCACATAAACTAGGCTAAACTCCTGATGTGAACCTGGGTCTCGACCAAACTATCAAACCGGAACCCCATGAAGTCTCACTATCTCATCCACATACAATCGGGGCCAACTTTTCGGAGAATCTTCAACATTAACTGCAGAAAATGAGCAAACTTCACACAGATCGACTATCACCCATATAGCATCATGTCGGGCTCGAAGTTCGCGGGAAGACTCCGTCACAAAATCCATTAAAGTGATCTTCTCCCATTTCCATACCGGAATGCGGGAGAATCGTATCTTCCCACGGGCCTCTCGATGCTTTGCCTTCACTCTACTCGATGCTAGGCACCGGAGACAAATCCTGCGATCTCTTTCATCCCATTCCACTAGTTATGTTCTTTCAAAGTCTTGTACATCTTATACTTACTAATGCATAGCATATTTAAATGAATGTGCTTCTTCCATAATGTCTCTCTTCAAACATACTTCCGGCACACACATTCTCTGTCCTTTCACTATCATGCCGTCATCTCTAATTTGAAACTCTGCTTTCTTTCCTTTTCCTATATCTTCCTTAAACTTAATCATTTGTGGATCTTGCAACTGCCCTGCCTGAATCTGATCCACTAGGAGAGGTCTAACATGAAATGTGGCTAACAAGGCTCCTGAATCCTCAGCCTCCAATATCACCCCTAAAGCTCTCAGATCCACTAATAGTGGAAGATAACCTGATCTCATGTGAGACAAAGAACTCTCCGCCGCTACTAAGGCATCCGCTACGATTGGCCTTCCTCGATGGTACTGAGCAGTACAAATTTCAGAAATTCCAATTTAACCCAAGCCATTTTCTTTGCCTCAGTTTAACTCCTTTTTGGGGAAAAGAGATTGAAGACTCTCTATGATTCCAGAAGATCCCAAGTAAGGAAACACCATATAAGTAATGTCTCCATATTTTCAGGCAAACACGATCGCGCAAGCTCTAAGTCGTGTGTGGTAATTCTCCTCATGTTTCTTACCGCCTAGAGGCATATGCAATCACCCTATCATTCTATTACATCAAAGCACACAACCAAGGCCCTGCCGCGTGAAGCATCATCAGAAACCACAAATCTATCTTTCCCATCAAGTGTTAGAACCGGAGTCAAGTCAATCTACTCTTCAACTCTCAACTGGCCAAGGTGCATCCACCCAATCATACTTGACATCTTTCCTCTGGCTGCCTGGCCGAGCCGCTATCTTGGAGAACACCTCAACAAATCTCCCGTAATACCCGCTAAAAACCAAGGAAGCTTCTGACCTCTAACACACTTTTCGTGGCTCTACTACTACAACTTCTATTTTCCGGGGGGATCCACACTACCCCTCACCGAGATCATACGACCTAGGAATGCCACCCGTTGCTTCAAAACTACCACTTGCTCAACTTGGCATACAATTTCACTCCATTAGGTCCCGCAACACAATCCTCGTGTGCTCAATGTTTCTCCGAACTAATAATACACTAGATATCATCAATAAAAACTATGACAAATCTATCCAAATACTTCGCTGAAATACTCCTGCTCATCAACCATAAACGCCGCCGGAGCATTAGTCAGCTTTCAAACCATCACCGTAAACTCATAATGCCCGTAGCGTTGTCTCGACGCTTTGGGTACATCACTCTCCCGCACCCTCAATCGATGATACCCCGACCTCAAGTCTATCTCTCGAGTATACTCGAGACCTCGAGTTGATCGAATAACTCATCGATCCTAGGGAGTTGATACATTACCGATTAAGTGATAGTAACTTTGCTCAATCGTCAGAATCTATACACAACCGCAACTCCCATATTTCTTTTCACGGAAAGAACTCGGAGCTCCCCATGGGGATATGCTCTACGAATGAATCCCTTACTTAACAATTCTTAATCGAGCCTTAAGCCTCTCTCAACCTCCGCAGAGCCATCCCATAAGGAGGAATGGAAATGGGCCTACCCCGGGATCAAATCAATGGTGAACTCCACTCCTTCTCGAGGTAATCCCGCAATATCATCCGGAACACATATATGGAACTCTAACAACCTAATCTCATCCACCAGTCCCCTCCTTCCCCGTTCCACCACATAAGCTAGATAACCCTCGACAACCCCTTACGCAAAGATTCTCTGCTACGCCATGGTGGACATCATATTGGAAGATAACTCTCTGCATTCTAAACTTTACTCCAATTTCCTAGCCTACGCAACTTTACTCCTTTTTATAACAATCTAACGTGGCTCTACGGGGCGACAAATCCAATCCATGTCGAGAACCACATCAAAGTCCCTTATATCTAGTTACAGATCTCGTCGGAACTCCCTGTCCCCAACTGACCCTACTATATCCGCTACCTGGCTCAGAATAACGGACTTCCAACTCGAAGGGAAACTCTCATACCTAATTTTTAATGGCCGGGTCTCTATCCGGGAAGTCGACCCAAGAAAGGCTCGATGCAAATGGAATGCGTGGCTCCTGTGTCCACTAATGTATATGCATCATGATCAAGGATAGAAATATATCAGTGACTACATCCGAGTCAGATCTCGCATCTTGGCCGAGTCAAAGCATAAACTCGCCTGCTCACAGGGTCATTCCAGATCCCCTGGCACTACTTTGCTCTTACTACGACCGCTCTACTGCGATCGGCTACTCGCCCTCTACTTGGGAAACCTCTCCTCGAAGACTTCTGAGTGCTCATCTCTGGTGCTGGGGTAGCTAGGCTGGCTACTGATGTCTCTACACCAATCAACTGAGGGCACTCCCTAATGAAATGGCCTTCCTGGCCATAGTGGAAACACCCTGTACTATATCTCTTACACTCCCCATGGTGTCGCCTCTGACACATATGATAGACGGGAGGAACATTCCGGGGCCCCACCGATCCTCGACTGCAGATAGCCCCTCGACCCGGCACCCCTGCCTCCGTAACTCCTACCCTCGCTTCTTTCTATCAGACGACCGTAGCCTCATTGGAAGAGCCTGGTACACTCCTCTTACTTTCCTGCCTACTATGATACATAGCCGTCGTGCTTTGCTCGACTTTCAGAGATGCCTCAACTAAGTCCCCAAATCTATTCTGAGGAACCACAGACAAATGCACTCTAATCCGATGATGTAATCCTGCCATAAATCGCTTGCACTTCAGGACTTCATCAGCTTGAATATATGGAACCAATCTAACTAGTTCTGAGAACCCCTTCTCATATTCCTCGACATCGACATGTTCTTTGTTCTAATCAAGAACTCCTCACCTTCGACCTTTGTGACTCGAGGAAAGAATCTACGCTGAACTCATTAAAATTGGTCCCATGATATACCATCAGGATACCTCCTATCCACAGCATCCCACCAATCCTTAGCCCCCACTTCCATCGTAAAGGAAAACAAGACTCTTTGCTCATTTTTCCAAATTTCATAACTCAGAAACCTTTGTTTACCTCAGGTCTAACCATAACCAGTCGCTCTCGGATCACCACGCCATCATATGGCTTGGCACCTAGCTTCAGACTCTCTATCGACCTGTGTTCTTAAGAACTTCTAGGTGGTGGTGAGGTCGCGATCAATGACGCCTAGTCGCTATGGCCACTATCCGAGCACCAGGCCACCCGCCCGTAAAGTCCCCCACTGAAATTCCCCGAGCGGTTCCGCATGGTCCAAATTCGACCTCGGGAGGCTGATCCATAGAGGCGTATAGTGGGAACCAACCACGCGGCCCACCCTCCCGTGCATCAAGCAGACGCTTGGAAACCTCCGATCGATTCCTAGGACGACCTCTACGTCCTCTGCCTGACATAGTGCTGTATTTGCCAAAAATCAATTGTTTAATACTTTGAAACACCTTATTCGTATGTACTTTGAGCTCGAAAATGCTTGGTTGCCAATAGTGTAAAATAGTGTATACGAAAACTACGATGCTTAATAACATAGGTTTCTTAAGATTCTGCTATGATACCACATTGACACACCCCCACCCCTTACTTACGGCAGGTGTGCCGGCCACCCCATATAAATCCCCAGCCGTAATATCTAACGACTAGAAATTTCTGTGAAGCGAAGCCGTATTGCTTGCTGAAAACTCTTATAATTTTTTTCCTTTTTCCAACTTATGACTTGGTAAAATCTCGGCAGCATATTAGCGGCAATAAGGACATAGTCCAAATCCTGTAAACACAATTTACACTTTTCCAAATATGGCAACCAGCAACGTTCTTTCAAAAGAGCCTCAGGCTCAACACATTTTCACAAAACCATACTATGTACATACATATACTTCCACTAGACAAATTCAAAGTATTTCCTTACAAAAGATTATTAATAACAAGATCATACAAAAGTCGAGAATCCCATTGCTGCTCCAAATAGCTCGCCAGGCCCGTACCTGAAAATAGTTTTTAAAGCACAAAATAATGAGCTAAACGAGCTTAGTGAGTGTATGCTTTATAAAATGTTTTGTTTTTTCAGAAAATATCTCAAAATCAGAAACTCTCTTTTACAAGACATTTTCCAAACTCGTTGCTTTGCTTTTAAAAGTTTCTAAAACTTTTCATACTTGCTTGCTTTACTTTGCTTTTCTTTAAAAGTTTATAAAACTTTTCATGAACCTCTAGCTTGCTTGCATTACTTTGCTTTAAAATTTATAAAAACTTTTCATAAACCTCTTGCTTTAAAAGTTTATAAAACTTTTTATAACACTGGAGCTTGGGCTCAACCGATTGCTTTAAAATAAACACAAGAGCCTGGGCTCAACCGCTTGCTTTAAAATAAACACAAGAGCCGGGGCTCAACCGTGCACCAGTGGTTGATTTCAAAACTGTATAAAACATGCTTATAAATAATCAACCACTGGAGGCCTTTCCCCGCTTGTCGTGACTCCTAGTGAACACGGGAGCCTGGGCATCGACCGTGCCGGTGGAAGGACTTGGGTCCACATCACCTAGGTGGAAGAGCCTTGGCTCTATTACCCTTTTTCCGGTAAATATAGTGGCCTTGGCTCACCATAATCTAGCTAGAGCTCTAACCCTATATACCCAAAGACGCGCTACCTGCCTCCTTTAAAATGCCATGATGCATGATCTAAGCTCACGACCGTGCAAATCTAAAATGCATGAAATGATATCCTAACACCACCGTGCACATACGGAATACCTCTGACCGGTATGCTTGCTTAAAACTAGGGATTTTAGTTAGGTCTGTTTTAGAAAATATACTTTTTCTTGCTTGCTTGCTTTCTCTTTGAAATATGGTTTTACAACTCAAAACCATTGCTTGGTTTAAAATATGGTTTACAATCAAAACCATTAAATACCAAATAAACAATTTATAATAATACACTAGTATTTGAAAATAGGTTTAGAACACTCACCTTCCCCATAAAGCCGAAAGCACGACTTCACAACTTTCCCGCCTCAAGGCTTTTAGCCTACACACTGCAAGATTACGCGACATTAATCGTTTTCAGAATCGGCATAAACTTAACGATTTCATAGACTTTGAGTCAATTAACATTTACTCACACTCATTGAGCGCAGGCACGCTTATACGTTTTTTACTGAGTTCCAATCTCTTCTTTAACTTTACTCATTTAGTAAGGGTCTTATACAATCGTATGATTTCGGGGCTTAACTATATGAAATTACTAAAACTGGTCTTTAGACACTCGTACCCAGATCACTATGTTTGGTACCGGTACCAAAACACATTCGTATGGTGTACTTACTTTTCACTTATCTTGGTTCCAAAGCACTCAAATGGAAGGTGTTTAGAGGCAGGTACCGGTACTACCCCCTCGCTTGGGTACCGGTACTAATTGGTTTTGCCCAAAATGCCTGCATTCTTGGTACCGCTTCATATTAAACTTATCCATTCCATAATACCTCAAAAACCAACATGGAATTTATCCAAAACCACACCATAACACTTGTATTTGTGGTTTGGAACTTCACGCAACCAAACCCTAGTTAAAAATCTCAAGAATTCAACCTAAGGTCCACCAATTCCTACAAAAACCATATTATTATGATGGATTCCATGTTTATTCTATACCAATTATGGTTTTTCCCACAAAACTTCAAGAATTCTAGGTTAGATGATCTCTCCCAAAACCCTAGAACAAGGAGCACCCAATTCCATACCAAAACCCTAGCATCCAAAATACACATAATTCCAATACAAAAACATACCTTATTTCTCTTCTCCCTCTTCTTCTCCTTCTTCTTCTTCTTCTTCCCTTCTTCTCCCTTTCTTCTTCTCAATCGTGGAGCCCTAATTTTTGTGAGACAAAATGAGATGTTTGTTTCTCATCCCCTTTTTATATTGTCATTTATGCCTTAATTGCAAATAGGTCCTCCATCTCTGAACAATTGCACTTCGGCTTTTGTTATTTTTATTTTGGCATACTCCTTTCTTTGCTTATGACTTTCATGTCCCATTTTGACTAATTACAACTTTGACTTTTGTTCTAGTACGACATTCCGGGTTCATAAATTTATCATTTCACAATTTCATCCTGAACAACAACTCCCAAAATACTACAATAGCACTTGGTAATATATGCTACTCACTACGCTACATGTATCAGATACTCTTCGACACAAGCATAGTTTATCTTATATAGATTTTCTTTAGATAAATAAGACTAGGGATTAAGAAATATTTTTTTCCCTTTTAAAACTATCACAATTTGGAGGTCTACAGCCATTGTCTTTACTTTTTTTAATTGCATTTATAAAATTCTAATTTTTCTAAAAGCATATTATCGGTGTGAATGTTTGTGAATATATGTGATGTTAAATATTGCTTCTAAGTATCTTTTGAAAAAAACAAAATTGTTACTCTTTCTATGGGCGTAGTTAAGAAGGGCATGAAAATACCTAGAATAACTTATATAATTATAATAAACAATTTGTCCTGGGTGAAGAAAAAATAAGACAAATTAGAGGCGCCAAAGATGGTATTTGACATTTAGGAAAACACTTCAATAAACGGTCCAATCTAAGATGCATGTAGAAATTATGGTATTTGACCAATCCTCATGATTCCAAATTTCCAATACATGAAGTTTGTTTTTATTAAATTTTTACTCTTTGCCTCTTGTAGGTTTCATGGTATAATATTTATGGTCTTTATCCTCGTGGATTCCACGTCGGATTTGTACTGCCTGCTATCTTTTTTTTTTTTTAATCATGAAATCATTTAGTTATTTAATTGTAAAGGCTGTGCAAGGAAATTTCATTAGGAGATTCAAGAGTGAGTGTAGAGTAATAGATGAGGTTCAAATCTCATGCCTATCGTTTGTACATGATACTCTTTTTTTTTTTCAGGATTATGTAAACACATTTATTACACAATTCACGGTCTATGTCAATTTTATTCGATGTTTAGTTTCTTCATTATTCCAAAGACATTTTTATTTTCTGGTTTTTTTTTGGCTGAAGTTTCTTTAAATCTAATTATTATGCTTCTTTTTAGATAACAATTTTATATTCTTTATTTATTTATTAAGGGATCCACATGCCCTGCTATAAAATCTATATTACACAACTGTGACTTTCGCACTTGACTTTTCACATCTCCTCACCTCATTGATATATGTAAGTTGATTGGAATGATGTTATATATTGGTCTGTCGATTCGTAAATCAAAGTTAGTGAATGACACCGTCGTTTTTTTCTTTGAGTGTCTACTTGAGAGTTCAAGGAAGTGACTAAATAGTTTGATTTTTGGCTGCATTAATTCCTTTGTAAGTCCCACTAAAAGATAGTTCATCAATTGTCGGCTTATAAATCATCTCAATTGTTGGAAAATTTTGGTGTGATATAATGCCTAACACTCAACATAACTTATCCCTTTGGGTATGTTATGACTACTCGGAGGATCCTATTGATGAAGATAATGAGTGTTAAAAGACTATTTGATAAGCAAAGATAGATTTTAGAAGAGGAAATAGAACTAAATTATGAACTATTGACTAAAACAAAGAGAAAATTTTATGATTAGGAATTAGTAGTTTTTATTATTTAATTATCATGTGTTCTTGTTGGTGGTTTTTTAAGAGGTCTTTTAAAAGTTTTAATTTTAATTTTATTTTAAGTTGAGGCTTACACCTTCCTCTCATTTGGATAAAATAATTCTATATATTTCTCCTTATTTCTTATTTTTATCTCTTGATTTTTATTTCTTGATTTTTTATTTATTTATTACTCGATAGAGTTTACATGTTTTGTTATCCCATTCTTCATATTGGAGAGTACGAAACCCCATTTTATTTTATTTGTTCTAATTTTAAATTAGTGCAAACCTCTGGGAATCCTTTTTTTATTTTTTTTTAACTTCAAAGATATCAAATAATATTTCTACCTTTAGCTAATGCCTCTAAGGCTGCAATAAACTATTATGTCATGGCATGTTCATGTAGTTCCAAACTTGACTCAGTTAGTATTGGCTTACATTTTCAAGAACGTATAAACAAGGTATCATGTTTAAGAGACTTGATAGTTTTTTTTATGTCATGGCATGTTCAGTAAAGTTCCACTGGTGGGATCTATAGTATTGTTCAAGTCAAAGTAATCGATAAATTTGCTATATTATCATGTTTTTAAAGACTTTATAGTTTTTTATACTCAGATTCTGTTATATAACTCTCATGATGTGTCCCTTTATAGAAACAAGGCCGAGTAAAGATCGAGCACTCAAAGCAGGTGTTAGAACGCTTTGCAAAATATAAAAGTTCCATTACTACCATTTGGGTTGAAAAGGGTATTGTTGCTAGTAATTGAGCCCCTGGGTGATCAATAGCAGCCTTGGGGCACTTACCTAATCACAATACATATTGGTTTGAGGGCTTTGAGAGAAATTTCTTTATGAAGTAAATCCTTTTTTATTTCTCTAAACTTTTGGTAGATACTATGGGTAGGTTGATCTCACGTTATCAAGTCCTTAGTGATTCATAAGATTCTTAGTGCCTATTTCTAGAATTATTATGCTTATTTTGCGTAGTTTTAGTTTCTCGCTGTTGCTATTGTAGCTTCTATGATAGATAAAGAGCTTGATTGGTTGTTGTGAATGTGAGCAAAATTCCATGCAAATGCTGAACCTTAATAAAGGAATATTAGATGTCAGCTGGGTGCATCCCCGATGGTCCAATCAAAAAGGTAATATCGGCAATTTCAGTGCTGGGAGTCTCTACATCTCGCAATTTAGTTCTAATTTTATTTAGTTTATTTTAATGATATGACATGCCTCGATCCTCCTCGTGTTTGATTTTTAACAAATTAAATCAGATATCCCATAAAGTTAGCACTTACTTTTTTTAATACTTTGTTTAATCCCTTTTGATATTTTCTTCAGTAGCCCAAGATGTCATGAGAACACATAGCAACAATTCTCACCAAATGTACTCATTCTCATTAAACTGTAATTATTTTAAATTATATCTTGATTGTAGTGCCACTTAGGATGCAATTAGTGACATGATGGGCATACATATCATGTTGCCAAGAACTCCAATGGCTTTACCACACGACTACAATACCTATCCTTTCTTTCCAGCTTACTCTAGTTGCCTTAGTTTCTATTTCAAGATTTCATTTAGTATATCATAAAAAACTACATGCAAAGAGTACCCAAATAACTAATTCATGTTTTCATATGTTTTACATCATTTAATATCTCTACTTCTCATAAGAGATTATCTACATCCATGCTCTGTTTGATTTTTTTTATTTGTTATTTTTTAAAACTTTTTGTTTGAATTATTTGTGTGCTACTAAGACAAAAGACTTGTTAAATTTCAGGTTACTCTAGTAGCATATTTATGCTAGTAACATAAACTGTTCTTGTTGCTGCAGTGATAGGTTTGCATTGTTTCGCATTGATTAAGTCCTTTCATTTTAGATTTTGTTGTTAAGTTATTTGATAATCATGTTACTTTTATTTTGATGTTATGGATTAAGTATTTTAGTTTTTTTTTCGATGCAAAGTGCTATAGGAATTCTTGTGAATTTATTTAAAGGTCTTATTTTAGGGCCTTTTTTCGCTATCTGATGCTATGTATTTAATTAAATTATTTAGAGACCATCATCTTTCCTTATGTATTTAATTAAATGATGATTCATGAAAACCTCAAAACCCATTTAAGTAATAAATGTAATTTTTCATTGAACTAACTTTATTTCCACCATTGAACAGGGGCAAAAGGCCTTGTGGTGGCTTTGATGGGCTCAACGCACTCTTCCATATGAACTTCCTCCACTACCTATTAAATAAAGAATGTTTTGTATTCCTAGTCAAAGAATCTATGAAAAACTTGTCGGGATTTTATACAAAATGTAATTTTTGGATATATTTATATATAGATAGTTTTTTTCCTTATATACATGGACTTTGATTTTTTTTTTTCCCTATATGACTTTTATATTATGTGAAGATTTTCAATATTTATGAGATTTTATATTATGATTTATAACTAATAAAATTAATGCAAATAAGATTTTAATGTAAGAGTGATAATGACACTTGTAATGAGTGTCATATAAATTCAAAAATAAAAAAAAAATCAATAACGCTTATAAAAGTGTCATAGTAAAGAAGAGTGTCAATGTTTTAATTCATAAAAGATGATGTTTGTAGCAAGTGTCATCGCATTTAAACATATACAATGACAGTCGACACCATGACGCTTTAAGAAAGCATCATTGATTAAACTTTTCCTTGTAGTGGTAAAACGATTGATAATAATACACTAGTATTGAAAAATAAACTTTAGAACACTCACCTTTCCGGTTACAAAAATTGAGCACGACTTCACAATTTTTTCGCCTTCGCTTTACCTACACATTCGATGTATTAGACCACACAGCCAAGACAACCAAGCAATTTGCAATAATTTGGTGCTACAATTAAATTTTTCGTGAAAATATGTTGGCCTTAAATGCCATTCATAGGCATATGGCGCATTCTCCGACTCAAGGGGCTTTCAGAGTTCAAGAACACTCGAAATGTAGCTTCTAAATTATTTGCTCGGATCAGTTCAAAACAATCCAGAAATTTCAACCCAAACTGTTCGAAAACAGTCCCGAAATTCAGCTCGGACTGTCTGAAATAGTCCCAAAAATTCCTAAACTTAGTCTAAAAATTTTGGGACTGAAATTTACAGTCTCTCACGCCCTCTACAAAAATTCCAAGTCATTACATAGCCTTTAGGCTAGAAATAACACAAGTAGGAAAATTCTCTACTTCTTGGAGTTTGACGAAACACTAAGCTTTTGGTACCCACGCGTAGCTCTCGTCGCGTAGACCAACTTTGCCTTTTGCTATGATAAAAACCTACTATCCGATTTTCGTAGATCTTATAGAGAAGCGAAGAGAAGAAAAAAAAAAACTCTCTTTCTACGAACTCTCTCTGTCCGTCCAAATTGATTTTATCCTTTTTTTTAATTCTTATTATTATTATTTGAATACATAATTCATAGTACCTCATTCGGGTCTGTTTCTACTCCGAAACAATTTATTTCTTTTCAGTTCATTTTATTTTAAATGAACTTAGCTCAAGCTATTTCCTGACTTCTGAGATTTTCGTAACAATCTCGTCCCTGAAGTCACTAATAGCTTATCACCCAAAAAATCGTAAAATATTCCAACTGTCTCATAATTTGACGAAACTTTTCTGGGTCACTAGATTTCGCGAGACGAATTTAACGGTGTAGTCAGTTTCGTCATCCGAGATCTAGAGAATTTTCTAGGCTTCCCTGAACCATTATGACAATTTATTATTATTATTATCCTTTAACTAATTAAAGTTTCCATGATTTGTACTTTCACCCCTCCAATTTCCTTAATTGCAAAAGTGCCACCATTATTTGAAAACTTTACCATTTCATCCTTAAAAACAACTTCCAAAATTACTACTATGGCACTCAACTAATTAAGGAAGCCCTTGGTGCACATATGCGACCCTACGCTACATCGCACCGTATAATCTCCCTGATTCGGGAGTTACAAATCCTTCCTCCTTTAGAACATTTTGTCCTCGAAATGAACAAACTAAACTCAAAGGAAAGGAAAATACCTAAATCTGAAATAGTTGAGGATGCTGTCGGTGCATCTAAGCCTCTGGCTCCCAGGTAGCTGCCTCCTCTCATGATTCTTCTTCAAGACTTTAACTAAAGGAATCACCTTACTCCTTAACACCTGTTCCTTGCGTTCTACAATCTGCACAGGTGTTTCCTCATAAGTCAGGTTCACCTTTAGCTGCAATGGCTGCTCTCTCAGCACTTGTGAAGGATCTGGGATGTATTTCCTTAACATCGACACATGGAAGGTGTCATGAATCCTAGATAACTCTGGGGGTAACTTCAACCTGTAAGCTACTGGCCCCACCTTGCTCACAATCTCATAAGGCCCGGCAACTTTCGGGACCAGTCGCCTCGCCTCCCAAATCTCAAAACACCCTTCCAAGGGGAAATCTTCAAGAATACTCGTCACCAATCTTGAACTGCAAGTCGTTGCGACGGTTGTCCGCATAACTTCTCTATCTATCTCTTGCTATCTTTAAGTTATCACGAACAACTTTCACTTTCTCTGAAGTAATCTGCACTAACTCAGGGCCTACCAATCTCTTCTCACCAACCTCATCCCAACACACTGGAGTCCTATATTTCCTGCTATACAACGCCTCAAATGGAGCCATCTCTACACTGGCCTGATAGCTGTTGTTGTAGGCGAACTCCATTAGTGCCAAATGAGTATCCCCACTTCCCTTGAATTCCATCACACAAGCTCTCAAAGATATCTCTAACGTCTCGAATGGTCCTTCTAACCGCCATCCGTATGAGGATGAAATGTCAGGTTGAAATGAAGGCGAGTACCTAAAGTCATCGCAACCGCTGAAACTCCGGATGTGAACCCGGGTCTCGACCGAAACTACCTAAACTGAACCCATGAAGTCTCACTATCTCATCCACATACAACTCGGGCCAACTTTTCCGTAGAATCTTCAACATTAATCGGTTAAAATGAGCAGACTTCACAATCGATCAACTATCACCCATATAGCATCCCCGTTGCCTTCCGAGTCCGTGGAAGACCTCATTACAAAATCCATAGTGATCTTGTCCCATTTCCATACTGGAATAAGGAGTAACTGTATCTTTCCCATGGGCCTCTCGATGCTCGCTTCACTCTCGCTGATTGTGTTAGGGCCTTTGAGACGAAACTCCGCGATCTCTTTCTTCATCCCATTCCACGTAATGTTCTTTTTAAAGTCCTCGTACATCTTGGTACTACGTGGATGATAATATAAGGCATGAATGTGCTTCTTCCTATAATGTCTCTCTTCAGCCTGTCATACTCCGCACACATTCTTCCGCCTTTCACTATCATGCCGTCATCTCTAATTTGAAACTTTGCTTTCTTTCCCTTTTTTTATCTCTTCCTTAAGCTTAATCATCTGTGGATCCTGCAACTGCTCTGCCCGAATCTGATCCACTAGGAGAGGTCTAACATGAAATGTGGCTAACAATGCTTTTGAATCCTTAGCCTCCAATATCACCCCTAAAGTTCTCAGATCCACCAACAGTGGAAGATAACATGATCTCATATGAGACAAAGAACTCTTTGGCCTTCTACTCAAGGCATCTGCTACGACATTAGCTTTTCCTTGATGGTTCTCAATAGTACAGTAGTAGTCCTTAACCAACTCAAGCCATCTTCTTTGCCTCAGGTTTAACTCTTTCTGGGTGAAAATATATTGAAGACTCTTATGATCTGTAAAGATCCTGTAAGGAGCACCATATAAGTAATGCCTCTATTTCTTCAGGGCAAACACGACTGTTGCAAGCTCTAAGTCATGTGTAGTGTAATTCTCCTCATGCTTCTTCAGCTGCCTAGAGGCATATGCAATCACCTTATCATTTTGCATCAAAACATAACCAAAGCCCTACCGAGAAGCATCACTGTAAACCACAAACCCATCTCTCCCATTGAGCAAAGCTAGAACTAGAGTTGAAGTCAATCTACCCTTCAACTCCTCGAAACTCTACTGGCAGGCATCCACCCAATCATACTTGACATCTTCCCTCGTCACTTGTTACTGGGTCGTTTATCCCGGGAGAACCCTCTTCAACAAACTTCCCTTGTAATAACAAATTTAAACCAAGGAAGCTTCGACCTCCGACATTCTCGCGGCTCTAACTTACCACAACTTCTATTTTCTGGGGATCCACACTCACCCCCTCAGCTGAGATCACATGATCTAGGAATGTCACCCTATTAAGCAAAAACTGGCACTTGCTCAACTTGGAATACAACTTCCGCTCCCTTAGGGTCTGCAACACAATCCTCATGCTCTAAATGTTCCTCTAGATTACCTGAATACACTAGGATATCATCGATAAAGACTATGAAGAAACTATCCAAATACGGTTGGAATACCCGGTTCATCAAATCCATAAACGCTGTCGGGGCATTAGTTAAACCAAACGGCATCACCCGAAATTCATAATGCCCGTAGTGTCCTGAATGTACCTTAAACATCACTCCCGCACCCTCTAATCGATGACACCCGACCTCAAATCTATCTTGGAGTACACTTGAGACCCTTGGAGTTGATCGAATAACTCATTGATCCTTGGGAGTGGATACTAATTACGGATGGTAACTCTGTTCAGCTGCTTGTAATCTATACACAACCGCAAACTTCTATCTTTCTTTTTCACAAAGAGAACTGGAGCTCCCCATGGGGATATGCTCGATTGAATGAATCCCTTACTCAATAATCCTTCCAACCGGAGCCTCTAAGCTCCCCCTCAACTCCCGCAAGAGCCATCCTATAAGGAGGAATGGAAAGGGGCTCAGTCCCTGGGATCAAATCAATGGTGAACCCACTTCTTTATTTGAAGGTAATCCCGCACATCATATGGGAATACATCCGGGAACTCTAACAACCGGAATCATCCACTAGAGTCCCTTCCTTCCTTTGTCTCCACCATAAGCCGATAACCCCCGACAACCCTTACGCAGCCTTCCCCGCACCGCTTATGGCTTGAGATCACATTGAAGATAACCTCACGTATTTCCCTGAACTTTACCTCCAATTTCCCTGGTCTATGCAACTTTACTTCCTTTTTTATAATAATCTAATGTGGCCCTATGGTAAGATAACCAATCCATGCCGAGAACCACATCAAAATCCCTTATATCTAAGGCCACAAGATCCGCTGGGAACTCCTGTCCCCCAATCAAAACTCTACTATCTCTGACTACTCTGAGAACCTCTTCTCATACTCTAATACTGACATGTTCTTCAGCTCTAATCTGAAATACTCCTAAATCTTTGAATCCTTGTGACTCTGAGGAAAGAATATGTCAATAAACTCTTGCTGAAACTGATCCCATGACATACCATCAGGATACCTCCTATCCATTGCATCCCACCAATCCTTAGCCCCGTCTTCCATTAGAAAACCTGAAAACAGGACCCTCTGATCATCTATGCAGTCCATAACTTTGTAAATCTTGTTTAGTCTGTCCAACCATAACCAGGCTGCCTCTGGATCGCCACTGCCGTCATATGGCTTGTCGCCCAACTTCTGTGCTCTCTCTATAGATCTCCCAAGCTCTTCAGGAACCTCTCTTGGTGGCGACGGAGGTGGCTGAGGCTGCGGCTGCTAACGAGTCGCTATAGCCACTATCTGAGCAATCTGTGCCACCTGCTCTGCAGTAAACAATCCTGGAACTTGAGCTCCCTCTAGTGGCCCAGATGGTCTAACCTGACTTGCCACTGGAGGCTAATTCATGGAGGCGGTAGTCGAACCAACTACGTGCTCATCTCCTCAAGCACGGTAATTACAAAGATTTACCGAAAGCCTCGAATGGCTCTCCCAGATCGACTCGACATCCTCTACTCGATATGCTTTATTCATAAATTAGTACTTTGAAACACTTAATATGTATGTACTTTGAATTTGAAAATGTGTGTTGCCAATATGCAAAATACAGTGTATACTATAACCACGGGCTTAATAACAATGTGCTCTTAGACTCTACTTCCCGATACCAACTTGACACACCCCCACCCCTTCTAGCAGGCGATGTGCCAGCAACCCCATAGAAACCCCCAGTCGATACTTCCAACGACTAGAGAATCTTGTGAAGCTAAGCTATGTTGCTTGCTGAAAACCCGTATAAAATTTTTTCTTTTCTAAACTTGCGATTTTATAAAATTTTGGCAGCATAATAGCTGCATATAGGACACATATGTGGCTCCAAAACTCAGAAATACACTTATAATTTCCCAAAATATGACAACCAACAACACTTCTTCATAAGAGCCTCAGGCTCATCACATTTTCATAAAACAAACTATGTACATACATATGCACAACTATACAAGTTCAAAGTACTTTCTTACAAATATATTCAATAGTGAGTAAACACAGCACGTATAACTAGTAGTCAGGAGACCTTGATATGTTCCAACCTTTAGCATATCTATACCTGAAAAATAATTTTTAAAACCAGGAAAATAATGAGCTAAAAGAGCTTAGTGAGTGTATGCTTTATTAAATGCTTTCTTTTTCTATAAAAGTTTCTAAAACATTTTATAAACTGCTTGCTTGCTTTGCTATAACAGTTTCTAAAACTTTTCATAAAATGCTTGCTTGCTTTGCTATAAAAGTTTATAGAACTTTTTATAAACTGCTTGCTTGCTTTGCTATAAAAGTTTCTAAAAACTTTTCATAAAATGCTTGCTTGCTTTGCTTTAAAAGTTTCTAAAACTTAATAAAATGCTCATGGTTTATCGCTGGTCGATTTTAAGCCGTATGTAAAATGCTTTATAAATGAAATAATCAAACTACTAGAGGCCTTTCTTGCTTGTTGTAAATTTAGTAAACACCTGAACCCATAACTCAACCGTGTCTACTTAAGGACCTCGTGGTTCACATTAATTATTCTGCACAGTGGTGGCTGACCTCTGTCCACATCACTCATAATAGCCAATACTTAACTCTATATAACAAGATGTGCCACTATCCCTCCCTTTAATATGCCATAATGCATGAGCTAAGTCTGTTTGACCGTGCAACCCAAATGCAATGCAATCATGTCCTAACTTCACCTTGCATGTACGAAATACCTCTGACCGGTAATGCTTGCTTAAACTAGGGATTTCTTAAGGCCTGATTTATAAAAATATAATTTTGCTTGCTTGCTTGCTTTTTAAAATATGGTTTAACAAATCAAAACCTTAAGCTTTAAAATATGGTTTAACAAATCAAAATTATAAGCTTTAAAATATGGTTTAACCAATCAAAACCATAAGCTTTAAAATATGGTTTAACAATTAAAACCATAACATACCAACGTAAAACGATTGATAATAATACACTAGTATTGAAAAATAAACTTTAGAACACTCACCTTTCCGGTTACAAAAATTGAGCACGACTTCACAATTTTTCCGCCTTCGCTTTTACCTTACACATTCGATGTATTAGACCATATGTCGCACAACGCGAATTTGCACATCTTGGCTGCCAATTAAATTTTTTTAGAAAATATGGGCCCCAAATGTCATTCACAGCATATGGCCAGATTCTAGACTCCAAGGGGCTTTCCGTAGAGTCCCCTCTAGAACACTCGAAACAATTCGAAATTCATGTTCTGGACTGGTCTGAGCATCCCAATTTCAACCCAACCGTCTCGAAGAGTCCCGAAATTCAGCCCATACTATTTGAAAATAGTCCAAAAAATTCTAAAAAATTCCTAAACTTAGTCTAAAAATTTTGGGACTGAAAATTACAGTCTCTCACGGCCTCTACAAAAATTCCAAGCCATTACATAGCCTTTAGGCTATAAATAACACAAGTAGGAAAATTCCCTACCTCTTAGATTTTGACAAAACGCTAAGCTTTTGGTACCCATGCGTAGCTCTTGTCGCGTAGACAAAATTTGCCTTTTGCTCCGACGAAAACCTACTATCCGATTTACGTAGATCTTAGAGAGAAGCAAAGAGAAGAAAAAAAAAATCTCTCTTTCTACGAACTCTCTCTGTCCGTCCTCTGTTCGTCCAAATTGATTTTATCTTTTTTTTTTTTAATTCTTATTATTATTATTTGAATACATAGCTCATAAGCATTCATTTGCCTAAGTCACTAACAATTTATTTCTTTTCAGCTCATTTTATTTTAAATGAACTTAGTTCAAGCTATTTTCTGATTTATGAGATTTTCGTAACAATCTCGTCCCTGAAGTCACTGATGACTTATCACCTAGAAAATCATAAAATATTCTGACTGTCTCATAATTCAACGAAACTTTTCTGGGTCACTAGATTTCGCGAGACGAATTTAACAGCGCAGTTTGTTTCATCATCCGAGATCTAGAGAATTTTCTAGGCTTCCCTGAACCATTATGACAATTTATTATTATTATCCTTTAACTAATTAAAGTTTCCATGATTTGTACATTCACCCCTCCACTTTCCTTAATTGCAAAAGTGCCACCATTATTTGAAAACTTTACAATTTCATCCCTAAAAACAACTTCAAAAAATACTACTATGGCACTCAACTAATTAAGGAAGCCATTGGTGCACATATGCGACCCTACGGTTACACATACCGTACAACCTCTCGGGACGGGACGTTACATCACTGGATTAGTAGAATCCAGGGTTCGAAGGCCCTCACTAAGAGAGATAACAAGCTTGGGCTTGTTCTTCGACTTAAGGTCGGTGAAGGAACATGCCATATTGTATAGGGATGCGTGTAGCCTATCATCATTTACGGTGAGGGTCATTTTAGACACTTCATAGGCTAGGGTTTTCCTATAAAAGCATCTTTATGGAAAACCCTAAGAACATAACTCTAAACCATTTTGTTCTCCTTTCTTGAAAGTGTTCTAGAGAGCTTGAGAGAGTTCGTTGAAGAACTCCTCTTTGAGAAACCGGCTTTTGGCTCCCTCTTCGAATTGGGACTTGGCTAGTACCGAGACATTTTTCAAGATCCTTGCCTTAGAGGTTGTCGGCTCCACTCTTCGTGCAGATACCATTAAAGGCGGACCTAGGACTTGGTTAGCTTTGGTCTAATCTGCCTCGACTAGTAGATCGATTTTTGAAATCGACACAAGGTAATCCCATACCCTTGTCTTTGGTATAGAACCGGATTTGATGCCCTAAGGAGTCCTTGGATGGGTTTTTGTTGAGATTTTTTTTGTTTTCCGCTGCTTTTGGCATGTGATTCCGTCCTCAACACCTTCACACACTGTTTGACCCAACACCGGAGGAGTTAGTGGCTCCAACTACATAACCTCCGTGAGACAACAAATACCATGCAATTCTTCATTTCACCAATCTATACCCCACTCGGTTCAGAGCACGGACAATGTGTAGCTCCCACTACACTAGCTACGCCACATCTAGTCCAAGTGATATTTGATCTTGTCCTTGAACTCATTACTCATTAGTTATGCACCTGAAGGCACTTTTCATGGCATTTCCACTCTAGCCAGAGATTTTCGAGTAATGATTCAGACAAGAGGTCATATGTATACTCTCCCTCTATTAGGAGTGGTGAATCCTTTGTTGGCTACTCAATTACCTTCGAACACCTCAAGCTATACCCGACTATCATCCAAAGAGCGACCTCAAAGAGGCAACATGGATCTAGGTCAAAGTATTAATCACATCCAAGATATCCCGGGCACCCTATGTCTAAGGATATCACATTCATCACATGAGATAATCATCTACACTTAAATATATAATCCATATGATTGTCTCATGAAAAGTCTTCGATGTACTTAGCTACTCTTAGCATGTAACGCCCCAAAAATACCTTAGAATTTTTATAATAAATTTATTATATATCTTATAATCGAGCTAAACTGGGTTTTTCCGTGAAAACCGATAAATTGTTAAATTGTGAAAAGTGAATGATTATGTGAGCATACATGATTAATATTATATGCTAAAAAGAGAAATTGATCGAACCTTGGAAGAACCCTGTTGAAAAGGGCAAATTTGAATTTTGTAAAACGGGGACCTAAGGGTCAAATGATGTTTAACGCTAATGTGAAATAAATGAAAGTGAAATGAAGACCAAAAAGGTAAAAATAAGAATGAATTTCAGTAAGCCAAACATGGCCTTACACTTGGTCAGAAATACACCAAAATGCGGTCTTAAGGCCCATTTGAGTAAAACACATTTTAGAAGAGAGAGTGAGAGGGGAAGCTAGGGTTTTGGGAAGAAGTGAGATTTTGTGCAAAATCCTTCCAAGTTTGTGCAAGATCTTGCAAGAAAGAAGAAGGAAAAAGGCTAAGGCTTCAAGTGCAAGGGGATTTGAGGTAAGAACCAAACCCTAGATTTCTTTAAATGATGTTTGTTAGAAAACTCAATCCATCACCCGGGTTTTGCTCATAGTTGGTTTAGGATGAATTTAGAATGTTATTGGAGTGATTCCCATGATTTGTTTTGAGATTTTGAAAGATTTTGGAGGCACCCAAAAGGAGAAATTGGTACCTAGTATTTTCTGTTCCTACGCCAGAGGGGAACCCACACGCGATGTACCCTTACGCCAAGAAGGTGGGATGCCCGCCGCACAGGCCGGGGTGCCAAATGGCACTTCTGTACGCTTCAAGAAGCTTTATACACTCCATATAAATGATAGCTACGCTAATAACATAGTAGTGCTACACATGCATGCATGACCGTTTCATCGAAAGTAAATTTAAGATTTTTTTCTCGAAAGTCTCGAATTCGTACACCGATAGTTTAAGGACCTTAATAAATGATTAATAATGGTCCAAATAAGGATAAAACTAATTGAAAAACGTACTGTACCTCGCCGCCTTGCCGAGTTTGTCTTTGGGCACACTTAGTGTCTTAACCCAAGACCGTTAACAAAGATTAATCGTAATTCACTAAAAAAAATGTATAATAATTGTTTATCCACTAAGAGTGGCGTAATTGTTATTGACTGTGTGACTCGTGAGGATCACCTAACCTAGGACCGAGATTAAAGGGAAGGAAACGAGAGCCGACAACTTCGGTTTGTTCATTGACCCTCTATTCTTATTTCAAGTGTTTTGGTAGTATACCAAATAAATATGAAATGACTATATGGAATGAGTATATCTTTGAAATGATATTACGAAAGTGCGTATGGATTTGAAAATGTGATAATTGAAATGTTTGAGGATTAATTGCATGTGAGTGATTAATAGAAATTCAATTGTCAATTTTTGATATCTCTTTAATTGAATCGATATACCGAACGATCAACATACCGGATTCACCAAATCCGAACTGGCCAAGAAGGCAAACCCAAAATTGTCCAATGTCCTAATTTGACGAGGTTCAATCGGGCATCCGTCATGATGGTGTATGGCATTATAAATGTCTTGATTTGGTAGGATGCACCAATCGATTAACTGCCTTAATGCAACACATTTAAAACACCACATGCTCTGGTGCACCAATCGGCATCCAAAGATGACGGGAGATCAAATTGTGAAATGTGTGCACATTGTCGAATGATAAAAGGACGATTCACCAAATGGAACTGGCTATGAATGTGAATTGTATAGACAAGCTAAATAACAAACTTTGATGAGTGTAAATGGGATTTGGAAACTAAATACATCCTTGAGAGTATATGTTTGAATCTCATGATTTGAGTTAAATGATTTGTTGCAAGTGGAAATGCATATTTTGATGTGATCAATGATTTGTAAAGTGAAAGCATGTGAAAATGAATAAGCATGAGTATAGTTTGATATAAAAGGCATGGTTTTATGATAAATGCATTTCATGTTAAACCTAAAATTGAATAGAATTATAGAACCACTTCAAGCAATAAAATGCGAAGGTAGTTTTTATCTATGCGTTTCGAGTAAATAGAAAAAGAAAGCAAGATCACAGTTTTGTCAGCAGAGAAAGCCGTGCTATGTCTGAGTGCAACACATACGCATATCATATCTTTTTGAACATGTGATATTTTGTGAACAAAAGAGTTAATCTCTGAATCATTGTTTTGTGTATCATTTTGTAAAGGCAAGATACGCCATTTTGTAAACGAATTGTATAAGAGTAAATGTTTATGGGCCTACCATTTGAAAATGCTTCTGCTTAATTGAAAACTCAAAAAGGAAATGACATAAATAAAATGTTTTGATAAGATAAATGAAAACGGTCGTAGTAAACCGGGCTCCGGTTCGGATTCGCCCTTCGGGTCGGGCCGGGGATTCGGGTCGCAACATTTTTGAAAAAGAAAATTTAATAAAAAGGTAAATAAAGAATTAAACGAAAGACCTTGAGTTTGCTTGATCCGCCACCTGGGCCGGACTCTGAAGGTGCTGAAGGCAAAGGCATCCATGACAAACCTCCCCAATCATCCCAAGATCACAATGAAGATCGGCGCTGATCCAATCAGCAGTATAGACAAAGTACTTTTCCGATCAACAATGTCCATTCGCTGATCCTATGACTGTATAATTTTGTGACACTAACATAATTGCACATGATTGAATTTTATTAATATGATCCCATCATGATTTCCTTCATGCTTTGTTATGTATCATGGACTTCATTAATTTGATTAAAGATCTATATCAATTCAACTTATGAATATCAAATTAATGAAGAAGCCTTTCATATTAAATAATATGTAGTGTGTACAATAAGTGCTAATGATGATTGCCTTTAGAGCACTTCTCTAACAAACTCCCATTTGCGCTAAAGTCAATTGCCTTTGTATCTTATACCTTTGGAAAGTATATGAGAATTATAGTTATTATGGGGAAGTGGTTAGCCAAGAGATTAGACGCATTCTGAAAAGTGGGCATATCTCTATCTTTATATCAAGATCACCAAAGATTTCTCAAATCAAATGGCATCATTGTGAGTACTAGTTTAGACCTTTGATGAGACCATGGTTCCTTTTTCTTTCGCAATGGCTCCATCATTATCCCAATACTATAGTATTGGATCAACAATGCAAGGGACCACTCCTAGTTCATAAATGAACTAACTTGTCCAAACCGCTTCCTAAGTTGCCATCGAATGCAACGATGTACTCTGATTCAGTTACAGAATCCATATTCATTTCCTACTTGGAACACTTCCAACTGACTATGTCATCATTCAATGTGAACATTTGACTTTATTGAGATTTGGAGTCATCTCCATCAGATTAACAATTGGCATCTTACTATAAGATCATTATCTCCATTAATCAAGAATAAATCCAAAGTGCTTCTCAAGTACTTGAGAATATTCCCTGATGCTCACCCTTTCACTTCACCTAAAGTCCAACTTTCGCATTCGCTTGTGACTCTGGGAGCATGATACGTAAAGTCTAGTACATTACATAGCATACATGATTGATCCTATCGCCGAAGCATATGGGATCGATTCATGTTTGTCCTCTCATCCTGTGTTTTTGGACACATGAACTTCGAGAGGTTGATCCATCTAAGCATGGGGACGTATCCTCTCTTGGACTTCTCCATGCTAAACTTCTTTAGCATCCAAGCTATGTATGTAGACTGTGAAAAACCAAGCAACCTTCTTGATCTATCTCTATAGATCTATATCTCGAATATTTAAGTTGCTTCTCTAAGGTCTTTCATGGAGAAAGTTCTTCGATAATATATTGACCAATTGTAACAATGAGACGTCATTTCCATTAAGTAATATGTCATCCACATATAACACTAGGAACACGACTGCACTCCCACTATCCTTCTTGTACAGACAAGGCTCATTTGTATTTTGTGAAAAATCAAACTCTTTTATTATCTCATTAAATTAGATATTCCAACTCCTAGATGATTGCTTCAATCCATAAATGGATTTATGAAGTTTACATACTTTATTGCCATTTCTAGGTGTGAAGACCTCCAGTTGTGTCATACACTCATCCTTACTTAGGTTTCCTTTGTGGAAAGTCGTCTTCACATCCATTTGTTGTATCTCATAATCACAATGAGCATCAATGGCAAGGAGTATCCTTATGGATTTAAGCATGGCTACTAGGCTTAAAGTCTCGTCATAGTCAATCCCTTGTCTTTAATGATAACCTTTAGCTATAAGCCTAGCCTTCTAGGTAATCACATTACCTTCCATGTCGATCTTCTTCTTGAAGATCCAATTGCACCCCATGGGTTTTATCCCTTAGGGTAGTTCAACCAAAGTCCATGCTTAGGTGATTCACATGGAAGCCATCTCTAACTTCATGGATTCAAGCCATTTTTCAGATTCTGAACTATTCAGAGATTCATCATGGGTAGTAGGCTCATCAATCTCTGTGAGCAATACGTTCCACTATTCACTGATGAGAAATCTTTATTTCTTTGGAACAGTATGTATCCTATAATTCACTGATGTGCTTGTGTTATAGAAGAATCAGTGTTGACTAATTTTTTTGTGGACCAAATTGTTGTTAAGATTGTTGAATCATTACTACTAACCAGATTCCTAGCACTGCTACCAAAGACTAATTCAGTCCCTAGCAACAATGCCAAAAACTTGTTGGACCAATAATACTGTTTTTTTGTTGTTTGTTTATGATAATGTACTAAAATTTTAATTTGGTCTAAAACACTGCAAGTGCATAGGTCATACAAGTAATAAAGTGGATTATAAGTCCATATATCATTTCCACAGGGATTGATGAGAAAATTTAAAGATCAAGTACCCCTACTACTCAATATCCTCATTATTTGAACCTCTAACTTAAAGATTGGATTAACTAGCCTAAATGGAATGAAAGGATTTTTGTATATTTTTCTTTAATGAAAAAGAAAATTTAAGCTAAATAGATAAGAGGTTTCACTGACTTGGAATAACATTGGAATTGAGATCAGTGTTATGATCATCATAATGCATGAGATTAAAAAACAAGATAGTCATGGACTTGAATTCTAGATTTGTCTAAGAGCAGAGTAGTATAGCCTTGGAATACCTCATGACACTATACATTTCACTCTTTAGAACACCATATTCCTAAACCATGTCAATGGATCTAAAGAGCTACTTTTAGGATTTGATCATCTTTCTAAGATCTGGATGTTTTTCCTAAACCAGTACTTCACAACCATTTCTCAGGACTGAAGTCTGCTTGTCCTCATAGACAGGATAACACAAGCCTCCTTTAATTTACTTAACATCTCAATCTGTATTTTGGTCAGAATAGTTACTCCCATATTACAAGAGCATAAACATTCTCTCAAATTGAGATTAACTCTCTTAATGTTAAAATGATTACTCATCAAATGGTCCTTATGCCTTGGGAACACATTTCTGCCGTCACCGAGAAAGGACCCTTGAAGTCAAAGGTTAGAACATCACCCATGATTCATCATAGTGATATTTAGAGTGCATTAGTTCTAAAGGTATCAACCTAGTATACCCCTAAGTTACTACTCCTTGCTCTCAGGTAGTCCATCTCTGTGTCACTTAGAGGGATTCGAGAAATCGGAAGCAAGATAGCAACTTTGCAGGATTCATTGATACTTAGAACGTGTTCTTTTAAAGAACAATGTCAATTAAATTAATCACCTCAAACCCACAAAATCACGAACATTACAAAAATGACAATCAAAACATCAATCCCTTTTGATGAGTATGAAACTCATCTATTTTTAAGTCCATTTTTAATAAATATTCGAGACATAAAAGTTAAATTTGATGCAAAATTATGGAATCTTCACCCAGATTTGTGTTTTGTAGGAAAATAACGAAAAACAAAAAAAACAACAAGAAAAGAAGCAGAAAGCAGTCAAAAGAGCAATGTCACGACATCGGCTGAAGAATGTCGCGACATCATAGCAGAGTCACGACATCGGGTAAAGAATGTTGCGACATCAATTCAAAGTCCCGACATTAACAAAACAATGTTATGACATCGGTTGACCAGAGTAGCGACATCAACTGAAGTGAGCAGAACAAAAAAGTTCAAAGTCGCGACATCAAATCAATGTTGCAACATCGACATTAAAACAAAGCTGCAACATTGGAAATAATAATTCCAGAGTCGCGACATTAGAACAAAGTCGTGATATCAACATCTAGAGTCGCGACATTATAACAAGGCTGTAAGAGTAAAGACACAAATTTCAAAGCCACGACATCCGCGGTGACATCAGAGCAATGTCGGGACATTGACATTGAGAGTCACGACATTGTATAGACAACCGAAATTCATAGTCGCCACATCAAAAGTTGAGCCACGACACCACAATTGCAATGTCGCGACATTAACCACTACATCAGGCGCGATTAGGGCAGAAATTTTGGGCTTTTCGACGTCCGCATATTCCGCCTCGTTTCAAGGCCCAATGATTAAAACCTATAAATAAAAGCTCCTATAGAGTGCAAGATTTTCAACAGTGCTTGAACAAGCTCTGAGTTTGAGGAGGAGCTGAATCTCTCTTTATGTGTATATATATATATACACATAAAAGAGACTTCAACTCCTCCTCAAAAGCTCAAGGCTTGTTCAAAACTTGTTGAAATCTTCAAGAATTAATTATATGTTTTTTATATATATATATATATATATATATATATATATATATATATATATATATATATATATATATATATATATATATATATATATATATATTAGAGAATGATTCGAAAGTTGAATCGTGGAGCTGAGGTCATTGTATATCGAGTTTCATTTATGTCTGAACTTAAGTGGAATCTGGAAATTTTTCTAGAATCTAGTTTATTCAGTTTGATTACAATTTCAAAGAATTTTTTTGATCAACTAGTCATTGTCATTTTTGATCTAGTTATGGAAGGATGAGCTCCCTCTGGGAAGGTCTTTAATGTTTTGATGATTGTTTGAAGTATTAAATGATATTTTGGGTATGAGAACTAGATTGATTTAATTGGTACTGCTCTCGTAATGAGTTGTTCTGAATATCAATGTTCTATACCTGCAAAGAGTCAGATGCAGCTCGATCAAAATCTCTCTGAGTGACACTAAGATGGACTACCTGAGAGCAAGGAGCTGTAACTTAGGGGTATATTAGGCTGATATTTTTAGAACTATTGAACTTTAAATATAAATTTGATGAATCACTAGTGATGTTCTAACCTCTGACTTCAAGGTTCCCTTTTGGGTGACAACATAAGTGTGTTCTTGAGGAATAAGGATCATTTTTTGATTAGTCAGTTTAATGTTTAGAGGTTTCATCTCAATTTGGTAGAATAATCTCGATCTCGTGTTAGCTAAGATTTTAATCAAGGGGAGAGAGTATTTTATTTGAATTGATGGCTGGGGTACCAATTGCATTGGAAAAGGCTTGTGTTACCATGTCTATGGGGGCAAATGGTTTTCAATCCTAAGAAATGGTTGTAAAGTATTGGTTTAGGAAAAACAACTAAATCTTAAAGAATATTAAATCCTAAAAGTAGCTATTTAGACCCATTGATCTAGTTTACGAATATGGTAAGCTAAATAGTGAAATGTGTAGTGTCAGAGGTATTCCAAGGCTATGCTATTCCGTTCTTGGACAAATCCAAGATTCATGTCCTTAACAGTTCTACATTTGAGAACTTTGCAAATTGATAGTCAGAATACTGGTCCATTCCCATTATTATTTACAATTAGTGAAATCTCTGATTCTACTAGATTAGATTTATTTTATTTTTCATTCAAGAACATTATACAAAAATTTCTTCATTCAAATTATTTTATATAGTTCAAATCTTCAAATTAGAGGTTCAAATAGTGATGATCTTGAGTAGTAGGGTACTTGATCTTTAGATTTTCTCATTAAGCCCTGTGGGAATGATATATGGACTTATAATCCACTTTATTACTAGATGACTCCGCGCACTTCGCAGCTGATTTGCACTTACATACTAAATTTTAAACATAGTATTATATTCAAACAACAGAAAACAATTTTTACATAATTAAGGTCTTCCTATCAAGTTTTTAGTTCAGTTGTCGGGGACTAATCTAGTTCTTGGTAGCTGTGTCAAAAACTTGGTTTCATAACATGGTGCCAAACCAAAAATAACAAGTTTTTTTCTTTTTTCTTTTTTTTTTCCTTTTTCTTCTTTCTTCTTTTTTTCTTCTCTTTCTTTCTTTTTCTTTCTTTTCTTTCTTTTCTTTCTTTTCTTTTCTCTTTTTTATCTCTTCATATTTTCATTTCTCTTTTTTATTTATTTATTTTCTTTTCTCTCTTTCTTTCCTCCCTTTCTTTCTGCTCTTCCCTAGCTTCTAACCGATCCAGCAGCTTCGCCTGGGCTTCTCTTCACGTACAACCTCCTCCCTCTTCAAGCTTTTCCCACGCAACTTTATCCCTCCTCCACCCTCCTTTCTTTTGCCTTTTCTTTCGTAATATCATTCAGAGTTTGATCTGGGGTGAATCACCCAGCCCGCGCCCCCCTCTCATCATCATCACGCCCTCCTCAACAACATATATCACATGCAGCTTATGAGTGTGACACCTGGCATGCCAAGTGTCACCCTCCCCTAGTGCCATTTGGCACCTCTACTCATTCGTCTCCTAGTTTTCTCGAAATACGTGATATTCCAACAATCTCGAAATTCGATGAAATTCGACTAGGGTGCTAGATTTTGAGAGACAATTCCAATGATGTGATCCGTTTCGTCATTCGAGATCTAGAAAAATCCCACTTTTTTGTTTTTTTACTATTCCGACAAATTACTGTTTTGCCCTTTTTCGCAAAATTTGAATTTTTTCAAATTTTCACGGGTTTTACACCTAAGTTTGAAGATACCAAGAGATACATGAGCTTGATTGGAAAACTAATCTATCTCATAATGACAAAGCCTGACATTACTTTTGCAATTAGTGTGCTCAGTTAGTATATGAAAGATCTGTAGGTATGTCACTGGGATGCATGCTATAGAGTGTTGAGATACTTGAAGGGAACTATTGGCCTTGGAGTCTTATATAAGAAAAGAAGCAAACTGGACATTGTTGGCTATTCTGATGTAGATTGGGCTGGTTCAAAGAAGGATAGGAGGTCTACTAGCGGCTATCAGACATTCATTGCTGCAAATCTTCACGAGGAGTAAGAACAAGTCAGAGTTGCTAGATCAAGTGCCCGGCGTATCACATAGAGGTATGGCATATACGCATGAGTTGAATTAGATTAAGAACTTATTGCAAGAATTGTAAGTGAAGTTTAGTGAGCCTCTTACAATGTTTTGTGATAACCAAGCAGCTATGCACATTGCCAAGAATCCTTTATATCATGAGAGGTTAAAACATATTGAACTGGACTGTCATTTTATCAAGGAAGTGGTGATGAAAGGCGAAGTTTGTACTCCATATATTAAGTCTACCGAGTAGTTAGGAGACTTGTTCACCAAGGCATTGCCTAATGTTACTTTCTCTTATCTTTGTTCCAAGCTGGGTATGCAAAATATGTTTGCTTCAGCTTGAGGGAAGCATTAGAAAACTTATATGTTTAGTTTGGTTTTTTGGTCATTTTACTCTCTTTTATGGACTATATATATTGTAACCTTTTACCCTAATAGAATTAGATGACTATTTTCGGCCTCCCTTTCTTTTCCTTCGACAAAAATCAAAGAAAATCATTTTTTAGTAGTTTTTTTTTATTTCCTTATTATTTTTCTGGAAACCAAACACAATCGTAATGTGTCATCAGCATGCATGCTTGATTAGTTAGGTCAGTTTGATTAGTTTGGAGGAGATAAACTGATTCAACCCAGTATACAAACATTCAAATGAATAAATTATTTGGTCGACCACAAGACAAGAGGGAATTTGAAAATAAAACATTTAGTTCTTAAGTAAGATTGAGGTTTGTGCCAAAAAAAAAAAAAGTAAGATTGAGGATATAATTAAACTGTAAAACCCATGAAAATTTTAAATTTGAATTTTTTAGATAAAAAGGGCAAACCGTAGTTTACCCAGAACTAAAGAAAACGTGGATTTTTCTAGATCTCTGATGGCTTAAACTGACAGACCGGGCTGAATCGTCTCCTCCAAGAAATCTAATAATTTAGCCGAATTTCACTAATTCGAGATAGTCGAAATTTCACGTATTTCGAGAAAACAAGTGTCGGGCGACACATGGCGAAGTTATAAGGGCACATGGCAAGCCATGTGTCACACGTATGGCAAAGGCATTTAGCTGTGTGACACATGGCATGTCATGTGTGTGACACATGGCATGCCATGTGTCACCATGCATGGCCTTTTTAAAGCCTATATATATGGGGTCTCAAAATCACTAGGGGAGGGGTGGTGCAGAAATGCCCTGTGGGAGTGTTACAAGGAGAAGCGGAGGAGGCAGTGAGGAAGGAGGAAAGGAGAAGAGAAAGGGAGGAAAGGAAAGGGAGCAGGAGGAAAAGGGAGGAAATGAAAGAAGAAAGAGAAGAAGAAAGGGAGGAAGAGAGGAAAAGAAAGAGGAAAAGGAAGGAGGTTATGCGAAGAGCGCACTTATCGACAAAGAACCCTGAATCGCGCTACAAGAGGTAGGTTTCCTCCTACTTCAAGATTTACGCCTAGGGTCCGTAATGGTTTGGCCGTTTCGTCCTGCTTTTTCTGGGCGACTCAGAGTGTCAGGTGTGCTTTGCGGATCGTGTGATGGGTCAGCACCAATTTACGAGTTTCCAGACCGCCCGAGACCTAACACCGGTTTGGGATGGCAAAATCCCGAGCAAATGGCAACGGGTGTGCCTAACAAGACACCCTGCGAATCGGCCGTGTCAACTTACCCACCATAACTTCATCGTTCGAACCCGATTCGCGCGCTTCGACTCTACTGAAATCTCGCTGAGCCCAGAATTTAATAAATACGCTGACGTACCAAAAATATAAAGGAACATTGGGTCGGTCACTACTGGAGGAATGGTCCGCTCTAGTTTTCTAACTTTTGCTTCGTAAACCGATTTGTAAAATCAAAGGCTTTTGACCGTGATATACTATAAAGGAATTGCGTGTTGATGTTTTGTGGTAATTACAAACTGACTTTCCGAACTAAGTCCAGATTATTTCCGAAGCCAAGCATGGCCGATTTATGGTCGAATGGTTAATGTGTGTTATTAAGTATAAATTGAATAACATGTCGAATATGTGAAATTATGTGATATATGCGATAAAGATGGAAATAATTATATGCATTTGTTTGTATGGATCGACATACTATGTCTCGTACTGAATATGAATTAAGGCACTTGCCTAAGTAATGATTGGAATTATGTTAACACATGTCAATGATATGTCGATACGAATGAACCGAATGATAGAAAATATGTAGTGCATGCTATGTGATGTACTAATTTGAATGTGTGTGGAATATCAACATGACCGCATGTATGCTTAAATATATGAAATGTCAGGTGCATTAGACATGAGTATTCATAGCACACACATAGTGTACGGTGTAGAATGTCCATGTAGAGGTCTTCTATACATAGTCATGGTTCGAAAAGTAAAGTAAGACAAATTGCATGGCATTGGTGTTCTAGAACACCACATTACATGAGAGTGGGTACATGGTACCGATTTGGCACCAGATTGGGTGTTGAATCGTGTGGGTTTGGAATGGATCAAGTCCAATCGAGTTCCACAAAGGTTAAATGAAAATGGAAAATGAAATGCCTGTGTAGCAAGTAAGGGATAGATACCTCTCGTGAAAACCCAAACCTAGTTAGACAACAGATCCACAGTGAAAGCCCAAAACGCCTGAGGGTGCAGAGACCCACAAGGAGACCCTCGAAAAGTTTTATCGCCAAAAAGACACGGTAAAATGATTAAACAAATATCACATAGACTACAAAAGTTGTGAGAGATGGGAGCCTGGATCGACTTAGTATTGATTTCCATTGGCACTTTTGCATCGATGGTGGGCCTGAGGTCGAATCTTGCATTGGGGCATGTAGGTCGCTCACATGCATGTAGATTTTTCCATGATGTGACAACATGTATGCACGGATCGTTGTCGGGGTTTGACTATGAAATGATCATTTGCATGTGCACCTAGCGGGAACAGAGGATTGGCCCTACTTCAGCGCCGCTTTCACCCCGTCGCTGGACTCCCTTTTCAGTACAGGACAAGCACAGTGTGATCACACAATTTCCTAGAGGCCTGGATTATGAAGCGGGCCTGACCGTGGCCTTGATTTTGCTTCTTTATGTATATATTAGAACTAAGTAGTTTTAATATATGTTTTGTATTAAGAGTGATGTAATAACTCTTGATCTATAAGTAGAAATTTATGGTCTTAACCGCATGGACGAGTATGGATGATGGGCCCTATTAGGTCATTTTACTTTAAGTAATGGGTCTCATGATACGACACAATGTGCTCGCAGTGTCGACGTGGTTAACTGACCCTGCTTGGGGTGCCACAGCCTGCATCATAAAGATAGGTATACGAGTACCTAGTGGCTATAGGGACTGGGCTTAGCCATGGTCACATGTATAAGAGCATCACACTGTATAGCTTCGTGTCTGAGTTTGGTTAGAATTACCTAGTGCTTGATATCTAGATCATAGTTTGTTATCAAGGTCTAGGTAGGAGGTTACCTAGGAGCCCACGGGATAGGATTAGATCACAGCATGCATTTTGTGTTTTCTTATGTATACTTTGATTGTATGTGCATGATTGTGTGTTACAAATTACGTGAATTATATATGTGGTAGGATGTATATAGGAAATGTAAACACTAGGGCTGAGAAACGAACCTTAGGAGTGCCCGAGAAACGAATCTGATGGTTCGATATTAGGTCTATTATCGTCAGTACGTGCGCCTAATAGTATGACATGAAAATGATTCTAAACTTGCCTGACTCTCAGGTAGATGGCAGAGGAAGAGGGCTTAGAAGTCGAGACCAGACGAGCCACTACATGTGAATTCTCCCCAGGGATTAAGGCGAATCGGACGGATATGTTCGTGATGTGAGTTAGATATCCTCGGGACTTACTCACTGGACCTTCTGGTCATGGACATGTTAGTTCGAGGTCATCCAAGATGGACTAGCCGACGACATCAATAGCCATAGATTACGATCAGATGAGTTACCGCCTACACACCGTATCTGCACTTCAGGTTGTGTTTTAAGGAATGTGCATTAACGCCTTCACCCCATAATCGTACGATTTCACGATGGCACTAGCATTGGATGTGTCAAGAAGCTAGCCTTACCTCGAGGACAAGGTGAGACAGATACGAGCCCACCTCGAGTGGCTCAAGGACACGAGGATGTTTTTTCTGGACGAGCTACCAGATTACCCTCCACCGAGGGATGACTTCCGCATTGAGTTGCATCCCGCACATCGCCCATTTTTATGACTCCGCATGTGACGGCGCCTGGGCTGAGTTGGCAGGAGCTCAAGGTCCAGATACAGGAGCGCCAGGGCAAGGGTTTCATTGGGACCGAGCACTTCACCACGGCGCTCCAGGCCGGTTTGGTAAAAAGAAGGATAAGACTCGACTATGCATCGACATGCATGGGCTGGAACAGGTTACAATCAAGAATCAGATTCATTACCGAGGATCATGATTTGCTTGATCAACCGGTGGGGGCGAGTCTACTCCAAAATAAACCTTCGCACTGGTTACCATCATCTGAGAGTTAGGGAGGCAGACATCCTTAAAAACAACGTCAGACTCTAAGATGGGCACCTTTAAGTTTACAAAGGATGCCCTTTCACCGACAAATGCACCGGCCGGCATTCACGGGACCCCATGAATAAGGTGTTCCAACCCTATTTAGATCAATTCTGTGGTGTTCTTTGTCGATGACATCCCGATCTACTCCCAACCCGTGAGGAGGAGTTAATGAGGACTACTTGAGAATCAGACTACAAACCTGAGGGATCATCACATACAAGTTCGCCAAGTGCGAAGCCTGTCACGAGGTGGGTTTCCTTGGGACACGCGCGCCACCTTCGTGTCTGCCAACGCGACCCGGGGAAGGTCGAGGTCGTGATGAGTCGGGAGAGATCGAAGTCGGCCGAGATACGTAGTTTCGGGATCAAGGTGGTATTACAAGAGGTTTATGTGAGGATTTCTCCTATTAGCAAAGTGTTTTATGACAAGATCGACCTCTAAGGATATCAAGCTCAGATGGACGACTGGCGTGAGCGAGCGCTCTGTGAATTTAAGAGGAGGCTTACTTTAGCTCTTATTCTATTGAACCCTGAAGGGGACAAAGGTCACGCGTTGTACCGGATGCTTCGCTAATGACCGATGTACCGATGCAACCGAAAGTTATGGACACGGTTCTACGCCGCTGGAAGAATCACGCAGCGCACTACCCCACGCATGATACGGAGTCGGGCAACCGGCAGCTTCGCCCCAAGACTCGCGCCACTACTTATACGGTGAGCGCTGAGGTGTTTTCGCACTGGCCAAAGTCTGGAATACATCTTCACGCAATGGCACTTCAACACGAGGCGCCGTGGATGGAGTTTTTGGAAGATTACGACTTCACTTCGCAGATTACCATCCTGATAAGCAAATGTGCCGGATGCCACCAGTCACTATAATGTCTTTCTTCCAAGCCCACTGTGATGCCCACAAGGGGTGCCATCAAAGACACAAAAAGCCTATGCACTCGGGAAGTCTAATGATCACACTGCCTCAACATGAAGATGGTCCACTGCAAGACTTTGTCACAACCATCACATCATACAGTACAACCATCAAAGTCACTGTCCACACGGATAATCTTCAGAGGAGGACGCAGTGGTCTCCCGCCCACTGATCTGGCAGAACTCACGTGGTCCCGGCCGTGCCTCACTCGCCCGCGTGGTACCAAGATATCGCGATCCTCGCTTCGCAGCTACGTTCTCCATGCAAAGAGGCATGCCTGGATTTGTCCCGACGGTTCCGCTTGCCAACAGTGAAGGCCGAAAGCACCAGAGGCCAATGGTGGCTACTCCAAACATTTGAGATAGTGGAGTGGAAGGAGCACATCACGATGGACTTCAGGACTCACTTGCCACTCTTAAATCTGTATATGATACGGCAGGGTTATAAAGGGACCGACTCACCAAGCTCCAAGACATTTCACCAAGCAAGGATGTCCTTCACACTGGAGGAATTCCAGGTTGTATATACCCGTGAGATAGTATGGCTCGCATGGAGTGCCGCCCTCACATAAAAGAGACGTGGATCGATCCCTGGCTTATATGCCCGGCTCGAAGAGTTTCCAGAAGGCTGCAAGGACACAAATGTCGATGAGTACCGTTTCACCCTCGCATCTGACGGTCAATCGAGCGACCATTCATATTTTGGGAGGATACGTCGCGAGCATACAAGCCCCGGATCTCAAGGGTAACTCGGGGAGGAGCACTCCTTGCTCCTGGTAGAGTTCGCCTACAATAAGAGTTATCAAGTGAGACTGATGACGCCCCATGAGGCTCTCTAGCTGAGTCATGTGGATCACCGATATGTCGGGATGAGGTGGGAGAGAGCTCCATCACTAGTCCGTGATTTGATCAAAGACACCCTGAGAAGGTGGGTATCCGGAAGCTTCACGCCGAGTCATGGTAAGAGTTACGCCGATGTACGACGATGACCTCTGGAGTTCAAGGCGGGTGATCATGTCTTCAAGGTGATTCTAAGAGTGGAGTGATTGATTCGCAACGAGGGAAACTGCCACCGAGGTACATCGACCCTTCGAGGTAATTCTAGAGTAGGCACTCGCTATGATTCTCTAGCGTTGCCGTAGTTTGTCGAAATGCTCATGAGGTGTTTCATATCTCTATGTCTAAGTACACACCTGCATCCAACTCATATAGTGGATTGGGGAGAGCTTATTGTTGATGCGGATGGGACCTTCGAGGAGGGATCGACCAGTGCGTATCATGGATAGTCGAGAGCAAATTTTGCGTGGCAAGACAGTGAGGCTTGTAGCGTGTCGTATGTGATCGAGGAGTCGCAGGGAGGCGACATGGGAGAGCGAGGGACACCGGCGCCGCCAACTATCCCTTCGTCGACGGAAGGTGCTATTTAGTCATTATGTTTTAAATGACTGTCACATATGCATGTGTTTGAATGTGTATGTATGCGAAAATTTCGTGACGAAATTATTTTAAGGGGGGGAGAGTGTAAAACCCATGAAAATTTTAAATTTGAATTTTTCAGATAAAAAGGGGGCAAAACTATGCGCCACTTAATAGTCCAAAGAAAAGTCGGGATTTTTCTAGATCTCGATGGAGAAACTGACACCGCTGGAATCGCCTCACGAAACCTAGCTACCTAGTCGACCCTCGCTGAATTTCGAGATAGTCGAAATTTCACGATTTCGAGAAAACGAGTGTCTGTTACATGAAGTAGCCATGGGTGACACATATAAGTTATGTGGGTGACATGGCAAGCCATGTGTGTGGACACATGGCATGCCATGTGTCACCACAAGGCCTTTTAAAGCCTATATATATGGGGTCTCAAACTGGGCCATGGAGGGGCAAGAAGAAGTAAATCATAGAGCAAGAAGGAGAAGGAGGAGGAAGGGAAAAGAGGAAGGGAGGAAAGGAGAAGAGAAAGGAGGAAAGGAAAGGAGAAAGGGAGGAAAATGGAGAAAAGAAAGAAGAAAAGAGAAGAAGAAAGGAGGAAGAGCAGGAAAGAAAGAGGAAAAGGAAAAGTGTTGCCAAGAAGGAGCGTAATTCTGACGACAAAGAACCCGAATCGCGCTAAGCAAGAGGTGTGCTTCTCCTACTCAAGTTATTTTTACGCCTAGTCGTAATGGTCTACGGGTTTCTCGTCTAGTCGTGTGAATTTGTATGTTGTGTGGTTTCTTTGTGATTGCGGTGATGGTTAAAGACCAATTTTACGAGGTTTCTCGACCGTCCGACCTAACACCGGTTCGGGGATGGCAAAACTCGAGCGTATCGGCAAACGGTGTGCCCCAAATTTCCGCACACCCGCGAACTGTCATGCCAACTTCGGGACGACCATAACTTTCTCGTCCGAACTCCGATTCATAGCGCTCGACTCTACGTAAAGATCAGCTGAAGCTCAGACCACTTGTAATACGTTGATCACCAAAATGTAAATGAATGATAAATGGGTCACTGGACATTACCGAGGAATGGTCCGTTTCAGTTTTCCTAATCCTATATTTTCTCGTGAACCATTTGTAACCTAAATGCTTGGGATCGCATATGGCCTGGAGCAGTGGAATCAAGGTGTTGATGTTCTCAGGTGGTACTACAAAATCGACTTTCGAACTAAGTCCAGATTATTTCGAGGCCAAGCATGGCCTGGGATTTATGGCTGAATGGCTAATGTGTGTTATTGCCATAAATTGAATAATATGTCAATAAGTGAAATTATGTGATATATGTGATAAAGATGTAAATAATACTATATGCATTTGGGTTGTATGACCGATATACTATGCTCCCAACCTGTGAATATGAATTAAGGCACTTGCCTAAGTAATGATAGGAATTATGTTAATACATGCTTGAATGATATGTTGACATGAATGAATCAATGATAGAAAATATGAGTGCATGCTTATGTGATGTACTAATTAATGTGTGGAATATCAACATGATCACATGTATGCTAAATATATGAAATGTTGTGTGCATTAGACATGAGTATTCATAAGACACATAGTGTAATGTGTGTAGAATGTCCATGTAGAGGTCTTCATACAGGTCATGGGTTTGAGTGCAATAAATCGTGGCGGCACGGGTGTTCTGAACACCACATTACAAGGAGAGGTACATGGTACCGATTTGGCACGCATTCGTGTTGAATCAGGTGGTTCTGTGAATGGGACAAAGTCCAATCCGAGTTCCACAAGCAGTTAAATGAAAATGGAAATGAAATGTGCTCCATGTAAAGTAAGGGATAGATACCCCTGTGTGAAAAAACCCAAACCTCGGTTAGATAGCGATTCACCTATGAAAGCCCGAAAAATGTCGAGAGGGTAAGAAACTCATATGAGATCCCTAAAAGTTCTCATGTCTAAAAGACACGAAATGATTAAATAAATATCACATAGACTACGTGGTTGTGAGATGGGAATTCCGGACTGACTTAGTATTGATTCCATTGGCACTTGCAGGATTGCGGTGGGCCTGAGGTCAATCTTAGATTGGGCATGAGTGTCGCCTCATGCATGTAGATTTTTCCATGATAGACAACATGTATGCACGGATTGGTCAGTTGGTTTGACTATGAAATGATCATTTGCATGTGCACCTAGGTGGGAATAGCCCTCGTAGGATTTATCTCTTACTAGGCGCTTGCTCACCCCGCCGTGGGACTCCCTTTAGGTACAAAGATGTACGCAGACGGCGCACCCTAGAGGCCTGGATTATGAAGGCCTGGACCGTGGCCTTGATTCTGCTTTTATGTATATATTAGAACGAAGTAGTTTTAATATATGTTTGTATTAAGAGTGATGTAATAACTTCGGATCTATAGAAATGTATGGTCTTGCAACCGCATGGACGAGCATGGATGATGGGCCCCTATCGGGGTCATTTTCCACTGGGGCTACCGGGTCTCACGAGCATGACACACAAAGTTTCCGCGCAAGGGCCGACATGTCAACAGACCTCCTGTGCTCAGTGTTACAACCGACGTCCAAAACTCGCATATATAGTTTAATAAGTGGGGGTGTTTTTTTTTTTACTTAATTCTAAATAAAAATTTGTTCTAAATAGTGCTTAAGAGGATTAAGTATTTAGTTGTTTGTTTTTTCTTAAAAAAAAAATCAATCTTTTAATTTTTGTCTAAAATTTGAGAAAAAAAAAATTTAAAAATATATATGCTTTTGTTTGATTGACATGAAACTAATCATGAGAGTTTCAATTGGATCATAAAATATACGATTTTCTCATATTTGAATATTTAGTTTTTTTTAATAAAAAAACATTAAAAAGAGCATTAAGAGAAAAACCAAAAAATAAGATATTTTGACTTTTTCTAGTCAGCCAAAAATTTTAAAAAGTTCAACAATAAATTATGAAAAATTTAATAAACAAATAGGTTGAATGCTCAAAATAAATTGCTTTCAAGCCAAAAAAACAAACACCACCTAAGAATTGATCTTTTGATTTTTCTCCGTGTAATTAGTTATCATAAGTTGCATGCTAGATTTCAACATCGCACCTGCAGGTGTACTGTATGTTTTTTTTGCAACTAAATAAATTTATGTATATATATATATACCCAAGTCATTTGTAATTCCTTTAAGTTCTATGCTAATATATATATACCCAAGTCATTTGTAATTCCTTTAAGTTCTATGCTAATATTACATTGGAAAATATTAAGTAAATAAAATAAAAGGAAAAATTTATATAAGAGAAGCTTCTTAATTTATAACAAATAAAAATAAGAAACATCCGAAGTAAAACATTTGACGGATCACAAGATAAGAGGGAATTTTTTTTTAATAAAACATTTGTTCTCGGATCAGATTTAGGAGATAAACATTTTTTTTTAATAAGAGCAGCTATGCATACTAGTATTTCACAATCATTTTTTGACATGGATTTGTATTTATAACACAGTGAAGTCATATGTCATTCCTTCAAGTTCAAATATGCTAATATGAAATTGGAAAAATAATTAAATAAGTAAAGTATAATAAATGAAAAGAAAAACTTATAGGGAAGCTTCTTATTCTAAAATATTTTTATAATGAATTAAGTAAAATATGTTATAGTATGGGAGAATTAGAAACTAGTTTGGAAAAATGAAACATGCATTCATGTAGAGTTCAGAAACTTCATATTATTTTCTATTTGATTTGAAATTGTCTTGTATATAAATAGGTTGTTTGTGATCAATGAACACACAATTTTTCCTTCAATTAACTCAGTTACAGAGATTAAAGAAAACTTTATTTTATGGGTAAACATTGAGAAGTTTTATTATTATGTTTATGGTACATTACACAACTAGAAATCTTATGTAAGGGAATGGATTAAACAATGAATATCTTGTCTATTAAACAAAATTCCACCTCTTGTGAATGGATTTCTAGCTACTGATTTTTCTTTCTATAATTTTACTTCAATTTCATACTATAATTAAAAGGGTTAACCAAAAACGAAAGATTTTAATAAATGTAAGCTATTCATATTAAAAAATAACAGTAATGATAATAATAATAATAATAATAATAATAATACACACACACATAATAATAATAAAATAAATAAACAAGGGCTCAAAAATTACTTAATACGAGATGAAGTGAAGCTAGGTATCTTGCCAACTTGGGTGAGAGCCTCCCTCCATTCCTTCACCCTCTTCATACCATACTTCAACCTCTTTTCGTGGTTTGTCTTCAACTTTGTTTCATGGTCTGCCAAGGCTTTTCCGAAACTTCCCCTCTGGTTTTCGACTCCCGATGGATTCACATGGTAGAAAATTGGCAATAACTCTCGCTAATTGCATTTTGGTTCAGAATATCTTCACCGCTTATCTAGGCACCACTTTGAAGATGGCCAGAAACTCGAAAAATTCAATTTTTTCTCAAAATGGTAAAACGGGTCATTTCAAGTGAAAATCTGAATTTTCTAGATCTCGATGACGAAATGTATCACCATTAAATTCGCTTCATGAAATCTAGTTACCTCGTCGACTTCGGCGGATTACGAGACACTTAATTTCACGTTCTAAGGCACGGTGTTTGGTGACATATCAGATAACATATGATGCACTTGTGTGAATTGCTTACATTGAGCCAAGTGTCAAGTGGAGGAAATAATGGGAAAGATAAAACAAGAAAAAAAAATAAAATAAGGAAAAGAAAAAATAATAATAAAAATAAAAAAGAAAAGAAAAGGAAATGAGAAAAGTCAAAAAGATGGGAGAAGTCCATTTTTGGAAGGCAAAAATGGGAGAGCAAATAGAGTGAGCGGAGAGAGAGAGAAAGGAGAAAAATAGAGAGATAAACTTCTCTATAAGATCTACGGAAATTAGGCCGTGGGTTTTCGTTGGAGCAAGAGGTAAAGTCGGTCCACGCAACGAGGGCTACGCATGGGTACCAAAGTCTAGGGGTTTCGTCAAACTACAAGAGGTAGAGAATTTTCCTACTTGGAATATTTCTAGCCTAAAGGTCATTTAATGGCTTGGGGCTTTCTTTGAGGCCGTGAGAGGTCAGAGACCCCCAGTCCCAAATATTTGGGACTCGAGTGCAGGAATTTTACAGAACTTGAGATTGTTTTTGGATAGTCCGGGTCAGATGCGGATCGTTTTCGAATCTGGCCAAGACTGAATCTTAGACAAGCCCAGACAGGATTTCCTGGATCGTTTTCAGCAAATTTCTCGACTATGGGCCGAGATTTCGTTTGATCCCGGACCGACGCCTTCTGTTTGTTAAGTATTTTGGAATCATAGTGATTCGATGATGAATGAAACCAAAACTGGTTCGTGGTAGTGAAGGGACAGAAAGGTGCCCTGTTTTTCTGGGTCCGAAAGTGGACCATTTTGTGTGTTATTGTTAGAAAAATAAATACTATGTTGTTATGTATAAAAATCAGGTTAATAGGTGCTCAGAGCATGATTAACATAGGCCTGTGATGAATGGAAATTATATGTAGGAAATATAATTATCCGGAATTTATAAATGTTGCATGTAGCTCTTATTGTGCATGTAGCATGACATAGCATGAAATGACATGATTGCATTTCATATGCAAGGTCACATCGTGTCGAGTCAGGTATGGGTGCATGGTATTGTTATTATTCATCATTCTCGTGAATGTAGAGCTTCGAAACGGACCACATCCAAAATCGAGACTCACCAGTTGTATAAAATAATAATAAATATAAATCACGTTGCGGTTCGCACAAGAAGACGGGCATCCCCTTCCCCGTGGTGAAAGACCAAAATTTATATGCTGATAGATATGATCATCGGCAGTGAAAGCCCGTAAAATGTTCCGGCGCACGACGATCCTAAGGTGACTCCCGAAAAGACGTGGCCCATGAACAACACAAGGGATTGATAAATTTAAAATCGAGGGTTGTCCAATGGTTTAGTTCACTGGGTGAAACACCAATGACCGTTTTTCACACTTGGTGTCAGAGGCGTGAGGGAGCCGACGGACTCTGGTCAGGAGCATGAAGAGTCTCATCTCACGATGATTACGTAACATTCCATATATGATTGCATTATTTATATGAATATGATTTGATGTTCTATGCATGCCATAGCATGTGTATTTAGCCGGAGAAGCCCTTATAGGAAAAATTTTCTACCGCACGCTTACTCCCGTCGCGACCCCCTTGCGCATAATGGGCGGCATAAGGAGACAAAGACTCAACGAGGTCGTGATTATGAAGGAGGCCGATGTGTGGCCTTGATATTTCTTTGTAAAAGTGTTTTGTATAAAAGAATTGTAATTAAATCTCTTTTGGGACTATCATTTCCAAATATTTCCGGTATGTAATTATGGTAAGAGGGTCGGATCTGACCTACAGACTCGTAATTAAGCCGCTTTATTTTCATATTTTAGATTTAAATGTGAATGAATGGATCCCTCGTAGCGGGATGTATATTGGGGATATGGACAGATAGGACCCGCATGGGTCAATACTACTTCGCTGAGACCCCTGTAATGGTTTTGATTATACCGTTATACGTTGTATGTTTGGTGAGTTTCCTAACAAAGTGACACTGCCGATTATGGAAAATATGGATCCCGATAAATAGGACACAATAGTGTGGTATCGGGTTACCCGAAATCCATAGGAATTCCGCGGGTTGATGGGTTGTTAACTGGACCCCCGGATTTGGGGCATCACATGCATAGTTTTTTGACAAAACAATAATCGCATGTTTTGATCTTTCAATCGTGGTAAGAAAAGACGGATTGATCAATTCACTTATTCTAAGCTGATAACCCAAAAAGGTCTCAGTTCCTTTTGCACGCAACGGAGATGGTTAGTAAATGTGTAGCGAGTATCTGTTAAATTATTTTTTAAAATCAAGAGTATTTATTGATCTCAAAAACAATTGATCAATAATCAAAAGATCCAATAAATACATTTCAAAATAATAACTTTATTGAAACAATGAAGCATATCAAGTGGTACTGAGTAGAAAACATACCTGGAATGGATCCAGAATTATTGGCTACCATTTATCTCCAAAGAAATCTGTAAGGGGCAAGATCAAAGAGAAAAATGGTTAGGGTTGAAGATGGACCTTTCCTTCTCCCCAAAGTGTGTTCTACCACACCCTTGTAAATTATAGGACTCTATTTTCTTATATATATGAGAGCATAAGGGAACAATTAGGCTTTGGTCCAATGAGCTTACCAAAGCATGGGAGAAGATAGAGCCATGGGCCTATAGCTAGTTAATATTAAATCATCTCATCAATGACCCATAACTAACATGCACAATTACACATTTGAAATTGTAATATGATTATGCTTAGTCCATAATTAATAAATTAATATAACATTCTCCCATTTGGATGGTATAATCATAACTCAAATGTTTTCTCAATAGATTTACATAGCCATAACCAATCATATACAATTAACATACTGAGTGGATATATAAATTGTACATAATCAGGTGTTACTAATCAAAGTTATAACTCAAATGCTTCCACAAAAGACTTACATAGCCATAACCAACTATGTACAATTAATACATCGAAAGGATGTATAAATCGTACATAATCAGGCACTACTAATCTAGAAGCATTACAATGACAATAGTATTGATTCAATAGAAAGAAATAACATCATTCTGTCATTCATCTGGTCAAAATGACACAAAATCATAAAATAAGGAAAAATGTCAAAATGTGCATGTAATAATGAAAAAGCATGAACTTTCTTAACAAAATACATGAAAAAAAGGCAAAACTCGAACTAAAACAAAGAGTCTAGGCTCCTCACAATCTCATGAGGGTGACGTGTTCTTAAAACACACAAATAGGTAAGCCTTTGGTTAATGGGTCTGCCAAAATGCTAGTCATAGGCATGTGTTCTACTGAAATGAGGGACTCTGCAACTTTCTCTTTAACAAAAAGAAACTTCACATCAATGTGCTTGGAGCGAGAAGTGCTCTTAGTGTTCCTAGAGAAAGATATAACTACAGAGTTATCACAAAACAATTTCAGCGGTCTAGAAATGGAGTGAACAACCTGTGCCGAATGAAGTTCTCGCAACCATACTGGGCATGAAAATAGCCTCATAACATGCCACATACTTGCTCCATAATACAGTCGTAAGTGCCCCGCTTGACACTTTTCCACAAAACAGCTCCTTCAACATCATAAAGATATAACCATAAGTGAACTTTTTATCATCCACGCAGCTTGCATAATCGAAATCACTAAAACCTGTAAGACACGAGAAAATTCCAATTTTCGGAAAAAGGGCAAAATCGTCATTTCGGTAAAAATTCAGAATTTTTTTAGATCTCGGATTACGAAACGAACTTCACCGCTGGAATCGGCTTGCGAAATTTAGCTACCACGTCGAATTTCGTCGAATTCCGAGATAGTCGGAATTTGCACGTTTTTCGAGGCACCGAGTATCGGGTGTCGTAAAAGGGCATGTGATGTGACAAAAGTCACCTATAACATGTACTCATGTGACACATATTGCATGAGTAGAGAGATGATGGAAATGGACGGCCTAGATAGTGCAAAGTGTCAAAAATCAAGAAAAAGGGACATTATGGGAATTATTAAAATTGTTAAATTGAAAAAGACAAAATTTAGAATAGTGTCATCCTCTTCCTTTTGAAATACAAAGAAAATGTGCAGGGGAGAACCAAAAACGGCAGTAGCTTCAGGTTTTGTGCTTTTAGAGAGAGCACCTTCTCTCTAGGATTCCGGCCAATCGGACCGTCGGTTTTCGACTTTATAAAGAAGGAAAGGTTCTATGCTAAGAGTATTACGACGGGCATTCGATTCGTGGAGTTTCGACTAACCCAAGAGGTGTGGATCTTTTCCTACTTGTGTTAATCCTGTTTAAGAACCATGTAAATGGTTAATAACTTTATGAGGCTTGTTTTATTGCATCCTAGCCTCAAAAGCTTAACCGAGCGGAGAAAAATTCCTTATTTTCAGGTGGCCGTGAACGTGAACTCGAGGGTTTTGATTACAGGTTTCAGAATAAAGGATACAAATTATTTTTTGTGTGAAAATGTATGGGGTTGAGTGATTCAAAATGAATTACTCGTGTTTGTTAATTAGCCCATGTGAGCTAATTTTTGTGTAATTGATTGTGAATTTGCATAACATGTTTTATGTGATTTAATTATGTTGATATATATGCATGTGAATATATTAGCATGAATGTGTCAATCATCATGCATTCCATGCACTGGGTAAATCCTAGAAATTATGTGAGGCATAGTTGAGATTGACATTGTGTTAGGTGTTTGATGGTGTCGAGTACATTTGCCAGGATCAACACCGCGTAGGGTGTTGATTAGTGGGCTTGATTAATAGGACAACGTCCAAATGAGTCGCATGGGTTAAGAAAATAGAAATGGATCATTGCAATTCATATGTACTGGGGCACCCTAGAACAATATGAGTGAGTGCATGAGGTGGTTTCTTGAGAGAATTGTTCGGAGGGTTAACCAACAATATTAGTTATCGGAGTGTGTCCACTACAACATCGGAGGGTTGTCCATATAATATCAATCGTCTGAGTCCGCCTAATTGATATACATCTGAGGGTTGTCCACAAATAGATTATCTGAGTCTATCCACTATTTATACTCCGAGGGTTGTCACTGCTAAAAACAAATTACCTTTGTTTGGAAATCCTGCTTTCATTCATGGCAAAATGCATGCTTGAGGGAGTTAAAGGGGGAGTGCACCTGAGGTAAATGGTCAGAATGAAAATGAAAAGATTAAGAGTAATCTGGTTGTCATCGGAAATTGGCGTAGCTCATACTTGCAATCTCAGATGTGAGGAGTCATGAGGACTGGATATGGGATATGAGTCACATTCTCATCCATGACATGCACATTCAAGTAGATCACACTTCATTTCGAGTGTGTGTTTACTTTGGAGCATTGCATATGCACTAGGTGTATAACCATTTAGGTGATTCCACTATCGCGCGATAGCTCACCCTATCGAGGAACATTTTTTTCGTGCACAGGGGGCGGTTTCGAGAAGACGTCTCATTTTAGAGACCGATTTTGAAGAAAGCCAAGCCAGGGGCTTTCATGTTTTCGATAATTTATTTTTAAATACTTAAAAAAAAATTCTGTTGTTGATTTTGATTTTGATATATTGACTATCAGTTTTGCATTTCCTATGAATGCAAGGGAGATTGCATAAAAATATGTTTCAGATAGACAGTAAAATCCCAAGGTCGTGTTTATGCCTTGTAGATACCGTGACAGATATTAACTCAAGCCATTCGACTACGTGCAGATGGTTAACGAGGGCGAGGACGAGGGCGCCCACGGTACTGGTCACACCACCCGCATTCACCGCAGGCCATCGAGGCCAGAGGGGATTTGCGCCGCCGCTTATTTCACGTGCTAGTGTAGCAGTAGTCGTGGAGGTCCGAGTAACCTCCGCGTAGGTTTAAAGGGCCATCATCTTCCGACATTCACAGGAGAGATCCGAAGGGTGGCAGACTATCGTTCATGCAGTCGAGAAGGTGTCGGGAGGATATGGAGATTACCACATCACTCAGATTAGACTAGCCGCTCCAAACTGCAGGGTGAGGTCAAGTACGGGTGGAATCTCAGCACCCCAAAGACTCAGAGGTAATGACTTGGGCAGAATTTCATGATCTTTTCATGGTTAAGTATTTTTCAGATACTGCAAGGCATGCGAAGGCTCAAGAGTTCCTAGAGTCGGGGCTAGGACAATGATCAGATGGATTATGTGGCTAGATTCAATCGAGCTAGCCCATTTTGTCGATGATCGTCACGACATGACCAAGGTCAAGAGATTCCAACTGACTAGTTATCCATTCGAGGTAGGATCAGAGGCTTCGCCACAAAAGATACGGACTCATGGTCGGGACAAACTGCGGACCATAAAAATGTGAGAAATCGAGATGCTCTGAGCACCTGATGCGGTGTTAGTAGTAAGAGGAAGGAGACAAATTTTCTCTAGCATGTGAGCTCTCGGCTTTGAAGGCTGAGACCTTAGAGGAGCCTCAGATGTGAGTCTCTCCCCCAGAGATTAGGCGAGACAGATGATATGTCAGGTTACGAAGTTAGAGATCCTCGAGGACTCCACTCACAAAGGGACCCGAGGATCAAGTGGACATGTCAGAGTTCGACCGTCATCCTCGGGATGGATCACGATGCCATGGTTGCTATCGATCAGGAGCGTAGGAGGGTTACCGCCTACACTCAGGACTGTACTCGTGTTGTGTTTCAGGGGGACAAGCATGATGTTTTTCCCCAGGAAGTATACGAGTCCAAGTGTCGTGTGGATTACCGCGGTCACAATGAGCCCACTCCCTGCAGGACGAGGCGAGACTCGACTTAGATCTACCTCGAGTAGTCATGAGTACGAGGATGTTTTTCCCAGATGAGCTACCCGGGATTGCCCGCAGAGGGATGTAGACTTCGCATCGAAGTTATACCCCGTACTTCGCCTCCATCTCTATGACCCGCATAGATCGCACCGCCTGAGTCAGGAACTCGAGTCCGGGGCCACAGGAGCCACTGGACAAGGGGTTCATTGGGGACCGAGCGCCACCATGGGGCATCCTAACTTATTTCCATAAGAAGAAGGATTGAAGATCTTCAATCAGGTATCGACTACGATAAATGAACGTGGTTACGATCAAGAATTGGGTACCCATTACCGAGGATCGACGATTTGTTCGATCGGGCTGAGAGGAGCGTGAGTCGCCCAAGATACCTTCAGACCGGTTACCATCACCAGGGTTGCGGGAGACAACATCCTTAAGACAACGCTCATGACACGCATGGCACTTTGAGCTTCACAAAGGATGCCCTTTGATCACGAATGCGCCAGCTAAAGATTCACTGACCTCATGCACAGGTGGTCTCCAACCTTATCTGGGGATCACTTGTCATAGCTTCTCGATGATATTTCGATCATTCCCCGCTAGGGAGTGGGAGCATGAGTATCATTTGAGGATTATGTTACAGTTGTTGAGAGATCACCATCTATACGCCAAGTTCAGTAAGTGCGAGTTTAGGCTTAATGAGGTGAGATTTTTGGGACACGTGGTGTTAGCATCAGGCGTGTCAGTGGACCTAGAGAAGGTCAAGGTCATTATGAGGTTAGAGAGGCCGAAGTCAGTCTTCGAGATACGTAGTTCTTAGGATTGGCTGGGTACTACAGGAGATTCATTGAGGATTTCTCCAGATTAGCGGCACCTATGACGCAGATTGACCCAAGGAAGTCAAGTTTGATCAAGATGACCGGCAGGAGGCATTCCAGAGTCAAGAGGAGGCTTACTAATGCTCCTATTTTGATAGTCCCTGACGGGGACAAGGGGTACACAGACAGATGCTCGAGTGGGCCTGGACCGTGATGCGTTTTTGATGTACCGGAGGGTAGTAGCTTATGGTTCCACAATCAAGAATCATGAGCGTGACTACCCCAATACACACGACACGAGATGGCGTCGAGTCTCGCCTAAGATTCGCTTCACTACTTATACGGGCGAGGAGTTCGAGGCACTCGTAATTCACAAAATCGAAGATATTTTCAATGCAATGACCTCAATAGGCTACGCAGACGTGATGGAAAGTTCCTAAAGGACTATGACTTCACTTTGCATTACCATACCGGGAAGGCAATGTGGTGGCCGATGCACTGGGCCAAGTCACGAGCATTAGTATAGCTTCCGAGGGCGATGCTCGAGACCGTGGGACAATTAGCTACGCATCGCTGAGCGTGCCTGTGGTACGCTGGGAGCTTAGTAGCTACACCGCCTCTCGCTGGCAGAAAGTGATTGAGTCCTGTGGCAAGACGCAGATAGTGTGTCCATCAGTGGACCGTACAAATAGATCAGACAAGTATCGGACCGCCCACGCAGATATAGTTTTCTGCATGTGAGGATCGGGTAGTGGTTCCCGCTTGATCGATTCCGAGAGAGGAGATTCTAGGAGTTTCATCGCTTCGATTCATTGCGGCATCCAGATGGCATAAGATGTACCGTAGATCTTCGCCGTCAAGACACCGGAGCAGTGACGGCGAGACACGTAGGGGATTTTGTTCGACGCATGTCTCACGTGTCGCCAGGGCAAGGTCGAGCACCGTATACAGCGTATTACTCAGCCTATCGAGGGTCAGCGGGAAGTGGAACACGCTATGATGGATTTTGTGACCCACTCTGCCATTTAACACCACAAATGATATGACAAGCAGATGGGTGATAGCAAGTGGACCGCCTACTAAGTCAAGACATTTTCTAGTCGCATGATGACCTCACATCGGGAGAGATCTCACGCTGTATATTCGAGAGATAGTCCGACCATACTGAAAGTACCAGTATCCATACTTGCCTGGAGCAGACCCGAGGTTTACTTGCACTTTTGGAAGAGTTTCCAAAGGCCAGGGCACACCTACCGACCATGAGTACAAATTCTTTCCACCACGCATGCATGGTTAGTCGTGAGAGGACTATACAGTGCTAGAGGACATGTCATGAAAGTACTTGGCCCTGATCATATAGTAGCCGGGAAGAGCACTTGCCCTTAGTGGAATTCGCCTACAACAAGCACAAAGGTAGTATATAGATGGCACCATACGAGGTATTGTACGGGAGGCCATGCATCACCGCTATGTCGACCGAGGTGGGAGAGCTCCATCACCGGATCCCGATCTGATTAGAGACACCTCCGAGAAGGTGATCTGACGACAACGCCTTCCTTACCCGCTGTAGTCATAAGAGTTATGGACGTACGACGTCACCCTTAGAGTTCGAGGTCGAGATCACGCCTTCTCAAGGTGATGCCTAAGAGAGGAGTGGTCGTTCTAGCAGTTTAGGAAGCTATCGCCGAGGTTTATCGGGCCCTTCGACTTCCGAGAGTAGGCACCGCAGCGCACGGTTGGCTTTACCACCCAAAGATGTCGTGTCCACGAGGTATTTCACGCTCCATGCTCCTGAGGTACACCCAGATCCAACCTACGTGGTGATCGGGGAGAGATCGAGGTCGACTACCTGATGGGACCTTCTTCTCGAGGAGGGACCAGTGCATTATGATAGCCATGATCGTGCTCATGACGCAAACCACGAGGCTAGCGAGGGTTCTACGGCGCAGACCGCGGAGTGGACGAGTCAACGCCGGAGCGTGAGGACACGAGCGCGGCCACCTATCCCTTCTCTTGCTTGGGGATGAAGGTACGTGGTTTAGTCGCTAATATTTCATCGACTAGTTTACATGCATGGTAGAGCACGCCGCATATGCATGTGTTTCGTAGTGATTCCACGTAATTTCTCGGACAAAATTCCTTTTAAGGAGGGGAGAATGTAAGACTCGAGAAAATTCCAATTTTCTTAAAAATGGCAAAATCGTAATTTCGGTAAAAATCTGAAATTTTCTAGGATCTCTGATGACCTAAACTGGACTTCACCATTAGAATCGCTCGCGAAATTTAGCTACCACGCCGACTTCGTCGACCCGAGTCGTCGAATTTGCACGTTTTTCGAGACACCGAGTATCGGGTGTCGTAAAACGATATGTGATGTGACAAAAGTCACCTATAACATGTACTCATGTGACACATGTTGCATGAGTAGAGAGATGATGGAAATGGACGGCCTAGATAGTGCCAAGTGTCAAAAATCAAGAAAAAGGGACATGATGGGAATTATTAAAATTGTTAAATTGAAAAAGAGAAAATTTGTAATAATGTCATCCTCTTCCTTTTGAAATACAAAGAAAATGTGCAGGGGAGAACCAAAAATGGCAGTAGCTTCAGGTTTTGTGCTTTTTTTTAGAGAGAGAGCACCTTCTCAGATTCCTGCCACCTGACCGCTTGCCGACGAGCAAGAGGGAAAGTTGTTCTACTCACAAGTGGCTATGCGTAAGCACTGATTCGTGGAGTTTCGACAACTCCAAGAGGCAGTGCATCTTTCTTACTTACGTTAATCCTTGTTAAAGAACCACGTAGTTCCATGTTAACGCTCGAGTACTTGTTTTAAATTTGCACTTCGATCTCAAAAGCTTTGAACCGAGCGGAGAAAACTCCTATTTCAGGTGAAATGTGTATGGTCGGTGATTCAAAATGAATTGCCATGGTTACACTACAAATTCACGAGCTAATTTTGGTGTAATTGATTGTGAATTTGCATAACATATTTTATGTGATTTAATTATGTTAATATATATGCATGTGAATATATTAGCATGAATGTGTTTGAATTGGCATTATGCATTCCATATGCACTGGGGTAAACTATAAATTAGGTGTGAGTGCATAGTTGAGATCGACACCGTGTTAGGTGTTTGATGGTGTGTCGGAGGCTATTTGCCAGGATCAACACCGCATAGGTGCTGATTAGTGGGTTTGATTAATTGACAACGTCCAAATGAGTCACACTAAGTTAAGAAATGGAATGGCTCATTGCACTATATGCAATCGGGCACCCTAGAACAATATGAGTGAGTGCATGAGGTGGTTTCTCGAGAATTGTCTCTGAGGGGTTAACCAACAATATTAGTTATCGGAGTGTGTCCACTACAACATCGGAGGGTTGTCTATATAATATCAATTGTCGGAGTCTGCCAAATTGATATACATCTGAGGGTTGTCCATGGCACATTAATCAGCCTGAGTCCCGCCCAATTGATATACACTGAGGGTCATTCATAAATAGATTATCTGAGTCCGTCCACTATTTATACTTCCGAGGGGTCAGTTCAGGTTAAACAAATACCTTTGTTTAGGAACGGCTTTCATTCATGGAAAATGCAGTTTCGAGGGAGTTAAGAGGACTCGAGGTAAATGGTCAGAATGAAAAATGAAAAGATTAAGAGTAATCTTGGGTTGTCATCTGAAAATGACAGTAGCTCATATTCGCAACTCGCTTGGTGTGAGGGAGCCTGAGGACTCCTGGATACTCTTGATAGTGGTGAGTCAGTTCTCATCCATGACATGTAGACATTCAAGTAGGATCATGTATTTGCTTGAATGTGTTTGATTGTCATTGCATGTGCACTTAGGTGGGGAGTAACCCATGTAGGAAATTATCTCTACTGGGCTTTGCTCACCTTGTCGAGGGATCACCATTTCAGGTACAGGGAGCGATCGGGAAGGCGACTCTCATTAGAGGCCGTTTGAGAAGAAAGCCGACTTGTGGCTTTGATTTTGTATAACATGTATTAGAGTTTTATAATTTTAATATATGTTGAAGTAAGAATAATGTAAAAACTCTTGAACCATGATATATATTTTGTCAGATATTTATACAGAGACATGCAAATTCCAAGGCCATTATTTTACTCAAGATTCGGGACTCGCTGTGGTGGTCATTGTAATTGTCGAGACAGTTTGTACTCGGGTAGAGCTCCCGCACAAAGGAGACTCGCCCGATTTTCATGAGTAGTGCTCGTGTTACCCGACATTCACAAGTATTCCGCGGTCGACTAACACAACCCGGACCCCTGGCCAGCGTCGCTAAAACCAATCACCTCAAGAGTGTCGATACATTGATATGTCAACATGAGATCCTTGGTACAACCATTGTCTGTTTGTCTCAACTAACAGGTAAGTATCATTGGTCGTGAGCAAAATATCATCAACATATAAAACCAAGAATATGCATTTGCTCCCACTAACCTCTACATATATGCATTGATCGATGATGTTCTCCTTAAAACCATTGGCGGTGACAACTTCATCAAACTTAAGACACCATTGTCTAGAAGCCTGCTTTAAACCATAAATGGATTTTTGGAGTTTACAAACCATGTGTTCCTTACCAACTTCCTCAAAGCCAATAGGTTGAGATATGTAAATATCCTTAACTAAGTCTCCATTCAAGAAAGATGTCCTCACATCCATCTAATGCAACTCCAAATCAAAATGAGACATTATAGCCATAATAATGCGTAGAGAATCTTTAGTGGACACGGGAGAGAAGGTTTCCTTAAAATCAATACCTTCTCATTGATTATAACCCTTAGCCACTAATCTTGCTTTATATTGCGCTTGGTCTTGAACATCCATTTGCACCTAATAGGTTTGTAGCCATCTGAAAAATATACCATGCTCCACACTTTATTCTATGACACGGAAGTCGTCTCATTTTTCATTGCACGATCTCAAGTCGATTGAGGATCAACAATGTCTTTATGGTAGTCGATTTGGATACATCACCCACATCAAACTCATGCTCTCGGGAAGCAGACAATGTAGTCATCCGAATGCAAAGGCCGCGGTCCTCTCCGATCTCCTAAAGGGTAAGCATCCATGACTACATCTGGGGCTACCAATCTACATCCCGAACCTGCTCATCACTCCAGAGGGCTAATGATGCTACCAACAACGTGGCTAGAAATCAAAGCCAAGCAATAGGCACCCGAATAAACACCGGTCGTTTTTGAACACAATTTCGACCCTCGCTTCTGTAACAAGATTTATCCTCAAAATAGATAGCTTGATCTGACTCAATCACTCTAGTGGTGTGAGACAAGCAATAAAACCTAGAACCTCTTGATCCCACACAATAACCAATGAAGTACCCATTGATGGTTTTTAGATCAAGTTTCTTGGATTGTGAGTTATACGGTCTCACTTCCACCTTGCAACTCCAAACATGGAAGTGACGACTAGGCTTCTTTTGTGACCATCGCTCATATGGAATCTTAGGAATAGACTTACTAGGCACAAATGTCAAAATCTGAGAAATCAAGATCTGAAAGAATCTCATCCTTAATTAATCTCTCCATTCTACGTTTGGAAATATAACCCAGCTCTTATGCCAAAGAATAAAATACTTTTCATTCAATCTCAAATTCTTTGAGCTACTAACAATATTAACAGTATGAGAAAATGAAAGCAAACTATACAACTCTAATCTGTAAAGATTCCCACAAAGTCTTCCATTGCCAATCAATAAAGAGTCTCGATATAAATTAACTTTTCCAGTTCCAAAAAGAAAATTATATCCAAGTCTATCCAAAATAGGTACAAATATCAAATTCCTCCGAATGGATGGTATGAAAGCCACTTTTTGCAATTCAAAAAAAAAAAAAATTGTACTAAGATGCAATCTAAAACTCCTAAAAAGGCAACTTGAATTCTTGTGCCATGTCCCATGAACACATACTGCTCCTGACTAGTTGGACTCCTTCTACTTATCATTGCTTGCACAGAATTGCAAGCATGAATAGTAGCACCACTATCTAACTACCAAGTATTAGAAGGCACATTAATGGCATTGGATTCAAAACAAACATTTACCTAATGATTACCTTTATTTTCCCGAACGACCCAAACTTCCTGCAATATGTCTTCTTATGCCCAAACTTGTGGCAATAGTTGCATTATCCCTTAAATCCTTCATTCTTTGGGGCATTGGAAGTGGAAGATACATTCTTGCCATTACCCTTGGCACTAATATTCCTCTGACATACTTCTTCTCATTAGAAGCTGTATTATAAGGATCCTTTATGTTTTGATCCCTACTACCTTGCGTAGTAACAATAGAAATACTCATGGGTCTTCCCTTCTTCATATCTTCCTTCTCCTTAGCAAGGATGGCAGTCATCTCTTTAATGGTTCATTGCTCTTTATGAGCATTATAACTAGATCTAATACTATCAAAATTCGAAGGCAATGTCCCTATGATCAGCCAAACAACATAATCCCAATCAAACTCCATACCAATGATCTTAATCTTGTTATAGCAAGCTAATATTTTATCAATGTGTCCTCGTACCCCACTTATCCCATCATAGAAAGTGGAGTGAAGAGTATTCAGAATCTCATTCTTCTCATTCTTTGAGAACTTTGTGTATTTCTTACCAACGACATCCAAGAACCCCTTTTCATTCTCAGTCTTATGAATGCTTTCATAAATAGAGCCCTCCATATGGTTCTCCATGATCATCAAACAACAACTGTTAGAATATTCCCATTCCTCATAGGACTTCTTTTCCTTTGCAGAACTCTCACTAGTGGGTTTTGGAGGAGCTTCAGCTTTCAAGGCCAAGTTCAGTTTCATAATCGTCAAATTCATCATAATAGATCTAACCCATTGCTTGTAGTTAGTCCCATTAAGTTTCGTGATGGCAGAGAACTGAGGAAAACTCAAAGCTAAATAATAAACAAGAAAGCAATGTGAAAAAATGCATGTAAAACAAGGACATGCAAATTGGTCCATTAAAGGGCTTACCAAATGACCAATAAAAGTGGCCACCAAATGTTAGAGTTAAGTAAGAGCATTTTACCAACCGTCACAACCAAATGCACAAATTTCCCATCAATAGGGTAGTAAAATTGTGTGGTTCATGACACTTAGATTAGTCTCTTCACCAAACGAAGCATCCTATTAAATAATAAAGTAATCGATATGATAACTTCATTATTCGTATGAATCTTAACAAAATTGATGCACAAGACAGGATAAATTATAGTTGCAACATCAATTCCAAAAATATTTGACATGCTCAGACTCACGAGAGGCAAGTCCACAAACATTCAATATTTCTCAATTTTCACTCAAGTGCATAAGCATTTAATCTTATGCGCAATATGATGCTATAACTAATCAAAAATAGCACTAACATAAATTTCTAAAGCAATATGTAAAAAAAACTAGTGAAAAGATTGCAAAATTGGGTAAAAAAATTCGACTTTTTTTTCAATTACCAAATTTAATGTTTAATGAGATAGAAAACTAATAATGGGGGCAAAAACATAAAATTTGGCTTCGAAAAATCCCAAAAGAAACATGAAAGTAATAAACATATTATTTTATTTCACACTTTGTTTGATTATCAGGGAAATATCAAAAAACAAATAAAACCATCATTTCATATCCCAGGAATCATTGGAACAAAGGAATAAATTTAAAAAAAAAAAATTTATATCTATCCCTTTACATTTGCCGAGAAAACGTATACAAGAAACAAAAAATGTTTCTTTTTTTCTTATTTACTTTTACAGTAATTTATTAACATGACATTATTAGAAATTGTGAAAAACCAATTCCCAGAAAAACTTTGGCTTCTTTTCCATAGAAGACAAAAACAAAAAAAACAAAAACACAAAATAGGTCTTAAGAAGTCAACCTTATGATGTGATTTATGAGAAAACGTACGTTGTGCACATTTTATGAGGAAACTAATATTTACAGCATAAGAAATGTAGGGTCTCATACGAGTTAGGTACTGAAGAGCACCAATAGTGCTACGATATAAGGATGGTTGAGCAAAAGGAGGACTATCATTAAGAAAAAGCTTGTGAGCAAAATTCATTGGAGTAGAGATCACTTAGCATTACTCATATTAGTTTTGCTAAGTAAATCAGAGGCATATTTAGTTTGACAAAGATGAAGTCTAGGAGTGCGAAGAACCTCAAATCCTAAAAAGTAATAAACTGATCCAAGGGTCTTGAGAGCAAAGGTTTTATTGAGATCACGAATGAGAGCATGAATAGAAACAGGGTTGTCCCCGGTGATTAAGATATCATCCACATAAATCAGGATGAAGAGCATTTCACCATTCTTATGAGAGTAGAATAGTGAAGAACTGACACTGAGTCAAGGGTAACTCTATTGCCGCAATGTTTGATCGAGGTCATCAAACCCGCCTCAGAGCTTGCTTAAGTCCATATAAGGCTTTATTAAGTTTGAATACAAAATGTGGTCTAGAGGGATCCACAAATCCTTCTGGTTGAACCATTAAAATAGTCCTATGAAGTTCGCCATTAAGGAAGGCATCATTGACATCCACTTGTTGAATGTCCCATCCTCGTGTAATAGCCAAGGAAAAAATAATAGGAATAGTAGTGAATTTCACCACTGGGCTGAATGTATCAAAAAAATTAATGCCGAAACCCTTTGAAATCCCTTAGCCACCAACCTAGCCTTATATTTGTCAAGTGTACCATCGACATGATACTTAACCTGAAAGATCCATTTGCATTGTATCATAGCAATATTGGAAGGAGGAGCTACAAGATCCCAAGTGTGGTTTTTCAGGAGAGCATCACACAACTTGCAGAGTAGATTTCTAATGGGGATTAGACAAGGCTTCAACTATTGTAAGTGGTTCTATAGCGATGGGAGTCAAGTAGTGCCAGCAAAGCTCATTACAATGCCTAAATTCCAAGACGTAGTCTCGCATAAGACGAAAGGTAACATGTGGGTGTCAAACAAGGAACCGAACTGATGGGCCGGGGGCTATAAGGGAACTGAGTTTCATTAAACACTACTATACGAGATATATAAATGCGACCTGATAAATGCAAACACCCCAGATCCTTTCAGGGTAGGATCAGAGCCAAGGAATACACATTTATAGGTTCGAAATTGGAACTTGTGAGAGTTGTAGGGCCGTAAATTGGGGTAGCATGCACACCCAAAAATGCAGAGGAATGTATAATCAGGAGAATAGTTGAACAGCTTTTCAAAGGGATAGTTATTGTCCAGGACAAGTGTGGGGAGTTGATTTAGTAAGTAGATAGTTGACTGAAATGCTTCCCACCAAAAATTTAAGTGCATAGAGGCCCTTGCTATGAGAGTAAGTCCAATGTCAACAATACTTCTATGTTTGTGCTCTAATGTGCCATTTGTTTGGTGAACATAAGGACATGGATTTCGAAATTCATTGCCAAGATTTTGGAGAGTGGGAAGCAGTCTTCTATATTTGCCTCCCTAATCAGATTGTATGCATTTAACTTGAGTAGAGTTGTCTTTCAACTAAAGTTATGAACTAAGTTACAATAGTAGAGACTTCATATTTGAGTCTACATGGACATAGCCACACAAAGCATGAGTAGTCATCAACAAATGATACATAGTACTTGTATCCATTGAGAGAAATAAATGGAGAGGGCCCCTAAACATCTGAATGAATGAGTTGAAATGCATGAGTGGTCTTCTGAGGAACCTAAGGAAATGTAATTTGGTGTAGCTTCCCATGTTGACATACATCTCAAAAAGGAATTACCAGAAGATCTTGATAAATATCGGTATTTGGAGCACTAGTTTAAGGAGCTTATTGTGATGAGCGACCTCAACATCGTGTTGCTGAGAGATTCGGTAATTACTTTTATTACAAGATTTAACATACAAACAAATGTACTTCGAAGTCAGTAGCAGATCGAACTGAGAAGAAGACCGTAGTGCTGAGGAAAATTTGACGAGGAATCATCTTGATATAAACCATTACACCTGATGGCCTTGAACCAAAACTTTCTTCACCTTGTCATACTTGTGCTTGATGAAAAGCATCAAATTCAACTAGCACATTGTTATCAACTGTAAACTTGGATATGCTAATCAAAATTTTCTTGATAAAGGGTACAAGTAAGACATTCCTTAGATGTAGAGGTTTTGAGACATCAAAAGAGGAATTACCAATGTGTGAAATTGGAAATGATGTGCCATTGCCAACTTGTAAAGCACCAGGACCGGTATATGTAGATTTTGAATTAGAGAAACTTCGACCATTGTGACAGCCTCTTCCACCACGACCACGACTCTTCCACCACGACCATGAGGACTGTGCCAAGATCCTCGAGAAGAAGATGGAGATGGATGTTGTCCAAAATTCTAAAGTCCAATAGAAGATGAAGACTGATAGGAATATTGTTCAACATTCTGGAATCCAACAGTGTCTCATTCATGAAGAACATTAGCAGAAGCGAAAGAAACATCAGTCATTTGCATAGAATGAAAATTCTCAAGTCTAGATTCATGTGTTTGGAGGAGAAATTGAGCTTTATTGATCGATATAGAATCCTTGGATGTGAGAGTAACCACAACAGATTCAAATTCTAGTCCTAAACCTCCCAAAACATATAGAACTAATTCATCTTCTGAAACTGGTAGTCCAGCAACCATCAATTCATGAGATAGGCACTTCATTTTGAGAAAATAATCTTCGATGGTCATGGAGCCCTACTTTGTTGATTACAACATAAATCTGAGATTGAGAATGCGTGCTTTTGATTTTGTAGCAAAATAGTTGTTCTAATGTTTTCCAAATATCTGAAGCTGTTTTATAATGAATGATGTGTCCAAGCATAGATTCAGATATAGAAGACAACAACCAACTTAAGAGAAATTGGTCTAAACAATTCCATTGAATACATTCTGAATTGATAGGATCATCAGGAGATAGAGAAGACGAAGATTTAGTACCAATTAGGAATCCTTCAAGGTCATAAGGTCTGACTGTTGGAAGAACTTGAGACTTCCAAATCGTGTAATTGGATTGATTCAGACGTACACCAATTGGAGGTAACACAAACGAAGAAAGCACAACTAGTAAATGAGGAGTTGTAGATGGATTGTGAATTGGAGGTGGCGACTGAGATGCCATTGATGGCTCTTGCTAGAGCTTTGATACCATGTTAGAAAATGATGCACAAAGAAAATTCAGAAACATAACCAAAGACCTGTAAGTACCTTGATCAGTCAGAACCTCTAGGCATCAGCAACACTACGTGTACCTGCAAAAATGGGTGACTTGGTGGCGATGTGCCGGCCACACTCTCCGATGATTAAGTAAGCAAAAGACAGAGAAGAAGAAGCAGAGAGTTCACCCAATTGGAATTGCCTTACCTCGTGGGAGATCGTTTTGATTTATATGGCGTGGTTTGCCAATTGTCTCTTAATTTTAGGGGTAAATCTCTTAATTTTAGGGATAGAATCAACTCTTGATTTTAGGAATAAAATCTCTAGATTTTAAGGATAAAATATCTTCTTCCCTATTAAGGATTAATCTTCTGAGAAATAAAGGGTTTGGAAACTGCGAAATCTGCTGATAAATATCTCTTTTGCGTATTTTATGCTTTCATATACTTATCCATAACTAACTTCCCATATGCGGTAGGATGGCCGGCTAGGGGACGCCTTGGAGCTTTCGAGATCCATATGCGGTAGGATGACTGCTTTTGAGATCCTTGACAGGCCGCCTTGTAGCTTGTTTATAGGAAGACACCTAGGCTTTCTCAGACGGGCTTTAGGATTATCTCATCTCTGTAGTGCCCCCCTAGTTTTAATATGGTAAGTGGGCTTGGGCCATTTCATAACGCGGGCCAATCAGGCCCTGGGCCCATTGAGGAGCGGGTCTCAAGATCATGGTACTCACAATACCCCCCTTTTTCCTCGACCTAAATTTTGTGTTTTTTCAATCGAGGGAAAATACTATGCTTTTAAATCTTGCGTGCATAAAGTTGAAAGAATTGGGAGAATTAATGCATACATTGAATGCGCCGGAAGGTGAAGTGTGTTTGGGTACAAAGCGCGTGAGAAGCGTACGTTTCCCAACATGCAACGATGCATCTTGTTACGCGGCATTTAATGCGCAGTTGATGTTTGCCCTATATAGGGGTTGGGCTCGAGTGTTTTCCTTTTCACGACTTCCGCAGCTCTTTGCCCATTCGCGATTTCCTTTTCTCCATTAGCCACGCAAACTTTGCTTTTAAAGGAATCATCGGAGACCCTATGAAAACTTTCAATTTCCTGTGAGTTTTTTCAAAACTCGTTTGTATCGCCTTCTTTGTGTTTTTTTTTTTTTTTTTTGTGGATCTATTTGTTGAGTATTTTTGGTTAGAAAGTTTTGGTTTCTTTCTGAGGGTGCGAACATCATTTGCTAGTGGGCCTTTGGTGATGACATTGTAGGCCGGGTGTGGGGTATTCCTAGGTTTAGAGACATCCCATTAGGTTCTGCCAAGATTCCTGGTTCAGGGTCTTAGGTTTTGTCACTAGTGGGTTGTTAAACCTCCAAAAGGGGATTTCTTTTGTCTTTCGTCACGTTTTTTGTTCAAGCTGATCCCCATTTTTTCTATTTGTTTGCCTGTAGAATGGCGAGAGGTCATGAAGAGGCTTTTCCAGTCAGTATGAGCGTTAGAGGGGGACCCCTCGGGAAACGTCCACGGTAAGCAGCCTATTCGCTGCTATGTCTGTAGAGGAGTTGAGATCCTTCAATCAATTTCTTGCCATCATCAGACTGGAGGTGTCAAACGGCACAACTACCTCAACCATAGGAGGGGTAGATAATGCCATTTATTTCACTTAAGAGTAGTTTGTTGTTGGACTTGGCTTCCTCATCTCGTCTTTGATGAAGCAGTTTCTGCACTTCACTAGGGCACCTCATACACTTATACATCCAAACATTTTTCAGATTCTGATGGGTTGTAATGTGCTGAACTATCTCTACTAGTTGGATATTTCATTGGTAGAGATTTGTTTTATTCACACTTTGAAGCTTGGGATTGGGGGTCACCTATCTATGTCGGCCCACAACCCTTGGCTACAATTTGTAACTGGGCTCCTAAACTCCACTAAGACTGAAGTGCGAAGGGTTGTCTTGGTTAAAGGTCCGTGGTATGAGACGTTGAGCTCTCTAGGGCTTCCATTTGATCTAAATTAGTCTCTCTCATTCCCAGGTTTGTTTCAGCTTAGTGGAGCTTATACTCTCTTAGGTTGTCTGTGTTTTGACATGCCCCTCTTTTCTGAACTTTTTTTAGGTAGGCATAGGTGAGGTTAGTTGGTTAGTTGGGTAGAGAAGGCCAGTCTAGATCACATCAAACGGTTTCTCAATATCACCGAGAGGGAGTGCAATCACGAGCTTCTCTTTTTTGTGAAGAACTTGTAGGAGTTAGGCGCCAGCTCTTTTCCTTACATAGTCCCTGTCATCCTCCATCCGTTGCTAGAAGAGCTTATTAAGGGCAAACATTTTGTTCTCGTTCACTTGCTGAAGTCAATCAGTGGCTGTACCCGAGAGAGTCGTTCGAGCCTCAGTCGAGATTGCTCAAGAGGCCTTGGTTAGCTTTTTCGGCCCTAAGCGGTCACCTTCGATTTGTACGAGGATCAAAGTGCACTTCCCCTAGACGACGAAGAAGAAAAAAAGAAAGAAGGGGAAGAAGACAGGACAAGTGAAGGTTACCGACATAGGGTTAGAAGTTTTCATGGACTAGGCGAATCCAGTTCCTTCTTCAGAAGAGACTCAGGGGCCCGTCCTATTGCCCAGATTACAAGTGGTGGTGAGAGGCAGACCATGTCTGTCTCGCTGTTGGATTTACCGCCGCGGATGCGCGAGGTGCGAGAGTGTGGGGTACCACAGCTTTGAAGTACCGAACTGACGGGTCCAGCTTGATATGGGCGGATGAAGAGGTTTAGAAGAGCCTGGTAGTAGTTACTCTGGACTCTCCAGAGCGAGCCCCTGATGCCCTTCCGGCTTTAGAGAGCATGGCTCAGGATGCCTCCAAAAAGGCTTGTGCACCTTTGGAGAATGGGGTTCTAGCCAAGGGACCTCCCAACGTCAATAAAGCTATAGGTGAAGCTCCCTCTATAAAGACAGTCGTTGGTCCGCTGCTCTCGGCAAGATAGTTCAACCTCGCCATTGGTGGTCCCCGCAGGCCAAGGGGTCCTGATAGGCTGGTGCTGAACTAGCCGATTAAGCCGATGAAGTGTGAGCATCCTCTGCGACCTTGTCTGTTCCTAGTCAGTTGTGATCAATCATTAGATTTGAAACCCCTTGATCAGACCAGACATGTATGCATGATATCGCCAAACTCTACCCTACCAACCTTTGAATACTGGTGGTGGCTCTTTCCAAAGAGTATTCCATTCCCTTCCCCGACTATTTGGATAAAAAGTCATACCAGCGTGTGGCCGAAGACGGATTGTATATTTGCAACCATGATTTTAACGAGATGGATGAGCTAATATGGTTAGACTTCTAATTGTTTGATCATAAGTCTTATGTTGTGATTCTCTTCGAACACCTTTTCTTTCACAAGCTATCACTGCTATTTGGAAGATGGCAAGCCAACATAGGGTGCTTTATCTTCGGCTAGACGATGCTGAGAAGCTGCGACGCTATGCTCAGTCCGTTGCCTCTAAGCACCACGCCCATAGAAAGATGGCTTGAATGAGGCGAGGCTAGGTCGAAGCAGGAACGGAAGGCCAAGGAGGTCTTTGTGAGGAGGATTACGATGGAGAGAAAGGATGAAGCCAAGGCAAAAGCAGGTCCACTGGATGGGCTGCTAGATTATAAGCGAGGAATTGATGAAAGATTACGAGCATAGGAGAATTTGGTGGGGTCTAAGACACCACAATTGGTTGTGGAAAGAGGCTAGAGCGTAAAGGTGTGCCCGCTAGAGGTTAGAGCAGGACTTCTCTTAATTTAGGTCGGGCGGCAAAGATGAAGTGTCTTCCCTTCAATCCTAGGTGGGTAAGGACAAAGCGGCCTTGGAGAAGGACTACTAGAAGGCCCTAGAGCTGATCTTTGACTATGGTTACGGGTGTTGTGTAAACCTGACATCGTGGAATACCAGGAGGTTCAGGATGGCATGCCCGGCTCGTTAGGCCACTTCTCAAAGTTCTTCATGAACCCCAAGTGCCCCCTCGCCCAGTAGCCACTAAGGCCATAACAGCAGAGGTGGATTAGAGCGAAACGATAAAGGAGCCTGAGAGGAGTGCTTCTGTTAGGGATCAAAGTTGATCCTTGTCTCTCTTTTTTCTGTTTTTTTTTTCTTTTTTTTTCTTTTTTGTAAAACTCGAGAAAATTCTAATTTTCTGAAAATGGTAAAATGGTAATTTCGGTCAAAATCCGAAATTTTTCTAGATCTCGGATGTCGAAACAAACTTCAGTTGGAATCATCTCGCGAGAAATCTAGCTACCACATCGGAGTTCGTCGAATTAGAGACATTTGGAATTCAGCGTTTTGGTAGGGTAATCGGGTCTTTGTATAACATGAGACATGTGATGTGACAAAGTCACCCTACTACATGTACCCTGTGTGACACATGTTGCATGATTAATTAGAGGATAGGAAATGAATGGCTTAGATTAAGCCGTGGCGGAGATGGTCCACTAAAGTCAAAACTAAGGACCGGTAGATTAATTGAAAAGAAAAAGAATAAGTCATCTTCTTCTCCACATTTTGGCAAAAAACGTGTAGTAGGGGAGAGGAACAAGTTTTAGAGAGAGAAAGAGCTACTTATCTCTAGATTTTCCGGCGTTCGGACTAGTCGGTTCGTCGAACAAGAAAGCGAAGTTGATCTTTACAAGGAGCTCACAGCGTGGGCTGCAGATTTGTGGATTAAGGCGACTCGAGGAGTAGGATCTTTCTGTAACATTCTTTGGTAGCGTTTTAATGAGATGAGGATATTGAAGTGCAGATGGCGTGTTTTGTTCAATGGAGTGGGGATGAGTGAAAGTCCTCTTATGTACAGTGTGACGGTGAAACTTTAAGTTTTTTCGTTCACATTGACAATATATAATTTTTATGTTTGATGATGATTCAGAAATGAATTAGCGGAGTATTCTTCAGCCATATAATTTGTTGGATCATTATTCTTATGGAATTGAATACTATGGGTTATGTAAATTAATTGCATTAATCTCATGTTAAAAATATATTAACATGATTATTGACTAACATATAATCATTCATACTTTTGTTTCTTAGTGATGAATGAATTATGACATGAAATGAGAAAAATGAAATAGTGTAGAAAGAATTTCAAAGAGACTATTTAAATTTTGAAGTTATCAGTTCATCTCAGGAGAGGACCATGTTGTTTAGATGCAGTAATTAACCTGGAGGGTTGTCAGTCTTTATCAAGTGATGTGGTTTAGATAAGTAACTTTTGTTTCAGTATGCACTCATGTTGACTGCAGGCATGTTGGGAGTGGTGGGACTGAGACATGGGATGATATGTTCAAAGTAGATCTTTGACATGAGTATGTTGGTTGTCATGTGCATAGGTGGGGGAAGTAAGCCATGTAGGAGATTATCACTACTGGGCATTGCTCCTGCAATCGAGATCATTATTTCGAATGCGGGGATTGTTCAGGAAGACGATGCTCACTAGAGGCTGATTTTTAGAAGAAAGCCGGATTGTGGCTTTGATATTTTTTGTAAAACATGTATTAGAATTCCAAAATTTGATATATGTTTTGGTTAAGATTAATGTAATAAATCTTGAACTATTGTAATATAGTTGGTTAGATTTTTGGTGAGAATTGATGTATGGGCCCAAGTGGCCATTTTTACTCATTTTTACTCGTATGTGGACCCGGTGTGGTCGTTGTACAATATTGAGACAGGTTGTATTTCGGGTAGAGCTCCCCGTACAAAGGAGACTCTGCTTGATTTTCGTAAAGACCAGAGTCTTTAAAATGGACTAAATGGAGTGGTGTCAGGTTACCTGACATCCACGAATATTCTGCGGGTTGACGAATTGTCAACTGACCCCCGGGAAATGGGGCGTCACAGCTTGGTATCAGAGCTTAGATATACGAATACCTAGGGCTCGATGGGAAACGGGTTAGATCATGCATCCATTGTGCATTTTGATGAATGATGTGTGATGTGTGATTGAATTATGTGCTTCTATGCTTGATGAATAGCACATAGGAAGAAATAATGTTGAGGAAATTTTTTTTTTTGTCTTTTGAGGTTTTACAGTGTGTAAAACAGGAAAATAAAATAATAATAAAATAAATTATGATGAATTTATCTGGTTTTAGTGAAGACATGAAAAAAATAAATAAATAAAAATTTGTGGTCTTCTGATGCATTGGAGCAAAGGAAAAAAAAAAAAGGAGAAAAAAAAAATTTTAATGCGGGGAAACTAAGAATGGGCTCTTGCCCGTTTTCGTGCGTGTTTGGGTCGATACGGCAAATTGTCGTGACATAGCTGAAACTAGGTGCGACGGGGCCCGCGATCACACACACGGCCAGCAGCGCGTCACGACATAGCCATGATATGGCGAGGCCTGCAACGGCCGGCTGCTTGGCGCGAGCGGCGGCGATGCGCGGCGATACATGGCTTTGAAGTCGTTGGGGGTAAAAATCGCGATACAAAATTTTTGTATCGGCGTGGCGGGAGGCGACCTTGTGTCGAGCACAGCGTGCTAACCGCGGGTGCGATCTGGTGCCCGGCGCCGCAACGTCGGCACCCGGCGCCCTACGTCACGGCGCCCAGCGCGCGATCGGCGCGACGCCTTGCGATGCGGCGCGTGAGCGCTGCGATCCCACAGCGTCGCGTGGCGCCTGTGAGAGGTTTTGGGTCGCGATACGATTTTATCTTGACCCGGGCGATGACACGGTCTTTGTGCAGTGGCACGGGGCGTAGTCTTGTGTGGCGTGCACACGACTTAGGCGCAATGCGTCTTGACTGGGCCATGGTGTGTACCTTTGTGCACTCGACCCGGTTTTGACTCGATCTTGTGTTTTGAGTCCTTTATTTGGATTCTTGTTCATGGACCTTGTTCATGAACAACATTCCTGAGGTTTTCAAAAAAATAAAATAAAAATAAATAAAATAAAATAAAATAAAATATTTGTTGCGTATGATTTAATATATGAAATTATTGTCTTGCATTAACTATGAATCCATTGACATTGCGTATATAAATTTTTCGGTATGTGAATAGTGTCTCGAGGCTGTGTTTACACTTTAGAGATATTGCATTAAAACTTAACTTGTCATTTGACATGTGTAGATGGCTAGTCGCGGGAGAGGACGTAGGGGTCGTCCACGAGGTGCTAGCTAAGCACCACTAGTATTTGACAGCGAGGCCTTTCTTGAGTAGGGATTAATGGTTCTTTGTTATTGCACAGGCTAGTGCAACAGGTAGCCAGGAGGAGTCTGGTAACCTCTACAGGAGTTTAGAGACACGTCACCCTCGGAAGTATTCCGCAAGGGGAGGAGATAGATGGTGGCAGACCATTGGTTTATGCGGAGTGAGAAGATATTGGGCGATGGAGTGCAACTGTCTGACTAGGATCGGACTAGGCGCATTCCGGCTAAGAGGGCGAGGACGAGTGTGGTGGGTGGGCAAAGACCCTATGGACTATCTGTGATGACATGGCGAGTTCAGGGAGCTGTTCATGGGCAAGTATTTTTAGGCCCCGCTGCGAGACATCACGAAGGCTCGGGAATTCTATGGGCGATGTGGGGGCCATGACTGTGATGGAGTATGTGGCTAGGTTCACGGAGTTAGCTCGCTTTGCTAACGATTATATAGCCACAGACCTGGCCAAGGTCAGGAGGTTTGAAATGGTGAGATTGTGCGTCGGGCGGGTGTAGGACCGCCTACAAGACATGGACATGGATTGGGATTAAGTGACCATAAAGAGAGAGATCGAGGATGCTTTCGAAGACGCACTTGGGATGCGGGTGTTAGTAGCGAAGGAAGGAGAGTCAGTCTTCCTAATTCGAAAGAGCAAAGGCTTTTAGTTCACAAGGGTTCCAAAGTCGTGGCCATCCGGTGCGGGACCGGATCGAGGTTGCCCGGTCGGTGGGCGGATGGTGTGCTACCATTGCCAGCCTTGGTTTTGCCACATGAGGGAAAGATTTCCCCCAGGCAGGGGATCGGGGCTTTGGGACAGCGTAGTCCCAGTCAGCGGTGGGACAGGAGAGGATATAATATATTCCTCCACACCCTAGTATGGGTCAGAGGAGCTAGTTTTAGTCTCAGGGAGCTGCACGGGCACCTCCCGTTACACAGGCAGGCCAAAGAGGCCAGGACTATGGGCCGGGCGGGGACGGGCCCCTAGGCGGGACATCGGGGGTTCGGGGCATGTGCATGCCATCGCTTCCCACCGGCTGAGTTAGCGAGATCAGCCGTTCATACGAGTGCGTTTTGCTATCTGCTATGGGCAAAGTATTATTTGATTACGGTGCATCGCATTCATTTATCATTTGTATTAGTTGTGATAGAGTTGGGCTTAGAGTTGAGGCCTTGGAGGGCCCTTGTATGAGTTCTCCCTAGGGATTAGGGCGGATGGATGTGATATGTAACGTGGTTGTGAGTTAGAGATCTCGGGGGATTCTCTTAGCCGGTGGACCGGGTGTGGACGCCGTGGGTTCGAGCATCGTCACGGGGATGGATTGGCTCACGGCACGGAGCGTTATCGGTTGTGAGCGTAGGAGATCACCGCCTGCCGCAGCGAGGGCGGTACTTTCGTGTTGTATTTCATGGGGAGACGAGCGATACTTTGCCCCAGGTGTATGCGAGTCTAGGTGTTGGACGGGTTGAATTGGGTTGGCTATGGCCTTACCTATAGGACGAGTGGCCCGGACTTAGATCTACCTCGAGTGGTCTGGTATGAGGGATGTTTTTCGGGATGAGCTAGAATTTTCCACGAGGGGTTTGAACTTCCAGTGTCGAGTTACCTGGTACTTAGCCCATCTCATGACTCCATGGGATGAAGCGGGTGAGTTGTAGGAACTCGAGTCAGAAGCTCTGAGTTCTTGGACAAGGGGTTCATTAGGCAGAGCACTTCACCATGGGGTGCTCAGGTCCTTTGCGAAAGAAGAAGAACAGACCAGCCGGCTAGAGAGTTGATGACTTGTTTGACGAGTTGAGGAGCGAGTGTATTCCAAGATAGACCCATGCGTTTGTCGGTGAGGGTTAGGAGGCAGATATCCACTAAAGCAGCGTTGAGACAGTATGGGCACTTTGAGTTTCTGATGATGCCCTTTGGATTGGCGAATGCGCTAGTAGCATTCCTTGGACCTCATCATAGGGTATTCCAACCCTATTTGAATCAGTTTGTCGTGGTCGTCGTGGATGACATTTTGATCTACTCCCCAATCAATTAGGAGCATGAGGATCAACGAGGATTAACACACTTCTTGAGAGATCATCGGCTATACGCTAAGTTCAGTAAGTGTGAGTTTTGGCTTATTGAGGTGAGATTTTAGGACACATGGTGTCGGCATAAAATAATCGATGGACCAGAGAAGGTTGGCGAGTGATGAGTTGGGGAGAGGCTAAAGTAGTCTTGAATCACATTAGTTTCTTGGGATTGGTAGGTACTCTGAGATTCATTGAGGATTCTCTGGGTTAAGCGGCTTTTATGGCGAAGTTATTCGAGAAGGAGGGCCGAGTTTGATTGGGATTAACCTCAGAAATATACCTAACGGTTTTGGACATGTTTAGGGTTTAATAAAGTTAAATATGAATTTTCGGAAATAAGCAGAAACCGGAGATTTATATGAGAACAAAGGAGTAAATATGTAATTTACCACTTGAGGGGACCTAGTGGTCATAAAGGGAAAAGACTAGGGGTTAATGTATGAAATGCTTGAAAATGAAATGCAAATAGAAGGAGTTATGTGCTAAAAAGCAATTAGAGAGACTTAAAACCAAAAATGGGTTTTATTTGTCTTGGCCAAACATGGCCTTAACTCAAAAATATGGATAAGAGCAATTGGTCTCTCTGTTTTTTAGAGAGACAGCATTAAGAAGAAGAGAGGAGAAGAGGAAAAGAGAGAAGAAGAGGAAGAGGAAGAGAAGAAGAAGAGAAGAGAAGAAGAAAGGAAGAGCAAAAAGGTATGGAAATCTAACATTTAGTATGGATCTTTGGAGTTTTGTATGGAAATTAGGAATTTTGTTTGGGATTATGTGTATTTGGACCATGGTAGGGATTTCTATGGTTTTCAAACCTAGGGTTTTGTTAGGATTTCATCCTAACCTAAAATTATTGAAAGTAAGGTTGGTAAAACCTTAAATAGTACAAGAAGAATATGGAATCCTCAGCTTTGAGGTTGGATTCATGGTTTAATTCTGGAGTTAGGGTTTAGAACAAACCTAACTAATCTTTATATTTGGTTTATGTATGGGTTATGACCCGTTTAGAGTTGTTTTGGGAGGAGGAGGAATTCATGATAGGTTTTTTGGGTGTAAGATAAGTGTATTGAAAGGATGACGAGAAGAGAGGTTACAAGATGAATATGAGTGGTTTTGATGTGTATATTGATTATTGAGTTGATTTGGTAGCAAAATATGGAAAATGGGAGAAAACCACTTTTCTCGAAATTAGGTGGTACCGTACTGTCAAAGTGGTACCCATTCATAAGTGTTATGTTCATCATAACGGTGATCGACTTTCTAGACCGGTATCTAATGCTCTATTTTAGACCGTTGTTAGTATTTTGGCTATAACTTGTCATTTACATCCGATTTGAGTGATTCATAATGGGTTAAACTAGACTTCAAGGAAAACAAAACCCCGAAATAGATACTCAAATCTCGACTCTATTCGGGCCCGCACCACTCAGCAAGCATGTTCAAGCCAATTTCTCTCGGTTCGCCAGAATGATAGAGAGTCCCCACGTTTAGGAGAGAATCTTGAGTTTCGGTGTCTGATTTGGGTGATTCCAAGCTGAAGAAGAACCCTAGCACCTTAGATTCAAAGGAGTACAAAGAACCAAAGGTCAAATATGGAGTTAAGACCCTAAAACGGGTATTTCAAATTGTCCTCAGGTAATATGGGCAATGACTATTTGGTACGAATGCCATGTAACTTGAGTTTGGATGATTCAATTGGAATGATTCCAATTTCTAAGTAAAATAGATTCATAGAGGAACAATAATACATGAATATGATATGAAATATGAAAACGAAGTGAAACATGAACATGAACGTGAAAGGAAATATGTCATGAACACATAATGTGGCTAAGAATGCCCTAATTATTCTGTACGAATAAAAATATACTCTATATGATTATTATCACATATAATTGTAGAACTGCCTAAGACTGGCGCGGCGGAATGACACGAACCTTCTACGCGGCGGTGCACGTTTTGATTTGTTCCATGCGAAATCATATGGCTAATGGTGACAAACAGACAAGATTCACCAATCGAATTTAATGCGGAATGTCGACTTCATAACCATATGTGAGATTGGCAATATTGAATGTGAGATCACATTGCTACCGAATGACAAATGAGACAGATTCACCAACTGAATCTATCGTGAAATTTCTATAGTAATATGTAAGATTGCAATATTGAATGTGAGATCACACGTTATCAACGACAAAGACGATTCACTAACCGACCGCCGTGAATGTCGACTTCTATAAGAATATGTGAGACAGTAATATTGAATGTGAGATCACATTGCTAACACGACAAATGGTGACAGATTCATCAAATCAACTGGTCGCGAATGTCAACTCTTATGCAATATGGACGGTGAAGAGTTGTTCGTGATCACATTGTTATCAATGACAAATGTGACAGATTCACTAAATCGAACTGGTCGTGAATGTCGACTCATAGTAATATGAGATTGCAATATTGAATGTGAGATCACATTTCTATCGGGATGACAAACATGACAGATTCACCAACTAACTGTCAGGAATGCCTAATTTCTTATAGCCACATGTGAGATTGCAATATCAATGTGAGATCACATTGCTACGAATGACAAATGTGACAGACCACCAACCGACCCATCGTGAATGTCGACTTTTATAGCCATATGTGAAATCACAAACTGAAACGTGAAAAAAAGAAAGAAAATGATTCGAGAAGAGTATTTAATACAAGTATAAGATCCGAAACACAAGAATAAGTTCCGTAATACAAGTATAAGATCTGAAATACAAGTATATGCTCTGTAATACAAGTATAAGATCCGAAATACAAGAATAAGTTCCGTAATGCAAGTATAAGATCCAAAATACAAGAATAAGTTCCGGAATACAAGTATAAGATCCAAAATACAAGAATAAGTTCCGGAATACAAGTATAAGATCTGAAATACAAGAATAAGTGCCGGAATACAAGTATAAGATCTTAAATACAAGAATAAGTTCTAGAATACAAGTATAAGATCTTAAATACAAGAATAAGTTCTGGAATACAAGTATAAGATTTGAAATACAAGAGTAAGTTCCGTAATACAAGTATAAGATCTGAAATACAAGAATAAGCTCCGTAATACAATTATAAGATCCGATATACAAGTATATGCTCTGTAATACAAGTATAAGATCCGTAAGACAAGTATAAGTATAAGTCCGATATATATGTCCTTTGAGAAATCTGAATAAGTATGTGTCCTTCAAGAGATAAGCATAAGTATATGTCCGACGAGAGATAAGCATAAGTATGTGTCCTACGAGAGATAAGTATAAGTATATGTATAAGCTCAGTATCGCATACGAGGAAATCTATATAAGTATGCGTCCTAATGAGATAAGATAAGATAATCCTAAGGAGATAAGTATAAATATGTGTCCTACTGAGATCTAATAAGAATAAGTCCGCTATAAAGTGTAAGTTCGAGTAAGTATAAGATTGCTATAAGTATAAGTTCAGTACCGTATACGAGAGATCTTAACAAGCATAAGTTTGTTACAAGGATAATTATGTATGTAAATTTTTATGAATCAAAGAAGATTCTGATATTCAGTTATCATATATGTTTATCAGGATTCAAAGATAAACGCATGTGTACCAAGATAAGTCATAAGATATGTTTCCCACTCGGGGCACAAAGCTTAGCACGTGCTTTAATCAGAAAACAGAGGAGGACATCTGCAATCTTCCGCATACAGCTAGGCCAGCACACTAGTAGGGGTTCATTAAAATATGTCCCGCGCTCTGATTTGTAAATGTAAAAGTACAGTTTTTGTATATGTAAATGGACTCGCAGATATGTGTATAGATTTTGATAGACACCAATTCTGGTAGTTCTTTCAGATAATGTAAATGCTTTTGTTATTACGTAAATCGCTTGTATACCCACAGTACAAGTTCACTGAAAAAAAAAACAGTAAAGACTCCCAAAGATATAGTCTCAGAACACTCAACATACCCTAGTAGTTGCACATGTCTAGGTATTTTGTAAGACACTTAAAATGTTTCGTGAGTTAACAATAAATATGGTTAGAGACCCAAATAGAAGACTTAGGGATAAAATTGTAATTTGTCCAAAAAGGGGGCTTAAAAGTCATAAGTTGACAAGATTTGAGGCCAAAGTGGAAATAACATAAGCTAAGTTGCAAAAATAAGAGAAGTGGAGGACTAAAAGGAAAATAAAGAAACTTAACCCAAAAATGGGTTTTTAAGTGCCAAACATGGCCTTAACGCAAAAGTTTGATTTAAGACCAAAAATTGGTCTCATTAGGGAGGGGAACAAACTGAGAAGGGGTAAGAAAAGAGAAGAGGAGAGGAAGAAGAAGAAAAGAAGAAGAGGAGGAGGGAGATCAAGCAAAAGGTATGAATATAACTTTTGGGTATGGATTCTTCATGGAATTCTAAGTTTGTATAATTTCATAAACACTGATAAGAAGGTCTAAATCCTAGGTTTGTTAGATTTCATCCTAACCAAAGAGGTATGGAATTAGAGTCGTAAAACTCTAAATGGCACAAGATACACAGAATCCCTCCCTTGAGGTTGAATTCATGGGTTAAATTGTATGTAATGGAGTTGTGGTTTAGAACAAACCCTAACTTTCTGATCATGTATGTGGTTGTGACCCATATTAGAATTGTTTCAAAGGATTTGTGTATGTTTTTGTAATAAGATAAGTATTGAAAGAGGAATTGAGTAGAAAAAGAGGTTACAAGGTGGGAATTTGAAATGGTTTTGATGTGTATGAAGCATGCAGTTGAATTGTGGAAAAATATGGAAAAATGGAAGAAAAACAAACAATCTGGGCACTTTCGTGACATGTACCGGTACACTTTGAACATGTACCGTACATGTTAGGTTCTAGTCATTTTTAATAATATGTACCATACAGTTAGACATGTACCGTACACTTCGTTATTTTTCCTGTTCGACCGGGGCCAGATTTAGCCATAACTTACTCATTACTTATCCAATATGAGGATTCAAGTACTAATTAAAATAGACTCAAGGAAAACCAACATATAGAAATATATCACAAATTATGACTTTTAATTTAGCCCAAAATTTACTCAAAGTGGGGCTGACAGGTGCTTCAATTCCAAGATCGCAGATGATCATAGAATAAATCGGAAGTCATGAAGATCGATCTCGAGTTTCTGGGTGTCTCGAATCGGGTGATTCCAGTTGAAGTAGAGAACCCTAAAACCCAGGATTTAAAGAGTGAGCAAAGAACCAGCTGGTCAAATATGGAGACAAGGCACCGAAAATGAATATTTCAACCATCCCATCTGCAAAATCTGACACCGACCAGTTGGCACGAAAACGCCATAACTCAGCCGGGATGATCCGATTGAACGATTCCACTTCTAAGAGTTGATTCACAGAGAACAAGAATACATGAATGAAGTGTGAATACGTAAGTATTCCCGTATAAGTATAAGCTTATGAAATGCCATAAGAGGCATAAATAAAGAAAGAGAAAATGCAATAGGTATAAATATGTTCATGAAACATGAATTATGAAACATGAAAACGAATCAAATATGAACATGAACATGAACATGAAAATGGAAATATGTCATAAAACATAATGTGGCTAAGAAGGCCCCTATTATAAGATAAGAAGTTAACGAACTAAAATAATTATAAAATTGCCTAAGACCAGCTATTCAATGACACAAGACCTATGTTACGGGCGCACGTATAGTAATTTCAAGATTCTCCGATTGGGCATGACGACACCTCCGGGATCGTGTCGCACACATACTCCTAAGACTCCGACCAGTGCGACGACACCTCCGATCGCGCTCTACATTAGCAATTTCTGACTCTCCGACAGCGACAACACCTCCGATCATGCTTCGCACATTAGTACTCGATACTCCGACAAGGACGGCACTCCTCCGATCGCGCTTAGGCACATTAGCTCTAAGATTTCCCAATTAGTGCGATCGACACTCCCGCTTAGCGCGACGGCACTCCGACCGCAAGCTCATCATCAGCACCCACTCTCCTAATGAGCCATCGACACTTCTGGCCGCTGCTTCGCACCCCCGCTTGTGCTACGGCACCAAAGATCAGACTGCACCTTCTGGTACTTATTGTGTCAGGTCCTACTCATTCCGTGACATCGGGTCTAGGCAATCCAACAATTATATGATAAGACTCTGAATAATGAATAAGAATAAAGATCTGAATGTATCTCTCAGATTGCTCGTAGTACCTACGGGCAATTCTGCAGATCCGATTAAGTTCTCGTAGTACCTACGTACTTCCGTATAATGAATTGCAGTACCTACGTATCGTATATGTTATATAGTACCTACGTACCAGATATGTTCGTGAAAGTACCTACGTACTTCGTGATATGTTTTGTAGCACCCACTAGTACCTCAGACGGCTCGTAGTACCTACAGTACTTTGCACAAGTAAAATCGTAGTACCTACTGCAATTCCGCATTGGTAAAATAAGATAAGATCCGAAATACAAGAATAAGTTCTGTAACACAAGCACAAGATCCGTAAGACAAGTATATGCTCCAGAATACATATAAGTTCCAGAATATACATGTAAGATCCGAAATATATGTATAAGTTCCAGAATACACGTATTTGATCCAAATAGCGCATGCGGTTCGAAATACTAAAGATAAGTTTGTAAGACAAGTATAAGTTCTGTAATACACGTATAAAAATCTGTAATACATGTATATGTCTAATACAAGGATAAGATCCGAAATACCGTATCAAACTCGTAAAGCAAGTGTAAGATCCGTAAGACAAGGATAGGCTCTGTAGTACAAGTATAAGATACGAAGCACTAATATAAGTTCTGTAGTATCTACGGGTACCTCTGTATAAGTATGGGTTCTGTAGTACCTACAGGTACCGCCGTATAAGCTTCGAATAAGGATGAACTCAAGAATTCCATGCATACTTTCGTATAAGGATAAGTTCCCAGAATAATCTCAGATGCCTGCATCTCCGTAGCATCTACCGCACCCCAAATAAACGTAACTCGGAGGAGGCACAAGTCCTATGGCATAGCATGAGCTTTGTAGCACCTAAGGGCAAGTACCTCGGCATAAAGAATGTCCCAGACTCAATGAGATCCGAGATAGATATAAGTACCGCACGCATAAGTATCTCAGATAAGCCTGGCTATGTAACTCCTACTGAGATCTAAATCCGCATGTGAGATAGATAGAAATATATGAATACGTGATGGGCAATCGCTTATAAGGAATATGAATAAGTATAAATATGTATCCTACGGGAGATAAGTATCATCGACTGTAGTTCATGAGTGTCCTCAGAGATCTCATAGTGATACGTCAATAGCGTTAGCAGTGGTCCCATGAGATCCACAGAGCAAGAATAGTCCGCTTATATGAGAAGTTCCAGCGCTAAGGGCGAAGATCCGAATAAGATTACACCGCTATGAGTATAAGACCCATAAGAATAAGTTTTCTATAAGTATAAGACCAAAGTACGATAAATTTGTTATAAGTATGGGGCAAAAGTTCAATCTCGTATATGAGATGTGAATACATGTTTGTTATAGAATAAGTATGCATGAAAAATTGTTACATGAATTCTTGAAGACATACATCTCGTTATTGTTTTATGTTATTTGTGATTCAAAGATAAATGCGTGTTTCGTATAAGATAAGTTTCCCACTAAGCGTAAAGTTTAGCACGGGTTTTTAATCCGCAGGTACAGGAGAAGACGCGCCAAACATCCGTGACAAACCGGGCCAACACACTTGTAAGGCTTCACTACATGTAGGTTCCAGGCTCGATTTATAGTAAAAGTACGCTTTGTAATCAGAAAGCAATCGAAATGTATATGATATTTTGATTCAAGAGGATGGGCCATACCCATGTACAAGTTTCGCTTGCAAAAAAATATCGTAAAGAGTCCCAGTATATGGTTCACGCCCCGAATCCCGGTTCGATCTCCAATCTGGGTCCGACCAATCGGTGTGATGCCTTGCCCCGAACTTTGTCAGATCCGCCTATTCGCCTGGACCGAATCGGGTGTGACAGGATGACTGATGCGAGAAGGTATCTCCAGAGTTGAAAAGGAGGCGACAAATCTCCTATCTTGATAGTCCCGAATGGTGGCACGTGGGTACACAGCGGTATTTGTGATGCCGAGGGCCGACCGGGATGTGTTTTGATGCAAATCCGAGTGGCAAGAGCTTACGGTTCCTTCACCAAGAATCATGAGCAGAATTACCCCACACACGAGATATGGAGTTAGTGGTCGAAGTCTTCGCCTTGAAGACGGCGCCACTACTATATGGCGCGAGCGCCGAGGTGCACTGCTGTCTACAAAAGTCCTAAGCAGAGCCACAGAGTGACCTCAACATGAGGCAATCGTAAACGGATGGAGTTCTGTTTCATGACTTCACTTTGCATTGCTCATCCTGCAAGGCAAATGTGGTGGCCGATGCACTCGCCGGAAGTCACCTTATACTGGCTGGTATAGCTCCCCAGAAATTCATGATGCCCCAGACTCCAGGAGATGCTTTACAAGATACGAAGTGTGGTCGAGTACGCAGATTTTAGTAGCTAATCGCTCTATTGAGCGTAGTGATAGGAGTCCTGGGGGCGTGACGTAAGACATAGTGTCTCATCAAGGACCCGGGCGCCAGTATAGGTGATTTGAGGTTGTTGTTCACGCAGATGGTGGTCTTCGTGATAGAGGACGGGTAGTGATTCTGGGCTAATCGATTTAAGAGACGAGATTCTCGTGGAGTTTCACTATTCTCTATCTTGTCAGGCATCCGTGTGGCACCCAAGATGTACTGTATCTTGTCGCTTATTATTTGAGCGGAATGAAGACACGTAGGGGACTTTGTTCGACAATGTCTCACGTGTCAATAGGTTAAGGCTGAGCACCGTAGTTTAAAGAGACTACTTCAAACACTGAGGTGGTCAGTGGAAGGAGCACGTCAAGATGGATTGTGACCCACTTGCCACTAATACCTGCAAGACATGGGCGCAGATGGGTGATAGTGGCTCTGGCCATGAAGTCAAGACATTTTCTAGTCGTGCTGATGACCTTCACATTGGAGAGATTTTTCCTGCTAGATATTCGAGAGATAGTCCGATCACATGGAGTACCAAGATCTCATATCGTCTGATGGGGAGACCCGAGGTTTACTGCGCACTCCTTAAGAGTTTCCAAAAGGTTATAGTACACGATCGACCATGAATACAGCCTTCCACCCATAGACAGCACGCTAGAGAGGACCATACAGGTGAGAGGAAGATGCCGCAGCATGCTGCTCCGGATCATAAGGGAGCCGGGAAAGAGCATCCGCTCTTAGTGAAATTCCGCCTACAACAACAGCCATCAAGCGAGCATAGATGGCGCCCATGAGGCATTGTATGGGAAGCCATGTAGATCATCGATATAATTGACCGAGGTGGGAGAGAGCTCCATCATCAACCTGACTGATTAGAGACACCAGAAGGTGAGCTTGATACGACAACACGTTTTCTCAAGGCTCGTAGAGCCTAGAAGAGCTTATGCCGGAGTGTGCGACGCCGACCCTTAGAGTGCGAGGTGTGAGATCACGCCCTTCAAGGTGATGCCTAAGAGAGGAGTGGTCAGTTTGGTAAGCGCTTAGCTATCAGCCGAGGTTCATTGGACCATTCGAGATACTCGAGAGGGTAGTGCACCAGAGCTGCACTCGGCTTCCGCTTTACCACCCAGCATGTCAAGTGTCCACGAGGTATTTCAAGTCTCCATGCTCCGGAGGTACACTCCAGATCCAACTCACGAAGGTACGTGGTTTAGTCGTTTAATACTTAAATGACTAGTTTACATGCATGGCATAGTGCACGTTGCATATGCATGTGATTTGTTAGGATTGCATTGCACTTCGGGATGAAATTCTTTAGAGGAGAATGTAAACCCGAGAAAATTCTAATTCTTCTCAAAGGGTAAATGATAATTTCGGGTCAAAACTGAATTTTCTAGATCCCCAATGATTCCAGATTCGATCATCGTTGGAATCGTCTTGCGAAATCTAATTTACCACATCGACTTCGTCTAACTGTACGCCTGTACTTCAAGTTTTTCGAGGCACCATGTGTCGTACAATAGATGACTCGCTTGTGAAAGACATGCGATGCATTGTACCACCTACTACATGTACCATGTACGACAATATGTTGCATGATTAGTGAGAGGATAAGAGATGAATGGCTTAGATTGAGCCATGTGGCAAGTGGTCCCTAAAGTCAAAACTAAAGGACACAAATGGAATTAATTGAAAAGAAAAAGAATAAGTCATCTTCTTCTCCACATTTTGGCAAAACGTAAGTGGGCTAGGGAGAGTGAATCCAATTTTTTAGAAAGATGAAAGAGCTCACTTCTTTCAGATTTCCCACTGCTCTGACCGTCTGCTCGGGCTCTGAGCAAAGAAGCAAAGTTGATCTATGCCATGTGCGGCTATGCATGGACACCCCATTTTCAGGGAGTTCGACAACCTTGTAAGAGGTAGGATCTTTTCCTCCTACTTGCTTTATTCTTTGGCTAAGAGCCATTTTAATGGACGGGATACCTCAAGGCCGACGGTCGTGGTGTTTCGCTTCCAATGATCGGGATTGAGTGAGAAAATCCCTTATTGTGTGTATTTAAATTGTGGTCGAGCCTAGGGTTTTACTGCTCACATGATTTTCAGGTGTGATTTTCAGGTTGTTCGGGTGATCTAAAACAATATTTGAATTGTTTATTAGCCCATAGCACTTGGGATGTTATTGCTATGAATTGAACATGATTTATGTGAATTACTACATATGCATGTAAATATATTAACATGAATTGTTTGGAAATAGCATAATGCATTCCATATTTGACCTGGCACCTAAGAACGATAGGTAAGTAGTGCATGACACATTTAAAATGAAATAAAAATGAAAATGGTTGTAAAGGAATTTCAAGGAATATTTTCTCGAAGAATCGGCTGAGAGTTGTCCAACAAGCCATCTCGCAGGCGCACCCATGACTGCTTTCTTGAGGATTACCCAAAGAATTCGCCTCGAGGGTCAGCCCAATATATTTATCGAAATTCGGTAGTGTTTTCGAGAACAAAACCTTTTGTTTTGAAAAACTCAGATTTTCTTAACATTTGGCAGCATGAGGGAGTCAAGGAGGACTCGAGACATGGATTAGGCATGTGTATTATCTGCTAGGATCATGTATTTGCGTGAGTGTGTTTGGTTGCCATTACATGTGCACTTAGCTGAGTAACCCATGTAGAAGATTATCACTACCGGGCATCAAGCATTCTCGTCGAGTGATCACATTTCAAGTATAGGAGTGTTCGTAGCCACGACGCCACTAGAGGCCGATTTTCTCGTAAGAAATGATTGTGGTTTTCTTGATATTTTATTTTGTAAAATATGTATTAGAACTCCAAATTTTGATATATGTTTTGTTTAAGAGTAATGTAATAACTCTTGAACTATTATAATATAGTTGGTTAGATTTTTGGTGAGTATTGATGTATGGGCCCAAGTGGTATTATTTTACTATTTTTACTGTATGTGGACCTTGGTCTTTGTACAATATTGGGACAGGTTGTATTTCTGCAGAGCCCCCGTACACAAAGGAGACTCCGCCGCTCCGATTTTCGTAAAGTCTGGAGTCCTGAAAGGGGACTAAATGGAATGGTGTCAGGTTACCCGACATCTACGAATATTCCGCGGGTTGACGGGTTGTCAACGGACACCCTGGAAATGGGGCGTCACATTTTTTTTTTAATTTATACAAGGGGCCCTACATGGTTGCCAGAACATATATGTATTTTTGTGGAATTACTGACGCTATTGGCATATTTATGAAATATGATTTTTTGTTTACTTATGCAATTTATACCTTTTATTTCACAACTCCCTTCAACGAATCTTGACTAGGATAGTTGCTTTAGGGATATCAATGTTAGGTTTTCTAAGAGTTAAGATGGTAGGGTCATGACACGGGCTTCAAGAGTAAGGCACCATGATGTGGTTTCGCTCTACTCAATAGGCTAAGAGCCACTATTGTACTTAGGTATGTTCCAATAGGTTAGGAGCCACATTTGGTCTTTTGAAAGTGCTAGCATGCAAGGAGCCACATCTAGTCTTTTGAAAGTGCCAATGGTGTTAGAGCTTACATCTGTCTTTTGAAAGCCATTTATGAGGCAGAGCAACATTTGCCTTAAAGTGCCGCTGTGCTATGAGCCACATCTCTGGTCTTTGAAAGAAGTGAAGGTGGTCGGAGCCACGCTTGGTCTTTTGAAAGTTCAGCGGTGCAGGAGCCATATGGTATTGAGTAAAGAGTTAAGCCACATTTGGCCTTTGAGTGCCACAGTTAGGAGCCACATTTGGTCTTTTACATGGAGGTAGTTGCACAAATTGAAAGAAAATACTTTAAAGAAAAAATTATTGATAATACCTCTTAAGATGCATAACATTCAACATTCCAGGCACTAGTGTCCCGTCTAGTTTATTTAAAGCGTATGATCCGGATGCCCCTACTCTTACTATCATGTATGGCCTCTCCCAATTTGGTTGGAATTTTCCATTCGTTGGGTCAGCCGTGTTTTCAAAGACCCTTCTCAAGACTAGGTCTCCAGCTCAAAATGCACGCTGCTTTACATGCCTATTATATAGGTTTGTCGCCTTTTGTTGGTACACTTATACGCATATAGCTGCAATTTTTCACGGTTCGTCTTCACATGGTATCTAAGCCTGTGATGGCTTATGATAGCTTTTTTATGGATTGTCAAGTGTGGCACCCCAATCCCTATAGGAATTATGCCTTCCATCCCATAAGTAAGGGCGAACGACAATATCCCAGTTGGCTTCTTGCTAGTTGTTCTATAGGCCTAAAGAACTCCGGGTATCTCTTCTACCCACTTTCCCTAGCTTCAATGTAATTTCTTTCATATTGTTAGAGAGTTTTGCATGCTTCGTCTCGTCATTACTCTACTTGCAACAAGGGTTGAGTACAAGTTTTTGATCTTCAGCTCATGGCAAAAATTTCTGTATACTCTACTATCAAACTGTGGCCCATTGTCAATTATAATAGACTGAGGTATTCCGAACTCCAGAGACAATATTCTTCCATTACAAATGACATATCCGTTTTGATGGAGGTGAAGGCTTTTCTATCCATTTGCTAAAATAGCCTGGTGGCACCACAAATAACTTCGAGGCCGGGACGGTAGGCAAAGCGTGATCTAACCATATCAATTCCCATTGAGCAGTTGTCTAGGGGCTCGTGATGGTGGTTAGATCTCTGAGCCGACACCCTCGAGACGGGCTTGTCGTCAAGTGCTCTACCGCATTTTCACGTAGGTGACCGCATCCGCTCCCGCGGTTGGCTAATAATAACCTTGTGTATGGGCCTCAGGAGCCAGTTCCCGCCGCCTCATGGCTTCCGCATATCCCTTCATGGAGTTCTACCAATATATACTGTCCATGTTGAGTGGTGAGACACTTAAGGTATTTTTTGACATTGGCCATTAGCCAGGTATTTTTTGACAAATTTTGTCAGCCTCTGGGGTCCATGGCCTTCCCATAATGGATTAATTTCCCTGCAAATTAAGATGACCCAATAAAATTAATATAATACAACTAAAAAAATGAAAAAAAAAAAACAAGGGAAGCCCTCCCCATTGAAAACCAAGCAGTTCTACTAAAGAGAGAAGATAGATCATCTCAGACCTTTGACTTAAATAAGGTGATGGGTTTCCAACGTTTCTGGTTGAGCTTGCTTCGGTTTACAGTGGTTCTTCAAGGTGAAATTTATAGGAAATAAGAGAGTTGGCTGCATCTAATAGATTAGTTTGGGAAGATAAAAGAGCATTTATCTATCTATCCGATCAGAGCCTTTTAATTTGCCTCATTTGATCGCTTTGAAAATTTCTATTGTATATATTAGGCTCAATATGTCTAGTACTATTAATTTATAACGAATTTCGCTGAACCATGCCTCCTAATGCCCAGTTAGAGGCCTGCTTGGAGACGATAATTGAACCGATATACATCCCGATTCGCCTGTTTTGACTACATGCATGTGTGCATGCAGCTACAAACATTTGTTCTCAGGTCAGATATATTAAGGAGATAAACTGACGCTAAACTCGTTGGACTTAGGTGACGTTTGTATTTTGGGTTTTTATAGAAAGTAAATTTTACTGAATAGAAAAAATTAAAATATTTCGCTTTTTTGGATTTTTCTTAATGCATTTTTTTTAATGTTTTTTCTATTAAGAAAAATAAGATATTATAATATAAGGAAATCATATTCTTTATGATACACTGGAATGTAATCGCCTCGTCTGGGACCTCAATTGAACAGCCACCTTTGACATGCCTCCATCAACACATGTAGCGCATTCCCACCGACCAGCCTTCGCCTCCAATGCTACAGGACATGTGAGCCATCAACCTGTCATCTCCTTGGTCCTCCATTCTAAACCTTCAACAAAAAAGAGGGAGAAGAAAGAATAAAAAGGGAAGGAATAAATTGTGTAATTTTTTTTTTTTTTTGGTTCCTTAAAAATGTATGACCATAATGTAGTCTGCACATCACGAAAGTGACAAATATCTTCATCTCAAGTGTCTCGCTCTTCTTTAGAACATCCCTTGTTTATTCTTATGTTACTTGGCCAAGACATAGCCAAGCACATTGTTGGGTTTAGAATTATCCATATCTTTGTCTCTAATGTACATTCTACAAGAAGATGAGCACTTCGAAGATCGAGTTTGATGAATATTTGATGGTTTGATCATAAATACCTTGGAAGTATTCCTAACTAAGGCAGTCACACAATGCAATGATGTGTCTAGTTTGGGAGATTCACGACTAGAGTCGAAGCTAACTTAGGACTCTAAGCAATTTAGGATTCTTGGAGGTCATGGTACTTGGGGAGGAATCTACCGATGGGCCCAAGACTCCTCTATCAAGTGGATAAGGTTTAAAATAAGAGGATCCAATCAGCCGTGTGAAACCCCAAGAAAATCTAATTTTCTGAAAAAGGGCAAAATGGTAATTTCGGTCAAAAACTGAATTTTCTAGACCCTGATGAGGAAATGGATCACATGATCCACTGAATCTAGCTACCACATCAATTTCGCTAGCCGACTCGAGATTCGAATTTCACATTTTCGAGGCATCGGTGTCTGCAATCAGAATGACTTAAAGAGACATGTAATGTGAAAAAGGTCACCTACTACATGTACTCATGTGACACATGTTGCATGATTAGTGAGAGGATGAGATGAATGGCTTAGATTAAGCCATGTGTCAAAATCCAAAACTTAAAGGGACATGGATGGAATTATTGGATAGTTAAATGAGTATAAGACAAAAGGGAATAGTTTTCTTCTCAAAAGAAAAGAGCAAAACGTGTTAAAGAGGGTCTGATCCAAATTTTGTGAGAAAGAGAGGGTGACTCTCTCAGATTTCCCGGTGCTTGACAGCCTGCTCTCGTCAGCAAGAAGCAAAACGTTTCATGGTGAGGGCTACACTGTGGCATTCCGATTTTGTGAGCTCCAATTAAATCAAGAAGTAGGGGTCTTCTCCTACTTATTATTCTTGCTAAGAGCTATTTTTATAATAGATTTCAGGCCTGGATGGCCGTGTTTTTCGGTCTCAAAATCTTTGAACCGAGTGGAGGAAATCTCTCTTTATTGTAGGGCAAGGGAATGCTGCCGCACCCGAGGGTTTCACTGCTCACCCAGATTGGTTGTGTGATTTTGTGTTATGTCGAGTGATCTCAAATGAATTGCTTCGATTTGTTATTAGTCCATGTCACTTTGGTGTTATTGATTGTGAATTGAATAATGTGAATTAATTATGTTAATATATGCATGTAAAATATATTAGCATGAATATTTTGAATTGGCATAATGCATTCCATATGCACCGAGGCACCCTAGAACGATAGTGTGGAGTGTATGATTTTTGAAAATGAAAGAAAAGTGAAAACAATGTTTTTCTCGTGATTTGGCCAGCATGTGCTGAGGAGTCAAGAGGACTCGAGACATGGTTTCGGGCAGAAGGTAGACATTCAAGTAGTAATCTAAGATTGCTTGAGTGTGATTGTTGCCATGACATGTGTACCAGTGGGGAGTAACCTATATAGGAAATTATCACTATCGGGCATCACTTTCCACCCATCGAGGGGACTTACTATTTCAAAAAAGTGTGAGTGTACAGGAGGACCGGCGGCCACTAGAGGTCAGTTGCTTTTAGAAGAAAGCCGGATTGTGGCTTTGGTATTTTCATTGTATAACATGTATTAAAACTCTAATTTTGATATATGTTTTGGTTAAGAGTATTGTAATAACTCTTGAACTATTGTTATATAGTTGATATGTATTTTGTGAGTATTGATGGCCGGCCCAAGGGCCATTTTTATTTTTTAGCACATGGACCCAAGTGGTGGTCGTTGTTAATTGTCGGGATTGCCAGGTATCTGTAGAGCTCCTGCATGCTGAGACTTCGCCCGATTTTCACGAGTGAGGCCTGTTACTCCGACATCTACGAACATTCCATGGTTGATTCGTCGACGGCGCCAAGGTCGAGCTATCAAAACTAGAGTCAAACCAAATTGTGTCTCCACTCAAGAGGAAACTTAGGCACCAAGTCTCCTAGTTCCGCAGAGATAACTTGAAGATAAGTTCAAGAAAAATAGGTAATTATGGAGTCGTATTAGGATAATATCTAACTTTATTAAGACTTCCAAGACTAAATTGCAAGGGCTATAAATTCATGGGTTTGGAAGATACTCATCACAGATTTAAGGAGTAGAGCTTGAAGAAGAACATGCCGACCTCGGCGCAGTTGAAGAGCGTGAGTGCGACTCGCAGAGGCATGTGGTTAAAAGTCTTTCACTCAGAAAGATGACATTTTGAATTCTTCATCTTATTGATGTACTATAAGTGCTGTATGTGCGATGCTTTAGAGGGAATGGAGAGAGTTCTTACTCACCCATTAAGTGTTAAAGAAGAGTTGTGAGCAGAGAGGGGGTCTCTACCATATAAGACTAACTGTAACGAATCAAATTAGAGGAAATCTTTACATTTGGGCACAGCCTCACGCACATAGGTTATTTCCAAATCGTGTAACCATATTGTGTGTGCTTTACTTTTATTGCATACATTTTATATCTCAAGCCTCAAGGCACACACGGGCCCCACAAAGCGCCTGACTCACCCAATAAAAGTTCAACTCGACACAGTCCCTACACTTGGAACTATGGTCAAGAACTCACACTTATCTGCCAATTATCATGAAAAATATAATGAAAAACAATTGTAGAAAATTTGTTTTCTTGGCATTTTGTTGCGAGCAAATTTGCTTTTCAAAGATGCAGCCCCATTTTAGAGCTGAACTTTTGTGACTATTAGTCTTAATTACAAATAGAAAAAACCGAAATATTTGGCCTTTTTCCTTTTTCTTAATGTTTTTTTTTAATGTTACACACACACACACACACACACACACGCAAACACCACATATATGGCTTTTGCCACTAAAATGGTTTTCTTGATCTACCCTCCTCTCTTCTTATCCTTTCTCGTTTCTTTGTCGGGAGCCTGCATGCTGTTTAAAAAATCCGTAACCTCGTGATAGACATTTGGTTAGTTCTTCCAAGGACATTAAGATGTTTATGATATTTTGTTAATTCCTATGCCTTTGCTGTAGCTTACACTAATGTATTAGTTATCTTAGTTATTTAATTTTTTTTCTTTTTCAATTCTAATTTCTCAGAGCATCATCATCATTTCTAAACTCCTGGTGTGAAATTGCAACAAATTTCTAGACCTCCGCCTGCCTTCGAATGTAGAGTACAATATTGCAATCGTTAGACTAATCTATATATAGATTTAATAGCTAAGTGACCTTATAGAAGCTTGATTACCGATTTTAAAAAAAAATTTTGTCTAAATAAAAAACTCTAGTCTCTGGTTACCTATTGATTCTTCTTCTGCTCAAATTTACTACACACGTTGGAGATTATCTTACAACACACGTGACCGAAGTATTGAATGTTTCAGGTATATCCTTTTTGTCATAACTTTGTGCTTATCTCTAATTAATTGAGGGTATATACTTTCTTAGATATTGTTAGCTTTATTTTTCTCTTTTTTTTTGTGAGCCACATCTTATTTGTGTGATCATATTCTCTTGAAGGAGGACTCAATGAAATACAGCATGCCACCCCCATTTCCCCAGGCACTTAGAGGCAAGAAGAAGGCATCCCAAAGAAAGTGTGATCTTTAGAAGTCCTAAGGCAGTGAAGGTCAATATATCTAAAGTGGACATCATCAAACAAGTCCCCGCTTTATGCAAAGTTTTTTAAAGGACTTCAGACAATCAAGAAGGATTAGGCATTGAGAAGAAGGCATTTAACCGAACAAGTCAATGCCATAATCCAAAGTAAGAACTCACAAATACAAGGATCTAGGATTCCACTACTTTCTGCACATAGGGACTTGTATGACAAATCCCTACCGACCTAGAGCTGGGCTATAACTCTTATCACATACTGAGGTGGCAAGAGGCCTGGTGAACTTTAAACCTACCAACATTACACTATCATTGGCCGATAGATCTGAAGATCCCTAAGGATAGTTGAGGATGTCTTAGTGAAAATAGACAAATTCTACTACCCAGTAGATTTTGTAGTGCTCGACACCGAGCCAATTGCAAATGAACCCAATCTTAATACTATTGAGAGCACATTGAACAAGAGAATAGATGGGCTTGAGAGCAATCTTAATCAGAAAATAGACAACTTGCAGTATTCAATCACAAAGATCAACAAAATTCGAGGTTGTGAGAGAGGAAGGTTCCTTCTCAAACACCGCTAAACCCTAAGGGAATTATGAGGTAGTGGTCATCCAACAATTGAATGGATGAGGTTATACATAATTACACTGAGGAGTGGAAAAAAGGTTGATCAGCCCATGCCAAAGCCTATTGACGAATCCAGGAAGGGAGAAGAATTGCAGTCTGATCATATTCTCTTCAAGGAGGACTCAATGAAATACAACATGCCACCTCCCTACTGTGCACTTAGAAGTAAGAAAAGGCATCTCGCCAGCTGTGCATCCTAAGTCCTAAAGCAGTGAAAGTCAACATACTCTTTGGACATCATCAGTCAAGTCCTCGTTTATGCAAAATTTGAAAGATTTGCACAATCAAGAAGTGGATTAGGCATTGAGAAGAAGGCATTTAACAACAAGTCAAGGCCATAATCCAAAGTAAGAACCTACAAATACAAGGGATCCAGATCTCCCACAATTTCAGAATACAGTAGACTTTATAGACAAATCCCTACTTGACCTAGGAGCCAGTGTGAACCTACTACCATACTGTATGCGCAGGTTCGTGGAACTTAAACCCACCAACATTACACTATCATCGGGCCGATATCTGCAAAGATCCCTAAGGGATATTGAGGATGTCTTGGTGAAAATAGACAAATTCCTACTACCCAAGAGAGATTTTGTGTTGCTCTACACCCAGCCAATCTGCAAATGAACCCAATCATGTGCCAATCATCCTAGGGAAGACCATTTCCGCCATTGCCACGCAATTCATCAATTGGCCAAATGGAGTCATGCAACTTACATTCTGAATATTATAACTTATTTCCACATTTTCCACTTATAATACAAAAAACTAGCTGAGGATGAGGGGAGCAAATCTGATGAAGTTTGCCTGAGTGGCACACAGGTAGGAAGGCATGATACTAACAAACATCGTGAAGACTGATGGAGAACAATGAAGCAAGTGAATGAAGAATCCACCATTCCTCCTCGTAACAATCAGCCCATCGGGTCACTCAGAACCAGGTCGCTCGAAAAACAATGAGCCGAGCATGAAGACACCGTAGCACACACACCACTTCGTCAGCCTAGCGAAAGTGACCGTGCATAGCGAAATTAAAGCACTCGCTAGCAATGCTGATTTTCGCTACATAGCGAAATTTCGCTTAGCCTATTAAATTTCACTGCAGATTGCTAAATTATGACTCGGGAATTTTCGCAATCCCAGCAAAATTTTCGCAATCATAGCGAAAATCTCTGGGTTGCCTGCTCTTCACCGCACCAGATCCCGATCCTCCACCGCATCGCTTTTCTTCACTGGCTTCCATTCCTTCACCTGACTTCGACATGTTTTGATGGTGAGAATAGTTGCTTCGATCTTCATTATTCAACACATCTCGACACTCCCAAGGTATGCATAAACCCGCAAAATAACCAAAATAACCTCTAAACGACATATGATGTACCAAGTAGATCCGAACACTTCACTGGGCTTAATTGACATGATTAGCGCCAAAAACACTCAAACCTATCTCAAATAGGCTCAAAATAGCACTCAAGCACTAATCGTCACGAAGACGTTGTGCTAATCTTTGTGATAATCCTATCTGTAATCCATAAATGTTATTTAAATCTTCACTAAAATTTCTTCCTTCTCTTCTGCTCCAATCTTATTGTGAATATTCAATCTCATTAGTTGTGATAATTGTCTCTGTATATTGCCTCTTGACATGATACTTCTTAATGCAACATTTGATTTTTGGTTCATTTCTTCTAGATCTTTATACCTTTGAAAAGAAAAAAAGAAATGGAAGCAATGAACCTCATCACTAAGATTTAGGAATTAATCAAAGCAAATGTATATGATGAACATCTCTTGTGTGTGCACCTTTCTCATATCAAGTGGTTATATGCAGGTGTTGTTGGCCTGACTCCAGTATGATTGCAGTTGAGGTTTATTCTATTGGTTGTTTCCCATGGCAGTTTTTTTATAGAGCTGAATATGATTTTTATGGTCAGGCCTGAGGATGTATCCAATCTAATTGTAGGGAAGTGTTAACATATTAATGTGCACAATCTTAAATGTCTGTGGTTGCTGTAATGTCAAGCTCAATTCTATAAAAGCTTTTTTGTGCTGTGAAAGTGGGGATATAATTCATCTTCTAAACGTGTTGAGAGTTTAAATTTTTATGTTGTACTACTATCTACGTAGATTGTAGCCGTTGTGTTTCTTTCCAGGAGCACTCGAACTGATAAAACAAAGGGTAAGTAGTGGTCAGGCTACTTTTTCCAGGTCTATTCATATTGAATGGTCTTCACCTGTTGATAATTGGAAATGTTTCATGTCCATTTTTTACCTTACTACAATGGGCTAATTCATGGGTGGGTATTCCTATTGATTATGCCTACTATCATTCCAATCCAATAAAATTTATAGGCTTTATAACTGGATATTGTAAAACCCAGGAAAATTAGAAATTTTCAAAAATAGAAAAATGATAATACACACAAATGTCATGATTCAGGGAAGCCTTAGAAAATTTTCAGATCTCTGACATGACAAAACAAAGAGTACTAGCTAAATTGCCTTAGAACTTTAAAGTGACCTAGAAAAAGCTCTCACAATTTCGAGACAAAATATTTCTACGATTTTTTCGGGTGATAGGTCACCAGATCTGTGGATCTAGATTTTTACGAAATCTCGGAAGTCGGAAATGGCTTGAGCCAAGTTCATTTAAAAATAAATCGAACTAAAAAGAAATAAATTGTTTGTGGTAAACTGACCGATCGAGAGATGGACACATGGCGCAATGTGAGCCATGTATCCAAATTTACAAAAAAAAAAGAAAAAAGAAATAAAAGGATAAAAAGAAAAAGGAAAGTCAAAAGGAAAGGAAAATGAGGAGACGGATAGAGAGTGAGCGTGAGGGAGGAGAAGAGAGAGGGAGATAAAAGGGGAAAGAGGGTTTTTGTTTCTCTAAGATCTACTTTAAATCGGAGTCAGTTTGCTATGGAGCGAAGAAAGTTGTTCCACGTGACAGTTATGCGTGGTACTACAACGTACCGATCTCCGAGATAGGTGTACGCATGACTGTAGGGGCGTACCTGAGCACCAAGTGTCACACTGTGGTATTTTGGAGAGGAATTATGAAATCATAATTTATGGAACCCGAATCAAAATAGTGCTGTGGTAAAGTGGTACTACTCTAAAGGATATAAAGGGCATAATTTGAGAAGATAGTATGCCAAAATGAAAATAAAATAAGTTGATTTGCAATATCAAAGTGTTTGAGGACTAAATTGTAATTGCCATAAAGGATATGAAAGTCAAAATCAAAGTAGAGATGGGCCATAATAGTAAAAACAAAAGTTAAAGTGTGAATACAGAAGTGTTGGGACTTAATGGTACTATGCTAATATTATAGAAGAGAGGAGACAAACAAAAATTTCACATTTTGGTCTCAAAATTTACTTATGGCAAACCCTGTAGGAGAAGGAGAAGAGAGCAAAGAAGAAGAAGAGGAGGAAGAAGAGGAAGAAGAAGTGGGAGAAAAACCAAACCAAGGTATGTTTTCATTTTGTAATCATAGGTATTTGGATTTCCTAAGGTTTGGTATGGAGATTAGTGCTCCTTTGGTCTAGGGTTTTGTGGAGAAATCACATTAACCCTAGAATTCTTGAGGTTATGAGGGTAAAACCCCAATCTGTAAAATAAACACGTCACCATAATCTGGGCCATTGAAGGAATCAGACCCAGTTGAATTCAGAGTGATTTTTACCTAGGGCTTTGTTGTGGAGTTCCAAACCACTAATACAAGTGTTATGGGAGTGGTTTTGGAATGACTTTCATGTTGATTATTGAGGTATTACGGTTTTGAGGGACTGAGTTGTAAAAACAAAGGAGAATGTTGGGTTTTTAAAGGAATTGCTGTCAAAATTTCTGTAAACCTCTGTTTTTGTTTTTTTACAGATTGCTAGAATCATCCAATGAACTGATTCTACCTGGTAAAGAACCAAGAGATAGGGGATACAAATGTATAGAAGGGACTAAGAGCAAATTGTAGCTCTAAGGCTCCCAAATACGGACTGAAAGGTGAGCTCGTGTAGCTCACTGATTATACTCTGTTTTGGGTATTGCTGTAATGTTTTGGCCATAAGTGTAGTTTCACTTATCCAAATTGAGTGATTAAAAATTCTGGGTAAAATAGACTTCTAGGGGAATAAGTTATCTGAAGGAAGTGCAAGCAAATTGTGACCCTAAAGTGCCCAGAAAATTTTCTAAGTGGAGCTATGTACAGATTCTGTTCTACCAATTTGAGTAATCTAGATATAAAATACAATAACTTGAGTTTTTGGTGATCCAAATTGGGTGATTCCACTGAGTAGAAGAAACTCTAGAACAATAGCTTCAAATGAGTGAAGAAAATTTCCACTTAAGAGAGTTACACCTAGAATTTACATAACAGAGATTCAGTGAGCTAACCACTTGCATCAAAAACATGTCAGAATCCTGTGTTATGTGGTTGCTGAGGGCTTTAGAGAAGGAATTTAAATTTGAATATTTAAAGAGATGTCATTGATATATAAAGGACTGATTCGAGAGTTTCATTCTTTTGAAGACTTTTAGTTAATTTCTTGCACAAAGTCCATAGAGTATCAAGCTGGAAAAGCGTCAAGTAAATGAGTGGTTTTTTGTTAGGTTTTAGTGCTCAAGGGTAAATTGTTAATTTGGCTTTATATGAACAAAGTGCGACCCTTAAAGTACTACATATACGTTGTTTACGCTATACGTAGTTAATACGTTGTCGTATTCGTTGAGTGTGTAGAAGGTGCCAAAGGCGGAGTAGTGGAGTTGTGCCTGCTTCTCAGAAACAAGAGGTGAGTGTAAAAATGATAGTTTGACAATTGAGTTTTAAAAGTGAATGATTTTAATGTTAAAATGAAAAATTTAATGGAAATGTTTATATAAATGTTAATGCATATAGAAGTTTATGTTAAGGCATATGGAAATTTTTTATCTTGCATCAATATATATATTTATATTAACTTATATATGTATGCATGTGTTATGTATATATGAAGTTTAAAATGTGTAAAGAATCGCATAAAATGTATACACAAAGTAAAGTGTTTAAAATGGATTTAGAAATGTATTTTTGAAGAAAGGTTTTACTGATGGTTACCCTAACCCCATATGATCAAGACTCGATATTTGCCGAGGTACTGTGGCAAGTGTAAGGATTTAGAGGGTAAAGTTATAGGTTACTAACCGAGAAAGGGAATAGGTGTTTAGAGTACATTCCTTACATGTGAAAAGGTGCTATGACTGAACCCATAAAGCGTGAGTTTCTCCAAGACCGTAGTGGCTATGGATCGGAATAGACTGTCTTTTCACCGTCAGCATTCGTAAACTCGTTCGTGTGTTTATCCCCTCGGGTTCCATCGTAAAGAAAGTAATAAAGAAAGAAAGAAAGAGTAAAGAAAGTTTAAGGCATAATTGATTTTTGTACTGTATAAATATTTATTACTTTTGAATTATTATCTTAATAAAAATGTACACTCACTGAGCTCCTTTAGCTCATTCTTTTTCGTATGTTTCAAAACCACATTTTCGTAGAACCGAGACAAAAGGCCGGTAAGACATCCCCGAGCTGAGTTGAGCCATCGAGGAGACGACGCTGTGAACTGCATTGTATAAATATTTTGCATATTGTATATGTTGAATATTTTGTCATGTATATATGTATATATGTATATAGTTTGAAAAGGAACTACGTGGGCTTTGATCCTCAGTGGACGAGGTACGTAGGCGGTCGGCTTAAGCCCGGCTCAAGCCCAATTTTTTGATAAAAATGTGCATGGAATTGAACAAGGTTTGAATGTTTTGATGATTTGAAGTAAATAAATGTATATGTATGTTTATTGTGTTTGATTGGGATAAGTGGGATCTAGGAGTCCTAATAAGGAAAGTTGAAATTGAAGTTTGTATGTTTTAAATGCTTTCATCAGTTTTGAAAATTTGGGAAAGTCCGAAAAACAGAGGAAACTCTGGTCGATTTTTCTGAAAAATCTATGTGTTGGAAAAAAAAAAAAAAGAGAAAAAATAAATTTAGCACTTCGCTTCCGCCTTATTTTCCAAAGATATGTTAAGGATCAGAAGGGGTTCGCTTCCACGCGATTTTAATTGATGGTTTTATGAAAGTTTTCTATATCCGTTGAGTGTCGGAGGTCCTCAAGCTCATGAGGTTAATCCGGGTCGGGATCCTTCAACTAAAATCTTGGAGTTTCATCAAACTCCACGAGGTAGAGAATTTTCCTACTTCGAATATTTTTAGCTTAAAATCCATATAATGGCATGGGTTGTCTTCGAGGTCGTGATAAGCCATGTGATTTAGTCCTGCATTTTGAACCGAATATTAAAAAAACTTTTTAGACTGTTTCAGCGCTTCTTTAGATCAAGCTGAGGTTTGGTTTCAGATTCTAATTGATGCTGCTCTTTCTGGTTTTCGTTGACGTGTTTTGCATCACAAGACCAATGACTAACCGTGAAGTGGACCAAGAGGTGCCTCTATGACGCATGGGTTCGAGATTTGGGTCATTTTGTGTGTATTGTTGGAAAAATAAATAATATGTTGTTGTGTGTAAAAATCATGTTAATATGTGCTTACGTAATGTATTAACATGTAAATTGTAATGAATGGAAATTATATGTAGGAAATATAATTATCCATAATTTATAAATTTGCATGTAGCATGACATAGCATGAAATGGCATGATTGTATTTCATATGCACAATCACATCGCGTCGAGTCAAGTGTGGGTGCATGGTTCTGTTATTCACCATTCTTGGTGAATGTGTGGTGAGCTCGAAAATAGGACCACGTCCAAAATCAAGACTCATGGTTGCATAAAAACACACAATATAACCATGCTTGGGCGAGCAAGATGGGGCAGGTCTCTCCTCCCTGGGTGAAAGACCGAAATTTATATGCGGTTAGACATGATCACCGGCGGTGAAAGACCGTAAAAATGTTGGAATGCATGCAACAATCCTACGGTGTGACCCTGAAAAAGATGTGGCCCATGAACAACACACGGGATTTGATAAAAATCTGCGAAATATTGGGTGGTTAACATTTTAAGTCATGGGTGAAACACCTATGACTCCAAGCCACACTTGCACAGTGTGTGTGAGGGAGTCGGCCTGGGACTCTAAGCTGCGAGCAAAGGAGTCTTCATCTCATGCATGACACGTAATATTCCATATAGGATTGCATTATTTATATGGAATGTGATCAAACGTTTTCATGGTTGCTATTGCATGTGCATTTTAGGTGGAGAGTAGTCCTTGTAGGAGAATTTTTCTATTGGATATTACTCACCCCATTATGGGACCTCCTTTTAGGTACAGGGGGTGTACGAGGAGATAAGCTCGAAACGAGGAAGCATGAGTGTCTATGAAAAGAGATCGTGTGGCCTTGATATTACCTTTTAGTAACATTTTTGTATTAATATTTTTGTATAAAAAAGAATTGTAACTAAATTCTTTTGAGACTATTGTCTAAATAGTCGGGTATATAATGTAATGAAGAAAGTGATGGGGACTCTTACGGGCCCGAAAATTAGCGTTTTATTTTCATATTTTAGATTTAAATGTGAATGAATGGGTCCCGGTAAAGGGATGTATATTGGGGATGTGGACATATGGACCTTATGGGGTCAATACTACTTTTGTTGAGACCTTGGATGGGTTATGATTATACTGTTATACAGTTTGTATGTTGGGTAGAGCTCCCCCAACAAAGGATACTGTGCCTGATTTTTTGTGAAAATATGGATCCCAATAAATGGGACACAATAGTGTGGTATCGGGTCACCCGAAATCCACGGGAATTCCGTGAGTTGACGAGTTGTCAATGGGACCCTCGGATTTGGAGCGTCACAGATATTGTTTCATCATGTATGGTTTTTAGCTATTTGAATCTTGGATCTATTGATCTATTACAAGTTTGAATCAATAATATTATTTTTCCTTTCAAAAAAAAAAAAAAATTGGCTCTCTTTGGTTTAAGGAAAATGAAATTTAACTTGACCCTCAATAAATTGCTTGCATATGTTGATTCAAACTCATTTCATTTATTTCTCTTATATGTTTCTTTAAACTAAATTATATTGCTTTTATATGTTTCTTTAAACTTATTTCATTCATTTCCGTTCATTATATAAAGCTAAATTTTATTTTAAAAAAGTAAGTAAAATTGTAAGAATTGAGACATGAGTTTGATTTTATTTATTTATTTATTTTACATTTTTTTTCTTCTACTTGTTTTCCTCCAACCTGACCCCTTCCCTACTCCACAACTTTTAGTTACTAAGATATGCCTCATTGCCATATTTTTGTTACTTTGAGTTACTAATGTTGTTAATTTTAATTTTATTGACTTTCAAATATTACTTTTAAAATTAAATACTAAAATATTTTACTAATTTTTATAAATTATTCATTCTTTTATATTATAGTTACCTTCTTTTCTATTTTTTTTTTTTAAATTTTAAGTTTTACTTCCTAAAAAAAACAAATTTAGGTTTGTTAAAATTGAAAATATAAAATTATACATTTATACACACCGTATATTTATCAAAATCATATTATTGAAAATATTAGTACTTATTTTATTGTTATAGGTGATTGTACTTAAATATAAAGTAAAATATTTGTACATAATTTTAATGCTTTTATAGGGCTTTTACAAAATATGAGGCGCATAATTCCCTCACTTAGTAGTACACATTAATTGGCGTTTGTTTTTACTTAATATTGAATATAGCTTTTTAGCAATCTTGAATAGTACTTAATAGCATTAAGTATTATGCTTTGCTGTCTATGATTAGTAATGGGATATGAGAGGACTATTTTGGGTTCCTGCCATGCATTATAACGGGTTTTGGTTTTTTATGTCCCAGTTCTTGAGTTTAGAATTGTTGTTATTTCCCCACCCAGCAACTCTGATTATATTTTTAAAAATATTTTTATTATTTATTTTATACTTTAATATAAATAATAATAATAATTATAATGTTTTTGTAATAATATTCTAAAGTCTTACCTATTACTTCTTTTTTTATGAATATATTAATTTTAATATAATAAAAATTAAAAAATTAAAGTGAAGCAAAATTAAAAATAAAGAAACAAAGCAAAAATCAAATGTAAGCGGGATGGAGTTGAAGAGTACCACAACCACGCCAGCCCACCTCGCCACGCCTCATTTAATTTTTTAAATGGGATAGGTTTGAGAATTGAAAAATAAGCAATTGGTCGAGGATGGGGCGCCTGTCCCCGAACCACATTGTCATGCACAATGTGTGAGTGTTGCTAATACTCCTCTTATTGTGATGGAGTTTTTTAATAACTGTTTTTGGTGGAAGATGACTTTTAGAGATAGAAAGAAGTAAAATATGTCAGCTTTTTAATTAATAAGCTTTTTAAATTTAATGAAATGAAGTCGGTGAAAATTTGAAAAAACAAATATTTGAATCTTTGAAAGGTGTAGGCTTTCAACATTCAACCAAAAAACAACCAGCCCCTAAGTAAGTGTGCATATGCTTAAAGCAAGTGAGACAATATGAAAAAGGTATAAAATTTTAATTTAATTATCGAAAGAGAGAAAGATAATTGAATTTGACTAATATATATGTCATTGTTCATTACTTTAATGTAGTACAAATATTTAAATTTGATATTTTTAGATTTTTTTTTTAGACCTATTGATAATAATAAAGGCAAAAAGTTAATTATTTAAGGACAATATAGTTTTAATTATCAAGAAATTACTTAAGAACAATAAATTAATTATCAAGAAAGAAAAACAAAGTTGAATTTAACAGATATATAAGTCATAGTTCTCACTTAGATAGGTATATATATCCAAATTGATTTTTTTTAGATTTATTGATATTAAGGGCCAGCTTCTTAGAAGTGTTTCTGGACCCAAACCTTATAGAAAAACTTTCCCTCTCTTCACCATCATGATATTAATAATTTAAATATTTTCTTATATTAATAATTTAAATATTTACTAAAATGAATAATTTTAGAAGATATCATTATAGAAAAATATTTTTGAGATAATATCCAAATTCTTTAAAATATAAATATAATGCTAGTTCTCGAGGGGACTCCAACCTAGATGTCCTACATTTTCAAAAGTATTTTATTTTTAGAGGTTATGATTAACTTTACTTTTAAAAACAATTTAAATTTAAATAGAAGATCAAATATTTTTATTTATTTATATATTTTTACTTTTTATTAAGCATATATTCCAAAATAGATAGTTTTAAAATATATATATTTGAAATTATTTTTAAATAGATGAAGATATTCTTAAAAGAATGAGATATTCTTACAAGATGAAGATATTCTTTTAAGATATTAATCTTAAAAGAATGAGATATTCTAAATTTTTCTAATATAAATAAGTCAAATCCCTTTTTCAAAAAAATATTCATTCAAAAATTATTATCGTATTATATATTTAATGATGAAAATAACTAATAATTACTATGATTAGTCCAATATATCAAATTATGGTCATTAATATGTTGAAAAATTGGAGTCGCATATATTCTATTCACTATATTATCAAATTTGTAGGTTTTATGTAAAACCCGAGAAAAATCGATTTTTAAAATGGTAAAGAAACGGTAATTTGAGTTGAAATTGGGCGTACCTCTAGATCTCGGATAATGAAGCGGACGCTACCGTTGAATATCATGAAATCTAGTTAACTCGTCGAATTTCGTTGGATTTTGAGACAGTCGGAATTTCACGTTTTTCGAGGCATCAAGTATTGGATGACACATGACATGACATGACATGTGGTACACTTGTGTGAATGGCTCACAGTGAGCCAAGTGTAAAGTGGAGGAAATAATGGGAAAGATAAAACAAGAAAAAAAAATAAGGAAAAAAAATAAAATAAAATAAAATAAAATAAAAGGAAATGAGAAACGTCAAAAATAAGGGGAGAATGCCATTTAGGAAGGCAAAAGGGCGGGAGTGCGAGAAGAGAAAAGAAGATTTACTTTTTAAACTGCTCACTAGATCTGTGATCGGGTGAGTAGGATTTCGGAAATCGGAGCAAAGGCAAAGTCGGTCCGCGCGTCGAGTTACGTGTGGGTACCAAGATCTTGGAGTTTCGATCGACTCCATAGGGTGGTACTTCCTACTTTGAATATTTTTAGCCTAAAGGCTATGTAATGGCTTGGGGTTTTCTTTGAGGCCTTGGGAGGCCATAAATTTCAATCCCAAAATTTTAGGGAAATTAGTGCTGGAATTTTAGAATTTTCGGGACTATTTTAGATGATCAGAACAAGATTTTAAGGCTGACTCAAGCGGTCGGGGTATGTTAAGGTTTGGTTTGATCTGGGACTAATGTCTTCCGGGTTTGTGGTGTGTTTGGTATCACAATAATTTGAGTGGCAAGCAGTGAAGGAACGAAAATTTTGTTTTACATGGAATAGAGATTTGGGTCATTTTGTGTGTTATTATTGGAAAAATAAATAATATGTTGTTATGTGTAAAATTCATGTTAATATGTGCTTGTGTGATGTATTAACATGGAAATTGTGATGATTGAAAATTATATGTAGCAAATATAATTATCCGGAATTTATAAATGTTGCATGTAGCATGACATAGCATGAAATGATATGATTGCATTTCATATGCACGGTCACATCGCATTAAATGAGTGTGTGTGCATGGTCATAATCATTCACCATTCTTGGTGAGTGGGGTGGTGAGCTTGGTACTTTGGACTACGTCCAACGGAGTCTCATGGGTGTATTTCATAGCTTTGAATAAAGCGGCTTATCGGAGACTGTCAAATGCTTTTGAATAAAGCTATTTATCGGAGATTATCGATACTTTTGTATCTTGATTATCGAAGCCCCATTCATAGCTTTAAAAATCATTTGTATCGGGCTGTCGAGTCGAGGTGTTCGAGTCGGAGAGCGCTAGTGATAGAGGAAGGAGAGTCGGCCTTCTTCTAGTTGGAAGAGCGGGGAGGACACGCTTCACGGGTTCAAGGACGAGGTCGGGGTTGTCGGGGCGGGGGCAGTCGAGGCATCCCCAGCCGGGACGGGCGAGATGACATGTTATCATTGTCACCAACCTGGACACTTGAGATGGGATTGCCCCAAGAGGCAAGGATTCCAGAGTGTTGGGACACCATAGTCCCAGTCATCAGTAGGACGCTCACAGACACCGTTTGTTCCTTCTTTCCCCAGTCTGGGTCAGAGGAACTAGTATCGATCGCAGGGTGCTGCGCAATCACCTTCTGCAACACCTGGACATCTGGGGCAGTTATGGGTGCAGGTCGGGGATAGGGCTCCTGGCCAGAGACTTCACAGGACCCGGGCGTGTGTCTATGTAAGCCCACACCTCCCGGACTAAGCTGGAAAATCGGTCGATTATTCGGGGTGTGTTTTTTTTTCTGCTCTCCGTTTATGGGCAGAGTATTGTAGGTCTCTAGCATATGCATGGTGTGTGCGCGCTAGTGTGTGAATTTCGAGGACGAAATTCTGTTAAGGGAGGAAGAATGTAAAACTCGGGAAAAATTTAATTTTTTTGAAAAATGGCTAAAACAGTAAAATTGCCAAAATGGTTTAGGGAAGCTTGGAAATTTTAGATCTCGAATGAGAAAGCCGGCTTAGGTGGAGTCCTCTCATGAAATCTAGAGCCTAGAAAATTTACCGTCGAGTAAGGGACAATCGGATTTTCATGATTTTGAGTGCGAGCGTCAGTGACTCCCAAGGGCAGAGATTTTTATGATAATCTCGGAGTTGAAATAACTTCAAAGTTAAGTTCATTTAAAATAAATTGAACTTGAACGAGCGAAAATAAATTGTTTTAGGGCGAACGAACTTGGATGGAGTGCGTGGACATAATGGGGCCGTTAAGAGCCACCCATTAAATAGCAAAGTAAGGGGACACCGGTGTGAGGGTGTGGTATTAGGTTACAGAGCATCCACGAGTCTTACGCGGAGTTGACGGGTTGTCAAACGGACCTGGATTTTGAGGCGTCACCAAAAATAGAGTATGAAAAACAAGAAAGGAGGGAAAGGAGAGGACTCCTTGAGTGATCATCGATCGTTCTCTTACCTTGAACCAACTAGGACAACAACCTGAAAAGAAACTAAAACAAAACAAACAAGATCCAACAAGAAAAATTAGCAAAAAAAAACTGAAAAGGAAGAAACATTCTTGAAAGCTTGAGTTTGCCTCCCGAGATGTTATTCATTTTAGTCCTGATATACTTTACCAATTACGGATAGGATTCTGGTGATTTTGACTCCATAATACTCTGAAGCGATAGTTATGCTCGATCGACAACTTGAGCACATAGTCTTCCATGATTTTTTTATTTATTTTTTATTTTTTTGTTCTAGCAGTGGCTTCCATTTTCCTTACACAAGCCCCGAACAATGCACTCTTCCACCTTGGACATGGGGGTTACCTCCTCAATTTTTAACTCTTCAAGCTTTTCACCCCATGTAGCCATCTCTGGAATAGTCTTTACAACTTCATCTTTTATCTTTTCCTATGATTATGGAGAAGTTGGCTCATCTTTCTTCATAACTAAGATTCTCAAATTTTGTGCATCATCCTCCACTTTTGTGATATTCTCAAGTTCATCCTTGCTTCTTGAGGTGACATCTTCTTTGTAGTGCAAACCTTCTTCTTTTTCTTCTCTAATCACCTCAAGAATGGATGGCAAACTCTCATGTTGTCCTTCAAAGGACATTTTAGCCATGTTTACTTTCTCATTCATGTGTTTGGCCACTAGCTTTTGTATACTCATTCCCTTCTTCATTGGAGGTTGTTGTAGCTCCATTTCATGTTGAGTATAAGAAGTGACCCTTGGAGTCTTTTTCTTTGCCAAGCTTTTAAGTGGTATGGGCTGAATTTGAACATTAGTTCTTGTTTCTTCCTTGAGTAATTCAGCCTTATACTTAGCCAATTTAGCCATTGTGATGGCTAGTTCATGCACTTCACTTTCAAATTTTGACTCATCTTGTGAAGGTGTGTGCACCTTCTCCATGAATTGAGCTTGAGATGTTGCCGATTCAGCTTGAACTCTTCTTAGTTCAGCCATGGTTGCCTCTAGATTAGACATTTCCTCTTATGGAGGTTCACTCATTTCATTTTGAACATAAAACCTAGGCAAACCATCTTGAAAATAGTCCATTTCACCCATTAAGATTTCATTTTCAGCTTGGACCATGGTCAAATTAGCTTGAGATCTTCTCACTTCAGTCATAGTTTTCTCTAGACTTTCCTTAGCCATTTGAGCCCTAGACTCTTCCATTTCGGCCCTTTACCTAGCCAATTCAGCTATGGTATCTTCCAAGCTTGATCCTTGGACATGTGGAGAGTGGAAAGTGTTAGCCCAAGGGTACCTCTAGTTGAGGTTTAGATGATAACAAACCAAGGTAATTGGTTACTAATGGTTAACATTGAGTTGAGTGATAGGTTGAAGTTGATCAAGCATCAATTCAGTAATCATCTCAGCCTCAAAGATGACTTAATGATGAAGATTGATCAAGCACTTGGAAATGAAGTTCCTCAAATCAAAAGAACCAAGATGACAAGTAACCAAGATTCCAAGCTCATGCATGAAGTGAAGATTTTTGATAACAGGAATCTATGTAAAGGTAGATGCGTGATGCACTTTAGGATATCATCATTAATCATGCATCACTCATAAACTCGATTTTCAAATCCTAAATTGTATATCTTTTGAAAACTAGAGTTCAAGCATAAAAACTTAGACTTAATAATCCTAAAATGTGCTTCAATGATCGGTTGGTCATCCGGTGAGGTATCTTTGGATGAGCTTAGATCGATAGGTTAGCATGGAAACGGGGGATGAACGGTAGATCGGTTGGAATCAAAAGAGTGGTGAGACTTGATCGGTTGGATGCAGTAGCTCATCCAATGAATAGAAGAGGAAACGGTCGATCGGTTGTGTGAAACTATCAATCGGTTGAGTGCAACGGTCATATTTCAACGGCTAGAAAATAGTTACCTAGAGCGAACAGGCCAAAACGGTCAACCGGTTGTGCGAATCGGTCGGCCGGTTGGACAACGATTAAATTCCAACGACTAGAAAACGGTATTTTGATGTGCAGTGTAGGAAACGGTCGACCAATTGAGTTAAATGGTTGATCGATTCGTCCAACGGTCGGATTACAACGGCTATAAAATGGTAACATTCAATACGTGGATAGTGTCACGAAAAACGGTTGTGGAGTTGGCAACTTAAGTGCTCTTAGATTTCCTCCTATAAATAGAGTATAGGGGATCACTTAATAGATAAGACACTTGTTGAATATCCTCTTAACCATTATTTCTCTTGATAATCAATTCTCAAAGTGAGATTCTTAGTGCATTCATTACATGAGCATACTGTAGAGTGCACCTTTGCATTGATCAAAAGCTTTAGATATATTTGAAATATCTTGAGAGCTTGAGAGAGAGTGTCTCATTGTGCTTAAGTGAGAAAACTTTAAGTGTGTATAGCTTGAAGGAATTGTGAAGAGCCCATTGGAGCCATAATCCAAGTGTAAACAAGCTCAGGATTGGAGCAGAACTAAAATCAATCTATAGCTTGAAGAGGTGCTTACATTGGAGCCATAATCTAAGTGTAAAGAAGTTCTAGATTTGAGCTTTGAACTTCAAGTGTGTATAGCTTGAAGAGGTGCCCATTGTAGCCTTAATCTAAGTGTAAAGAAGCTCGAGTTAGAGCTTGCATTAATGGAACCCTCACCGGTTGAAGGTTAGTAGACGTAGGCAAGGAAGTGCCGAACCACTATAAATCAAGGTTTTGCTTTCTCTATATTTATCTCTTTACTTTATCGTTATTTCATTAAATTGAAGATTTATTGTTGCAATGCACAAAGTTTTTGAAAAAACCATTTCTACCCCCTCTCCTTGGTTAGGTTGCTAAGTCATATTGAACTTTCAAAAAGTATCTTGTCTCTCTTCCCATGAGGTGCTCAGTGATAATCCCATCCAACATTATTATTGTTCAAGTATGGGGTACCTCCATACTGAACATGATCCATAGACATATGTGGGTTTTTTTCTATATAGACTAAAAACTTGTTTGCCTTTTTCTATATAGACTAAAAACCCCTCAAATTTACATAGTTACAAGAGTCTTACACTTCTCTTGCAGTCATGTCACTTTGGATAAACTTGTTTGATTAAATAAACATTTCTTAGTGTTCAGGATTTTAAAAATGGGTCCAGTCTATGACACTATGAGGGTGCACGGTCATGTCTAGTAGTAAAAATCTGGATGTAAGTCAGAGAATGTCATTCAGGAGGTCGACAAAGAATTTGAAATCTAACTACTGACTCTTTTGAAGTTCTATGCTATTTGGGTAAGCGATAATGAAAGTTTTATCTAGAAAAATAAACATCCTAAACTATTAACTAAAAATTAAATATATAAAATTTGAAATAACATGAAAATAACAAAAGAGAACATAAGAACAATCTGGATGATATGTTCCCTGTGAGAAATGAAAACTATCAACAAATTACAATGAAACAATCAATTCCTACACAAAAGTACATTGCTCTGTTTTATTGATGGATCTGGATTTGTCCAAGATTGCCTAAATGTTGCATTTGGATTTCTCCATATTCACTGGTTAGAAGCCCTTGCTTCTCTCGAAGTCAAGATCGAACCAGTTACTTGTATTTCTGATCTTCTTTGCAATGTCTGGGTATTTTTCTTTCTCAATACTTCACACCCATTTCTTGATGACTGCATATCTTTTGCTTTCCTTCTTAGGAATTTTTGCAAAAGTTCTACCACTTAATTGGTGGCTTATCCTTCAGATCTATTGGTTCTTCCTTTCCCTTGATTAGATCTCAGCTACCACAGGGTCGGGAGCTTCCCTTTAGATTGAGGTGAACTCTCTGATTATTTATATTGTTAAATACTCCCCTCCAACTACGAGTGAGTGAATGGAGGATTTATCGAGAAAATGAACTTTGAGCTCGGCCCGGTTCATCAATGGTGATCCTAACACCCGTAAGTGAATGCTCTCGGCTCTCAGAATCTCCATCTGCAGTGTCACGCCAAAGGGCATCCACGGAAATCAGAGCAAGATACACTCTATATTTAGTATTATTACTACTATTATGAGACAATTCAAAACAACACAATGTATAAATCATGACGATAATTCTCTCCAAAATTTTGCGAGAAAAGATTGTAACTAATGATGTCGAATCCGGTGGCTAGCAGCTCCTAGTCATCTGTTAACAATGGAGCACCGATCAAGTACATCCCAGCATGTCGCGGTCGCGAATGAATTCGAGAAATTTTCTAGATTTCACAATTTTGACGATAATTTTTAAGCAAAATAATAAATCCATCATCAATCGTTTACACTTACAAGTTCCTCAGGTCAGATCGAGAAAAGAAAAAGAAAATAACGAAAAGAAGAAAATCTAAACTGCAATGAACCCTTCTTCTCTCCAGGTTCTCGATTGTCAGAGAGTGAAAAGTTAGAGTTACTTTCTTTATTCTAACCTTGTCTATTTATATCTATCGAAAATGGTAGAATGCCTGGTCGGAGTAGAATTCCCGTAGAAAAGCCCGGACTATCTCGGGTCGCGACCTCGGGTTGATGTCGCGACACAGTTCTACTATTTGCTCCAGTTCAATTGCGACCAGGTTTCTTTAGTTGCGACCAGGTTTCTTGCAGCTTCATTGATTAGTGGTCGCGACCTCTTTGGCTTAGTTGTTCTCAAGAATTGATGTTGCGACCTTAGTCTCACGTCACAACCTCGTTGTCATTCCCTTCTGCTGCATTTCTGAGTCACGACTTCAATTTTAGGTTGCAACCTCTTTTTAGTTGTCCGCCATTTGGATTACGGTCGAGGACTTCCTTTCCTTGGCGCAACGCTGCGTGTCGCGACCTCGAGTTTTTGGTTCGCGACCACGTTTACCATTCCTCTTTGCCTCACCTCGGTCGTGACTTTCTTTTTAAGGTTGCGACCTCGATAGTCTGATCGTATTTGCTTTTGATAGCCCCTTTCCTTTAAACCGGTCGTGACCTCAATATGACGTCGCGACCTCAAGTTACTCCTTTCTAGTTGCAGGTTGTCTCAGTTGCTTTAAACATAATTGTGACCTGGATGTTGAGGCTCAGTGTGACCTCAGTGATTGGTCGCGACCTCCCTTGGGGTCCTTAAATAACAAAGTGGTTGCAACTTCAATTTCCCTAACTGGGACTTCGCTTGGCTCAGCTTCAGGTTTCCTGTCGTGACCTCGATATTAGGTCACGACCTCATTTCCGATTTTCCAACTCTCTTGTAGTTGCAACCTCAAATCTCCTTATTTAGCGGTGGTCGGTTCCATGTCGTGACCTTGAGATGATGTCGCGACCTCAAATTGAGTCCTTCATTTAAGAACTGGTTGCAACTTCACATTTTCTTGCAGAGACCTCGTTTGTGGCTTCATCAACGGATCAATGTCGCGACCTTATATTGGTGTCGCGACCTCGGCTATTGCCTTGAATAATTTCTTTCGTCTCAACCACATTTTCTTGGTCGCAACCTCATTAACTGGTCTTGGTACGATGTTAACCAGTGAAACAACTAAACAAGCGAGCTCCTTTGTGCGACTTTCATTTTTCTAGTTTGCAACCTCCTTTACGTTCTCGAATTTGAATTCTTCACGGTTTTTCTTTGGGAATTTATCTATTGTATTTTTACGCCATAAAATTAAATTTGAGCAAATTACCTAGGTTTCTGCATATGAATCAACAATTATCTTGTAATAAACTCAGAAAAATGGATTAAAATCAATGAGTTTTTAGACTCATCAGTTTCATACTTGACTCCTCACTTTTTGATTATACTCATTAGCCATTTGCCTCATTCGTAGCTATTGAGTACAAAGGGATAATCCAATTGTCAAATCCATAGAAGGATCCATTGTGTTTGAAACCTATAAAACAAAAATAAAATTCAAAAGTAAAATAAAACAAGACTAACTATATCCAAGAAATGAGTAAGCTATTTCAAGCAGTATTAATAAAAGCTTACAAATTCGGGACAACTTAAACTTTATAAGTGAAAATGTGTTATATAAGAATATGAGTAAAGCCTATGCGTGCAAGTGCAAGTAAGCCCCAAGTAATATAATGAAAGTAAAAGTATGATCACGGAGGGAATTGGGTTACTAAGTGTGACTCTAATCAACATTTCTATTTGGATGGTTGAAAATCTGATACATTAACTAAACATCCAAAATGACTTAAAAAACAGACTAAGGCCATAGAGTATAGATTTCACCTAAACAATTATGTATGAACCTCCCAACCCAATTAATCAATATTTATTTCATCATGAAGATAGTCATTTCACTAATGTCTATGTGAATCTCTCTTGAGCATCCGCACACTACCCTTAAGATCAGGTATTTTTCATCTCTACTCAACCCCAGATTTCTAAAGGCACATTAAACACAAGAAATCCTAATGCCATACCAAACCTCATTGATATCTCTATCTCATGCTAATTAGATAGTAAATCATCCATGAAATTACATTTGACTCTATCCTCTGGATCTAAATCAAACCACAAATCGTACCAAAATATGTATGATACCATGGCAATTCGAATAAAATGAAATATAACACAAATGTGAGAAATAAAATACGATCAATAAAGTGGAATTCATCTACTCAAACTTGTATTTGGCTACATCTAAACCCTAAGAAAAGTAGTTAGAACATAAATGGAAGAAGAAATACAACCATAAAAAGAAAGAAGAATGAAAAAGGAAAGAAAGAAAACAAATATGGAATTTAAGCTCTCTTTTTCTCCTCTATCATCTTCTTCTTCCTCAAGTTGTCTTTCTCTCCCAAAAACTGCAACTAATCCCTAGAAAAGGGTCAAAACCTTCAAGAGGGGAGGAACCCTAAGAGAGATCCTCCCTCTCATCAAATTCGACCTCCAAAAAAAGCCCCTTACGAACCCCCTCGATCGAACCCCCTTGATTCAAGCCCTAATTTCCCCTTTTTAATGGCCAAAAACAAAAACATGGGCCTCGACATCATGATGTAGCTTGATGGATTTGGCGCTACGGCGTGGCGAAAATCGGAAGCTACTGGAGGAGAAGAAGCCAAACCACGCTAAAGCGTGGGATGCTCACGCTACAACCTAGGATGCTCACGCTATAGCGTGGAGATGCTCATGCTATAACGTGGACATTCTCACGCTATAGCATGGAGATGCTCACGGTATGACGTGGACATTCTCACATTATAGAGCGTAAGGGAACTCCATGTGAACGATTTCCCGCTCTTTTCTTGATGATTTTTCGGAAAGCCGGCGTCATTGTTTGAGCACTTGAGTCCCTTTGGTTGCTCTTCTGCCTGGCTCTCCCAGCTATCGACGTAATGCAGCTTCTTCATTCGAACACTCAGAATGTCATGATCTGCAGTGAATCTACAAAAATCCCTCGGAGCCTAGAATCTGCCCATGCTAATGAGGGAACCATAGATGGACATCACATAGGCGAAATGAGTACATGTCTGCGACGACTACATGATGACTTTGCCTATTTTTCTTTGATTTCACTCATTTCCGCTCAATGGTTGGCCTAATCACAAAATTGAGAAAATATAGCATTAAGGAAATTTTTTATCTCATAAAACTACTAAAACCTAAACAAAACATAGGGATAAAATGAGTATTTAAGATACTCATCACCCACGACATGAGGTGGAGGGGGAGATTTGTGACGCCCCAATCCCAGGGGGTCTTTATTTTTATTTATTTATTTTTATTTTACCACTGTAAGAAGTATGTCGCGACAGAATACCTATGTCATGTGCGCCCAGCCTTGGTGCTCCAGCCTTGTCGTGCGTGCCCCACTTAGTCTGTCGCCTACGTGCGCGCCTGGCTAGAACTTTCTATCGTGACGGAGGGTTCACCCGGTTGTGACCTGGCAGGCGAGCTCGACATCAAATTCTGCATCCTTGATGTAAACTCTCTTGCCTTTGCTGAGCTTCGGTCATGTGAAAATACTCTATCCTTTGACCTAAAATCCCTTGTCTAGGCCAAACTATGTCGCGACGTAAGAATACTCTATCGTGATATAAAAACCTCATCCAAGGCCAAACTCTGTCGCGACACAAAAATACTATGTCGCAACATAAATTCTCTTCACCTTGGCCAACTCTATCGCGACATAAAAACTCTTAATCTTGACCAAACTCTATTGCGACATAAATATATTAAATAAAGCGACGCAGAAATACGGCCTTAATAACCAAACTCTGCCGTGACATAAAATATACTGTCATGACAGCAAGCTCTTGGCCTTGACCGAGCTGCATGCTTGACAATCTGCCCGAAGACGAATTTGTTGCAACACGAAGGATGTAGCATCTAACGCCTCTTATCATTGGCGAGTCTCGTGCTTAACATGGAAACCTCTATCACGACATCGTCACGACAGAGAAATAAAGCACTATCGCGACATGAAAATGCTGTCTCAGCACGACCGAGGAAGCATGCTACTTACATCACGAACCATGTGTCTATACGGGAACCCTGTCGTGACCTAAACTTGAACCTACTTGATAGCCTTTTGGCATTTCCTGCATCTCCAGCTTTTTCCCAAGAAGTTATAAGTTGTCACAATGGCCTCAGTCTAATAAAGACAACATAAAAATATGGGAAAAACCTTGGCTTATATTAAGCTCTATTCAAAATGTGTGTCTTATTACAACTGCTACTCTTTACATAACCTTGGCTGGATAACTTTCCGGGAATATTACAAAATACGAGAATAAGCCATGTCGGCCTTCTTTTGTGTGGGCCGCGAATGAGTTCCACCTCCTGGTTTACCTCCAGCACCTGAAAAATATTTTCCCACGACGGGGTGAGCAATGCCCGTAGAGAAGATTCTCCTACAAAGACTGCCTCACTAAGTGCACATGCATTGCCACTGACTTAACATTTCTCTTATGGAGCAAAACATATGCATTTCTATAGATGCTCTCATGTCATGCTAATATCACACAGAAACTCCCCTCTCGACTCCCTCACACATGCTCACGTCATGTATGAAAAACCTTCATTTTCAAAACAAAGATTTTTGTTTTATATTTCAACTCCTTGGATAATATCTGAAAAACCCTTTATTCAAAAGCCATGTGTCTTTTGTGGGTAACAAACTTTCCGGGGTTTCACCATAGGCGTCTGATGAGTCCAAAAACTCATTAGATTTTTAATTCATTTTTCTGAGTTTATTATGAGAATAATGTTGAATTGTTTGCAGAAAAGTGATAATTGGCTCAAATTCAAATTTCGCGGGGGAAAATAAGTGACGAAATCAAAGAGATTTTAAGCAATCGGAAAAATCGACCTGCGGCCGATTGAGTCTAGCGAGAATTTGAGTCGCTGACCGAGGAGCTGGTTCAGTGATTCCAGTCACGCGTGACAAATTTGGCTTTGAAGAAGCGAAAGCGTGAACAAGTGAGTCGTGACTTGAAAAGGAAGTTGCGACAAAGAAAAGCGTGATTGAGACTAAAGAAAACAATCGAAGAAGAAATTGATGTCGCTGACATCAGCGAGGTCTCGACCGAGGTCGTTTATGAAGCCCGCGAGAGAGTGCTACTTGAAAGAGGTTGCAACTAGTTTTTATACTAAGTTCCATTCGTATGTGACATCAACTTGAGGTAGCGACATAAAAATACTTATTCAAGAAAGTCTCGTAGAACGAGTCAATCAAAGAATTCGCAACTGTAGTCGAGATAAGCACTTGCGAGAGCGGAGCTTGCAACCTTTTAAAGTCAGTAGAGCGAGAAGTGATGTCGCGATAATCAGTGAGTCGCGACACGAAGAAAAGTTGAGACGAAAGAAATTGATGTACGACATGTAATTGAGGTCGCGACACAGGAAAAGAAGTTAGGGAAGAAAGAAATCGTGATTACAACGATGGGGCTGAGGGTTGCAACGTTGAAGAAAAGTGACGAGAAGAGGTCGCACGACATCACCATGAGGTCGCGACATAAAATTGAAAGTTATGAAGATAAGAAAACCACCAACAGAATTGCGACCAAGGAATCAAAGTCACAACATGAAGTCGTTTACAAACAGCAAGGTGGTCGCAACCTAAACCTGAGGTCGCGACATCAACACTGAAGGAACACTGAGCATAAGAGGTCGCGACCACAAACGACGTCGCGACCACTAATCGCTGTTGAAAGACAAACGAGGTTGCAACTTGAAGGAAGAGGTCGCGTGATCATAAAGCCCATCAAGAGAATTCTATGTGCGACATCAACTTGAGAGTCGCGACATAGAATAATTTGGGCTTATGCGGATTTCCACACAGGTATTTTTGGGGATTCGGCTCAGTTTCTTTTCCTTTTGACAATATAAATAGAGAGATTTGAGATAGTAAGTAGTTTTCTCCTTCTTGACTACCAAGCCCGAAAGGGAAGAAAGAGAGGAACTAGTGTATATTATAAGAGTAGATTTTATTTTAGTTTTATTTTTTAGTTTTATTTTCTAGATTCAAATCTGCGAACTTTGCAGAGACGATTAGTGCTAGATTGTTAGTTACATTACTGTTTCTTGATGTGCTGAAATTTATGAAATCTAGACAAATTTCTGGAATTCATTTCTTTTCAGATTTATTGCGATTCACCGTTGTTTGTCATGCTCGGCACTCCATTTTCTTCGGTCGCAATGCGAGTAATCAAGCGCGGCTCGGCTAGGTGATTTACATTTGATTCTGATCTTTCTGCGCACATTTATGGAGAATTAATTTGGGTTTAGTTTTACTTAATCGATGTCGTTTTTAATGGATAAGTTCCAAATAGTAGTACCTAGTACAGTTGAGGGAGATGTATCTTACTGATATCCAGGGATGCCCTGTGTGACACGAGAGACGGAGGTCCTGAGAGTTGAGCATTCTTTTAAGGTATGTTCGGCTATTATTAATGACTGGCGAGCTCACGAGAGTTCATTTTGATAAAATCCCCGTTCGCTCATAATTGAAGTTGGAGGGGTGTATTTAACAATATAAATCATCGAGAGAGTTCACCAGCAATGAAAATCTAGGATAGGTTCGATCACAGTGTGTTAGCTTAAGATCTAATCCAAGGGAAAGGGATAAGCCTATGGAGTACGGAAAAGTTGAGCCACTAATTAAGTAGTAGAAACTTAGCTAAGAGTGAGAAGGTGAAGTTAGGGATTACCAGCGTCCAGCGAGGAAATGCGTGTGAAGTATTGAGAAAGAAAAATACCCAGATCTTGCAAGAAAATGTGGAATACGGGTAGCTGGTTTGATCTTGTTTTCGAGAGAAGCAAGGATATTAAATCAGTGAAAACGGAGAGATCCAATTCTAATAATTAGAAAATCTTGGACAAAAATCAGATCCCTACATAGAATAGAGTATGTCATGGACTCCGTCTTTAAGGTGACATTCATGTATTTCATTGATGGTTTTTTGTTTCTCATGATGTGATTGATCCATTCTTTATGTACAATTTATTTTAGTCATTCACTTTTATTTAGTTTAATTTGAGCATATTTCATGATATAGATTTTAATTTTTTGTTGTTTGATAAAATTTTCACTATGAGTTTTGAGTCCAAATAGTATTAAATTTTAGTAGTTAGGAGTAGTTGACACGTAGTCGCTATCAATCTCTGTGGGAATGATACATGGACTTACATTCAGATTTACTACTTGTATGACTTGTGCACTTGCAGTGTCATAGACTGAACCCTTATTTTTAATCCTGAACATTAAAAGAAAATTATTTTAGCAGCCAAATTATCCAAAGTGACATGGGTATAAGAGAATTGCAAGGCTCCCGCTGTGTATGTTATTTGAGGTTTTTAGTCTGTATAGAGAAAGCGAGACAAAGAGTTTTTATGAGCGCGGATTCTGGGGGTTGAAAGAATTAATTGAATCGATAGCATCCTACAGTTAAAGAAGGAAATGCTAGTTTAGGAGGACATTTAGAAAACAAAATAGCTTTCAGCGGTGGCACCACATCGGTCACTAATTTTTAACAAGCCATGTTGGAAATATTTGTTTAGATTTTGACTAATCTGTTAATACGAGTATGCTTTGATTTCGGGGAAAACCTTTAATGCATAGGAAGCAGGGTTCGGCACGATTCCGGCGAGACCCGGAATTAGAAAAGAACACTCGGGAGCTTAAGAGAAAGACAAAGAGCGAGGAGAAGCGGCTATGGCGGAAGAGACATGACGAACGGAGAGCCAGGAGGACGGCCTGACGAAGGCCCCCGTGCGACACAATGGGAGGATTTAAGCTTCTTGATGAGGAAGAATATTACGGAATTAGACTGACCCTGCGTGGATGCAAATAATTTTGAACTAAAGCCAGCTTTAATTACAATGGTTCAGCAACATCGGTTCTTAGTCGTCCAGCAGAAGACCCAAATGAACACACGGGAAGATTTCGGGATGGCGAATACGGTGAAGGTGACGGTGTGAGACCGGAGGTGATAAAGCGCATCTCTTCCCGTTTTCTTTGCAAGAACCATGTATCACCCTAAAGTTTAGATGTTACCATATGTGATTACGTTGATACTTGGGAAGAGTTAGTAGAAACTACTTGGGTAAGATTGCCGTCTCGCGACGGAGACGAGCGAGATAGTATTGTTAACAAGGGAAGATGAGGCCTATGTGTAGCTTGGGAAGATTCAAGAGAAGCGAAATGAGAGGAAAAGGGTCATGGAGTGAGAGCAAGATGACGACCATGGAACGAGTTGGATGCCATAATGCGTAGGATGAGACCGAAGCAAAGAAAGATGCACTACTCAATAAATGGGCGGTGGAAAGAAGAGAACCAATGAAGAAGTGGCGGCGTGCCAGCAGAAGAAGATTAGCATGGTCTTGAGAGGTTAGAGTGCGTGAATAAGCAAAGTTGTCATTTCAAGCCAAGTCTTCTTTGCCCACTCTAGTCGGCAGCGAGGAACCATGAGAATTTTCTCATGGTGGAGGGGGGCATTGCACGGCGGGCGGGGGACCGAGCATCCTCGACAAGGATGTCGGCCGGCCTGGGGTTCAAGCTGAGCGGCACCCGAGTTGACGAGAGAAATGAATATCGGGGTCGAGGAGGAGAACCAGTATTTGGAAAAGCAGATCTTTGCCGGTTCATGAGGGGATAACAAAAATTTATTACAATTCCATGAATAGAAACTATCGGCTTGGAATCTTTCAAGTGCGATACTTTCGAATGATTTCGAAGAATGCTAGTGCCTCATGAAAAATTAAACCACTAAATAGAACAACCTATTTACTGAATATATGAATCGAGCAAGGTACATTCCTAGTGACACTGAAGAGCAGGCGCATATTAGAGTTAAGAAGTGGGGAGAAGAAGGATTTGGCTTGGCAACAAAAAAAAGGAAACGAAAAGGAAGAAAGAAGAGATTTGAGCGAGGAGAAAGAAGAGATTGAAAGGAAGAAAGAGAAGAGCTGCTTCATTAAAAGCGAGAAGTAATGACCGGAAAAGAAGGAAGGAGTACTAGCATATACACCTGCCGGTGCCATTCCATGAGAGACTTGAAGTCGAAGAGGAAAACAGTTTTCTGGAGATTCTTGGATATTTTCAAGAAAATGAAATAAATAATCATTCTTACGAGAGGTGATCAGCCCGAATGCCTCTTTATGCAAAATTCACGAAGGAGATACTAAGTAGAAAAAGAAAAGATAGGCGAGGAGGTATAGTTAGCAAGGCTGCCTGCGAGTGCCATTATCGGTGACTCCTAGTGAAGATGAAAAACCACTGGCGATTTCACCATTCCACTGCTCCCATGAAATCCCAATTCAAGAAAACTATTATGGTCCAGTATGATATCAAATTTAATGCCTCTATCGGTGGTGCGAGAGACTTAGTTTGGGGAACTTACGGCGATTACATTACGGATGGTGATGGGTCATTGGCATAACTAGAAGGCATTAGAAGATGTACTTGTCAAGGTTGGGGAATTCATTTTCCCGGTGGATTTTGTTATCATGCGAGATGGAGGAAAATGCCCAAGTTCCTTTGTTCTTTGAGAAGGCCTTTCTTAGCAACGAGGGTACGCGCCTTGATGGAAGCGTGCGAAAGGTAGGCCCCGACACTCAGTTAGGGGATGAAGCAGTGCGGAGTTTAATATTAATAAGTCTGGAACATCATGCGAGCAAGCGATTTGTATGGCTGTGAAACAATAGCCTTCTCAATGATGAATTGGTCGATTGTATCATTCAACACTGTAATGAGAGAATTGAGATGAATTTTTCGGTACCTTGAGCTTTGATTGTGAAGTATTGCCTTCTAATTGTGTTTAACAAAGGAAACATCTCTAATATCAGGCCAAAGAACAGGTCAGAATAGGGGTAAATGACCAGAAGCACAGAAACCAAACTCATGAGCGAGGCAGATGCGGAAAAGGGCTAACATTGAAAGAAATTGCCTAGTCATTTTAAAATCATGAGTTTTTTAGAACCGAAAGAAAACCGAGTTATCATATCATTGCATTCTGAGTTGAAAAATAGAGATTCTTCAGTAGTCGAGGAAATACAAAGGAAACGATTACTTGGTCCATTGAAGATCGAAGGGTATCGGAGTCCCTCATTTGTATGCACAAAATATTCTTTGGGAAGATAATGCAAAACTTCTATTGAGCATCAAGGAGAGGTACGAACCCGGTGATGAAAGAAGTTGTCGAGAAAAGAAGTTACGAAATGGTTAAAAATGCCGGGTTTTATATATGCTATATCGAGATAGTTCTTGGGTAAGCCCGGTACATGTGGTTCCCGAAAGGTGGATTCTTGTGATCGAGAAATGAGAAAATGGCGATTCCTACCCAGCGTGACGAGGATTGAGGGTGTGTATTGTATAGAAAATTGAATCTTTACCCAACCGAAAAAGTCTACTTTTCCCTGCCTTTCATTAATCGAATCTTTAGATAGGTTGCGGGACACCCTCATTTGTTTTCTTGATGGATATGGACATAACCAAATTGCTATTATTACTTTTTGAATCGGGGAGAACCCACTTTACATGCCATTTGGTATTTTCTTTTAGGAGAATGCTCATTTGGTTTGTGTAATGCTCTGGTACCTTCCCGAAGATGCATGATAATACATATTTTACTACGATCTAGCGAGGAAGTTATGGAAGATGTGGATGATTTTGATGTATGGATCGATTTTGAACAATGCACATAACTTGGGTGATACTTGAAATGAGACAAGAATGAGCTCACAGAATTGGGAAAAATGCCATTTTATGGTTGAAGGTGTTTTGGGGGCACAGCGAGTTTGCAGGCACAGAAGGTAGACCGAGGCAAAAGTTTCATTAACAGAAACCTAACACTATGAAATAAGGGTCCCAAGGAAGTTTCATGGACCGTCACAAGATTTACTGAAGATTTATCGAGACTATCAAATTGCTGAACCACTATGCGAAATTCTTTGGAAAAGATACTAAGTTACATTTTGATGAATCCTGCCGAGAAAGGCAATTTGAAGAAGAGAATCTGAAATCCGGAGACCTAAGTTGAGCTCCCATCGCGCATCAAATCAGGTGGAGCAGAGAATTTGAAATCATGTGTGATGCCGGTGATTTTGCGATAGGAGGCTGTATTGGACAAAAGATGAAAAAGAAAGTGTTTAAGGCCATACTACTATGCTAACCAAAACCTTTAATGAAACCTGAAAATTACTCTACTGCGAAAGGAGATCATGGCAATAGTATTTTAAATATGGCTAGGCCATACATTTTGGGGTCCAGTGTTGTTATACACGCGATCGTCACGACAATTAAATATTTAATGGCGAAGAAAGAAGCAAAGCAGATTGATCGAGGGTGGGTGCTATTATTACGAGGAATTTGATTTAGAAATAAAAGACAAAAAGGGAAGTGACAATGTGATAGCTGATCACTTGTCAAGTAGAAAACCATTGTACAAGAAGAAGGAAAGAGAAATAACGAGGAAAATTTTTCCCGAGATGAGCGGTTATTTCGGTTGTCCTCAGTCACCACTGGTATCTTGTCATTGTGAACGCCCAGCTTGTGGAGATTATGCCACGAGTCGACTACCAGCGAGAAAAAGCTGGAATTGTGGTAGGTACTACATCTGGGATGATCCATTATTGTTTAAAAGAGGCGCTGATCTGATTATAAGGAGATGTGTGCAGGAAAGGTAGGCAAAAGCAGATTTTAAAAGATGTCATGCATCACCTTATGGAGGACACTTTGCGGGAGATAAAAAGCGACCCATAAAATTCTCCGGTCGGGATTCTGCGGCCCCTCCCGATTTTCAAAAGCTATTTGAATGGGTAAGTTGTGTATTCCCGATGCCAAAAGAATGGGAAATATCATCAAAGGCTTGAGATGCCTGAGTATCTGCAGTGGTGCGATTGTTTGATGTATGGGAATGGATTTTATGGGACCTTTTCAGTTCATTTGGAAATATATACATACTCTAAATTTGTGGATTATGTATCCAAAATGGGTAAAAACAGCGACATGTCAAGAATGATGCCAATATAGTTGTGGGGTTTTACAAAGAAATATTCTCAACGGTTGGGACACGAGAGGCCCATAATTAGTGATGGAGGGAAGCCATTTTGCAAATAAGGTGTTTAATAGAACTCATGTGGCTTAGATATGGTATCAAACACAGTATGAGCTTAGCTTATCATCCTCAAACAAATGGGCAACTGAGAGCTATGAGAATAAAGAAAGTGCAGAAGTATCTTCAGCGGGGGTGGTCTTTGAAAGTGATGCACTATGGGCATACAAGTACCTTTTTAAAACTCCCATTGGAATGTCCCATCTGGACTTTGATTAGTGCCCAAAAGTGCTATTTTGAACCTATTTTTAATAGGTTTTGAGCGCTTTGTGTACTAGTGTTATGAGTAACCCGATTTACTATATTAAAGGTCCCTATTATTCAACGATCGCATTTTGTGGCAATTTTTAACGATTTTGTGTGAGATAATCATGCTAAAAGTGTTAGGTCGATCCAAGCACGAAGAATTAGAGTCAAACTCAACATAGATCAGAACTAAAGAGAAAGGAAAAGGAAAGAGAGAAAGAAAAGTGAAAGAAAAATGAAGCGAGGAAAGAAAAATGGAAGAGAAGCATTGAGGAGCATTGTAATGGAAACGATAGCCGCGAGGGAGAAACACAGGACTTTTTAAGCTGGGCTAGCGAAAATTCACGTGGATGTGAGTACTGTCATTTCGCTATCTCTTGTGGTTCGCTGACTGCAATCATCATATTCCTAAGCGAGAATTATGCATTTAAGCTACTCACAAAGAATTTAAGCTAGGCTAGCGAGGAATTTCGTATGTGAGTGCCCTTTGCCTAGCTAAAATTCATGATTCGCCTTATCTCTTGGTGGTTTTTCGCTAACTAGCCAAATTTTTATTTTGATAAATGAAATCCCTTGTATCATACTTTTATGATGTCTTAAGCAGACTTCATTTTGGTGTATTACTCCTTGCCCATAGATTTTAATAAAATATTTGGCTTTCTTGTATTTTCACATATTTGAGTTGGCTATATAGAACCACCTTATAAGTTGTAACCCTAACTTTAATCTTTGATGGCTCTTGCTGCTTTCATTTCTTTTCGAGTTTTCTCTCTTCTCTCTCCTCTTTCTCCCTTTCTTTTGGTTGCAAACACCTCCGAGGATGACAACTTGGAGGATGAGCCGCTGCAAACCACTTCCTTCTTATGAAGTAAAGGAGCTCTGTGAGGTGAATCTTTTGGGATTCTGGTGGTTCCCACACTTTTCATGCAGCCGGAGTTTTGTCATTTTGGTTCCCGAATCTTCAACTCTAGGTTTTAGCTTTTTTGTTACTTTCTTAGGCCAATGCAGCAAGCTTTAGGGTTTAGTGTATTCTTAGCTTTAGATACACTAATATCCATTACAGTTGCCCTTCTGAGCCAAAGGTAGAGTTAGGGGTTTTCATTTCAGTGATAATTCTGCATAACATTGAATGTTATTATTGATTTGTGGCTACTCTCCATGCTTTAGAATCGAGTGCATATTAAGTGAGAGATATGTGCATGGTTCTTTAGATAGTCTTCTGACATCTAAAATGATATTTATATGTTAGTGTTTCTCAAATTAGGGTTGCATAGCATTTAATGTTATTGATTTGGCCAATACTCTCCATGCTTTAGGATCTGATTATAATTAGTGATAGATGTCGCTGTTGTTCTTTTTCAGATGGTCTTTCTGAGCCTGAGATGATATTGAATGTTAGGGTTTCAAGCGCCAAAGGGGCCATAGATGCATGCTACATGTTGACTCAAATAGGATTGTTCCAAGGGTGGGTTTGCTAGTTAACATAGATCGGTTATGCCATGGACTATAGGTTGCATATGTACTTGGCAGGGAAATTAACAGGGGGACCTCTCGAGTTAGCCTAGGACCTTAAACCTAGTGGCCGATGCTTGAGGAGAGTTCTTTTTCTTATTTTCTTCATTTATTTACCCGATTGCAAACCATCCACTTTACTGTTTTTTTAACGAACCCCAAATCCAAATTTAATTCACCGGTTTGATTTCATTCAAATCATTTGTACGAAAACCCATCCACGTATTTCGACCCACAGGCCGTATCTTTGCGGTAGCTTGACTACGGCCGAGTGGGAGGAGGCTCTGGATACAAATTTTGTTGATTCCGCTCACCCCTACCGTGCCGCAAGAATCAGACTTGTCTTTCTGGAAAACCTTGTCACCTACCTCTTGAGCTAGAATATAAGCTATGTGGGCCATCAAGAAGCTAAATTTTGATTTTAAACACGCGCTAAAGAATATGGCTACTCGATTAAATGAATTGGAAGAGTTGAGAATAAGAGCCTATATTAGTGCGAGAATCTACAAGGATAAAACAAAAAAATGGCATCAAATCAAGCGAATTTTGGGAGGGATTCAAGGCAAGAGATCGGAGTCTTGTTATTCAACTCTAGGTCAAGACTCTTTCGGGAAAGTGAAGTCGAATGGGTGGACCATTTACGAGTGGTATCGAAGCACCTGATTTAGGCATTGACATAGAACCGACAATCATGAGGTTGAAGTTAATGGTCGAGAGATTAAAGCATTATCTTGGGGAGAAAAAGCAATTGGAAGATAAACCCTTAGTTACGAATGAAGAAAAGGTGAAGAACGAGAACAAAGGCGACGAGAGAGTCAGCTAAAGACTAAAAATTGAGGCGGCTTTGTGGAAAGCGATCCACATCGAGTTTGATTTTTAATTTTTTCTTGTTATAGTTTACAATTATATTGTTTAAATTTCTAATAGCTTATTGTGAGGATTTTACTAATTTTTGATTAAAGGAACGATAATATTTTATTATATATATATATATATATATATATATATATATATATATATATATATATATATATACTATATATATATTAGTTTTGCGGGACAATGAAGATTGTGCAGGGAGAAATACGAAATCAAACTTCAATCGGCATACAAAGAACCAAAGGGCGAGTTTTCTTTTCTTCTTGATTTGAATTTTTAAATTTGTCTTTGATATAACATAATTTAAAGTTTGGGGGAATTTTTATCTTGTTTTTGGTGCTTAAATTTTGAATATGATGCATAGTGAAATTTGTTGAATTTTTGCATAATGAAGATGAATTGAGTTGTAGTTGTTTTGAGTGGAAGTGAATAAATTGCAATTCTTGGTAAGATATTTTTGTTTTGGGTAACAACATTAATTCAAAGTGAACCTTAAAGAGTGCTGGATGTGAAGAATAAAGTGGAAAAGAAAGTCGGAATAATGAAATTGAGGTCTGGCGAAATAAGGAGGAAGAACAACTTTTAGGTTGAAAAACAATTTTCACCTGTGTGACCTAGATTTTTTAGGTCCTTTGTTTGTAATGGAATTTTTAAGTCGTGACCAGAATTCGATGAAAATAATAAAAGTCATTGCAAAACATTAATTTAGCAGTGGCCCCAATAGTTAATGTATTGTGAGCTCCCAAAATGCTTGTCTGACATTAAACCCAGTAGTATATTCTCATTCAAATCACTAAAGCGCAATTCACGAGCCTTTCGTTTTGCAGCATTCATTCAAAATTTTGTTGGAAACAAGTGGTTATTAATGCGAAAGCGAGAAATTCATTTTCTTGATTTAACCAATTTGTTTAGTATGCTCGGGTTTAGGAGAATAATCGGAGGGAGATTAATAAGTTCAAGAAAAAAGATCAAAATTCTCAATCAAAGGCCGAATCTCAGGTTGGAAATATTAGAGAAGAGCAAGTGAGAGAACCTCATTTAATCCACTCATCGTAAATTTAAAAAGAAAGAATAAATGGCCTTGTAAAGTTCCCAGAGACTCAATTCACTATAAAAGGATGAAGAACAAGGGAAAAATAAAAGCGAAGAGAATGGAAAAGGAAGTGAGAGAAAAGAAGAGCCCCGAGTTGCGAACCGCCAATTTTATGGAATGAATGGAGTCGAAAAACAAACCAATTCCATTCTTTGTTCCATAAAATGTGGTGTAATCAAGAGAGTGGTTGATGGAAAGGGAATTGGAAGAAGGGTTGAATTAGAACCCATCGACCAGGAAGAAGCTCAAGAAAAGGGGTGAAAAAGCTCGATTTGTTGAGCTGACCTTGTGGCGCGAGATCACTCTTGGAGGGCTCAAGATGCAGTGATCCAGTACAGGCGGGAGGCTGTAACCTTGAGGGAAGATATAGGATTTTAGATCAAGAAATAAAGAGTTTTTCTTGAATTTAGATTCTGATTTATTTGTAAAGAAAGCGGTGTACAATATCGAATATTTTAATATCTGAATAAAATTGTTGACTTACAGGTGTTTTGATCGTTCATGATATCTAAATTTTTGTTTACGTGTCATTTTCTTTTACATTTAGGAATCAAATAAATAATTTTCTTCCTCAAGAACATAAATTTGAAAAGAATCGTGGTTCGAATAACTAAAACTGAAATTAGAGTATTGGGCTCGTTTTATTTAAATTCGCTTAGTTGCAAAAATTGGAAAATTGGTTATTACCGATGAACAAAAATAATGGGTTAAATAATGTAAGTAAACAAGAATAAATACAAGTCTTGGAAGAAATAATACAATTTAGGTCACAAACTTATGAAACTTGACAGAATTAGAACATCTTTCCGGGGAGATTCATGATTTAGAGTCCATAGTCCTAGAACTTGTTTGATTATCGATTGAGGCGAAATCCTAGGTGAAAACAGCCAACAAGAAATGATAGAGGCCACCCTTGGCAGCTTGAGCTTTTCTAAGCCTGCCCTCAAAATATGCTTAAGCATATTCTCTAGTTCCTGACAAGCCAATAAGCCTTATTTCTTCAATAAATAAAGAATCGAAAAACCGAATTCCCTTCCTCGCAATAAACTTGCAAAAGAAAGAGCCCAATTTATCCGCCAGCTCGTAAAAGTTTAGTATAAATAAAAGAAACTAGTTTGGGGGAACAATATTTCCAAATTTTGACAACGAAGGAGTTGAAGAGGTAAAGAAGCAGAACAGTGGTGCCATGAATAAGTTTTGTCTTCGCGTCTATTTCCTCGAACAATTAAGCTCGTAGGGGTGTTTTAACACCTAGCACCCTAGTGCCAACTGGTATGGGAGTTGCTAGCCCAAAGTTCTCTAAGAGTAATAGAAAGACTAAGAAGACAAAACATTGCACTATTCCAAATCTTAGAAGAATAAAAGCAAAGGAGTGAAAGAAGGAATCGTCAATCAATTATATATGAAATTGAAATTCCATAAAAAAATTCAAAAGATGAATCAGTTAAGATTGAGGAGAATCAGCAAGAACAAAGAAGAAAAAGGGGTGAAAGTTGGAGGCAAATAAGCGTAGAGAAAAGATGGAACCGGGCAATTTTCAACTCAAATTTTTTCCATTATCTACCCAATTACTTAAGCCCAACATTACAAGCCCTCAAAGACCTCATTGATTTTGAAGGTTGAATTCACTGCCATTAGTGGAGATCAATTGAAAATGTCATGGGATCTTTGACAAACAAATTAAGAAAACTCCCAAGATTAACTAAATTAACATGAAGATGAAAAGGATTGATGACCGCACACACACACGTAACAAAGACTTAAATAAACGCTAAATAATATTAGTTTATCAAGAAATTTTGTGTTAGAAGTATACCATGTCTTGTTCTTTGCATCAAACTCGAAATTTAAAATAATGTTGGTATCTCTTAATTCCGGCCAAAAAGGAAACGGAAAGACTATGAACCGAATCAAAAAATGTCCTTAAAAATTTTTCTGCTTATTTACTGGGAGGACAAACAATCCTTTTCTTCTCTTTGCTTAGGGACAAGCAAATTTTAAATTTGGGGGAATTTGATGAGTCCAAAAACTCATTAGATTTTAATTCATTTTTTCGGAAGACAGAGAATAATGTTGAATTGTTTGCGTAAGTGATAATTGACTCAAATTTCAATTTGTAAGAAAATACATAAAGAAAATCAAATTTAGCAAAATCGAAGAAATCACCATACAGAATTGGAGTGTCACAACGAGGAATTTAAGTCACGACAGAAGCTCGGCCTTAAATTCCAAGTCACGACAAAGAACAAATTTGGCTTTGAAGAAGAAACTAAACATGAACAAGTGAAGTCGGATCAAAAAGGAAGTCATATCAAGGAAAACGTGATTGAGACTAAAGGAAACAATCAAGAGAAGAAATTGATGTCACGACATCAACTGAGTACCACCACCTGGCCTTTCCATATATGAAGCCACAAGAGAAGTCTTTGCAAGAAAAGAGGTTGCAACTAGTTTTTATACTGTTCCGATTTCATGTCAGCGAGACATCAACTTGAGGTCACGGATAAAAATAACGTAAAGATTCAAAGTGCAACCGAAAAACAAAGGTCAAAAGAGGTCAGAACTGTAGTCGGCAGAAGCACTTGCCAAGGAACTGAAAGCATAACCTTTAAAAAGTCAATGAGCGTAAGTGATGTCGCGATTAACTGGTCTGTGTCGCGACCAAGAAAGTCGAAAGGTAAGAAATTGATGTCGCGACATGTAATTGAGGTCACACTGAAAAGAGTTGGGAAGAAAGAAATCGCTTACAATGGAACCGAGGTTGCAATCAAGAAAAGAAATGGAAAGGTAAGAGGTCACACATCACCAGGAGGTCGCAACATAAAAATTGAAAGTTATGAAGACAAGAACCACCAAATGTAATTCAAGACTGAGAATCAAAGCTCTACAACATGAAGTCGCTATTAAACAGCAAGGTGGTCGTGAACCTAAACCTCGGAGGTCGCCACATCAACAACGTAATAACATCGAGCATAAGAGGTCAGCGACAAACGACGCCGCTTAATTAATTAATCAAAGCTTTTGAAAGACAAACAGGTTGCAACTTGAAAGGAAGAGGTCGCGACTGATCATGAGCCATCAAGAGAATTCTATGTCGCGACATCAACTTGAGGTCACGACATAGAACAGTGGGCTGGGCTTTTTATGTAAAACTCCAACCTGATTGAATGTTATAATAGTAGTTTTTGAACTGATTAGAGGTCCAATGATAGAAACGAGGGTAGCTGAATTTAGAACGCTCGACGTCATTCGGGGCATGAAGTGGAATTTCTGAAAATTGTAACCAATGCCCTAAGGAAAGTGATTTTTTTCTATTATATCCGGATGGAGGGGTTTGCAAGGAATTAAGAAATTTCGGGCCTTAAGACTTTGAATCAATATTTAGAAGAGAATCGAGGATTTGCGGACAGCATTTCCGGATTCAAACGGAGTCATACGATATTTTTCAAATTGGGCTTCTAAAAATACGAAAATGTCCGAAATAATCATAGAGTCTAACAAAACTGAAACGGAGTGAAACGGAGTCCGTTTGGATAGTTTTGTAAGGATCCGAATGTAATTCGATAATAATACGCCACAACTGATTTACGATTTTAATGATTTTAACCGATTTTTAGATTTCAGAGTCTGAATCCATCAGAAGGATTAGAATATTTCATGGTCAAATTGAAGTTTAGACAACCATAGAATATTTTTGACACGACCCAGATAAAAGCAAAGATAAGGTGAAATTGAGATAAAAGCGCTATAAGAGATATTTTATTGTGAGAGCCACTAAAACCTTTCTTAATGACTATGAATAAAATAATAGGTTAATGGATTTGTGATTCATTAGAATGGACCAATGAGCTTCTTTGGTTCAAGGGTAATTTCGCAAGTGTAAAAGCAATTTTGGCAAGTGTGAAGCAAAATCTAAATTTAAGAGATTAAGTTGGCTAAAAAGGAGGAGAGCTCGCCCATAAGGAGAGAAAGAGGGAAGAAAAGAGGAGAGAGGAAAGAAAAGAGAAGGAGGAGAAAACGTTTAGGGCTAAGGTGGAGCAAGGGGAGATGTGATTTTTTTCTCCTTCTTCAAGCTTTCCAAGTGCTCTACAAGTGGTAGCAAGGGAGAGGAGCCAAAGGAAACCAAGAACAAGTAAGTTTTTAATGGTGGGAAAGTTAGGGTTTGATGTTTTTCATGTCTAATGTCTTGAATTTTCTGGTATGGATGTTAAATTGGTGGTATTTAAGGTTGAATGATGCTGATTTTGATATCAATCGAGAAGGAAATGGATTAGGTTAGGTTTTGGAAAAGAAAGGAGGGAATTGTTAGAATTGATAGTGAATTTTGTGTGATATGTTGAAATGGGTATAAGGCATTAGATTGGAGTGTTTAGAGTGAAAAAAAAAGTGGAAGAGAAACACATTCTGGTCATTTTCTGGGCAGCGCCTTGAGACAGGAAATGCTCGCTTTTCCCGTTACCCATTTGTCGATTTACCATAACTTGCCTATTTCCTCGATCCGATTTGAGGATTCAAGCGATGGTTAAAATAGACTTCAAGAAAGAATCAAACTCTATAGAAATAGGAATCAGAAAATTTGATTATAAGTGGCCTAAAAATTTACTTCAAAGTAGGGCCATGTGTAAGCCATCACCGTTCTCAGACAGAAATGCTATGTTTTCCTCGTTACCATTTGTCGTATTTTGACCATAACTTGCTTCCATTTCGATCCGATTTGAGGATTCCGGTTGTCAGGTTAAAATAGACTTCTAAGGAAAAAATTCTATCTGGAAGGAAGTTTACAAATTGTAATCCCAAAGTACCCATAAAATTTTTTCAAAGTGGAGCTATGTAGATTATGTTATGCCAAATTGAGTCATTTAGATGTAATAACTCAGGTTATGTGGGGTTGAGGGCCTAGAAGGAATTTAAATTGAAAATTTAAAGAGATGTCATTGGATATATAAAGGACTGATCTGGAGAGTTTCTTACACTTTTTTGAAGACCTTTGAATAATATTTGGGGTCAAAAAGTCTATAGAGTATTGTTGGAAAAAGGTTGGCCAAAATGAATGGGTTTTTTTGTGCTTAAGGGTAATATTTGGCTTTAAATGAAATGTATGGTGGATTCAATGAAGTTAATGTATGCTTGTGGTTTTCTTCTTTGAAAAGGTGAAAGGATTATCGGACGGAAGCGAAAAGCGGGATCGATGGTGAACTGGTGGAGTGTAAAAATGATGTTTTGCAAATTGAGTTTTAAAAGAACGATTTTGATGTTAAAATGAAAAGTTTAATGTAAATGTTTATATTGCCTAAATGAAAAGTTTTGATGTAAATGAAAATTTTAATGTACATGTTTATCTTGCATCAATATATATATTTATACTAAATTATATATGTATGCATATGTTAAGGTATTATGAAAGTTTAAAAATGTGTAAAGAATGCATATGTATATTTGCATATATATATATATATATGAGTTTTCATGATAAAGTAAAGGGATTTAAAATGGATTTATAAATGTATTTTTGATAAATGTTTTACCGATGGTTACCTCTAACCCCATATGATTGTTATGATCGATATCGTCGAGGTATCTTGCTGTAAGGATTTAGGAGGGTAAAGCATAGGTTACTAACTGAGGGAGGGAATTAGGTGTCTAGAGTAATATCCCACACGTGATAAGGTGTTAAGGACTGAACCCTATGCAAAGCGTGAGTTTCTCCGCAGCTGCAGTGGTTATGACCGAAATGTGATCGTCTCTCACCGTTGGCGACTCGAAACCAAGCCGGGTGTGTTTATCCCCCTGGGTTCCATCAAAAAGAAAGAAAGAAAGAAAGAAAGTTTGAGGCATAAATGTTTAAGGCATAAATGGATTTTAATTGTATAAGTATTTATTATAAAGAAAGAAAGAAAGAAAGAAAGAAAGTTTGAGGCATAAATGGATTTTAATTGTATAAGTATTTATTATAAAGAAAGAAAGAAAGAAAGTTTAAGGCATAAATGTTTAAGGCATAAATGGATTTTAATTGTATATTTATTATAAAGAAAGAAAGAAAGAAAGTTAAGGTATAAATGTTTAAGGCATAAATTGATTTTAATTGTATAAGTATGTATTATTTTGATATATACTGAAAATGTTATCTTAATGAAAATGTACACTCACTGGGCTCTTTTAGCTCATTCTTTTCCATATGTTTCCAAAAATATTTTCAGGATCTGAGACAGGTGCGCCGGTAGAGTATCCTCCTGTGCAGTGAGTCGAGCCATCGAGGAGACGACGCATGTGAACTGCATTGTATAAATAGTTGCATATTTTATATGTCGAATAATTTGTCATGTATATATGCATATATGGATATATTTTGAAAATGAACTACTTAGGCAGTCGGTTTAAGTCCTGCTCAAGCCCAAATTTTTTTGATAAAAATGTGCATGGAATTGAAGAAGTTTTAAATGTTTTGATGATTGAAATGAATAAATGTATATGGTATATATTGTGTTGATTGAGTTGTGGACGAGGAGTCCTAAAACGGAGGTTGAAAATTGGAAGATTAGAAGTGTTTTAAATGTTTTTATCGTTTTCAGAATTTGGGAAAGTCCGAAACAGAGGAAACTCCTCGCCACTTTTCGAAAATTCAAGGGTTTGAAAAAAAGAAAGAAAAGAAAAAAAAAATTTATCACTTCGCTTCCGCATTATTTTATAAAAGATATGTTAAGGATTGTAAAGGGGTTCGCTCCATGGATTTTATTTGATGGTTTTGAGGAAAAGTTTCTATATCCATTGGAGTGTCGGGAGGTCCCCTCGGGTTCATGAGGTTAATCCGGGTCGGGGTCCTTCATTTTATCTGGATTTCCACTTGGAGTATTTTTGGGGATTCGACCCAGTTTCTTTTCCTTTTGACAATATAAATAGAGAGATTTCGAATAGTAAAGTAGTTTTTTCTCCTTCTTGACTACCCAGAAAAGGGAAAAGAAGAGGAACTCAGTGTATATTATAGAGTAGATTTTATTTTAGTTTTATTTTTAGTTTTATTTTCTGGATTTGAATCTGCGAACTTTGCAGAGACGATTAGAGCTAGATTGTTAGTTCTGTTATATTTTCTTCAGTATTACTACCTGGAAATTTATGAAATCTAGATAAATTTCTGGAATTCATTTATTTTCGTGATTATTGCGCTATGGGTTTCAGCGTTATCGATTAATTCATTTCTTGATTCGGGCACGCAAGAATCGTGAGCGCAACTCAACCGGATTTGATTTACATTTAGTTACGCCTTTTCCCGGCACATTTATGGAGAATTAATTTGGGTTTAGTTTTTACTTAATCGGTGTCGTTTTTAATTGATAAGTTCCAAATAGTAGTACCTAGTGCCAGTTGAGGGAATGTATCTTACTCTGATATCCAGGATGCCCTCTGCGTGACACGGAGACGGAGATTCCTGAGAGTTGAAAGCATTATTTTCGGGTATACCCACTATTATTGACGAATCACGAAAGCTCGAGAGTCTATTTGATAACTCTATTCGCTTCATAATTGAAGTCGAGGGGTGTATTTAACAATATAAATCATCGAGAGTTCACCTTAATCTAAGGATAGTTCCAATCCCCTCGTGTTAGCTTTTATATCTAATCAAGGGAAAAGGATAATATAGATTTGAAGGATGAGCCACTAATTAAATAGTAGAAACTAGCTAAAATCCCGAGAAGGTGAAGTTAAAGTTCTGGCCACAATGTGAAATGGGTGGGAGGCTGAGAAAGAAAAAATACCTGCATCTTGCAAGAAAATGTAAATACGGGTGGTTGGTTTAATCTTAACAGAGAAGCAAGGATATTAAATCGTTGAAAACGGAGAGATCCAATTCCAATAATTAGGAAAATCTTTGACAAAAAATCGATCCCTACATAGAATGTAGTAACGGACATAGCGCCGGAATTGACCTGTCTACTGTATTTCATTGATGGTTTTTTCGCTTTCTCTCAAGAACTGATTCAATCCATTCTTTTTATGTACAATTTATTTTTGTCATTCACTTTTGTTTAGTTTAATTCTGAAACATATTCAATAGTATAGATTTTAATTTTTATGTTGTTTGGATAAAATTTTCACTATGAGTTTTGAGTCCAAATAGTATGAAATTTTAGTAGTTGGGGTAGGGACCTGCACTCGCTATCAATCTCTGTGGGAATGATACCTGGACTTACATTCAGATTTACTACTTGTATGACTTGTGCACTTGCAGTGTCATAGACTGAACCCTTTTTTTTAATCCTGAACATTAAGAGAAAATTATTTTAGCAAGCCAAATTATCCAAAGTGACATGGGTATAAGAGAATTGTAAGGCTCGCAGTCGTGGTTATTTTGAGGGGCTTTAGTCTATATAGAAAAGGCTAACAAAGGTCGCACACCTTCGACACTCTACCTGACTCCCCTTCACCGCTGGATGGCTATAACCGACCAAGAATACGTGCCTTCGAATCTAAGGTGTCTATCCTTTCTTGCTACTACCCGACACACAATTTCAAATCGTGCAACTCTAGGAAGTTGTCCTTCGTAGCTCCACCATTTAAACACCAACACACAAATCTTGTCATGCACTCACACCCGTTTCACGCGATGTCCCTGCATATGCAATGCAGAATGTCATTGCATGTTCTTTCATGTTACATGCATGATGAGAGCTACATGCAACATTTATGATTCATGGATAATCATATCTATAGCATACAATTTACATCCATAATGCAACCCATGTAAATACATCAGTTCAGTATATATCCACATGATTTCTCACACACTTGCATGTCATTCAATCAAGCAATAACACACAAAATTGGATCTTCTTATTCGCACTGCACAGTACATTACGCCAAGATGTCACCCATGTCCAAAGACCGACACACTACAAAATCATCATGCTCAAGCCCGTATTTTCCAGCAAATACAACCTGCTTCAGAACTGCAGTTATGAGAACATAAAGGACCCATAAATTGGTATGTAATTCACCAACAGTTTGATCACAACTGTTCTTAAATCAGCCCCACCGTTAGGTCTACACCTCATGGCCATTGAATGGCCCTTAGACAAGGACTAACCAAAGTAGGAGAGAACCCCTACCTCTTGGAGTTTGACGAAAACTCCAGATCTTGGTTTCTACACAAAGCTGTCATTGCGTAGATAAACTTTGCCTCTTGCTCTGACGAGTTTTAATCGTCGCTTTGTCAGAGATCTAAGGAAGTGTCGACGATCGCTCCTCCATTCCTCGCCCCCTTTCTTTTCCCTCTTTCTTTTTCCTTTCTTTCCATCTTTTCCTTCATCCGTTCTTATCCACTACTTGATCTTTCTTTAGGGGTGTGACACATGGCTCCCATGTGTCCCCTTTTGTTTTGCCTTTTGGTGACAAGTGTCATCTATGACACTTAAACCACTCATTGATCTTTTCAAGACCACACATGGTCTTACCATGTGGCATTTTCCACATGTCCCTATTTTAATTCATGATTCCATGTGGCGTCGTGCCACATGCTGTCATGCCATTTACCAGTCTCACCTTGAATTATGTGAAAATTTCAACCGCCTCAGAATTCGACGTAATTGGTCAAGGTAACTAAATTCCACGAGACAAATTTATTGGTGAGGTCTGTTCTGTCCCCCGAGGTCTAGGGGAATTTCCATATTTCCCACCTGGACTATAGCGGTAAATTACCTTTTTACCATTTTTTAGAAAAATTGAATTTTTTTTCCCGGGTTTTACAAGATTTGTTGGGTCCACCCATGTAGTGGGTTGGACCACTCCTAATGGGCTAAGCCCATGTTTGAAATTCAAAATTAAAACAAAAGGAGAGGCTATCTTTGAGGTGTCGAGGGCAGTAGCAAAAACACAGAAGAAAAATAGAGGAAGAGGGTTTTTAGGGAGAAAGTTAGGGTTTTTATTTTCTTGCAAGATGGATGGCCAAACAACGTCAGTTTTGGATCAAATTTGACGTGGTGACTCCTTGAAAGGTGCTCTTCAATCCTAGTGATTTCGATTGTTGGTTAGCTCTCCACAATACCCATTTGGCTATTCCACAATTTGGTGAGATTTTTCCTCTTTTCTCTTGATTTATCCATCTTTGGGATGATGTTTATTGTTTTGGTGTCCGAAGAATGATATTTTTAATGTATCGTTGTTGTGAACCTCTAAATTTCTTGTTAGAGAAGAGCTTTGTGTAACCCATTATTGTCATTGTTGAAATAGTGGAAGTTTAAGTGGCTTATGGGTCTTGTGGTTTTTACCTTTTTTATTTGGGGGTTTTTCACATAAAAATTGTTGTCTCATTGTGGTTGATTTATTGTTGCTTTGTTGGATTTGATTTTGGGTTAATTAATTATTGAACCTATTTTTAGCACACAAAGAGGAAAAGGTTATTTTTAGAATCATTGTATTTGGTAGTCTTTCCAAGCAGTTTTCAACCTTGTGACCAAGAAATGGAGAACCTTGCCACAACCACGTCCCTCTTCCAGGCCATGACTGCTTGTGTGCTCTATAGTTATTATTGTCGTTCCAATTACCATTACTAAGGAATGAGACTATCCAATTCCAAAAACTTATTTGTATGTTTGGGAGACTTGACATCCGAAACGAGGATGTTTATTGTTTACCTTACACGTGGAGAAAATCAAGTTCAATTTTGGGCTATTATGATTAAGAGGGCTTGGGCTTAGGCTTGGGCTTGGCCTGAGAGGGAGGATGGCTGTTTTATACTGTTTAAGCTTTATGATATTTATAACCCTCGTCTTCCTGGTGGATTTAGGAGTTGGTCTTTAATAACTCTAGCTGACACAAGCGATATTGAAGAATGCGATTGGTGTATTATAACGACTATGGCTATGGTTGACACAAGCATCAAAGCTTTTCTTGCAGTTGGTCTTGAAGGCCAGGGGAGGGAGTATACCATGTGTGGGTTGTTGGTGTATTATAACGACTATGGCTATGGCTATGGCTATGGCATTGAAGAATGCGATTTCCCCATAGCCATGGGCTCTTCATATCTTTGTTTTACTTATAGAAAAATTGAATAAGAGAAGGGACCAGCTCAGCTCAACTATCAATTAGATATTTGAGGCATCATGTTTATTATGAATTCAAAAGCAAAGACAAACCCAACTCCCATCATATTTTACTTACAATCAAGAAATTTGTCATGTGAGAGTGATACTTTTTCCATTTGAATTTACCACAACAACGGGAGATTATCTATCTTACAACATATAAACTGACTGGCAATAGCGAATGTCTCCTGTGCACTTCTTTTTTGTGTTTTATTCTAATTAATTTTTAATTGAGGTCATATTTTTTAGATATTGTTAGTTTTATTTTTCTCCTCTTTTTCACCAGATGCATCTCTCTCTCTATGAGGAATGGAGGAAAAGAAAGAAGGTGGAGGAGGGTAAGCACAAATTAAGCAATCACATTCAATTAATTTCTCTCCGTATCGTAACAAGTGTTTTCCAAGTAAATCCCAATGATAGGGTGCTGTACATGAATGAAACTTTGAGACAGAAGATATCTTGGTTTTCCTACCATTTTCTAATTTTAAGGTTATCGATAATGAGAAAACCCTAGTTGCACTCCTCGTTTTTTTTTTTTTTTCTCTCATCTTGTTCTCTTGTAGCCTATTTTCCTCAAGCAAGGAGGAGTGATTTTTTGGCCATTCTTGACCTGAAATCACCCTTCTTCAGCATTTTTCTTTCATTTTCTTGCTTAATAAAGTGGTTCTTTCCATGAAGATTTAGGTTTTATCTTGCTTTTTTGTGTTGTCGTCGTTTTATCGATGTTTGGTTTGTCGTCGGCTTGTTACGACACAGTGTTGTTCATCATTTTGTTGCAGTGTTTTATCTATGTGAAGGCGATTCAAATAGACAAAGCATATTTGATCAATTCAAAATATCAAATTATGGTCATTAGTATGTTGAATAACTAAAGTCGTAGATATTCTAGTCACTATATTATCAAATTTGTAAGTTTTATGCCGATTTATTATGTTATTCACCTGAATATTGTTTCATTTTTTATGATTTTTAGCTATTTGAATCTTGGATCTATCGCATCTATTCCAAGTTTGAATCAATAATATTATTTTTCCTTTCAAAAAAAATAAAATAGGCACTCTTTGGTATAAGAAAATGAAAATTAACTAGGACGTCAATAAATTGCTTGTACATGTTTATCCAAACTCATTTTATTTATTTCTCTTCATTATATATTGATTAAAAAATTAGATTGCTTTTACATGCTTCTTTAAACTTATTTCATTCATTTCTATTCATTATATAAAGATAAAATTTTTTTGAAAGTATGTAAATCTGTTAGAATAGAGACATGAGTTTATTTTATTTTTTTATTTTTTTTATTTTTTTTTTCTTCTACTTGTTTTCCTCGAACCTGGCCCCCACAGTTCTTTAATTACTGAGTTATGCCTCATTGGCATATTTTTGTTACTTCAAGTTACTAATGTTGTTAATTTTAATTTTATTGACTTTCAAAGATATTTTTAAAAATTAAATACTAAAATATTTACTAATTTTTTGTTGAAATTTTAGGTGTACTTCCTAAAAGAAATTTAGGTTTGTTAAAATTTAAAATATAAAATTATAAAACATACACACACACACCTTATATTTATCAAAATCATATTATTGAAGATATTTGTACTTATTTTATCATTATAGATGATTGTACTTAAATATAAAGTTGTGACGCCCCAAATCTGGGAACTATGAACAACCCGTCAACCCGAATTTTATAGATTTAGCACCATTAATACAATCAAGTATGTCCCATTTATCGTGATCCATATTTTAATAAAATTCGCGTAGTCTCCTTTGTTTAGGAGCTCTACCTAACATACAACTCAGATACAAGATAATCATAATCCATCCAAGGTCTTAATAGAAGTAGTATTAACCACACAGGGTCCATCTGTCCATATCCCCAATATACATCCATTTACCAGGACCCATTCATACACATTTAAATCTAAAATATGAAAATAAAACGCTTAATTATAGTCCGTAAGAGTCCGATCATGACCCTCTTACCATAATTACATACCCGACTATTTAGACAATAAGCTCAGTGAATCACACCTTTTATTAATAAAAATACTTTTTACAAAGAAAATATCAAAGCTACACATCTGCCTCTCTCATAATCACGCCGCCTGACGCCGCCTCCCCGCATACCCCGCACCCGGGAAAGGTCCCATGACGGGTGTGCATTTTCCAAAACTCCGGGGTCCGCTGACCACCTCGTCAATGGAATACAAGTGGAAGTCTGCCACCCGATCGCCACTTTAGGCACCCGCGCAGTCTCCTTGTACTGTAATTTCACCAATTACAAACCCGCATATACCGCTGTCCCAAACAAATTCAATACGCGGGCATATATTCTCAACATGAGTAAAATGCCTCTGGGCTCATAACCAATACTCATAAAATCAATTATCATGACTCACCAATTATCTCCCAATAATTCAATAGTTGATAACACTTTGTTTTTATACAAACATATATTAAAAATCTACAATTCTAATACATGTTATGTCCAAAAACCATCAAGCCACAAAACCGCTTCTTCAAAATGGATCGCCTTCTAGCGCTCCAGGCCAAATAAGGGGATCCCACGACTGGTGAGCTAAAGCTCAAGAGGGAGAATCGCCCCTAAGTGGGCTACTCACCACCTAAGTGCAAACAAGAATGCCCAAAGTAAACACACACTCAAGTAAATACATGATCCTACTTGAATGTCTACATGATTACCCCATGTCACGAGTCCTCACCGACCACCTACACTTGCCTAAGCCATGTATGAGAAAATAATCATTTTCAAACAAATTAATTTTTGAAATATACTACCGAAATATTCCTGTGAAAATATGGACTACTCCTCCGAGGTGAATTGGTCAGAGCTCAAACAAATTACGGTCCTCATCCGGCGATCTGTTGGCCCATCTCCCAACCCACCGGAATATCCTTTGAAATTCCTTTCTTCGCAACCATATCCGTTTATAAAAATACCTTGTCATGCACTCACACCTAACTCTAGGTTACCCAGTGCATATGAAAATGCATTATGCCATTTTCAAAACCATTTACACAATATGACAATATGCATATTTTCAATCAACTACAATTACACTCATGTAATTTAACACATCACTCATCACTCCAATGTAGCTCAGTTTGAGCAACTCATAATCATTTCCAATAGTTTATAACATAATTTACTCCCCATGTACTGTGTCATTGAACTAACACATTAAAATAATGTCTTAACCTATCTAGTTCCACACATATCAAGCCATTCGCTTCATACCATTTCAAGCACACAACACATGGACAATTCCTATCCATTTCACACACAAACCCGACTATTTTTGCGCCTCCCAACAGAGCAAGTGGGCTGTCCACGGGCAGCCCACACTTCCTACATCGGTTCCTCTTGATGGAACCGATTTCCATTCCCAATTCCGGTCTCCTAATCACCAAAGCATAATTTATTCAATAAATTATCACAAAACACCCCAATTCAGTCCCCAAAACAGGGGAAGTGGGCTGTCCACGGGCAGCCCACTCATCCTACATCGGTTCCAATTTTTGAAACCGATTTCCATAGCTATTCCCGGTCTCATGCATACCAACATAGAATTTAATACACAATTCTAACACAACAGCCCACAACAAGCTTCGATCACACTGACAACCCAAGAATCTCAAAATTCCACACCGTCCCATGTTTTAGATCCGATCCCACGGCCCATTCCCGGCCTTTTTCCATACAAATACATGATTTAAAGCCAAAATTTTCTGGGAATTAAAGACACCCAAACAGCCCCTAATTTCGGGCGCCTCTGATGGTGGAAAATTCAAGAAATTCTGGGCACACCGGTCCCATGTTTTCAGACCGATCAAATGCCCCTCTCGGCCTCAAACCAACCGAAACATCGAAAAACCCTAAAATGGGAATAAAACGCAAGCAAAGGGGGAGAAAAATCCTAAATTCTCTTGAGCACAAAACTCGCAAACTCGGTCCACGCCAGAGCCGCTCCGCGTGAGAACGCTTTCCCTCTGCCTGCCGAATCCAACGGTCCGATTGCAGAAGCCAGAGAAGCCGTAGACTCTCTCTAGAAATGAAAAGATCCATAGCTACTGCATCACCAATTTTTGCCTCCCACGTTTTTCTCTCTTGTGATTTAATGAAGAAGGTCACTATACATTAATTTGTCCTTTTGTGACTTAAGATTTAGTTAATGACCTTTATGTCCTTCTTTCTCAGATTTGATATTCGGCACTATCTCGGCCATCCATTTTCATCATTTCTCTACTCATACCACTTATGGTACATGAGTACTTGTTATTTGTGCCTTTCGTCGCATCGAAATTCGATTTACGGCACCCGAAACGCGATGCCTCGAAAAACGTGCCGACTCCGACTGTCTCAGCAAATTGCGAAATTTTACGTGCTAGCTAGATTTCGCGAGACGATTCCAACGGTGCAATCCGTTTCGTCATCCGAGATCTAGAGAATTAATTATGGATTTTTAACCGTAATTAAAATTTTGTAATCAAAATTACGATTTGCTCTTATACTTAAATTAAATTTCTGCCCACATTCTCCCTCTCTTAAAAGGAATTTCGCCCCGAATTTACACACACATCCAACCATGTGCATATGTAACCTTACCTAACTCCAAGACCGTGTCGGGTATGATGACCCGGCTAAGCTCCCAATTACTGATAACCCGATGGTTGTCATCTCATCCATGTCAAACCTGACACCTGACATCAACAACCAACATGTCTACCATCCTAAGGTCCACCACGCTTCCGCTGCGCAACTCTGACCTCTAGAAAAAGTCAAATCTTTCCCTACATTCTAGGGAAAAATTTTCCATCATATTACAGCTTTTCTAATGGCCTCAACCTCTATGCTAAGCTGTGAAGCTTGTATCAGGACTAAATCTATCACACAAGATGCATCAATGAATGAATTCAATGCATCCAATTTAAATCGCTACACTAAATAACAATTGCAGAGTAGAGACGCACTCGTGATATCCGACTAATCAACGCTCGCCGTACCATGAGATCTCGTCTCTAGACAATCTCGCCTCATATGCCCAGGCTGACGGCAATGGTAACACGCCATCCGCCCCACCAACCCGAACTCTCTACCCGCACCCTCGTGGTCGACCGACTCCACGCCCGACCCCGGCCCATGTGGGCCGTCATACACAAGGTATTCCAAGGCATAACCACGTACCGAGACACTAACTACACACATAATCCTAGTGTATAATGAATCAATTTCGCTGCGCTTAAAATATTATTTTCAATAAAATTTTTATTTTCAAAAATTTTATTTTTGAAAATTTTATTTTTGAAAATTTTATTTTTCAGTGGTTCTTATCAAATTTATTTGATTTTTTAAAAAAAAAAAATTTTTTTCCCCAACAAACCAAATAAAATCAAGTAAATTTATTTTACTTATTCTCTTGTTCCTGCTTACACATTGTAAACTCCTAGGGTTCCATGCCTATGTGCCATCTACCTAAGCACACAAACATTCACATCACACACAAGCATACAACCATCCACTAATCCACATGATCACACACAAAACACATGCCGTGTCCTAGTTTTGTTTCTCAGGCCTTTCCTAGGTAATCTCATATTCCAAACCTAACATCGTAACCACACCTAGTGGTGATGTTCTTACACCTCAAAGACTATGGCCTAAGCCCAACCCTTCAATCCCTAGTTTTCACATACCTAAGGTCCAGCATTCCTCGGGGACACTCCGTGGCCTGCACTCAAGTCCCTCAAGCCCTAGGTAATCGTGATACCTAGCCGATCGACACTAAGCTCCAGGCATTTATAGTCCTATGCTCTGATACTGTCATAGTTGGTATCGCATTTCAAGCACCAGTAATCCCAACTAAGCACTACACTACAACCCGAGACATCCTAGGCCCATGCCCACATGCCACGTAATCGTTATAGCCTTAGCTCGATACTGCCGTGACGCCCCAAAACCTCGGGGTCCGTTGATCACCGTCAACCCCGCTGAATACAAGTGAGGTCGGTTACCCGACGCCACTTTAGAGCACCTGCGTAGTCTCCTTTGTACGGGGAGCTCTACCCAATTACAAAACCTGCATATACCTGTCCCAAACAGTCCAATATGTGCAATATATTCTCAACATGAGTAAAAATGCCTCTTGGGCTCATAAACCAATACTCATAAAATCAATTATCATGACTATTCTTCAATTATCTCCCAATAATTCAATAGTTGATAACACTTTGTTTTATACAAACATATATTGCAAAATCTACAATTCTAATACATGTTAAGGTCTAAAACCATCAAGCCACAAACCTATTTTCTTCAAATGGATCGTTCTCTCGAGCCTCCTTGTACCTCGAAATAAGGGGATCCCACGACGGGGTGAGCTAAAGCTCAGTAGGAGAATCGCCCTAAGTGGGCTACTCACCACCTAAGTGCAGGGCAATGCTCCAAAGTAAACACACACTCAAGTAAATACATGATCCTACTTGAATGTCTACATGATTACTCCATGTCACGTAGCCTCACCGACTCACTCACACTCTGCTCAAGCCATGTATGAGAGTGCACAATCATTTTCAAAACAACACTTGTTCTTGAAAATATACTACCGAAATATTCTGAAATACGGGATTACTTCCCTCCGAGGTGAATTGCTGGGTGAGCTCCAAATGGGCCATGGTCCTCATATCCGCGGATCCTATGGGCCCATCTCCTAACCCAATTCTCCTAATATCATCCTTTGAAATTCCTCTTTCTCGCAACCATATCCGCTTTTATGTAAATACCTTGTCATGCACTCACACCTAATCCTAGGTTACCCAAAGGCATATGAAAATGCATTACGCCATTTTCAAAACCATTTACACAATATGACAATATGCATATTTTCAATCAACTACAATTACACCATGTAATTTAACACATCACTCATCACCCAATGTAGCTCACTCGAAAGCAACTCATAATCATTTAATAGTTTATAACACAATTTAATTCCATGTAATTGTGTTTGAACCAACACATTAAAATAATGTCTTAACCTATCTAGTTCCACACATATCGCTTCATTCGCTTCATACCATTTCAAGCACACAACACATGGACAATCTCATCCATTTCATTGACAAACCCGACTATTTTTTACAAATCCCAAAATAGCAAGTGGGTTGTCCACGGCAATTTACTTCCTACATCTGCCTTCGATGGAACCGATTTCATTCCCACCCGGTCTCCCACTACCAAAGCATAATTTATTCAATAAATTATCACAAAACACCCCAATTCAAATTCCTGTGTCAGGAAGTGGGCTGTCCACGGGCAGCCCACTCATCCTACATCGGTTCCAATTTTTGAAACCGATTTCCATAGCTATTCCCGGTCTCATGCATACCAACATAGAATTTAATACACAATTCTAACACAACAGCCCACAACAGTTTCTGGACTGTCACGGACAACCCAAGAATCTCAAAATCCATACCCGGTCCCATGTTTTGGGGGATCCGATCCTACGGCCCATTCTCGCCTTTTTTCCATACAAATACATGATTTAAAGCCAAAATTTTTCGGAATTAAAGACACTCAAACAGCCCCCACTTCGGCAGTCTGGATGGTGGGAAAATTCCCAAGAAATGAATAATTCCGGTCCTATGTTTTTTGGGACCGATCAAACGGCCCTCTCGCCCCAAACCAAATCAAACATCGAAAAACTCCTGAAATGGGAATAAACGCAAGTAGGGAGAAAACTTACCTCCTCTTGGAGTTGTTGTCAAAATCAGAACCGTATCTATCAAAGGTGAAATACCCGCGTAACGCTTCCTCTTGCTCCGTCGAAATCCAACTCCGCCCGATCGTTATTTCAGAGAGAAGTTTCCAGACTCCTCTGTAAACAGCCCTCCATAGCTAATGTGATCACCAATTTCGGGCTCCCACGTTTTTCTCTCTTGTGATTTAATGAAGAAGGTCACTATAATAATTTTGTCCTTTGTACTTAAGATTTAGTTAATGACCTTTATGTCCTTCTTTCTCATATTTGATATTCCAAGACTATCTTACGCCCATTTTATCATTTCACTCATACCACTTATGGTACATGAGTACTTGTTATTCAGGCTCTTCGTCGCATCGAACCGATTTACTAAAAGACCGAAACGCATGCCTCGAAAAACGTGCCGCATCTCGACCGCCTTAGCAAATTGCGAATTTACGCATAGCTTAGGATTTCTCGCGAGACGATTCCAAATCTGCAACTGCTTCGTCATCCGAGATCTGTAGAATTAATTACGGATTTTTAACTCCGTAATTAAAATTTTGTAAATCAAATTACGATTTTGTTTCTTATACTTAAATTGGAATTTCTGCCTTTCAGGTGAGCAATCACTCAAAAGAGGAAAATTCTCCTACAAGGGCTACTTCCTCTCTAAATGCACATGCAATGACATACATAAAACATCAAATCATATTCCATATAAATAATGCAATCCTATATGGAATATTGTTTGTCATGCATGAGATGAGACGCCTCATGCTCACAACTCGAGTCCCGACTGACATTCTCACACCTGCAACGCCAAGTGTGAAAACCAGTCATTGGTGTTTCACCCAATGACTTAACCCATTGGACAACCCTCTAATGTTTATTCAATTTTTTTTTTTTGCCAAATCCCATGTGCTCGCGGTACCGGTCTCACCGCGAAGCCGCGATGCCTACTGACACTTCCGCAAACTTTCATCACTAGATACATATGTCTTACCAAGGATAAAATTTGGGTCTTTCACCCTGGGGGGATCTACCCCATCTTGCTTCACCCAAACACACGTGATTTATTATTATTATTGTTATACACAAATCAAAAGAGTCTTGATTTCGATTTGTTCCATTTTTTGAGTTACACATATTCACCAAGAATGGTGAATAACAATACCATGCACCCACACCCGACTCGACGTGATGTGACCGTGCATATGAAATGCAATCATGTCATTTCATGCTATGTCATGCTACATGCACAATAAGAGTTAAATGAAACATTTATAAATTCCGGATAATTATATTTCCTACATATAATCTCCATTCATCATAATTTCTATGTTAATACATCAAGCAATTACATATTAACATGATTTTTACACACAACAGCATGTTATTTATTTTTTCAACAATAACACACAAAATGACCCAAATTTTTACCCATATAAAACATGGCACATCTTGGTCCCTTCACGGCCATAAACCATTTTTGGTTTCATTCGACGTCGATTCACTGTGACATCATAACATACAACAAAACCCGGAGACCTCAGTCTCGGGATCACAACCAAATTCCCACATAGTCAGATTGCCCTAACTGGCCTCCCAAAATTTCTCATATTCACCCTAAATCTCGGACCAAATCACACGCATCGTTATTTGCCTTCAAGAAAACCCATGTCATTACATGGCTTTTAGGCTAAAAATAGTCCAAGTAGGAAAATTCCCTACCTCGTGGAGTTTGACGAAACTTCAAGATTTTGGTAGCCACGCATAGCCCTCATTGCGCAGACGATTTGATTATTCATTTAAAAATCGACTACCGATTTCTATAGATCTTAGAGATAAGAAAAAACTTTTTTTTTCCTTTTTCTCTCTCTCTCTTGTTCTCCCTCACACTCCCTACTCCCTTTGTAAAAACCGAGAAAATTCTAATTTTCTGAAAAAGGGTAAAATGGTCATTTCGGTCAAAATCTATAATTTTTCTAGATCTTAGATTTACTAAAATGCATTTCACCATTGGAATCGCTCTTTAGAATCTAGCTACTTCCCTGGTCTCAAATTCCAGATGCTGAATTTCACAAGCTGAGGCAACAGGGGGTAGTGCGAGACACTTAGCACATTTTGAGTGGCTCAAGAGGTGCCACGTGTCATGTGCAAAATTAGTCAAACATGAGCTTCGCGGTGGGCCATGGCGACACACATGGCATGATGCCATTTGATGAAAATCCCAAAGTAGAGGGATAAGTGGATAAGGAAATCCAAGCCAACCAATGGTGACTTGACATGTGGCATGAGAGGACAAGTCCTCTTGACCCAAGCTGTAACACCCCGTCCCAAGAGAGTGTACAGTACATGATACTGTAGGGGTGTATAAGAGTACCAAGAGTCACATGGTAGTATTTTGGAGACTAAATTGAGAAATGATAATGTATGGAACCCGGAATTTGTGGTATTAACCAAGGGTACAATTGCCATTAGCAAAAAGGATATGAAAATCAAAATCACTGTAGATGGGCCACAATACAAATAACATAAGTTACAATTGCAATATTAAATGCTCGAGGACTAAATTTGTAATTAAGTGGAAAGTGAAAATATAAATGGGGAAATAAAAACCAAAATGTCATTTTATCTCAAAGTTTGCCCTAGCAAACCAGAGGAGGAGAAGGAGAGATCCAAGGAAGAGGAAGAGAAGGAAGAAGAAGGGAGGAGAAGAAGAAGATCATAGTATGGTCATTTCTTCGTTAATCTAGTGTATTTTTGGATTCCTAAGGCTTTGGTATGGAGATTAGTTCCTCCTTTGGTCTAGGTTTTGTGCAAAGATCACATAAACCTTTGAATTGTTGGGGTTATGAGAGTAAAACCCCAATTGGGAGAAAATAACCATGGAATCATCAAATTATGTAGTTTTATAAAGAATTGGTGGACCTTAGGTAGAGTTCAATTTTTCACCCCATGTTTTGAGGTTTATGTTCCACAGCACCAATTCAAGTGTTGTGGAGTTGTTTTAAGACGAATTCCATGATAATTCTTGAGGTGTTAGGAATTATATGGCTGTATGAAGTGAATTGCATCAAAGTGGGAAAATAGCAAAATCGGGCAATTTTCTAAGGTGTACCCGATGTACAGGTGTACCGCATACCCCACCGTAGTTTTCAACATGTATCTACATACGTTCAGGGTGTACCGTACATGCCAACATACAACATGTACCGGTACATGTCAAGGGTGTACCGGTACATGTGTGCCCAAAATGCCCAGACGCTATGTTTTCGTATAAGCCCGACCAGACACCAATAGTTTAGAACCTTATTAAATGATTAAGATAGGTTCAAATAAGATTAGAACTCGATTTAAAAACGTAGCTGCATTCCGGGCCAGATGTTAAGATAGGCTCAAATAAGATTAATCGCTGAGTGTGATTGCCCATAGGAAGTATAAAGGTTATGCGATTACGAGGCAAATTAATATTTGCCATTCGCTTACATGGTGGTTAAAAGCAAAGGCGGGGAAAAGTGTGGAACTGTGCTCAAGTTTAGCAAGCAAAGTTGTGAGTGTCCTAAACTTATTTTCCAAATACTAGTGTATTATTATTATTATAAACTATTTTACACTGGTATTTCATGGTTTTGATTGCAAACCATTTTCAAGAAGCAAGAAATGAATTAGAAAGCAAGGAAATGGTTTTGAGTTAAACCATTTTTGAAAAGCAAGCATTGGTTTTAAATTAAACCATTTTCGCTGTAAGAAGTAAGTAAATGGTTTTTGAACACCAAACCATTTTTTCAAGCAAGCAAGGTACAAATGGTTTTGAATAATTAAACCATTTTTCGCTGGGGTTAAGTATAAGCAAATGGTTTTAAATTGTAAACCATCTTTCAAAGAGCAAGGCAAAAAAGAATATTTGCGAACAGGCTCTTCTCTAGTTCTAAGCAAGCAACCAAGTCGTAGGTATTCCGTACGTGCACTGGGTGGAGTTAGGATCTCATACATGATTGTAGTTTTGCCTGGCTCAAGAAACTTAGATCATACATCATGCATTTAAAGGAGACCGTGGCACGACAGAGTATATAAGGTTATGGGAGTTTGGACCAAATTATGGTGATGGCGACACGAGGTCAATTCCACCATATTCAACGGAAAAAGGTGACGCGGACAAAGGTCCTTCCACCGGGCATCGGTCGATGCCTGTGCTCGTGTACACTAGGGCACAAAGAAGAAAATAAAGCCTCCAAAGGGTTGATGTTTTATAAGCATGATATACGTTTTGAAAAATCAACCATTGGTTCACAGTTGCCCAGGCTTCCGTAGAGTTTTAAAACAAAAGGTTGAGCTAAGCTCCCGTTTAGATTTCAAAACGATCTGGCCGAGCCAAGCCCCGCGGATTTTAAAGTAAAACGGCCGAGCCCAAAGCTCCCGCTTTATTTTCTTTCAAAGATGCGGTTGAGCCCAGTTCTCGTATTTATGAAAAGTTTTGAGAAACTTTGTGTTAAAGGTTTGTGAAAGGTTTTAAGAAACTTTTCAAGCAAGAGAAAATTATGAGAAGTTTTATAAACTTCTACAAGCAATAAGAGTCTTATAAGCTTTTTAAAGAAAGCAAACAAGCACAAGTAAGTAGTAAAAGTTTTATAAACTTAAAAGCAAGTGCTAAAGAAAGTTTTAGAAACTTTAAAAGCAAAGCAGCAAGCTTCGAAAATATTTGTAAAAGAGAGTTTTACATTTTTGAGATGTTCTAAAAGCAAAACCTTTTATAAAGCATACACTCACTGAAGCCTGGTAGTTAACTTAATTAAAAACACATATACAAGAGTAAATCATTTTAAATTGCTTTGGCCCAAATATACCGCAAGTGCAATGTGTCGATAAGTAATAAATTGATTTATGTCCAAATATCGATCCTACGTAGATCTCAAGAATTCTAGATCAACTACCCGACTACTCAAGTTCCATACTATTTGAACTATAACATGATATGGTGTTTCAAATAAGAGCCGAAAATATATCTATATAAAAAAATGAACAATCAATAAATCGAAATCCAAAGAATAATGAATAAAGAATAGTTAAGAAAATAAATGGAAACTTAAGAAGTCATCGCTTAGAGTACACATTAAGATCAATGCTGGCTGTGAAGTAACAATTCGTTGTTAACACCGTTAATTTTATCAGGTGTTTCGCATTTTTAATCCGCCCAAGGCGTTTAGTTGTACAAACTGGATCTCTCCATTACTCCATTTCATTATCTAATTTTCCCGATTCTCTCGAATACAAGGGAATGAGATAACTACTTTTAAAAAGGACTTCCAAATCAGTATTTTTCTTTGCAATACTATACCCATTTTACGGATCAGAAACCTTAGCTCCTAAGTTATCGTCAAGGCGATATACAATCTCCAGTTACTTCCTCAAAATTAGAATAGATCACTCCTCTCCTTGATTAGATCTCTCGCCTAACACGATTGACTCTCGCTTATCCACCGAGGTGAATCCTTTGCTTGTTTAAATTGATAACCTGCTCAACCTCATTCTGATTTCAAGTGAGAAAGAGGATTTTATCAAGTAAACTTACAAAGCTCATTAGATTCTAATAGCGTTAATATACCTTCAAAGAAATGTTCATAACTCCCAGACTGCCATCTCGTGTCAACAGAGGACCCTCCTTGAAATCGTGAAAGCACGAAACAATTCTTAAAACGGGTATAAGAAACCGATATTCGGGATCAAAATAACTTTAAACCCGTATCCGAAAGTAAATTCATAACCGAATTGCCACCTGCTGAAACAACTACGTAAAAGATAATTTCTATTAACAGCATTCACTTAATGGAAGCCGAGTTCCTCACCATCGAATTACACACCACAAAGATTCCTCCGATCAAAAGAATAATCGCAAATTGAAACTGGAAATTAATCTTAAATCGTTCGAACTTCAAACATTCCGTGTAGTAATTTGAAAAGAACGAATTCGTGATTCAACTCAAAAACATAACATCCAATCTTAAGAGAAAATCTTAAAACTAAAACGGTAAATCTAATCTAATTTAACTATCAACATCAAGAAGAGATAAGAAAAGAAAAGAAAAGAAAAGAAAAAAACTAAAAGAAAAATAAAGAATGAGCTCGGGCCACCCGCATCTTCCTCGTCTGTCGCCAAGCTACTTTTATGAGCCGGGTAGCCGCGTATTTATGTGGTTTCTCGCCTGGGTCCTAATCCCAATGCGCCTTTGTGGATTTCCAAATGGACTGGCCCATATTAATGTTCAGGTCGCGACTTAACTAATACCTTGTCACGACATCCATGTCACGAAGACGTGATCTCATCGCCGCGACATCACTTATGCCTTTGCGTGTTTTCAATTGTCTTCTGATGTCGCGACATCGATCTCACGTCGCGACCTCAGCTCAAGTCATCTGTAGTCTTCAACTGATGTCTTCGGATGTCGCGACATCAAGATCTTGTCGCGACATCAGCTTATAGTTCTACAGGTTTCAACTTGTCGCTCATAATGTTGCGACAACAACCTATTGTCGTGATATCAACTGCTCACTGCATGCTTCAATCTTGTAGCCACTTGTATCTCTCAACTGGTTGTTTTCGCGATGTCGCTGACATCAATCTCTTGTCGTACATCGCCTTATGGATTCCGGAGTTTCACTTTGGTTATTGAAGTTATTGCCGGTCGCGACATCAACTCCTTTGTCGCTGACATCACTCTATGACTCCACAGTCTCAACTGCTTCCTCGTTCGGCGTCGCCGACATCACCTTATGGCTCGCGAGCTTTGAACTCGTTCTTCTTAATGTCAGCGATATCGATCTCACGTCGACATCAACTTATGTCATCCGGTGAGTTTTAAACTTAGGTTCTCGGCGTCGCTAATTTAATTTGTTGCGGTTATCACTTTTAAGGAACCGCAACCTTCAACCGGTTAGTCCGTCGCAATTCTATCTCCGCCGCTAAATCACTTTATGTTCGGAGGCTTCAATCGTTGTTTTCATGTCGCGACCACACTCGTCGCGACAATGCCTCACTCACAACAATCATCTTTCACATCCACAAATAGCTCCAAAGCATTCTTTGTCGCGATCTTCGTCTCTTGTCGCGAAGACTAACCTTTGGTCGCGACATCATTTCTAAGTTTGTTCCAACTCGCCATTTATCTTGCGGATTAATGTCGCGACCGCATCAAATTTCCTTCCTTTTTCCCCCCGTCACGCGACCTCATAACCGGGCCGCGGTAAACCCCAAACCGCAACATTAGTTAACCGCTTGCTTCTTCATCGTCCTCCGCTATTTTCACATTTGTACTCGCTAGTTGTTGTATTTTTCAACGCATTTTCTTCTTCTTTTATACCCCCGCAACAACAGATTCGTGAGTTTCTTCATATTTCCGCATCTTAATTATTCATTTTTACATTAAAATCAAACAAAAAAATGGACTAAAAATAGATGACTTTTAAGCTCATCACTCGTTTAGCTCATTATTTTCTATTTTAAAAACTATTTTCCGGTGTACGTGTACGCGAAGACGCCGGAGCACAATAGGATTTGTCCCCGACATTGTACAAGTGTCAGAATTAAGAATTATTTTGTAAGACTATACTTTTGAATTTGTATAATGGAATATCATATGTATACATAGAGTAGTTTGGGAGAATGTGTTGGTATGTTATTATATTTGAATTTAGAGTAAATTGGATGTATACAGAATTGAATTGTGTTCTATATGCACCATCATGTCAGCCGTTTCACGCTTAAGATTTTACCAAATCTTAAATTAGATAAATAAAATAAAATAAAATTTATACGAGGTTTAAGCAAGCAATACGGCTTCGCTTCACAGGGATTTCTAGTCGTTAGAGGTAACGGCTGGGGATTGCGGGAGTGGCTCGCGACACTCGCCGGAAGGGGGGTGGGGGTGTATCACAAGTTTCCAACCTGGCTGGGAGAAGGAAAAAGAGAGAAAAGAAAATAGATTTTTTTAGAGAGAGAGAGTCCACCTTCTCTCTAGAATTCCCAATGATCGGACCGTCGAATCCCGGCGAGCTAAGAGGAAAAGTTGCTCCCCACTACAAGAGCTACGAGTGGATACCGGTTTTGTGTAGTTTCGACAAACTCCGAAAGGTAGGGGTCTTCTCCTACTTGATTTAATCCTTAGTTAAGAACCTTGTTAATGGTTGGAGTGTTTTGGGCTGAGATGGCCGTGTGTTTTGGTCCTCCGGAGTAGGACTGAAGGCTGGAATTTTTTTATACAGCCTTTGACAACCCAAAGCTGGATTGGAGACTCCTTGGGTGGTCCTACTTCTGTGTGTGATTTGTGTTTCAAGGCTCAAAATGAATTGCTTAAATGTTTATTAGCCCATGTGAGCTTAATTCGTGTTATCGCTAAGGAAAGAATAACATGTTGTTGTGTGTTAATTTTTGTTAATATATACATGCTTGATATATTAACATGTGTTGTATGGAAATGGCATAATGCAATTCATATGCACCGGGGCATCCTAGAATAATAGGTGTGAGTGCATGACATGAAAACGGGTTAAATGGATTTCCAAAGAAGATTTTCCGAAGAATTGCTCGAGAATTGTCCAACGCTCATTCAGAGGAAGACCATGACAGCTTTGAGAGTTACCCAAAGAATTCACCCTGAGGGTTGTCCAATAGATTTTACCGAATTCCGTATTATGTTTTCAAAACAAAACCTGTTTGAAAAACGTTGTTTTCTCACCCTCGTCTAGGCATGCGTGAGGGAGTCATGAGGGCTCGAGAAGTGTGGGAAAGGGTGAGTCACATCTCATCCATTTCATGGACATTTGAGTAGAATATATATGTTTTGCTTGAACGTTTGGTTTGCTAATATTGCATGAGCACTTAGGTGGGAGTAAACTCAAGTAGGGATCACTACTGGCATTACCACCTCCTGCCGAGGGAAAATTATTTCAGGTACAGGGAGTGTTCGGGAAGACGGCGCTCACTAGAGCTCGCTTTTGAGAAGAAAGCTAACATGTGGCTTTGATTATGTTTTTGTAAAACATGTATGAAATATTACAATTGAAATATGTTGCAAAAGAGTGTAATTAACTCTTGAACTATTATAATATAGTTTGGTACACTTTGGTGAGTATGGATGTATGGGCCCGATACCATTTTATCTTACATAGCTGGTCTCATGATATGAGACACATTGTGTTTCCGCGAAAGTTGATTTGTGGTCACCTGACACCCCTGAAATAAGGCCACACCCTTCCCCCTTTCCTTTTGACTTTCCTTTTTGTCTTTTGATCCTTTTTTTTTTTTTATACATGACTCACATTGCGACATTTGTCCATCTCTCATTCGAGTTTGTTTCTGCCGCAAAACAATTTATTTTTTTTCAGTTCAATTTATGTTAAATGAACTTAGCTCAAACCATTTCTTAACTTCCGAGATTTTCGTAAAAATCTCGTCCCTTGAGTCACTGGCGAAAACTTATCACCTAAAAACCGTAAAATATTCCGACCGTCTTTAATTCGACGAAACTTTCTAGTCACTAGATTTTGCGAGACAACCAACGGCGCAATTGCTTCATCATCCGAGATCGAGAATTTTCTAGACTTCTCTGAAATCATTAAGGAAATTTATTATTATTATTATTATTATCATTTTGTCATTTTTGAAAATTTCTAATTTTCCTAGGTTTTACAAAAGTAAAATATTAGTACATAGTTTTAATGTTTTTATAGTGCTTTTATGAAACATGAAGCTTATAATTCCCTCAATTAGTAAGTACAAGTAAATATATTTGCCTAAAGAACGTGAGACAATATGAAAAATGTATAAAATTTTAATTTAATTATTGAAATAGAGAAACATAATTGAATTTGACTAATATATGTCACTGTTCCTTACTTTCATGTGGTACAAATATTTAAATTTGATATTTTAAAATTTTTTTAGACCTATTCCTAATAATAAGGGCAAAAAATTAATTATTTAACGACAATATAGTTTTAATTATCAAGAAGTTACTTAAGAACAATAAATTAAGTATCAAGAAAGAAAAACATAGTTGAATTTAACAAATATATAAGTCCTAGATCTCACTTCCATAGGTACATATATCCAAATTTGATTTTTTTAGATTTATTGAAATCAAGGGTCAGTTTGGTAATGCTTCTTATAAATGTTTCTAGACCCAAAACTTATAGAAAAACTTTTTTCTCTCTCTTCAATTAATATATTAATAATTTAAATATTTCCCCTTATATTAATAATTTAAATATTCAATAAAGATATTAATAATTTTAAAGATATCACTATTGAAAAATATTTTTTGAGATATTATCCAAATTCTTTAAATACATATATACACATTGACAACTAAGTATTTGGTTATTTCCTCCAACCTAGATATCCTGTCTTTTTTAACTTTTAGAATTCTGCCAATTGAGCTAGACATGTGGACTTTTTTAAAAGTATTTATTTTTAGAGGTTATGATTAACTTTACTTTTAAAAATAATTTAATTTTAAATAGATGAATCAAAGAATTTTATTTATTTATATATTTTTACTTTTTATTAAGCAGATATTCTAAAATAGATAGTTTTAAAACTATGGACATTAGAAATGGTAACTATGTACCTTAAAATATATATTTCAAATTATTTTTAAATACATGAAGATATTCTTAAAAGAATGAGAGATATTTCTTAAAGATGAAGATATTCTTTTAAGATATTAATTCAAAAGAAAAGAAATATTCCTAAACTTTTCATAAATAAGTCAAACCCTAAATTTTTTTCATAAAAAGGTATTCATTCAAAAATTATTATCTTATTATATATATTTAATGAAATTACTATGAAAATAATTTAAATATTTCTAAAGATACTAATAATTTTAAAGATATCATTATAGAAAAATATTTTCTAAGCTATTGTCCATGTTATTTAAAAATTTATTTTAGAGTTTATGACTAATTTTTCTCTTGTCAGCATAATGTTAATATTTATAAAATAAAAAGAAATAAATAAATTGAAATAACTTATTTATGGAATATTAGGTAAAAGAAATAGATATTTTTGACTTGCCAAACAATAAGATACCTATAGCTAGTGCCTTTTAGAATTAATCACATACCATGCATTTCAATTTTGTTTGAGAGAAAGATATCAAAAAAAGACGACCATTGTGTTTCTTTATTTAGACGTTGTAACAATTGTTTCACTTCTTGCCGTACAATTGGCTCATCTTGTAAAGAAATATTTGAATATAATATTTTGTAGGTGGAACATAGGCATTTCCTCTCACCATCTAACAACTCTTGTTCCAATTGGGTTTTGAGGAGACATAGACCACCTGATAGAATAGTAATATACAATTATCTTCCTCATTGGTTACAGATACTTCAAATTAGTGCCTCATCTTCTCTAAGGCTTGGAATCCAACGATTCGTTGCAGGTTGCTTTTGAAGTCCCTCGGCATCATCTCTTTGTTCTCCCTCCTTAACTGAAGTTCAATCTTCAACTCTTCCTTTCCCCCTCTTTATAAACGTGATTAAATATAATAATTGCAAATAAAAATCAAATCATTTCATGAATTAGAAAAAAAAAAATACAAAGGAAAGGGAAACAGAAAAAAATGGGGTTGAACTGTGTGATGAACTGAATGATAATGTTTGTCAATAGAACCCAACTACATGAAGTAGCGAGTATCCACAAATTCCTCTTGCAATATGGCATCCCTATTTGTCAAAATCAAGAATTTATAAACGTTAGAACCAAAACCAAAGATGACATTTTCATTTAAGATGATTATTAGTATTCCTGTAACGCCCCGTCCCAACAAGGTGTACGGTACGTGTAACCGTAGGGGCACATAAGTGCACCAAGTGTCATTATAGTATTTTTGGGAGTTGTAATTGTGACGAAATCACAAATCATAAATTTATTTAACCCTAATTTGTACTAGAACAAGGGTAAAGTTGTAATTGATCAAAAATGGGACATAAAGGACATAAGATGAGAAGACAGAGTAGGCCATTATATAAATAACATAAGTTGAATTGTAAATATTAAAGTGATTGAGGACCAACTTGCAATTAAGGCAAAAATGAGAGTACAAAAAGGGGATGAGAAACAAACAATTCAATTTGTCTCATTTTGGCTAGGCCAAACCGTGGAGAAGAGAGAAAAGAAGAGGAAGAAGAGGAAGGAGAGGAAGGAGAGGAAGGAGAGGAAGAAGAAGAGGGAGAAGAGCAAAAAGGTATGTTTTTGAATTAGAAACATGTGTATTTTGGGTTTTTAGTTTGATTTCTAGGGTTTTGTTGAGAGATCACCCTAACCTTAGATTTTTTGAATTCACGTCGGTAAAACCTTAATTGGTATGAGATAAACAAGGAATTCTTCCTATTTCTATGGTTTTGTAAGGGATTGGTGGACCTTGTATGAATTCTGGGATTTTACCTAGTGTTTGGTTATAAGAGAGTTTCTAAACCACCAATACAAGTGTGGTGGAGTTGTTTCGGGGTAAATCTATGTCAGGGTCTTGAGGAATGGTTGTAAAAAGGAGAATGTTGGGTTTTTTAAAGGAAATGCTGTCAAAATTTTGGTAAAACCCCTGTTCTTGTTTTGGCTATAGATTAAGTTATAATCATCCAAATGAATTTATTCCAATTGGTAAAGAACCATAAGAGATAGGGATAAAAATGTATAGAAGGGACCAAGAGCAAATTGTAGTTTCAAGGCTCCCAACATGAACTGAAAGGTGAGCCGTGTAGCTCACTGGTTATGCCCTGTTTTGGTATTGCTGGTGTTTTGGCCATAAGTGGAGTTTCACTCATCCAAATCGAGTGATTCAAAATTCTGGATAAAATATACTTCTAGGGGAATAAGTTATCTGAAGGAAGTGCATGCAAATTGTAACCCCAAAGTGCCCAGAAATTTTTCAAAGTGGAGCTATGTGCAGATTTTGTTCTGCCAATTTGAGTAATCTAGATGTAAAATACAATAACTTGAGTTTTGGTGATCCAAATTGAATGATTCCAATTGGAGAAGAAACCTTAGAACCATAGCTTCAAATGAGTGAAGAAACCATTTCCAATTTATGGAGTTAAGACCCCAAAAATCAAGGATAACAGTAGGTGATTCAGTGAGCTAACCAATTAGGCATAAAAAAAAAATGATGTAACTTGTATTATGTGGTTGAGGGCCTTAGAGAAGGAATTTTAAATTGAAAATTTAAAGAGATGTCATTGGATATATAAAGGACTGATCTGGAGAGTTTCATAATGTTTGAAGACCGTTTGAATAATTTTTGGGTTATAAAGTCCAGAGAGTATTGTTGGAAAAAGGTTTGCCAAAATGAGTGGTTTTTTTTTTGTTAGGGGCTTTTTAGTGCTCAAGGGTAAATTGTTCATTTGGCTTTATATGAATGTTGTGTGACCCTAAAGTGACTTGTGTGTGAAGTACGTTAAGTTTTACGCTATACGCAGGCGATTAATGTTTTCGTCGTATTCGTTTGAGTGTGTAGGCTAAAAGCAAAAGCGGGAAAGTTGTAGAGTCGTGCTCAAGTTTCGATAAACAAAAAGGTGAGTGTTCTAAACCTATTTTTCAAATACTAGTGTATTATTATGAACTATTTTACACTGGTATTTAATGGTTTTCATTGTAAACCATATTTTAAAGCAAGCAAGCAATGAGTTTTTAAGCAAACAATGGTTTTGATTTAAACCATATGTGAAAAGCAAACAAGTAATGGTTTTGATGTATTCAACCATACTTTTAAAGAAGCGTTGAATGGTTTTGAGTTAAACCATATTTCAAAGAGCAAAGGCAAGCAAAAGTATATTTTATAAAACAGCCTAACTTAAAACCCTAGTTTAAAGCAAGCAAGCATACCGGGTCGAGGTATTCGCACGTAACAGCAGGTGTTAGGACATCATTTCATGTACGGATTTGCTCGTCGGGTAAACTTAGTTCATGCACTGCGGCATTTAAAGGACTATGGCACGACTGAGTATATAGGGTTAGCGCTAGCTAAATTATGGTGACGAGACTGTTGTCATTCCACCATATTTACAGAAAAAGGAAGTGAGCCAAAAAGCCCTTCCACTCCAGGATGCGGACTCCAGTCCTTCCACCTCCAAGATTTTTGAAGCCTGTGCCCCGTAATTTACTAGGACAAATAAGCAAAAAAGGCCTCCAAAGGGTTGGATTTTGATTTAAAACATTTTTCACACAATTTTGAAGATCAACCACTGTAAACAGTTTAGCCGAGCCCAGCTCCCGCGATTTATGAAAGTTTTATAAACTTTTAGCAAGCGTCGAGCTTCAGTTCCCGTGTTTATAAAGTTTTATAAACTTTTAGCACGCGGTTGAGCCTGTAGTTCTGTATGTTTATGAAAAGTTTTATAAACTATTAAAGCAAAGCAAGCAAGAGGTCTATAAAACGTTTTATAAACCTTTAAAGCAAGCGGTTGAGCCTGTGTCTCGTGCTTATAAAAAGTTTTATAAACTTAAAGCAAAGTAAAGCAAGCAAGCAAGAGGTTTATGAAAATTTTAGAAACTTTAAAGAAGCAAAGGCTGCTGAGCAACATGAAAAGTTTTAGAACTTAAAGCAGAAAGTAAAGGTTTTCTAGAAAATGTCTTGTAAAAGAGAGTTTTACAGTTTGGAGATATTTTTAGAAAAAGCAAACATTTTATAAAGCATACACTCACTGAGCTCGTTTAGCTCATTATTTTGTTGTTTTAAAAACTATTTTCCAGGTACAGGCTGATGAGCTTAAAAGTCATCTATTTTTAGTCCATTTTTCTGCTTGATTTTAATCAAAAAAAGAATGATTAATATGCAGAAATATGAAGAAACTCACTAATTTGTTATTCAGCAGGGAATTTATAAGAAAGGAGATATTGCAAGAGTAGAGATGCGAAAGTGGCAGATTAAATGAGAATGATCGGGTTGAATAAAATGGAAGAATGTTGTAGTTTGGAGCTCGTGACAGGAAGATAGATGTCGCGACATAAGGGAAATCAAAGGCAAATTGAGCGGTGTCGCGACAGAATTCAAGTCGCGCGAAAAACCGATGAAGACAGAGATGATGTCGCGACAACATCACGAGGTCGCCGACAGATTAAAAGCTTTAGCAGCGGGACACCGATGTCGCGGACAGAAAGGGAAGTCGTGACATTGTGGATCGAAGAAGATCGCGATCGATGTCGCGACATTCGTAAGAGGTCGCGATATTAATAGCGAAACTGCATCAGTTCCTATACTGGAGCATCGGGAATCGCATGAAACACTCCGTGTCGCGATATTGTTTATAGAAGGTCGCGACAAGAAGATGTACTTTCCGAAGAATGAAGGACTGAGCGAGAAAGAGGGATGTCGCTGATAGGATAGACAACACCCGGTATAATCGGCGTCGCCGACAAATGCATTAATGTCGCGACACAAGACGCGCTCGAAGCCAAGACAAAGGCGCATAAGATGAAGGGGTTGTGACAAATGATGAAACTATTGATGTCGCGACAAAGATTTGAAGTCGCGACATCAGAAAAGACCATGACAGGATTTTTTGTGATGTATGAGGAGACCATTAATGTCGCGACAAGAGATTGATGTCGCGACAAAAGAAGAGCCTGGAAGTAACAACAATTAAAGACAAGTCAAGGATGCTGCAACATAGACTGCTACACATGATGTCGCGACAAAAGATTGATGTCGCTGGATAAGATTGAAATTCTGAAGTCGGTGACAAGTCGACAAGATCTACCAAACAAGCATCGAGATTAATGATGTCGCTGATCAAAGAGATCGATGTCGGATGAGAACAATTCCAATGACCAAGTTAAGGTCGCTGAAACTAATATTAATAGCTGGATGTCGCGACAAAGCATGGAGGTTATGCACATAAGAAAGAGTCATATGGAGTCGAAGAATGTCAGAAACCAGGAAGCCGCAACAAAAGCCGATAAATAATGTCGCCGACAGTTAATCGATGTCGCGACATAAAGAGAACTCCCACAAAGACTAAGAGGATGTCGCATCAGCAAGCTGCTGCAACAAACACCGAATGAAAACCGATGTCGCGATGTTAGTCATGAGGTCGCGACATAGACAAGAAATGGGCCGCTCGGGCTTTGCAATCCACCAAAAGTGCATCGAAATTAGGGCCCAACTTCAAAACCCTATAAATACTCAGCTGCTGCAAGAGGAAAGGCAGCACTGGGCGGCACAGAACGAAAGATCTGGGTAGCCTAAGGCTCATTTTTGTTATTTTTCTCTTCTTTCTTATTTTTAGTTTTGTTTCATTTTGTCGTTGGGCATTAGAGGATTTTATTTTTATTTCTGATTCGAACGATAGCTTGTTAAAGCAGGTTTAATGTAGAATTCATTTCATTTCAAATTATCTCGTTGTTTGAAGTTCGTATACTCGAATTCGGACTCCGCCATTATTACAAGTGGATGTTTTTGATCGCATAACCACTACAAGGTGTAATTCAAAGAATTTAGAAACCCAAATTTTCCATTGAGCAAGCTCGTTGTTAGAATTTATCTTTCCCGTTAATAAATTTAGGTGCTATTGAACTCAAATTGGAAATTCTCGCTTCGGCTATGTGAGTTTCGTAATTGGATCTAATATCGTTGTCTTATACCAGCCGTAGCATCGTTTCATTACTCGATTCGTGGAGGCCCTCTACATTACGTAGAAGGCAATCCTGAGAGTGATGAACAATTTCTCAAGGGTATATTAACCTAATATTGGAGATCTAATGAGCTTTGTGAGTTTATTTCGATAAATCCTCGTCTCACTTGAAATCAAGAATGAGTTGAATGAATTATCCAATTAAACAAGCAGAGATTTCACCTCAATTCAACAGTGATTCTAATCCCGTGTTAACTGAGATCTAATCATCAAGGAAATGATGAACTATTCTAATTTAGAGGAGGAGAACTAAGAAAGAGTAAACCCATGCTATACCCATGTCTCTGGGAGCTAAGGGTTTATAGTCCACGCTCGGGTATTAAGTATTGAAAAAGAAAATATCCGTAACAAGGCAACACAGACAGTAGTTATCTAATTCCCGTCTTCGAAAGAATCAGAAAATTAGATGATGAACGCGGAGTTTGGAGAGATCTAGCCGCACTACCTTATTCTTCCCGACTGATTTAAAATTTGTGGTTCATGAAGCAAAGTTATAAAGCATCAAGTAAATTGGATTTTTCACAATAGTAGTGTATTCAATGCTTTTAAAAGATAATGGTTTTACCTAGCTATTATTACTATTTTTTATTCTTTTATTCTTTAAATTTCATTTATTTGTTATTCATTCACATATCTTAGGAATGTATATTTTAAGTGCTTCTAAGCCGATTTCCTCTCAATTGCCGCTTTAAAGTCCAAATAGTGAAATTTGATTAGTCAGGTAGTTGATCGATAATTCGAGATCTCGTGGGATCGATATCCTTACTTAACCATTTTATTACTTGTTCGACCGCACTTGCAGGTGGATCTTGGATCAAATCGTAAAGAAATTTATCTAATCTTATGAAATCGATTTTAATGAGTATACTGTAAAGAAATATAACAAACAAGTTTCATGGCATTATTGTTGGGGATTGCATAATAATTTTGGTAATGGTGTCATAAATTTGTATATGATCTTTGGTCCACCAACAAGTTTTATGATGTTGCTGGGATCGAAGAATTTAGTAGATCAATATTCGCATTTAAAGAAGGAAATACTAATTTTGACATTTGAAAAGAAAAAGAACAAAATACTTTTTCAAGCAGCGGTTATTTTTAGCCACTTAACCTTAATGTCATATTGAAAATATTTGCTGGCTTGACTAATCCTATTAATGAGAGTATGTTTTTATTTCAGGGAAAACTTTAATGCATAGGAAATGTAATAATCGATCCGATCTCCAGCAGATATCAATTGGGAGGAACACCTGTAAGCTTGAGAAAACGAAAAGGGCGTGAAATCAACTATGGCATGAAAGGCAAGACCAGACTGGCGACGTGAGAATAAGAGCTAAGGCCTCCAATCACTCGATACAATGGAGGACTTTTAATTCCATTATTCAGATGAATATCAGAATCGACAAATACACCATGTTAACTTGAACTCGGCAAGATCGGACATAAAGATTCGGGAAGAATAACAAGCATCGGGTCATCCTAATGTAAGACCTAAAATGAGCACTGGGAAGGTTTCAAGACGGCAAACACGCTGAAGCTGACGGTGGAGACCGTAGGTCATAAAATCGATTTATTCCCATTTTCTCTAAGAGATGTCAAGAGCCACATGGTATGAATCTCTACCATATGGTTCGTTTGATACTGAGGAGCTGTAGAAGCCTACTGGTAGATTCTCTTACCCCATCACTTCCACCTCGTGAGGAGAAGGAGGGAGAGCAATTGTTGTGTTCCAAACAGGGAAGACGAGAGCCTTTATGTGAAGATGGAGAGATTCAAAGGTTGTCAAAAGATGCCCGATGCATGGAATAGACTTGAAGACCCGATGACATAGTGTATCATGCCTTGAATGATACATCTAAGGGCATTATTGATACATGTCGTGGAGCATCTAAACGAAGAGTGCCAAAAGGCAAGAGATCCGATTGAGGACCCGGTTAATGCAATATGAAAGCTCCATCGAGTTTTCAAGAGTAATTGGCGTAGGAAGAGGAGTTTACGGAGTCGAAAGTTAAGATGATGTACCACGGAGGCAGTTAGATGCCATCATGCATAGAATGGACAAGCAAGAGAGGGAAGATGCACACCGCTTCATGAAATAGAGCGCCGAGGTGAATCATTGAGAGAAGTGCCATGTACCCACCGAAGAACTGCTTTTACATGCCGAGGAGGTTAAGTACTGGGGTCAAGAAGTTATCACTAAACCAACCAATTCGCAAAGACACTATCATCTAGCACTCAGAACCATGAAAATTTTTCTACATGGGTGGAGGGGCCCCTACAAGGCCCAAGGCATGGACAGTAATCTCACCGTGATATCGCGAATCATCAATGTTCCTGCAGCAGCAGTAAGGAGGTGAAAATAGAAACGAGTACCAGAGTCAGAGGAGGGCTCAACCATTTGAAGATCGGTCGTCGCAATTCACGGGGACAACAAGAAGCCAGAATCCTCCATGAACAAAGTTTGCACTGAAGCCTCAAATACCAATTCTCAAATTTTTCAAGACCACTAATGCCTCTCAAGAACCTGAGACACAAATAGGGCAATCGGCCCTAAACCTGCAAAACTGTGATGAAAGATACCTTTCCTGTGTTGACACGAAGAAGAATCCGAAGATCGCATATCGTGGTACTGTTGGAAAGACTGTGGAAAAGATAAAAGACAGGCAACAAGTGGAGAGGAAGGCCTGCATACGCTGGAAACACCTGAGAAGGAAAGAAAAGAAGGAACAATCAAGGTCAGAGAAGTTAAGGAAGTAAGAAGAAAACCCAAAACAATCGCCGCAAATTCCATTTGGCATGTAGGCCGCAAATCAAAGATGAGGAATGCTTGCAAGGTTTTGAAAACCTTCGTAAGCCGAGAGATCGCATGCCTTCATGTATGGTGACTGCATGCCACTTTATGCAAAATTCTCAAAGACATATCGAGCAAAAAGAGGAAGATCACAAGAAGGAATTGTGAACTTGACTCCAGTAACTGCAAAGGTTGTGATCAAGAGAGACTTACCAAAAGATGAAGGATCCAGGGGAGCTTCACCATTCTCAACACTACTGAGAGTTTGAGTTTCAAAGCTCTCTCGTGACTCGAAAGCAAGATCAATTTAATGCCCTATTCATTGCCAAGAAGTTAAGTTCGGGGGAGCTTACTCCCACCATCATACCCTCCAAATGGCAACATAACCCCTGCAAAACTTGAAGGAATCATAGAAGATGTGTGCCGGTAGAAGGTGGGAAAATTTATTTTTCCTAACTCACTACATCGATATGGAGGAAGATCTACAAGTCCCTCCAGCCTGGGCCATCTGCAACTCGGAGTGCCACCGACATAAGGGAATTCTCACTCAGTCAGAGAAGAGGGGCAACCGACTTCAATTTAATCGTAAGTTCGAGGAATTTAGACATAGAAAGGGGAAGATATCAAGTCAATAGAAGATGTATATGTCAACAACGCTGATTTTACTCCGACAAATGCCCAACTTTCAATCAATGAAAAAGAGATGAATTTCCAAAAGATTCTCAAGGTTTTGATTCGCATTTTCTCGCACACTGGCTTACATTCTATCGAAAAGTGATGAGTCTTCGAACAAAATGGGATGAAAAAGGAGACAAAAATGAAGAAAAGGAATTTCATCAAGAAACCAAAGAAGAAGGGCTAGTTTTAAAGGAGTTGCTGTCATTTTGCATGCTTAATTGAGTCGCCAAAGAGTAAACTACAAGAATAATTTCAAGTAGACTCCATGATGCTAAGGAACGAGGTTGCCGGAAATTTATGAATCCATAAGAGTCTATAGTTTAATGTATTGAAGAGTTAAAAGGTATCAGTCCATCAATATGGCTGCACAAATACGAAGAAAATGCAAGGCAATCGTTGAACATCAAAGGAGATCGAATCCACAATGAAAGAAGTAGTCGTGAAGGAGGTGAAGGAATTAACCGAATGGTTAAATGTTGGTTTTATCTATGCAATTTGACCGGAGTCCTTGGAGTTAGCCAGGTCCATGTGGTTCCAAAAGAGGGTGGATTTACGTGATCCATAGTAAGAAAGAAATGAATTAATTCAGCAAACGATGGCGGGATAAGAGTAATGCATTGATTACGAGTGAACAGCAACCCGGGGAAAAGAATCATTTCACTTTGCCTTCATTGATCGGATGTTGAATGGATTACGGGACACCCTCATTTTGTTTCTTGGGCCAGGTATTCGGAGGAGGGGGGAGGGCTGCATGGATCCTGGTGCACGAGGACGAGAAAGACCACATTCATGCCCACATGGTACCTTTGCCTTGAAGGATGCCATTTGGGGCATGCAATGCTCTGCTACTTTCGACGTGTATGATGTCAATGTTCTCATATTTGATTGAGAAGTCATGGAAATTTTATGGATGACTTCACGGTGTATGGAGTCGATTTCGAACAATGTCACGAACAACACAGGCTTGATTACTTCCAAAGATGCAAGGACAAATAGCTAGCACTAAATTGGGAAAAATGTCATTTCATAGTAGCGAGAGGTATTGTTCTTGGTCATAAAATTTACGCTCTGAAATTTAGAAGTGGACGATCAGATTTCCATTATCAAAACCCTTGCACCTCCCACAATAGTAAAGGGGATAAGAGGAGTTTCTTGGGCGTACTGGATTTTATAGGAGATTAAGTGAACTTCTCAAAATAGCTTGGACATTATGTAGATTCTTGGAGGAGAAGGACACAAAGTTTAATTTGATGATTCTGTAAAGATTTGCCTTTGAAGAAATCAAGATCAGTTGGTCAAGCACCTATCATGCATTTGCACGAGAATGGGATCGAGGTTTCAGGAAATAATGTGTGATGCCCGAGTGATTTCGCAATGGAAATTTGTATTAGGGCAAAGAAAGAAAATATTGAGCCATATACTATGCTAAGCGGAGACCTTCAGCTGAAGCACAAGAAAACTATTCCACAAGCGAAAAGGAGATGCTAGTCATAGTGTTTGCTTGTGAAATTCAGGCCGTACATTTTGAGATCCCATGTTATAGTTCGCACAACCGTCGGCCATCAAATATCGATGTCAAGGAAGCTAAGCGCTAAGGCCGATAAGGTGGGTCTTTGCTGCAAGGTTTGATAAAATTAAAGATAAAAAGGGTGTGACAATGTGATAGTGATCGCTTGTCGAGTAGAAAGAATGAAGCGAGAAAGGAGGAGCGAGATTAACGAGAGAACTTCGGATGAGCAATTGTTTAAGGTGTCATTCCAACTTCCATGGTATCGCGTGTTGCCAGATTCCTAGCTTGTGGAGTAGTTCCTCGAGATTATTCTATGAAAAAGCTTCAGGGTAATGACATGTACTACATCTGGGATGACCATTGCTATTTAAAAAGTCTTGTTATGATTATCAAAGATATGTGCCGAGAGAGTGAACAATGTAAAATCTTGAATGAATGCCATGCATCACCATATGGGGCATTTTAAGGAAAGAGCCGACTCACAGATACTCAAATGCAGTTTTATTGGCGACTATCTTCCAGGAGATTGTCTTTGAGATGGAGTCAGGTGTGTGATAGATGCCAAAATATTGGAAATATCGGCATAAAATGAAATGCCCACACAAGGCATAATGGTGGTGGGAGATTTTGATGTATGGGGAATAGATTTTATGGGACCATTCCCACCATCATTTGGAAACTGTATATCTTTTCTTTGGCAATGGTTATGTTCCAAATGGAGTGGAAACGATGCTTGTCAAGACCAGTGCTAATACGGTTGTGAGTTTCTTACAAAAGAATATTTTGAAGCGATTTGGAACACCCGGAACTATCATTAGTGATGGGGAAGCCATTTTACAAACAAAATATTTGCAAAACTCATGGCGGTATGGGATCAAGCATATAAAGTGGCTTATCATCCCCCGAGGCCAAATGGGCGGGGAAGAGATTTCCTAACGGGGGAGATTAAAGAGATCACGGAAAAGGCATAAGTTCAAGCGGGAAAGTTGGTCTTCCAAACTTGATGATGCACTTTGGGCTTACGAATTTGCATTCAAAACTCCCATTAGATGTCCCCATCTGAGAGTTGTCTTTGTAGACACTATGCATTACCTCTTGGCTGGAATAAAGCTATGTGGGCCATCGAAATTTGAACTTTAATTTTAAAGCTGCAAGGAAGAGGCTTTGCTCCATGAATGAGCTGGAAGGCGAGAAATGAAGCCCTACGGCCGTGCTGAGAATATCTGAGGACAAAGCAGAAAGTGGCATGATCGGAGAGTTACGAGAAGAGTTCGGAGCGGGGAGAGCAGGTTCTTCTTTTTAACTCAGTTGAAGTTATTTCGGGAAGTTAAAATCAAACTGGAGTGGACCATACACAGTAGTTTCAAGCACTACATTTGGAGCAGTAACATTAAAAACCCAGTACTAGGTAAATTTAAAGTCAATGGAATGGGTGAAGCATTATCAAAGCGGGGAGGAAAGAAAGGAAGAGCTCAATTTGGTTCATTGAGAGAGAAAGAATCAAAGCAGCCAAGTCCAGCTAAAGGACTCAAAACCCTGGCTTGGTGATGGGAGGCAGCCATAGAATTTTAGTTTTACGATTTTAGACTTTGATTTTTTTTTATAATTCCACCTTGATTTTGTTTTCTTTAGTTCTTATAATGATTAGTTAATACAAAAGTTAATTTTGTTTAATTAAGATCGCTACGGAAATGTTGCGAGTGCTTATGCAAATGCAAAGGAAGGAGAAAAGGACAACTCAAGGACATCAGCCCAACTGCGAAGAGAGCGACATGAAAAAGGGGAGTGCTTTTCTCCTAAACAAATTCATGGATGGATAAAATGCTTATTGAATTATTTGCTTGGAAATGCTTGAATGAATGTGAAAAGGTTGCAAAATGAATAAGAAGGAAAACTTTTCTGATCATTAAATTAAAACCTGGTCGCGTACGAGAGGTTATGTCGCGACGGTAGTGATAATGCGATAAAACATTAGTCGCGACGGTCTCTTCAAAATCAAATGTCAGTGCGAAAACCCTTTGACGATCCATAAAATTGCTTGATATTTAAAAGGGGGTAGGGGAAATTTTAAATGTCGCGACTTGTGGTGCTCTCAAGCACTTTTTTATGTGCGACAAACTTTGTTATGTCACAGTGAGAAAAAGAAAATAATACGGCAACTCACCTTTTAATACCCTGATATGTGTGTGATAAATAAGGTGGGCTGAAATTTAGTGTGACATAGAATAAATGAAATAATAAACAGCCCACAATCATCATTGAATTGCAATATCCTTCCACTCCATTCCATTCTCTAAAGCAACTACAACTCTTCATCTAGTTCTCCTACAGGTTTCTTTGATTTTGAAAACCCTAGACCAAAAATCCCTTCACAAAACCCCTTCCCTAACACTAACAAATGGGCGAGCCACCTTTGCCCTCGTCCCAAACACAGACGAAATCATGGAAGAGTATATGCAGCGGAGAGAGAGTTCGTCGGGGAACCTGCCATGGAGAACATACCATCGGAGAGCACACAGGCATCCAACGGTTTTCAGGGCAACAAGCATACAAGGGAAGAAGACAAAATGGTAGAAAGAAGAAGAGAATTTAGTATATGCGGAGGAGGCTGTTTCCAACATACATAAGTATTATCTTGATAAGGAGGTTTGTTGGAGAAAGATGATTCCAACAACCCCTATTTCCCACTCAAGAAATGATAGAACAAAGAGGGTGAAGTTTACTACTGACAAGAAACCTCGATATGCGGCGAGTGGTCAGGGAATTCTACTCTGACTTGGTAGGAAGAAAGACAAAATCTGTATGTCGGAGAACTTGGGTGCCATACGACAAATACCATTAGCAGCGAGGTGTACGGAATGGCGAGAATGAGAGGCATGGCTCAAATTTAGAAATTTGTTAGCAAACAGAGGCAGTGAGAAGATCGTCGGAAATTGTGAAGACGGTAAAGAACAATGGGATCAAGGAAAGGAGCACCAGACAATCAGATTACTGATAAGATAGACTTTTTATTTCTCATTCTGTGTGATCGAAATGCTGTGTTATATGCAATCAGCAGATATAATCCTTTTTATTTTCATCACGAAAGGTACAAACTCAACAAGGCTTATTGAAAATTCAATAATGAGATACCATGAGGAAACAAAGAGGTTTGATCCCTCGCTGACAACCATCACTGACTTTGTTTGATGGCTGGGTGAAAGGGAACACAGGCGAGAAAAAGAAGAAAGAGCTCCCAAGGCTTCACAACAACGACGGGTAAACAAGGGGGCCAAGGAATCAGAAGAAAAAGGGGGTAATAATAGAAACAGAAGCAAGAGTAGAGGCTGAGCCTACAAGATAGAAAGATGACACTCTTCGGGTTGCTGAACAAGAAGAAGAGAACCCAGAGGAACCTCCTGTGACGCCCCTAAACCCGGGGTGTCCGTTGACTACCAGTCAACCCGCGGAAATCTACATGTCTCATGTCATGAGACCCATATCTGTTCAAAAATGGCCACTTGGCCTACACGTCATGCTCATAAAATGTATATTTTTATAAAAAGCATTATTTACAGTGTATTTAATTACAATTTATACAAAGCGGTTTCTTACTTGAGGAATTTTACAAAGAACAAAATTACAAGATGACCAAATTTGGCCATTTCTTCGCCTCTAAGGTCCGGATCGTCCACGTCCGTGGCGTCTTGGTACAAAAATAGTCCCGACCCGGGGTGAGCAAAGAAGCCAGTGGTGGAATTTCCTGCCAAGGTTTACTCCCACCTAAGTGAAGAAATACGTAACACACAAACATCGGCTTACATGCTAATATATCACTCATGCATATATTAACAAAAATTATTCCATACATCATGTTATTCGAGTTTATAATAATAACATAAACTCGGCTCTATTAAAGGCACAATCCGCTGGTTCGTCTTGGAACAACCCACAATTTCACACAACATGTTATTTTCTCATGGCAATAACACAACACCACACAAATCAAGCAATTCACACAAACAGTCCGTGGACTGTCCAAAACATTCCAAGGATTTATTCACTCGGTCCAAATCTTTTGGAACCGAAATCCTGATCAAATCAAACCTCAAAAATCCCCATCCATTACATAGCCCTTAAACAAAAAGTAAACAAGTAGGAAAAGCCCCTACCTTTCGGAGTTTGTCGAAACTCCCTAAAGCGGAGTGCAGCGTTGTCACCATAGTGAAACGGCTTACCTTCTTGTCTGAGGGAATCAGGCCGGTCGGATGCGCCTACAATCCTAGAAGGAAGAGACTCTCTCTCTAGAAAATGAGATCCAAGAGACCTCCTGCATCCCTTTCTTTCTTTCTCCCTACGTTTCCTTTTTGCTTTTGTTTTATTCCTTCTCTTATTTCATTTCCCATTTGCTTTTCTTTCTTTTCTCATTTCTCTTTCTTTTTCTCTTCATTTCTCCCCATTATCTCCTTTCTCTTTGACTTTCTCTCCTCCTTTTTGAATCATTATACGTATGAGACAAAATGAGGAAATTTCCTCCTCACCTTCCTCAAGCCAAACATGTGGCTCTCCCTTTTTCCATCTTTTTCTTTTATTTCATAATTTCTTCTTTATGACATCACCACTTACATGGCTTAATGTGAGCCATGGGATCCATTTCCCACACATGGCTAATTGTGAGCCATTCTTTCCATGCCAAGTGTCACTCTCTTGGTGTGGCATGTAATGACATCCCATAACCTTGCCATTTGCCATCAGACACCTCATTGCCTCGAAAAGCGTGAAATCCAGGCCATCTCGGAATCCCGACAAAATTCGGTTGCTAGATTCAGCCGAGGCGGATCAACGGTGAGAGTCAGTTTCGTCATCAGAGATCTAGAAAAATTCCGGATTTTGGCCAAAGTACCGTTTATCCTTCCTTAGGAAATGGATTTTCCCAGGTCTCGCCTCCGGAAGATAATACTTTCATGTTTGCGAGAGACGAGAGGAGCAAGATGGGAAGCCCCTCTAGACTTCTCATCCCCAGCGGCTAGCGCTCCCCCCTTTGACGAGAGGGTGAGGGCTGGCCCAGAGCTCCGGGGGACCCGAGGAGAATAACTCAATAATGGAAATGCTCATTTCAATTCGGGAGAGAGCATGGGAAAGAAAGAGAGAAGAGAGAAATGGAACCTCGACCAAAAGTTCGAGGAGAAGGAGTTTATGAAAGAATTGAAGGGGATGAAATTGGGGAAGGAAGAAATTAGATAGAGAAGAAGAAATACATGAAAGTGGGATAAAGAAGAGATCAACAATGGGAAGAAGTGATGAGCGAGAAAAGAGGAGACGAGATGAAAAGATCACAGGCGACAAGAGGAAATTTAAAAGGAAATGGAAGAAAGGGGTCAGATCTCTTGAAGAAGTTAAAGCTAAGCCATGAATCATTCTATAACAATCAGTATGATCGCGATTCTCAACTCCTCAAACTCATAAAGAACAGGGATGCAGATCAAGAAGCAAAGACTAAGGAGCAGATCAAGGGATTCAAGTTCCTATATAAGTCCTGTTCAAGGACTTTGAGAAGAAAATAGAAGAAAGAGATAAAAATTTGGAGGAAAATAGAAAAATACGGAGAAAATCGCTAGAAAATTTGAGACTTGATTAACAATAATCTCGCCAAATTTTTAGAGAGTCATATTTGAGATGAGAACAATGAACACACAGTAGGGATGAGACAAAGATGACTGTGAAACAGAAAGTTGAACTCACTGATAGGTTAGTCAGCCCAGAATCGGATGGAGAGAGAGAGTATCCAAGAAGAGGAGAATGGAAATGGAAATTCCTAAATTCTCTCAAATTTGCTTCTTTGGATCTGGACCCCCAACATCTTGATGCTCCCTCGAAAAAATAAACCTTACCATTAACTGATCTTTCTCTTCCTCTCTCCCCTAAATGTTGTTCTCAACACTTGCAATTTGATCATAAATAAAATAAAAAAAAATAAAATAAAAAATTAGAAATGAATTGTTTGTTATTGCTGGTAATTATATTGTGTGTTGATTTTTGCTTGCATTATTGGGAAAATAATAGTAGGATCTAGTTCAAGAAGGAAAATTGCTGATATATCATATCCCCGAACTAGTTGAAGTAATTAGATTACAAGGGTTTGAAACATACAAATAAAGGCAGAATAAGGGCCAAATGACATGCTGTACAATTGGTGAAGCACAAATTGCAAATTAGTTTAATTTGGCTGATGAGTCGAATAAGGATGGTTATACAATTGAAGGAGCGAAACATGTTTTGAGTTTGTGGTATGAGCAGTGAGTCAAGGAACCTGTATTTGGATATAACATCATTTAAATCTCATCCAACTGATACAGGTCAAGAACATCCTCGGGGTTAGTCACGGTTAATCAACTAAATTCTAGAACTTGTTAGATTATTGATCAAGGCGAAATCCTGGGTGATACAACTATGAGAAATGATGCAGGCCATCCTTGAAGGGATTTGAGCCATTCTAGCCATCCCCTATTTATATGCTAATGCATATACCTTAGTTCAAATTGAGCCAAAACAGCCTTATTTTCAAAATAAACCAATACGACAACCATCCTAAAGAATCAATCCTCCGAGTAAAGAACACCTTGTGATTACCTAAAATTCCAAGGAGAGAAGAAATAAAGTTTAGGGAGTATATATTTTGAGAACTCTAGGAGAAAATACGAGAGAGAAAAGGGGGAATGAAAGAGAAAAGATCTACAACTTGAAAATACAAGAAAAGCTTAAGTGAATAGGTTTTGTCTTGTGACGACTCTCTTGAACAATTAAGTTCTTAGGGAGTGTTTCAACACTAGTACCCCTAATGCCATACGGTATAGGAGCTACTAACTTAAAGTTAGCTAAGAGTGTTAGAAAGCCTAAAAGGCAAAACATTGCACTATTCAAGATAATTTGTGGAGAAAATTTTGATTTGAATTACAAATGAGAAATGGGAGCATACGATTTTAATGAAGAAAATCGGTGGTAATCCCAATTGTGAAGTTAGGAGGGAGTTTATTAAGAAATTGCAAGGAGAAAGAAAAAAGGCGGTATGAGTAGAAAGGAAAAAGAGTATTAGTAATCTTAACCTAAAAAAATCCCATCCATCCTACCCATTACCCAAATAAGACATTACAAGCCACAAAAGGCGATTGATGCAAAGGTTGGAATTACCTACATTGAAGTGGGGAGATCAATATGAACAACAAGCATATGGAATTTGGAAAATCGGAAAGATAAGCGTGGAACATCCTCTAAGGGTTGGTGCAGCTCACTAAGGAGTAAGAAAGAAAACCAACTTATTTGGCCAGAATCAATTAACTATCTTTGTTTATTAAAACAATTTCAACAATTTGGTTTGTATGCTAGATAGAGTAAAAACCCTTGATCTGTACTGAAAGTGAATACACAGAAAAGTGCAATTTCCTAGTTTTCAATTAAATTGGCGCTCTTGCAAAATAGAGCGAGAAAAAATGTCCTTTTTGTTTGAGGACAAACAAATCTTTCTTTTCTTTGCTTCGAATGACAAAACTTCAGGATTGAGAGTTTGATGAGGCAAGGAGTCACATCTATTTTAGTCCATTTTACGCTTGATTTTAATCAAAAGAATGATTAATATGCGAAATATGAAGAAACTCACCAATTTATTTATTCAACGGGAATTTATAAGAAGGAGATTGTGCAGTGAGAGATGCGAGAAGCGCGGAAGTGAAATGAGAATGACTGGTTGAATAAAAATGGAAGAATGTTGCAGTTTGGAGCTCACACAGGGAAGATAGGATGTCGCGACATAGGGAAATCAGAGCAAATTGAGCCCAGTCGTGACGGGGAATTCCAAAGTCGGCGGGTTAAAGCCCAGTAGGAGACGGAGGTATGATCTTCGAGACAACATCAGAGTCGCGACGGGGATTAAAGAAAACCCACTTGGTTCTTGTGTGCATTGACCAGGAGAAAGGGATCGCGACGCGGATTCAGGAAGAAAGGCGCACAACGATGTCGCGACGTCCGGGAAAGTGTGACATTAGTGGGCGAATTGGTTCCTGGTTAAATATCGGCGCGCTTCGACCGCCGGTCAGCGACATTGTTTATAGGTAGCGACGAGAAGATGCACTTTCACGCAGGAAGAATAGGGTGATGAGAAAGAAGGATGTCGCGGCGGAATGATAACACCGGGCATAGCGATGCGTAGCGACAGCGGTTCATCTTCAGCGACGAAGCCGCGCCGCCGAAGCCTGGGCAGTTGCAACAAGATGAAGGGTGGTGCGACCGAATGATGAAACTGTGATAGCCAGCGACAAAGATTTGAAATTAAGCGACAGCCCGAGCGATAGGATTTTTGTGATGTATGGGGAGACCATTAATGTCCACGACAGGAATTGATGTAGCGACGAAAACTGGAAGTAACAACGTTAAAGACCGTCAAGGATCTTTTAACGATACTACGATGTGGCGACAAAGATTGATGTCGCGACGCGGCCAACCAGCGGGCGAAGGCGGTACGCTCTGGTCTAGCTGGCGACAATGCCCGAGACCGTGATGCCGCGCGACCGAGAGATTGATGTGCGCGACGCGAGAACAATTCGATCGAAGCCGAGTTAAGTTGCGAAACGCGCTGTTGGGCTGAATTGATGTGGCGACAAAGCATGGAGAATTAAGACGACAGTAAAGAGATCATATGGAGAATTTGAAAGAATGTAGCAACCGGGGAAAACTGCTTTGCCAACAAAAATTTGGGAATAGATAATGTCGCGACAAAGAATCGATGTCGCGACATGAGAACTCCACGGCACAAAGAGGGATGTCGCGACCGGGCTAAAAAGTAACGCAGCAATAACTGGAACAAAGCGATGTCGGCGATAAGAATTTGAGATTTGCGACATAAGGCGAATAAATGGGCGATTCAGTTTTGCAATGATCCACCAAGTGCATCAGTAGGGCCCGACTTTAGAGCCTATAAATACTCATTTCTTTGCAAGAAGGCAACTCTTTGGGGCGACACGAGGAATGAAGATCTGGGTAGCTTCTGGGCTCATTACCGTTATTTTTTCTTCTTTTAACATTTTTAGTTTTGTTTCATTTTGCCGTTGGGCATTAGAGTAGATTTTTATTTTTTGTTTTTTCGTCCCCGAACTGATTAGCTTGTTAAAGCGGGTGAATCACGAGGAATTCATTTCATTTCAAATTACTATCGGATTTGTTTGAAGTTCGGAAAATTACGAGTGCGGACCCTCAGTTTCATTATTAGTGGATGTTTGATTAGATAACCAACTGCGTGTAGCAATTATTAATTTAGAAACCCGGCTTCCACATTGAGCAAACTCACATTGTTAGAATTTATCTTTCACGGGAATAATTCAGTTAACTGTGAACTTTAAGCAATGCGCTACGGCTGGGTTTCGTGGTAGTTTAATATCGATTGTCTTATACCGGTGTAGCGATGTTTCATACTACGATTTCAGGAGGCCTCTAAGTGACTGAGAGGGCAATCACGAGGTGATGAACAATTTCTCAAAGTATATTAACCTAATAATTGGAGATCTGTGAGCTTTATTTGAGTTTATTTCAATAAATCCTCGTCTCACTTGAAATCAAGGAATGAGTTGAATGAGTGTAATTAAACAATGAGATTTCACTCAATTGACAGTGATTCTAATCAGAGTGTTAGTGAGATCTGTCGAGAAAGGATAAGAATAACTCTAATTTGAAGGGAGGGAAAATTGGGTAAAGTAAACCTTATATACCCTGTCATGGGAGCTGTAGTTTATAGTCCGGTGCAGGTATTAAGTATTGTTGAAAAAAAATATCGAACAAAGGCAACACGAGATTAAAAGTAGTTATCTGTTAAATATTGAGAGAATGGGGAAAATTAGATGATGAACAGTGGAGTTTGGAGAGATCTAGTTGCTTTTTGCTTATTCCCCAGATGAGATTTAAATCTGTGGTTCATGAAGCAAAGTTATAAAGTACTCTCTGAAATTGAGTTTTTCTTTAAATGATGAGTGTATTTGATGTTTCTTTAAAGATAATGGATTGATTAAGTTATTTTCCTTCTATTTTTTATTCTTTATTCTTTTTAAATTTGGTTTATTTTATTCAGAAATTTCACATATATCTTAGACTTGTATATTTTGGGCTTCTAGCAGTTTCGTGCGTTTTAAAGTCCAAATAGTGTGAAATTTGATTAGTCAGAATGGATTGATTGATAATTCTTGAGATCTCACGTGGGATCGATATCTGGACTTAAATCCATTTTGTCACCTGATAGAACACATGCACTTGCGGGATCTTGGATCAAAATCGAGAAAGAAATTTATCTAATCTTAAGGAAGAGTAGTTTTAATAGGTATAATTGTAGAAATATAACAAAACAAGTTTCATAGCATTATTAACGGGATTGAATAATGGTCAACAGTGTGGTGTGAAATTTGTATATATCTTTTAAGTGCAACACGGGCACGTCGGACTATTTGGAGCATATTGGGATTCTCATGACTTTTTATCGATTGCTATATTAAATAACATATGTGAAATACTTTGGAATTTGTGCAGTTGAGCATATGTATGCTTTTAGTTTTGTATTGTGAAAATGTAATGAGGCACGAGGCTCTTTGAAAGTGTGTTGGTTGCCATATTTTGAAAGTGTAAATTTTATATACATGTTTTGGGATATAATCTGTCTGAAATTTGCTATCTTTGTAGAAATTCTATAAAATCTGAGTTTAAGAAAATTTTACTCTGGGTTTGATGACAACAGGCAGCTGCATGGATTCTCTAGTCGTTTGGAAGTAACATAATTTGAGGTTTGTGGGGGTGTGACACACACACCGTAGTAAGGGTGGGGTGTGACAATTCAATGTTGAAACAGATTAAAGTCATCAAAAAAAGTTTAATTCAATTGAAGTTCACATTTTCATCATTTCACATTAATAACAGTTTAAGATGATTATTAGTTCAAATGGTAGAGAAAAGCATTAAAGTGACTTTAGTTTTAGTTAAAAATGCAATTTTACTCATCTAAAATGATTTAAGAGATTATTAGTATTTCAATGGTAATCCATTTTTGTTTGAGATGTCATTTTCATAACTTTCATTTAAGATGATTTAAGGTGATTATTATCATTCAAATAGTAAATAAACGTTAAGATAAAAACTTCCATTTTCGTTAAAAATGCCATTTTCATCTTAAAATAATTTAAGAAGGTTATTAATATTTCAATACTAAGCTTTGATGAAATAAAGTTCATACAAAAGCTTCCATTTAATGATAGTTTTAGAATTTAAACAGGTGAAATCAAGGGTAATTTTGGAATAAAAGTATAAAACATTGGATACTTAAGTAGTATAGATATAAATAAATTGTACAACATATATATATATATATATATATATATATATATATATATATATATATATATAATTTCGCTCCCCTACATTTATCTTTGTATGGGAGCTCTGCAATACGCTCTCTTGCCCTAAACAACCGTCATCCCGCACGGATCAGGTAAGTTGATTTTGATGTTATGTAATTCATGGGTCCATTGTATTTTCATCCGGAATATTATTATCACCTGTCTCTATCATTATTTTCTGATTTGAGGATTTTTTCTGTTTAATTCGAATGGGTGTTCTTTTTTTATTTTTTGGGTGATTTTGACTTTGATATCTCAGGATATAATATATATAGTACACGAGGAAGGCCATTTCCGATTTCTTCCTTGGCACACAAAACCCTAACCCTGACCCAGAAAAACAGATGGGAGACGTTTTGTGCATCTTCTCCTCTATTTTTTTCTCTCTCCTATAGGTTTTACTCTCATTTCTCTCCTCTAAGTTTATCTCAAAACATCTTATTTCGCTCTCTTGTAGCGCCCCAGGCCCGGGTCCCGTTGACAACCGTTAACTCCACGGAATTCGCATTGGCCATTGGGTGTCTCAATACCACAAATGAAATAATCTCTCTACAGACTCAAACATGAGGTAAAAACATACATCCATACTCATCAAACTATAACCAACTATATTCTGATAGTTTCAATGTCGAGTATTTTATACATGTTTTATAAAAACATATAATCGAAACCACGCGATAAACTCTTCTAATCGACCTCTAGTGAGCGAGTCTACTTAACTGCCTATCCTAGATGCACGAAGAGTTAGAATAGAAGAAAGAGAAGAAGGGGGGAAAGAAGCATAAGCAGTCACATTCAATAATCTAGTCTCCTAATCGTAGCGCGTTTTATTATCATTGTATTTCATGATTGATTGTATTCAACTGATCATTTGGATATAATGGAATAACAAGCTGTTGTCTCATGTGATGATGTTTCTTGTTTCCTATAGTGCTGATCGATTTCCGGCCTTACAATCTTGGGGGGCGGGGTACGAGATAAGTGTTGAATAAATATATCATATGGTATTTTTGTGATCCTCATACTAAAGAACTTTAGAAAGGAAGAAAGAATCATGGACTTTGAAAGGTGTGGTTAGAGCATTACAAGTATAAATACAAGGCAGGCATTGTTCATAAATTGGCACAGGTGGACCTCCCCAAAATATGAGCAGAGATTTATTGATTATCCTACGCACATGCCCTAGCGCCTCGTCTTAACCCCACTGCCCAGTTGGAATAATTCCATCCCTGTTTGAAGTTTAGAATCATGCAACCAACCTGTTGAAAATAAATTATAGAGATAATGGATACTTACCACATAAAAATTCTGATGGAATAATGAATCTCGTTTGCTTCCTTTGGATCAGAAATAGCGACAATTACAATGATACCACTTTTGTTTCACAATCTAAATTTCTTCTGTTTGGTAGAATGAGAGAGTGTTGAGTTTTTTTTTTTTTAGGTATCTTCTTATGAGAGAATTTTTCTTCTTTATTTCTTTTCTCTTTTTGTTAACTTCTTGTTAACTTCCTTTTAACTGCTTGTTAATTCAAAAATCAAGTTGGGTCATGGATCATGGGTCATGGACCCATTTTGGGCGACCCAACCCCAAAATCCAACATCTCCCACTCACACGAAATGGGATCCATGCTCTCTCTCAATATCTTATAAGAGAACATCATCTCTTATACTCTCTACCAATTCATATTAGAAAAATAGATCGTGTGACCAGCATACTTTGAGAGCTCTTTGCTATACATCTGTTAGGAATATATAGCTTCTCGACAAACAAAGATCATGAGTAGACTTAAGTATAAATTTTCTAGATCGTTTATCACATTGAATCTCAAGCGATCTCAATCTTATATATCATATATCGTATTCACAATTATAGACACTCTATAATTGGTATACCAGTGAATACAAACAAAATGTGATACGTTTAATGATCTTCCTCTTTTCTTAAATCTCTTAACTTTAATTTAATTTGCTTTTCCAGTAGTGCCCAGTTAGACTGAATCTCTCATAGTCCTTTGGTAACACTCTAAATGCAAAGTATTAAATTAAGTCTTAAGAATTAGAATAGAGTCATAAGGGTATAAATATAAGACTCTTACTCCTTAAAGGTCTCACACATCAAAGCTGAGATCTGACCTTTGATTACCTATATTGGTTATAATTTGCACACATGGTATGAAACACGTGCTACGGTATTTTCTCCTTTCCCATGGAGTGTATGTCTTTATGTAATGTATTAATACCGTACAGATAATGGTTCAGACATTCTTAATGTCCAACTTGAGTTCTCTTGTCTACTTCTTTCATGTTCATTAGAACTCATATCTGGCAACATAGACAGATAAAGTGAAATTTTTTTTTTTTTTTATTAATTCACTTACAATCTTTAATAGATCTCATCTTGTTTGTAACAAAGTGGCATTCATATTTTAAACTTGGCTCTCGATTATCACTTGGATAATAAGCTTAGAATTGTCTCATCTCTCATCCTTCACTAAGAATTAATGAGAGCGATTACAGTGTGAGAGAATTTAATCTACTATACATCAGGCATACTTTTAAATCATTGAGGGTGAATTACTAAAATTAAAACACTCCATATGTGTAGGCTTATAACAAACATATTTATTATTTGAACATTAATACAATATGAACATTGTTGGGAAACATTACAATAGAGGTATATCATATTCTACAGCGATCAGATTTCCACATGCTTTATAAATATATCTCGAATCGGTTTTGTCGAGGATCTGCGACCATTTCACGCATAGGGATATACTTCTGCATGTTACTATTATGACTATTACGTCATGTCTTTAAAGTTATACTTTATATCATGTGTTTGGTTTGCCATGATACTTGGGGTCCTTTGTGTATCTTATTCTTTCCTTAGTATCACGGTTCACTAAGGCCCGTCGGCGCTTTGCGTTTACTACAGTGATCAAAAAGCTTTTGAGCCTGATACTTCTTATCTACCAACGGAAAAGCTACAAATTCAGCTTCCATTGTGAATGAGGCTATGCGGAGTTGCTTCTTACTACTCCATGATATAGCGCCATTGTTGAGTAAGAAGATGTACCCAGTGAACTTTCTCTCATCTAAGTCCTCCCAATCGACGCCAGTGTAGCCTTTCAATTGCGAGATCATTTCCTTAGTAACACAATGAATAAATGCGAGTTCCTTTTAGGTACATGAGTATCCCTTTTAAGCTGCTTTTCCAATGTCAGTCACAGGTTGGGCGATATCGGCTTACCATGCAACTGGCCAAGCAAATATCAAGTCTTAGCACACATCATGGCATATCGGTTAACCGCACTTGTATAGGGAACTTTCCTCTGTACTCTTCTTCTTGTGGAGTTTGGGACACATTCTTGACTAAGACCTTCACCTTTAGCAATAGAGTATCGATGGGTTTGGAATCTTTTGCATTTGGAATCGTTGAGGATCTTATTGGTGTATGGCTCTTGTAAGCGAGAGACAATAATTTCTTTGAAGCGATCTCCCGAAGATCTTAACTCCAAGAATATAAGCAGCTTCACCATATCTTTCATCTCGAGAATTGGATGATAACCATCCTTTAATTTCATTGAAACATACTCCTTCTTTATTACCGACTATAAGTATATCATCAACATATAATGACATAATTATAAACTTGTCCATGGATCTTTTTATATATACACAATGATCTTCGTCAATCATAATAAAACCATTTAATATGATCGTATTATGGAAACAAATATACCATTGTCTTGAAGACTGCTTTAGGCCATATATGGACTTGAAAGTCTGAACTTTATTTTCTTGTGTCGTCTACAGTGTGCATGTAGATTTCCTCTTCTAAATCACCATTTAGAAATCTTTGTCTTTACATCATTTGTGTAATTCAAGATCCATACTTGCTATTAGCTAGTATCAAGCGAATTGAGGGTGAATCTCACAACGGGAGAAAAGTTTCCTCATAATCTATTCCTTCTACATTGTGTGTAGCCTTCGCTACTAGTCTAACCTTATATTTATCAATTGTACCCATGGCCTAACTATTTTGAGAACCCATTTTGATATTGGCCTTGCGTCCTTCGAGAAGATCAACAGAGTTCCCAGACTTGGTTACGTCTCATAGACTCCATTTCTTCTTCCATTGCTTTTGTCCAGTTTTCCTTATCAAGGCCCGAGAGAGCCTCTGTGACATTCCTTGGCTCATCTTCATCTTGTGTAATGGCTACAAAGGCTTCACCACCCTCAATGTCAAAACGACGACGGGGAATGCCTTGTCTACCACTACGTCGCAATTTAGGTTCTGGAAGAACAGATTCCTCTATTATCCTCAAATTGCTCCCACTTGGACGGGATGATTCCCAATGTTTGAGTACTCCACGTTTGGATTACTTCTATTTTGATCAAGATCATTATCATTCGCACTTGGGTTGGAAACATATTTCTAAATGCTCCCACTCGAATGAGTGAGTCTTGATCACCAAAATCCATGGTCTCATAGAAGAATAGTCTTTATTGATATCACCTTGTTGAGAAAATCATTCTCTAAGAATGTGACATCCTAAATGATTCAAGTGCAGCGAGAGTCCAGCTGTGTGTTCACCTATAAACACATACCCTTTCGAATGTTACGAGTATCTTATAAAGATACATTTCTTTCCCAGGAGCACCTAGTTTACTATGTGGGTGCGAGGTATTAAGAACATAAACGACACATCCCAGGTCTTAGCAAACATGGTCGGGTTTTACATTTGTCCATAACTCGTATGGAGTAGCAGTGGGAGGCCCGACTTGCTGAGCTACACAGTTAAGGATAAATGTGGCAATTAATAGTGCATTACCCCAAAAAGTGATTGACAAATTTGCACATTGCCATCATAGACCTAACCATTTCAAGGGCGTTCTATTTGCAACTTTCACGACACCATTTTGTTGTGGAGTTCTTGGAATAGTCAGCGATGTTGAATTCCTTTTCATCACATAGTTTGTCTAAGCTGATGGAACCAAATATTCACGACCTCGTCGGTTCTTAATGCTTTAATTTTTCTATCTAATTGATTCTCAACTAAGCTCCTTATAACTGGAAGCAACTTGTAGCCGATTTATGATTTATCAAATATCTGACACCAGCGGTATAATCATCTGTAGACGTGATGAAATAATAAGCCCCATGCCTTGCTCTCACATTCATTGGACCACATATGTCGGAATGGACCAATTACAGAGGGAAGTCTGCTCTGGTTCCTTTACCAAATGGTTTCACGGTACTTTTACCGGCCGGGCGATTAACTCAGTAAGCAGTCTACTTTTGTCATAATTAGGCAGTAGCCCTTGTTTAACTAGCCTATCTATTCGATTTTGACCAATATGGCCCGAGCCCCGGGCATGCCATAAGTCCACATCAATCTCGGAATTATGTGAGCGTTATCATAAGATAACTAAAATTACATTCATAATAATCGGTATCCATGACAATAAAACCATTCAATACATATGGATCATAATGAGTAGTTCTAGAGACAATTCAATATTGTTCTTGGCAAGATACATATTAAGAGCTGGTTTTTAACATAACCGATACTTGAGAAATTAAATTTGACGAAATCTACGTAGCATAGAACATCATGCAATGGTAAGTTAGGCACTCATAGAACTAACTTGCATGTACCTATCCCTTGACGCAACTCTTTGCATTTGTTTCCACATAGATCCACTTTGCTCCCATGTGGTATTATGAAATTCCACAGGTCTATCCTTAAGCTCGTAGTCTAAGATTGCCCACACAGGTCTACAATCCACAAGGATATGTATGCATTTAGAAAAACGAGAACTAGCTACGCAAGAGTTCACTAACTTTAGTATAGCCAAATACCTTCTTAGGTTCGAGCAATCTCGTGCAAAATTTCCCTTTAGTATTACAATTGAAGCATGATCTTGGCCCATGTTTTTCTTCTTGAACGTTTTCCTTTCAGGTGTTGGTCATTACCCATATTTCTTCTTGAAGCCAAACTCTTCTTGTTTTTGTCTTGGAACCCACCTTGACTCTTAACGCTTTCGCCCATAAGCTTTTCTTGAGCTAGATTCAGCCATATACACATTTGTATTAATTTTGGAAGATTCAATTCTTTCTTAACTAGCTTTGAGATGGCGCACCATCATCGGTGTTGGATATTTGCATTGTGGGTCAAATGCATCTTCATATGCTCCCAAGGCGAAGACAGGATCGAATTCTGACTTGGACTTGTTGCTCGTAGGTCAACTTATGACCCGGTGTCCTTTAATTCTAAATCATATTTGACATCTCACGTAAATGTTTTTCATTGAATGATCGATTTCTTTTTGTAGGTGTCAAAATTTGATCGTGAGTGTCGCTGAAGGATTTGAGTTCTTGATGTATACCAACATTCTTTAAAGCGGACCACATGTCCATTGCAAGTCATGATTTAAGATTCTCGCATGATATTATTTTCCATGCTGGCGAATGACGTATGAGAGTAGGGGTGCTCTTCTAGGCTTCATAAGCCTCGATCCCCTTTTATGTTGGGTGGTATTCCGCCTCGGGGCTCATCGATTACAATATTAGTACCTCAAGAGCTTCTTGCTCTTCCGACACATATTGAAAATCTTCATGCTCAATCTACATAGTATCACCATTTAGCTTTTCACGCTGTTAAGCTGGCGATAATGTTTTGAATCTGAAGACATTGTGTTTGTAGAAACACGAAGTTCCTACGTTAAGACATAAATTACACACGGTATTAATGTTTCATCCATACACATATATCTACCTGATACCTAATTAATATATTGAAATAACTCACATGTAGGTTTTAGAATCAAAAAGGTCACTCGTTTCCAATCATCCCTCTAAATCCTAATGTGAGACTATCAACAAGTCAATTAATTAGGCAAGGTATCTGAACCAATTATCAAAACATGCAATTTCAAGTACCCAAATTATCAAATTCAATATAAATCATAAATGTCTGAAAAACAAACTCAAAATTGCTAGAAATAAATTGAATATTTATATATATATATATATATATATATATATATATATATATATATATATATATATATATATATATATATAAAATATCAAGCAACTACAGTTAATGAATATTAAACATCCATAATATTTACAAGAAATGATAAGAACTTAAGCTGAAGTGAGCTAATGAATCTATTATTTGCTCTCAGGGAAAACAATCTTAGGCTTATTCTTTCAATAGGGAAGATTGTAGGTAAATTTTAAGAGTAGTAATTTCCACGAATCCTAAGTTCCTTTTCCACATTTAGACTTTTCAGTAGACCGATACAAACTTGTGAACAACAGTTGTCTTTGTTTTGTTTCCTTTAATATAGCCTTTGGATAACTTTTCGGAGAAAAGCAAATTGATCCACTTGTCTCGTTGTTTTGACCAATTTCGTGGAATTTCATGATTTGGAGTCATTGTTAAGGTTCGGTAGATGTAAAACAAGTAATGCAAAAAATAATGCCTTTGTGAGACAGTATAAGATAATCTACTCTAGAGTCTGATTTACTCAAGGTTGGTTCTTCCTCCTTGCATGGTGACCTAGTTTAAGAGTGCGGATGTAGAGTCGATTACAGAGAAAGTGATTCACTATGAGGGGTTCTTTATAATTATTTCTCCATGGGCATGATTTTGGTTACTTATAGCACCATCATTCTTGAATGAAAAACCAGTCTTACCTAAAGTCCGATTTCTTATAAGATTTCACAAGAGAAAAATAATTTTGCCAAAAAAAATTTTAGTCATTGTCTAGGTCCTTCACTGCGCATCAAGGATCACTCCCATATTTTCAAGATCAAACAGATAGAGAAACAGCATGTTGGATTTCATTAGTGCAAACATGAAATCCAGAAAGCAAACATGAAGAAGCTCTGATACCAATGTTGAAAATAAATGATAGAGATAATGGATACTTACGGATAAAAAGTGCATTGAATATTAGATCTCTTACAACTACTAGATCAAATAGCGACAATTACAATGAAATGCCACTTTTGTTTCACAATCTAAATTTCTTCCTGTTTTGGTAGAGATGAGAGAGTGCAGTGAGTTTTTTTTTATTATCTTCTTATGAGAGAATTTTTCTTCTTTATTTCTTTTCTCTTTTTGTTAACTTCTTATTACTTCCTTTTAACTTGTTAATTCAAAAAATCAAGTTAGATTAAATGGATCATGGGTCATGGACCCATTTTGGGCGACCCAACCCCAAAATCCAACACAACCAAACAAGCAAGAATGGTGTTTGCTACACAACCTGTCGACATTTTAATCTTGATTGTTTACCTTGTAATTGTGCTAATGCTGGCAGTAAATCTATATGTGCTCCATAAATGTTGTTTAAATGCTTTACTAAAATTTCTTCCTTCTCTTACACTCCAATCTAGTTGTGAATAATTTCAATCACCATTAATTGTGATAATTGTCTCTATATATTTACCTCAGCATGATACTTTCTTAATGCAACATTTGACTTTTAGTTAATTTCTTCTAGACCTTTATACCTTTGAAAGAAAAAAAGAAATGAAACAGCTTGAACCTCATCACTAAAAGATTTGAGAATTAGCAAACAGAAATATATGATGAACATCTCACATTGTGTGCACCTTTCTCATATTGGTGGTTATATGCGAATTAATAGTTGGCGACTCAGTATGATGCGATTGAGGTTTACATTCATGGCTACTTCCCATGCCAGTTTTTGTATAGAGCTGAATATGATTTTCGTGGTCAAGCTTGAGGATGTATCCAATCTAGTGGTGCAGGAAGCGTTAGTCATATTAATGCAAACATTCTTAAATGTTGTGTTGTTGGGTAATGTTAGAGTCTACCCTATCAAAGCTTTTGTGTTGTGGATGTGGGGATATAATTGTCTTCTAAGCGTGTTGGAGTTGAAATTTTTATGCTGTACTACTATCTGCGTAGATTGTAGCCATTGTGTTTTCTTCAGTGTAGCACCCCTCCAACTGATTAAAAAAGGGTAAGCAATGGTCAGGCTACTTTTTCCAGGTCTATTAATATTGAATGGTCTTCACCTATTGATGATTAGAAAAGTTTTATGTTCGTTTTGACCTTGCAATGGGCTAGGCTAATTAATAGGTGTGGTATGTATGCCTATTGATTCGCACTATTGATACAATCGATAAAATTTGTAGGCTTTATGCTTGGATATTGTTTAAATGCATTGTATGATTTTTAAGTTATTTGAATTTTGGATTTATCGATCTATTACAAGTTTGAATCAATAATATTATTTTTCATTTAAAAAAAAATTTAGGCTCTTTGGTTCAAGGAAAATGAAATTTAACTTGACCCTCAATAAATTGCTTGCATATGTTTATTCAAATTCATTTAATTTATTTCTCTTCCTTATATATAGATTAAAAAATTAGATTGCTTTTACATGTTTCTTTAAACTTATTTCATTCATTTCTATTCATTATATAAAGCTAAAAAAATTAAAAGTACACATAAAATTGTAAAAATTGAGACATGAGTTTGATTTTATTTATTTTACAGTTTTTTTTTCTTCTATATTTTCCTTGAACCTTACTCCTTTCCTACTCCACAACCTTTTTGTTACTAAGCTATGCCTGATTGGCATATTTTTATTACTTCGAGTTACTAATGTTGTTAGTTTTAATTTTATTGACTTTTAAATATTACTTTTAAAATTAAATAATAAAATATTTTACTATTTTTTGCTGAAAATTTAATATTTTTATATTATAATTTACCTTTATTTCTATTTTTTTTAAATTTTAGGTCTACTTCCTAAATAAAAAAATTTAGGTTTGTTAAAATTTAAAATGTAAAATTATAAAACATACATACCATATATTTATCAAAATCATATTATTGAAAATATTAATACTTATTTTATTATTCTAGGTGATTGTACTAAAATAATTTTAATGTATTTACAAAATATGAGGTGCATAATTCCCTCACTTAGTACTCCTAGTAAGTGTACATATGCTTAAAGCACGTGAGACGATATGAAAAAGGTATAAAATTTTACTTTTTTTTTTAAATTCTTTTTTGAGACAAAGGTATAGAATTTCAATTTAATTATCTAAAGAAACCATAATTGAATTTGATTAATATATGTCATTAATTTCATACTTTCATGGTACAAATATTTACATTTGATATTTTAGATTTTTTAGACCTATTGTTTTTAATAATAAAAAAGGCAAAAGTTAATTGTTGGAACAATATAGTTTTTAAATTATCAATAAATTACTTAAGAACAATAAATTAATTATCAGAAAGAAAACATAGTCGAATTTAACAAATATATCAGTCCTTAATTCTCCCTTAGATGGGACATTACATTGATTTTTTAGATTTTAGATTTATTGATATTGATAATTACTTCTAGCAGAAGTGTTTCTATAGACCCAAAGAGCTTATGAAAAACTTTCCCCCTCTTCTGCATCATGATATAAATAATTTAAATATTTTCTCAATTAATAATTTAAGTATTTATAAAAGATATTAATAATTTAAAAAGATATCATTGTGAAAAATATTTTTGAGATATTACCCAAATTATTTAAATATATATATATATATATATATATATATATATTAGCAACTAAGTACTTTATTATAAAAGCTCAACCTAGATGTTTTTGCCTTTTTAAAAGTATTTATTTTTAGAGGTTATGATTAACTTTACTTTTAAAAATAATTTAAATTTAAATAGAAGAATAAAACAAAATTTATTTATTTATATATTAATATTTTTACTTTTAATAAACAAATTCAAAATATAGTTTTAAAAATTTTGGACACTAGACTATGGTAACTATATATATTAAAATATATATATTTCAAATTATTTTAAATAGATAGAATATTCTTGAGAATGAGATATTCTTACAAGATGAAGATATTCTTTTAAGATATTAATCTTAAAGAATGAGACATTCTAAATTTTTCTTATATAAATAGAGTCAAAACCACAGATTTTTAAATAAATATTCATTCAAAATTATTATCTTATTATATTTTAATGAAATTACTATGAAAATAATTGTAATTACTATGATCGTGTTAAAGAAAATATCAATTATGATCATTATAGTATGTTGTTGAAAAAGCTAAGGGTGGCAAATATTCTAATCACTATATTATCAAATTTGTAGGTTTTATGTCGATTTATTATGCTATCAACCTGGATATTGTTTCATCATGTATGGTTTTTAGCTATTTGAATCTTGAATATATCAATCTATTATAAATTTGAATCAATAATATTAATTTTCCTTTCAAAAAAAAAAAAATTTAAGGCTCTCTTTGGTTCAAGGAAATGAAATTTAATTTGAACCTCAATAGAGAAGATAACACATATATTTTATCAAACTCATTTCATTTATTTATCTTCGTTATATATAGATTAAAAAATTAGATTGCTTTTACATGTCTCTTTAAACTTATTTAATTTATTTCTATTCATTATATAAAGATAAATTTTTTTTAAAAAAAAGTACTTAAAAATGTAAGAATTGAGACATGAGTTTATTTTATTTATTTATTTATTTTACAATTTTTTCTACTTGTTTTACGACCCCTTCCCTTCTCCACAACCCTCTAGTTAGTGAGCTATGCCTCATTGACATATTTTTATTACTTTGAGTTACTAATGTTGTTAATTTTAATTTTATTGACTTTCAAATATTACTTTTAAAATTAAATGCAAAAATATTTTACTAATTTTTGTTGAAAATTTAATATTTTTATATTACAATTTACCTTTATTTCTATTTTTGAAATTTTAGGTTTTCTTCCTAAAAAAATGAGTTTGTTAAAAATTTAAATATAAAATTATAAAACACAGACACCTTATATTTATCAAAATCCTATTACTTATAACAGGTGAGTTGTACTTCGTATAAAGTAAAACACTAGTACATAATTTTAATGTTTTTTATGGGGCTTTACAAAATATGAGGCCATAGTTGGGGCTTTTCGATACTGCCCAAAAATATGAAATTCTCAATATATAAAGATTGAGAAATAATCTTAAATTTAATATACTTTTTACCACATTAAAGTGTTGAAAGTGTAGAGACACTTTTTAAAAATTTGAAAATTTAAAAATATCTTTTGAAGAAACACATTCTAAAATTTCATAAATTATGATTATAAACACAAGTATTACTTGAAGAAACATTTTTTTAGGAATTGCGAATTTATATTGAAAGTGTACCTTGAATTTTTTTTTATGTGGAGAATAAACCATGCTTTTTTAAGATCTATTTTTTTTTTTATATTACTTTTCTAAAGCTCTTCACCAAATCCCCAATTAGTAGTATAAATTTATTTTAATATATGTATGTATTACTTCAAAGGAAGAGTAGAATATTCTTCTTTCCCTATTTTTCCCAACCTTTAACTCTAACCTGAAAACCCCTATAGTAACCGAAAGACAAACATATTAGGAAGCGGTTTTGTAATCTTCTCATACATCATGTATTAAGTGTTTGGATATGGAGTATTTCATGAGGATGAATTACAAAGGAAGGACAGCCCGCTAAAAGCGGTTGCCTTTGGAAGGAAGCGATTCTGCAGATTCGGGATGGGTTTTGCCAAGTGGAGAAATTTTTTCTACATGTTATTGATAACAACCCAGTGAGTGAGAGTGGAGGGGATAAACTCCGACAAACCCTCGGTGAACCCATCCTTTAGGTATAACTTTGCTTGGGGAAACTCGTGGTACCATGCGCTCATGCTAGATCTCGTCGGCGATGGCCCGGGCCCGTCCAGCTAAGGCGGCCTTGAGCAGGAAGGAGGGAGTTTTTGCCCGGGGCCCCCGCGCCCCGAGAGGCCCATATATCATACCAACATTATATAATTAATATTTAATTGGTAAAAAATTTTGTTTTTATTTCATTCCTTTCTTCTTCTCCCGACAGGCCGGCCACGAACTCCCTTTGCTCCACGGCTCTGACCCCTCCCACCTTCTTTTGTTCTTTGAGAATTTTCATGCTCTTGAGTCGAGTCTGAGTCTCAATACGTCGGTCTGGTCCATCATCATTTACAATTTTCTTCTTCATAGAGAATTGATTTTTCTCTAATTATTTTCTCTTCCATTTTTTGGGTTTAGAGTTTTCTAGTTATTTTTGTTCTTGATATTTGGGTTTTTGGGTTTGTGTTTGGGTTTGGATTTTTTATTCAAATTTTGGTTTGTTCTTCCGTTATTAGGTTTTAGGGTTTTTTTTTTTGGTTTTTGGTTTTTGGATGATTGGATCGATTACCTCCACCGAAATGCACCATGCCATCTTGGGTTTTTTTTTCCGTTATTTTTGTTCTTCCATTATTGATTTTTTATTTTTGTTCTTCCGTTATTAATTTTTGATTTTGTTCTTCCATTATTTTTGGGTTTGTTCTCTCATGATATGAGGAACGGGTTCCTACTTCCTTACTGTAAAAGATAAAAAGCTGAAAACAATGAATAAAATGTAATGAGGTGCAAAAAGAGACTTTCTTTCCCGATGACCCTTTCCGGCAATTCAAGAACCAGCCGCTTTCTAGGAAATTAGTGCTGGGGTTACAAACTTACAATACTTCATGCCAATCCTTGAATGGGCACCTCGCTACACTTTCCAGTTCTTCAAAGCTGATTTTGTCGCTGGAATTACTATTACCAGTCTTGCAGTTCCTCAGGGGATCAGTTATGCTAATTTAGCAAGCTTGCCACCCATTATTGGACTATGTGAGTGCTCTCAAGGAGCCCTTTTTTTTCTTCTTGGAAATACTACCTTAATCACTTGGAACATTATTGTTAAAATAGTACACAATTAGTTAAGAAATTACCTCCTAAGTCAAACCATGTGTTTGCTATTTGTGATTCCATACTTTTCTAAATTTCCAAATGGGTAGTCTATACATTACTTTTCCCCCTTAGAAATGTAAGTAGCTTATACATTAGGAACTACAGATTCAAGCACTGTACCTCATGGTAATAGGTGGAAACATTTTCTTTCTTTTAGACTTAATAAATGGATCATGGGAGGTGCTTTGTATTTTATAGCCAAGGAGTTGATTGTAGGGTTGAGTATTGAAAAGGGTCACCCAAATCATTGGAGCGTTTTTTTCAAAGTTAATTTATAGTGAAAAGGAAAGATGAAAGTATCACTTTTTATGGATTAATTGTGTTTGCAGTTTCTTTTGCCAATTGACCGTCATCGGAATTTTTGGGATTGGAATGATTTGGTGTCCATGTTTCCAAACAAATTTTCAACAAAGTAGGAACTAGGAAATGATGGTGGAAATTTGCAAGTTATATATGAACACTGAGATTTAAAAAAGCTAATAGTTGAGAGTTGAGAGAGGGGAAAGTGTGTTTTTGACAGATTTAGTATAGAAAGGGATCATTTTTATTGCAACGATTGTTCCTTTGGAGGTTTGATTTTCAGGTTGCATTTGAATTTCAAACTTGGGGTGGTTTCTGATACAAAGCCATGGCCAGGCCTCTTTCTGTATTCAGGTGCTATTGTTCTTTATTATAATCTTAACTTTTATATGATGTTTTCAAAAACATTTATACGGTAGTGAAAAGAAAAAGAAAACAGAATAGGAGATAGTAGAATCACAAAAGGGCTATTGACAAATTTGTTCTTAAAAGAGTAGAAGAACCTTCTAAAAAGATTGAGGTGTAGACAATCTTGAACAATCTAATGAAAATTTAAATGATGAAAATCATATCAATGAGACTCTATTAATTTGAATGATCATGATAATGTGACAAGAATCATATATTTAGGATAATACTTATTTGAATGAACTTGTGATAATGTACAGTAAAAATGTGTGAAGTTGCAGGTATTAATGAACACTTAGTCTCATTTGGATGGCCCATGGTCTGAAATTGGGAAATCTATGATAAAGATAAGGATATTTTGGTTGGACCTATAAAATTAAATCTTGAGTTTCTTTAGATAATAGAAATCTAGGCATTTTTCATGTGCTTTGGCTATTCTAGAAAGATGAGTAACGGAGAGATTCTAGATAGAAAATGGTTGTAGTTTACTCTAAACATGTGGATAAAGTATATTGCTTTTGTTGCAAATTGTTCACAACTCAAAACAACAAAAGTTTTTGTAAATGATGGATTGAATGATTGGAAGCATCTTAGTGAGGAACTTCGAATAACATGAGAATAATATTGGAGCATATGACTAACATGAATACTTGTGAGATTGAACTAGGTAAAGATTAAAACATAATGAAACAATTGATAAAGATTTGCAGCAAGGATTTTCAAAGGAGAAAGAACGTTGGAGACAAGTTTTAATAAGAATAATTTCTATTGTAAAATGTCTGGCTAAAAATAATATAGCTTTTCGAGGATCCAATGAGAAACTTTATCAGGATAGTAATGGTAATTTTTTGGGGTTAATTGAAATGATTACAGAATTTGATTTGATAATGCAAGATCATGTTAGACATATCCAAAATCAAGAAATTCATTATCATTATCTTGGTCAAAAAATTCAAAATGAGTTAGTTTCTCTTTTGCTATAATGTTAAAACTTCATGATGGGATCATCGAAAAGCAAAATAATTTCACTATAATTCTTGGTGTACCCCGGATGTATTATCAGAACAAATGACTCTAATAGTACGATCATGTAAATATGTCTAATAACAAACTAAATGAAAGAACCTTTTGGGACTGTGGGGGATTGGATGATACATACGGATTAGAACTTTATTGAATTATTAAATGCATGTAAGTCTCTTGATGAATGTTGATGATGTGAGGGTGAGTTATGACAATGGTTCTAATAGAAAGGCAACAAAGAGGGAGTTCAAAGGGTGGCAGGGAAATAAATCCAGGGCTTTATATATGCCCATGTGCTTGTATCATAGTCTTAATCTTATTTTCTTTGTGATATATGGCACGTTCTTGTGTTATTGTTTCATTTTGGAATTGATACAGCGTATATATTCATTATTTACCAGAATTCTACTAAAGATGGAAGATTTTATGATAATGTTACGGACTTAACGAGTGAAATCTTTGTCACTTAACCAACACTTTCTAGATGGGAGAAAGTCGAATTAAAAGTATGTTGTTTAACTATTAGTTTATTACCTCAAATTAGGTTATTTTATTTGCAATTGTATAAATCTTGTGATGATGCCAAGTCGAAAAGTGGCAGAAAGTTTGGCCTAGTTCCTTGAGAGTTTTGAGTTTTTACTTGATATGGATTTATTTGGTATAAATTTTGTTTGCTATTAACATGGTGAGTAAGAAGTTTCAATCTAAATCTATGTGGTGGGCGGCTTATACAACAAAGAATTGGAAGATCCTTTATGTTATTTTTGAAAAATATAGAAATGAGGTTTGAATCCGACATGAATATTGCTTCAAAGTCTTGCATTTGATATGAATATGGAAGACCCATTAAAAGCTTCAACAAGGCGTTGTGTTTGGAAAATAATTTAGTAAGAATAATCATGATGAGTAATCAATTTGAGGAGTCCTTTAGGTCAATTATTTCTTGATTTGTTGTAGATATGGCAATTCTTTCTTTGAAAGATAGATTTGAGCAATTAAATATATTTGAAAATATTTTGGATTCTTGTTTGATTCAAAAAAGTTGAAGTCGTTGGGTGATAATGAATTAAGAAGAATCTTGCACTAAATTTAAGCTACTTTTCTCATGTAATTTGTAGATGTTGATGCAAATGACCTTTTTTGAAATGAAAGTGTTGCAAATGACTTTGCCAAATGTGTTAATGTCACCACTTGAAATTCACCGAGTTTGTCAAAGTTGCAGATTGTTATCAAATGTTTCAATTGCACTTTGAATCTCATTAACTATGCAGGTATTGTAGCATCCACGAGAAAGAAGTTTTCAAAGTTAAAATTATTGGGAAATCACTTGGGGTCGTCAATGTCACAAGAGGAAAAGGTGAATGACCTAGCAATTTTATGTATTGAGGAAAAGATATGTTAGAAAATATTGATGTGATACTATTATCAATGATTTGCAAATAGAAATGCTCGAAGACAATGTTTTTATGAACATTTGTATGCTTAATCTAAAATTAAATGTTTTTATTTGATTGTAAAAAAATATTTTATTTATTAGTCTAATAAAACTACCATTTACAAGCATTTTTTTTTATTATCACACCGCGAACTTTATTATATACATTAGAGACCCTTATTTTGTTACTTACTTCGGGCCTCAAAAATATCGGGACCGGCCACTGGTCACTTGGGCTCTATCTCGGGTCAAGCTTTACATCTAATGGTTGAGGTAATTGGGGGCAATATATATGTTCTTCCCGAAGATATTGTTGTCCGGCCCCATGTTTGAGATTTAACCATTACTGATAAATGCTTGAAATCCTACCTAACCCCTGTCCCCCCTTCCGGTTGGCTATGGAAGCTTCAGTGCTATTCCGTTTGTGGCAGTGTTATTACTTGCAAGTTCAGTAGTTGTTATTGCCATTTTGATACCATCACTGAGGAATGGGAGCATCCAATTCCTGAAGATAGAACAACACGTGAACAGATTTGTTTGTTTGGGAGACCTGACGTCCGAAACAAGGATATTTACATCACATGGTGGAGATGATGATGATTTCTGGGCTATGGATAAGAGGGCTTGGCCTAGTGGGGAGGATGGCTGCTCTGTGTGTTTAAGCCTTCTTACCTCATCTCCTAGTAGATTTATAAGTACAGTAGGATAAAGCCCCAAGCTGATACAAACGACCAGGGGGTTATATATGTGGGATAGTGGGATGTGGCGACTATGGCAGTGAAGAGGAGTTACAATACCCCGCAGCTATGGCTCTCCACTATGTTTGTTTCAAGTAAAAAACAACAATCAGGTACTATAGTGTTTTCCCGCACCACTATCAATTAAACATTTGAGGCGTCAGGTTTGTATGATTAACAAGTGAGCCCTACAACCATATTTGCAGTCGAAGCTGTCGTGTAGTGTCTGATTACACACACCTCTTGTAACTAAATTGCTGCCGCACCTTTTTTCATCTTTTTGCTATTTATTGATCCTTTCTTGGTTCGAATTTACTACAACAATGGGGGTATCTTCTTTATGCTGGAAATTATTGAATGTTTCAGGTATATCTTTTTTGTTTCAGGTATATACTTTCTTAGATATTGTTAGCTTTATTTTTCTCTTTTTTTTTGTGAGCCACTTCTTATTTGTGCCCTCTCTCTTTCTCAAAGGGAGGAGCAAGGAGGATTAGAGAATAAGAAGAAGAAGAAGAAGGAGGAGGGGGAGAAGGATAAGCAGTCACATTCAATAATCTGGTCTCCTGATTGTAGCTCGTTTTAGTATCTTTGTATTTCTTTTTTTTCTTTTTTGGATAAATATTATCTCTTTGTATTTCATGATAGATTATATTCAAGCGATCATTTGGATATAATGGAATAACAAGAATTATTGTCTCATGTGATGATGTTTCTTGTTTTCCCTAAATATCGTGTTGATATGAATTCAAACATACAATCTTGGGGGGGGGGGGGGAGGGGGGGGGGGGCGGGGGGCGCAGAATTTTGAATAAGTGCTGAACAAAATATCATATGTATTGTTTGAGATCCCTCTATATAAAGAACTTGAAAGAAAGAAAAGATCATGGACTTTCAGGTGTAGTTCAGGCATTACCAAGTCTAAATACAAAGGCGAGCATTGTTCATAAATGACACACCCCTAGAAATTGGAGCTTACAACATATCTCAAGAAATATGAACAGATTTATTGATTAATCTACGTTTCACGTACTAATTGCCTTGTTGTCTTGGCACGCAATATATTACGAAGCACAAAACTTTGGTATATAGTATTTGAAGAACAATGATCTTAGAGAACATAAATATTCATGTTTCCTTGAAGAATTCACTTTCATCTATACACATTGGCCAATCCATACTCTTTTAATTTCTTCACCTTAATCTTCAAGCGGCGGTTTACTTGACTTCTAAGTTCTCTTTTAAGAGTTTGTCAACCCAAAAGCTAAAATTGAAAAATGATCATACTTTCTTTTCTTTTTCTCGATTGTCTCAATTGGCCTTTCTGACAACGTGCATGTAAATCAAACAACGGTCGATACTACAAGGAGGATCCTCTTAAAATCCCTATGAAGTTTGGCTATATTTGGCACCCAATCTTTATGGGGATAGACTTGTTTTCTCTTTATCACTTGGTCTCAAGACATGTGGAGAAAGAAAATGACAAAGCGTAGAAAAGACGGGAGATACTTATATAAGGAAATGGATGATACTATCATCCATAACAATAGATCATAGGTAGATTAAAATGGATAGTACCACAATTGAGACTAATAGGAGATGCTTCATGTGTTTCTGTGACACCCCAAATCCTGGCGGTCCCTTTTTTTTTTCCTTTTTGTTTTTTACCACTGTATGAAGTTTGTCGCGACATAAAAATACCCTATGGCAGACACAACTCCAAAAAAAAGCTCTATCAGACTAGAACCACTCCTTCTGTGGTAAAATTCTTCACAAAAGCATTCCCTACACCTCCAACACTTTTCCAAAACACAATAAATTTGATAAGTAGCCTACATGCAATAAGGCAACATAAAATGCAGGGAAAACTTGCAAATTGTGTTGAACCAATCAAAGGAGTAATTTTCATTATAACTCTTTCTACATAAACGAAACTAAATAAGTATCAGGAATATTACAAAATACATAATAAAGTCATAATCCGGCCTTCTTCACCACTAAGATCTCAGATGAGTTTCATCTCCTGGTATACCTCGATTAAAATATTTTCCCACAGCCAGTGAAAGCGATGCCCGATGGGAATTCTCCTACAAGGGCTACTCCCCACCTAAGTGCACATGCAATGCCATGATTCAACATTCATAAACACATTGAGTAAAAACATATACATTTCTATATGAATGTCCACATGTCATGCCAATATCTAGAGCTCTCACTGACTCCCTCACACATGTATATGCCATGTATGAAAACTGTCATTACAAAACAAAAGATTTTTGTTTTATAATTCAACTCATTGGACAACCTCCGATTAACTACTTTATTCAAAAGCCATGTGTCTTTTGTGGGTAACGAACTTTCAGGGTCTCAGCGGCGTGTCACGCCTTCAGAGCACTTTAAAGGCTTTCGGGTTGGATACATATGTCTAACCCGAGGATGCGAGGCCTTCAGCGGGGGGTGTCTATCCCTTCTTGTTACTAACACGACACATAATTAAGCCAGGTGCGACTCTAAGGCGTTTGTCCCTTGAAACGAGCCCACCATTAAGCACGAACAAAGTGTTAATTCATGTCATTGCACTCACTTTTGATTCTTGTGATGTCCCTGTGCATATGTAATGCAGAAATGCCACTGCATTTTATTTCATGGATAATTATATCTACTGTATATAATTCACATCCATCATATAACCCATGTTAATACATCAAGTAAGCATATATCAACATGACATTCAATCAAGCAACAACACACAAACTGGATCTTCATGTTCAGACCCAAAAACGACATATACAGTTCAACATGTTGATTCGTGCCACAGTAGGGTGATAGGAATCAACGGTATATCCTAAGTTCCTCTAACTCTTGGTAGTCAAGTTACTACGATTATAGTGATCTAAGTCGGAACACGAGATGGGTTTTCATCTATGAATGACTTGCATCGGTGTTGAAATGGTGAGGCTTTTAGTTTGGATTTTTTGGATTTGTTTGTTTTAGCAGTGGGAGTTTGTGTCTTTGATTAATTCATGGCGAAAGTGAAGTGTGAAAAGGTAACTTTGAAGGTTTAGGTCACTAGCTTGACAACATGGGGTTAACAAGTGGCTCGGGTTTTATCCTCGCATCATGTGAGCAACCTATAGTCAAGCCATGCTTAGGATCTTTGTTTAACTAGCAAACCTAACCTATAATCATTCCCCATTTGAGTCAAACCTGAGCGACATGCATCTACATTGCTCGAGTTTGAAACCTAACATTCAACATCATTCGGTGGCTCAAAGTGAAGGCCATCTAAAACAAATAGTGCATCTAGCAATAAGTATGCATTGTATCTAAAGCATAGTATTAGTAGGTAATGACATTAAATATTCAACCCTAGTTTGAAGATGGGAACCATAAATGAGTACTGTAGCATTTAACACAGGCCATTTGCAACTACCCCATGACCAAGCTAGCTACCTTCCTCTTGAAGCTAAGAGGCTGCAACAATCTCTTGAGTTGTCATCCTCGAGGGGTTATTTTGGTAGCTAGAAAATGAGAGAGGAGAGAGAAGAGAAAAACAAAACCTCAAATGAAAGCTGCGGGAGATATTTACATAAAATGAAAATGTGCGAAGATTTCTTAGGGTTCTGATTTGGGGGAGGGGGGGGGGGGCGCTTATATAGGCCACTTGATGTATGAAAATCTGAAAGCCTAACATTTTGGCTATCTGAAGACAGGAGGTAATACACCAAAATGAAGTCGGTTGGCATTAATTGCAAAGAGTATGGCGGGCGAGAAGATTTGTAGGCGAGAGCGATTTTAAGCTGGGTAGCGAAATTTAGCTAACCTAGCGAGAGTGGACTTGAAGATAAGCGAAATCACGAATTTAAGCTATGCCGCAGTCAATTTAAATTAGGTAGCCCGAAATTTAGCTAGCCCTAGCGAGAATATTTTAAGAATAGCGAGGTAAGGCTATTGACACCGATTTTCGCTACATGGCGAATTTCTCTAACCTAAGCCGAAGCCCTACTCAATTCATTGAGGATTCTTGGTACTAGCGCTATGATCTGAGAATTTTCGCAATCAATGAGAATTTTTTTGCAATCATGAAAATCTGCAGGTTGCACATTCCAATAGCTAGCACTTATTGCATCACGAACCACCTTGCATCGTTTCTTCTTCTTCACTTTGCCTTCATTCCTTCATTGAATTTTGTATGTTTGAAGAGGCGATAAATGGATTCAATCTTCATGGTTGGCACATATCTCGATATTGAACTCTCGAGAATGCATAAAAACACCAAAACAACCAAAATAACCTCTAAGCAGCATAAGTGATATGAAGACACGAACACTTTAATTGGCATTATTGACATGATTAGTGCGCAAAAGCACTCAAAACCTATCGATATAGGGCTCAATACTTTTTGAGTCTAATCACACCCCCAGCCAAAAGCGTTGCTAGTCCCTTAGCGTCTGAAAATAATAGGGATTAAATACGATGATTTTCAAAAGTTTATGGTGGGGTGTATATACAAATAAACATTACCTTTAGGCGAAAAATTGACACAAGTTGAAAACCGACATGAAAGAGCCAAAACCATACAAGAACAAATTTTAGGTGATATTGGTTTATGATTCTCCAACTTAGATTTCCATAAAGTCTAATGTGGTTCTTTGTAGTAACCGGATCGAGTCGATAAATTGCAAAGGTGTCCCCTCTGACCTAGCAGCGGCATGGCCTTAAGTTGAACAACCCTAGATAGGGATAGTTACACTCTCTTTCTTTGTTCGACTATATTGTAGAGATTCAATGCTTAAAATCGGAGCTTCACGAAGTCGCATTAATAAGGGGTGCAGATGACTCGACGATTAGGTTTGAACATCGAAGCGAAAGGATCACTTGACCACAAACTCTACAGGCTTCACCCCGGACTCAGAATGACTTCGAAAATCGAAGCACTACAAATCGTTAAACTCTACCTATCCACCCACGTATTAATGAACACTTCATCGATGACTCCCAGCCAATTAAGGCTTAGGGCATCGGGCTTGAAGAGCTTCGCCATACCCCTGGGCCAGTGCTTTCTGGTTTCAAAGTAATTAATCACGACTTTATTTTTTCTTTTTCTTCTTTTCTTTTTCTTTTTGCTTTTTCTTTTCTTTTTCTTTTTGGAAGACTACATTGGTCTTAGTGTAGATCTTTCTGAGCCTATCTAAGTTGCCAACATGCACTGGTAGAATTTGTCTGTGAAGTGAAGGAGGTATCTAATTTACAACCTATTGAAACAATCGGGTGTGTAGGTGTGTGAATTAGCTTAAGGGAGGAAATGTTCAAGTTGAGCATGTTGGGACTTGACTGACGAAATTTATTTCAAACATGGAATTTGTTCTAACATAAAGGTAACTTAATGATTCAATTTTTTTTTTTTTTCGAAGCGAAAGCGATTCAATTGTCGATTAAAGCAATTCAATTGTTGATTGAGCTTGGTCGATTAATCGGTGAAGACAAACTTGATTACACATGGTGAAGAGCACAAAACATGATATGCAAAAGTACGTATATATATGCGAATAGCTTTTGATATAGCCAAAATGGCTTCAGTACATGAATCACAAAGCTAAACATACAAAAGTATCAACACTCTTATGGGTAACATAAATCTAATCAAGAATTAGTAGGCGAGTTGATAAGGTGGTAACTATCTGAAAACATAAAAGAGCCCTAACCACCTCCTTTGCTTTGTGGTGGTGGTGGGTGCTGTAGCTATTCTTCTTCAGCTGCTGACTGACACATCAAAGATCTTTCTTCTTTGTGGTGGGCTCCTCTCTACGATCAGGAAACACGAGGAAGACAGGGTGAGTCATGTCTAGCTACGACATGGAGTGACAACGACGACCTACGATCTTTTGTCTTTACTTTGGGTAGGCTGCTAATGGAAACAGTCGCATCCATCACGCTTGCTATCTCTCTCATTGGCATGAGCGATACTCGGAGTGAATGATGTGATGTGTAAAGATGGGCAGTGTATCGGCTCTTGTGTGGATGCAGAATGTGGAGGAGGACATGTGCGGCTGGACTCCTCTCCTTTCCGGGCTGAGGAGCTCGTATGCGTCACCGTAGGAGTCCTACGCCACACAGTCGAGTACCTCGGTCCTATTAGCTGGAGGATAAATGATATGGGCGCCAGACCATCCTTTCCTCCCGTAGACGGGATCGAGGACACCTAAGTCTCGCTCTGTTAGGGGCTCCTCTGGGAAGCCCCGAGTGCTCAGACTGGCATAATAGTCTTGGCATCGCGTCGGAAGGCTCACCATTTCGAGCCGGGCCTACGTTGGGACCTTCTCCTCGAAGTGTAATAGGAGTCATCACTTTGCTTTCGGAAGGGGCGGGCGGAATCCCTCGAGATCGATCTGGCCTCGAGGATGGCCCCTTATGCATGCGTGGTGTGCCGGTGGAAAGAGGCAGTCTGAACCGGATGATCGATCGGGAGCATCGGGGCGGGGCTGCCTCAGAAATAATATGGGTCAGAGCCCGGTGGTGTCTCGACGAGTAGCGGACCATCTCTCAATGTCGGGTGAGACGGTCTCGATAACCCTCTGAATTGGCTGCGGTATCACCGAGACCCAATGACTGCTGAAGTGTCGGCGCTCTAAGCACTCTGAGCGTCGTCGATAGTGAGCCCAGGGCTCGGCCCCGGACTAAGAGCTCCGGGATGTCATCGAGATGGTAGGCTGGAACCACCAGAGTATATGCGCCTCGACCACGTGAATGGTAGCGAGGAGTAGTGTTTCGATCGATCGCATCGAATCTTTGAATGCAGGATCATGACGGTCGCGGGGCGTCGTAATATGACTCGATGATCTCTGAATGAAGCGCAAACGTTCGAATGGGGTGCGATAAACAACGGCCTCCTTATCACGGGCGATAACGAGCGATGATGTCGTCTCGGCTGCGAGATAATTTGTGATGGGCGGGGCTTGGATGAGAATGACTCACGGACTAATGTGCGGGTTTCGCTTGGAGGCGAGGCCCTCCTAGATCTCAGTTGGTCTGGTGTGAGAATGAGGGTCCCCATCAGGAGTGCAGTATCGTCTGAATCCACTGAGGCTCTCGGAGGCGCCTCGAGGGACGGGGAGGCTGAATGCTGGGGTCGGGATGAATTTGGGCGGGGGCTGCTCCTCTACTGCAGTGTCTTAAGTAACCGTAGAGGAAGGCGGGACCCACCTCTAGTACAGACCATCACTATAGGCGAAAAAGAAACTAGGGTGGCTCGTGATGAAAATAAAGCAGGAGCTGCCGTAATCTTGATACGGGGCTCAGTCTTTAACAGTGTCCTCTTCTGATAGGACACGGCTGACCCGGGCTCGGTGGCGAATGACAACGTGACGAGGCAAGGTAGGCGGAGCGAGGGCATGGGAACCTTGTGTAACAGTGGAGGTGCAAACAATGTAATGGCAGCTTAGTGTGTAGGTGGTATGGGTGCGACGGCAGTGTGAGTGCGTGTATTTCAGCGATTAGCGATGAAACGGACAGCGAAGCGAGAGGCGCGTGACTCGGGGCTTAGTCGTGAATGCGAGTGCGTGGCTCGATCGGGTAGGAGCGGATGGTGCGAGAGGTGACTGGCTACGACGGAAGCGAACGAGAGCTCGGGGGCACGGAAAGGCTGTGAGGGAAAATGAAAGGTGTGAAAAGCGAAACCTCCCTCATCTTATAGGTCCTTGTTAGAAGGGTCTTTCCCTCAAATTTCGCTATTATAGCGAATTTGAAGCAACTACACCCGAAAATCAAATTTTAAGTATATGATTCTGATATTAAATAAAAATTATTATAATAAAAATTAATATATGATCACATAATTAAAATTTTAATATAAGATACTATATTATAAACAAAGTTACTAAATATGAAAAACTGCTAAGTTAAGAAACTTTCTAAAAATAATCGAAATTATTAAAATTGACTAAATTAAAACAAAAAGTAAAAATTGTTGAACTCTTGGTCGGTTTTTGGGAACAAGACCAGTTCAATATCACGGAATTACTTTGAGGAGGTCGAAGATAGTCTCCTCAACCGGCGGTAGCACATTTGAATCCTTGTTCTTCCCTTGGTGACTTGTTTCTCATTGGTTCTTTGGTGAATTGAGCAATTATCTTGAGTGGGCTTGATGGCAATACGAACCTCTTCTTCACCTTTACTGACTATTCCTTGCAATTCCTGGACACTTAGCTTTCCTGCATGTTGACCCAGTTAGACTACTTCATCGGTTAATTGCTTTCATCTTACAGCGGCTATGTTTGTTGAAATGGAATATGTTGACTGAGTCGTATTTCCAAATGTAAGTGCATGACTCCGTTTCGGTGATAACCTTAGCAGTGGCTAGAAATGGTCTTCCCTAAGATGATTAACTTTTTGATTGGGTTCATTTGCAATTGGCTCGGTGTCGAGAACTACAAAATCTACTGGGTAGTAGAATTTGTCTATTTTCACCAAGACATCCTCGACTATCCCCTTAGGGATCTTCACTGATCTATGACGATGATAGTGTTATGTTGGTAGGTTTAAGTTCACCCGATCCCTAGCGCTTATACAGAAGTATGGCGATAGTTCCTGTGGCTCGTCCAGTAGAGATTTATACATGTCCCACGATATTCACAAGAAATTGTGGGAGATCCTGGATCATGCTGTTTAGTGGATTCTTGCTTTGGATTATGGCCTTGGCTTGTTGATAGAAATGCCTTTTCGATACCTAATCCCTTCTTGATTGTCTGAATCTTTCAAAATTTTGCATAGGCGGGGACTTGTTTGATTATGTCGAAAGAGGTATGTTGACTGCCTACCTTAGGACTTAGGATGCACCTTCTTTGAGATGCCTTCTTCTTGCCTCTAAGTGCTTGTGGAAATGGAGGTGGCATGCGTGTTTCATTGAGTCCTCTTTCGGAAAATGTATTTACGGCTCCATTTCTACTTCATTCTTTGGTTTCCTTAACGAGGTTTTGGCATTGGTTGATCAACCTCTTTTCCACTCAGGTAATTATAGCTTTCTCATCCATTCCCGAATTGCTAGATAAACTTATCATGGACTCCTTTTAGTTTAGCGTGTTTAGGAGGAACCTTCCTCTCTCACAATACCTCAGAATATTGATCTTTGTGATTGAGTTCTGTAGGTTGTCAATTCTTTTGTTTAGATTGCTCTCAAGCCCATCTATTCTCTTGTTCAGTGTGCTCTCTACATTGTCAATCCTTTGTGCCAGTTACACATTGATCCCCTTTGTTCTTCCATGAGTTACCCACCACCTTACTCAAATTTAGGATGGCTTGTTCTATAGGAGAAGAGGATGGTGGTTGTTGTAGTTGAAAGGTGGAACCAAACTGTGGTTTGGCACAGAGGCGAGATAGGCGAGGGTTAGGGTTTCGGGAGAGGTTAGGGTGATTCCTCGATTAGATTGTAGATTACCATATTGGGTGATAGGTTGTGGTGGCTTGTGACCTACAACATTTGCTTGCTCTGACATCAAATCCTTCATTGATGGAGCACTCGTATCATGTTCTCCTGGATTACCTGTGGATTGGAAACTGGTGAATGGGTTGGTGCAACGGTGTTTTTCGATCAACGCATGCACTTCATGGGCCTTTTCCTTGAGCTCCTCCACCTTCAGCTAGGTTGAAATTCTGGCTTTCATTTCTATATCCTCGGCGGTCACATTTTTATCCCACTCCTAGGGTTGGCTAAAGGCATTTTTCTTTCCATTTCTCTCGGGTTTGGTTCATCCCGGTTGCCAAGTTTCAGCCACATAGTTCGGAAAATCCATGGCTTCATCAGGATGCTTGCTCGGAAAATCTCCCCACACATGGTTTCCCGATCATTGTTTCATGGCGAGCATACCACCATAAGTGGTTTACCCGGCATCCATGTATCAAACCCGTGATGTGGACAAGCTTGCGATGGTCTCTATGGATCTTTCAAACAGGTGAACCTCTAACCATCTTGAACGCAAGGTGTAAATTTGTCTCTTCAAATTATTTGGTCTTATGAGCAGCGAAGAATTTTTAAAAACTGCCTTTGCTGACTCATTGATTTCTTATGGTTCTAGGCCTCAGTGAGTTAAGCCAAATCTTGGCCTTGTCCTTTAGGGTCAGTGGAAATGCTTTCAGCTTTAGCAAATCCATGTCAATCATACCTTCCTTAAAGGTTGTGCAAACCTCCTCAAAATCCCTTATGTGTGTGTATGGATTTTCATTTTCCATACCATGATATGTGGGGAGTAGAGTCTTAAATAAGGCCTCCAACGCTGCATCTTCGACGGGAGTACGATCTGCGAGAAGGGCCTTAACTCCTAGGGGTGGATATGGTCTATCATCGACCTATAAGTTGTTGGATTCAGGAATTTTGGATGACTCTTTGTTCCTCGGGTAGAGTTCATTTGGTCTATTGGCACACTAATTTCACTGCCTTGTTCAATTGGTGTACTGATTCTCTGTAGTCTACCTGATGTCTCTCTTTCCCAGTGGTGCATAAACACATTACCTGTGCGAGACGAAATAACCGCAACAAACTTCTGGGTTATTGTTAGCTAAAATAAAAGCGGTAGCAAGCAAAACAAAGCGGTCACGATTCTTGCAAATTGATGAACACTTGCCGATTCACGGCGAGATTCAAAAAAAGGGTTAAAAAGGTCACCTTCACTTGTGATGTTGATCACGAGAGTACCGCTGACATCAAGCGTGGTGCAGCCATCCCGACAATGGCGTGATTGGTCGTGCCGCGGTAGGGTGATGGGAATCAATAAAATTTATATCTAAGTTCCTCCTACGCCATAGTCAAGCTATTGTAGTATGGTCTAGGGTCGAACACGAGATGGGTTTTCATCTATGAATGACTTGCGTCGGTGTTGAAAATGGGTAGGGCTTTTAGTTTGGATTTTGTTTGTTTCAAAGCGGTCGTTTGTTTATTGCTGCTAATTAATTGCAAGCGAAAGTGAAGTGTGAAAGAGTAACTTTGAAGGTTTAGGTCACTAGCTTGACAACATGGGGTTAACAAATTGTCCTCGGGTTTATCCTCGCATCATAGCGAAGCCGACCTATAGTCAAACCATAGCCGGATCTTTGTTTAACTAGCAAACCTAACCCTAGAATCATTCCTATTTGCGTCAACACAGGCAACATGCATCTACAACCCCTTTTAGTTTGAAACCCTAACATTCAACATCATTTCAGTGGCTCGTAAAGGCCATCTAAAGAACAATAGTGCATCTAGCAATAAGTATACCTTGTATCCAAGCATGGTAAGTATTGGCGAAATCAATGACATTAAATGATATTGACCCTAGTTTGAGAAGATGGGAACCATAAATCGATTACTGTAGCATTTAACACATGAGGACAACCCTGCGAGCTACCCCCGCAGCCAAGCTAGCTCTTCCTCTTCAAAGCTAAGGGCTTAGCCAAGCATCTCTTGAGTTGTCATCAGCAGAGGGTTGTTTGGTAGCTGAAAATGAGAGAAAGGAGAGAAGAGAGAGAAAAACAAAACCTCAAATGAAAACTGCGGGAGATATTTACATGAAATGAAAATGTGCAGATTTCTTAGGGTTACAATTTGGGGGGAGGGGCTTATATAGGCCACCCCTGATGTATGAAAGCCTAACATTTTTGGCTATCCTGAGGAACGAGGAATTAATACACCAAAATGAAGTCGGTTGGCATTAATTACAAAAGTATGACGGGGCGAGAAGATTTCGCTAGAGCGAGAGCAGTTTATTTGGGTAGCGAATTTCGCTAACTGTGAAATTTACTTTCTTCTAAGTAGTGGACGAGATAGCGAAATCACAAAGATTTCGTATGCGCGATCAATTTAAGCTAGCTAAACTGAGAACCCCATTAACTATGAAATATTTTAGAGATAGCGAATTAAAGGAATTTATTTGAGCACGATGATTTTAGCTACATAGCGAAATTCAGCTAGCCCTAAGCGAAATTTCTCAATTTAGCTAAGTTCACCGAAATTTTCGCTATGATTGAAATTTTCGCGATCCGTAATTTTCGCAATCATAGAGAAAATCTGCAGGTTGCACATTCTTCAACACCTTGCATTACGAACCTACTTTGTCGTTTCTTCCTTTGCCTTCATTCCTTCATTGAATTTTTGTATGTTTGAAGGCGATAAATGAGTTCAATGCTTCATGGTTATTTTATATACGATATTGAACTCTGAGTACCTTGAAGCACGCAAAAGCGACCAAAAATAACCTCTAAGCGGCATAAGTGATACTAGAAGACCCGAACACTTTAATTGGCATTATTGACATGATTAGTGCGCAAAAAGCACTCAAAGCCTGCTCCACGATATAGGGCTGAAATAGCACTTTTTGGGTACTAATCACGTAATCGATCCATATCTAGCGATAATGAGCCACCTGACCTGGCCCCTTCCGTATTTTGTGAAACACAACTGTTTTCCAGTCCGTATTTTCAATGACACAACTTGTTTTCCGGCCCAGTATTTTCAATGACACAACCTATTCAAAGCGCATTGCAGGAACATAAGGACCAGACAGTCATAAATTATCAACCAGTTTGATCAGCTGTTCTTGAACCAACCCAGCCAGTTAGGGCTATACCTCATGGTCATTGAATGACCCTTGGAAGGCAACAACCAAGTAGGAGAACCCCTACCTCTTAGAGCGCAGACTAGCTCACTTCCTAACACGTTGAACCTCTCGTTGTTTGAACACTAGAGACCAATAGAAGTTGGACCTCCTTTCCTCCTATTTCCCATTATTTTTCTTTCTCTTTTCTACTTTTCTTTTCTCTTCTTTCTATCTTTTATGTTCCTTTTCTCATTCTCCCCCACTGAACTCATTTTGGTATAGATGTAGAACACCTTTCTCAATTCATCTTGACATATGGCAATCACCATGCCATGTGTTTTTCATGCCACTTTTCCACCCACTTAATTCATGCATGATAAGAATATGACACTTGGCTCCCGTGCCAGTGGCCACTTGTTCAGTACCCTGTGGCATGTGTCCTCGTGCCATGTGTGGAGTCGTGTCGTTGTTCATTTACCTCTAAATACAGTGAAATTAGATTGTGCTTGGAATTCGATTAATTCGATTGCTCTGACTCGATTTCACGAGACGAGCTCCAGCGGTGTGGTAGTGCCGTCATCTAGATCTGAAATTCTGAAACACGACTACATCTTATAGCGGTAATCTATTATTTCACTTTATCCGAGTTTTCACATTCTTCCCAGTTAAAAGAATTTCATCCTGAAATTCACACACACATATACATGCAATCACATGCATATGCAACAGTCATTAACATTCAATGACTAATACACGTGCCTTCATCCTCAAATAGGAAAGGATATAAAGTCACTGTCGTGTCCACATTCCCATGGCCTCCTCAACTCCACCGGTACTACCCTGACACCTTCACTAGCTCACGGTCTTATAACAAGTAAATGCGATCTGTATCAAAATACAGCACATGTCTCTCAGGTCCCATCACATCGACTGCAAGCACTGCGATCCTTTACATGAGTCGGATCTGGAGCCCTTCGAGCATGGTGACATGGAATACCTCATGGACACACGATAAACTCGCGGTAATGCTAGCAGGTGTCTGGTGCTCACCCTCTCAAGTATCTGAAGGGGCAGATATACCTCGGCTACAACTTTTCCCACTTCTTGAACTGTCTCATCTTTTAGTACCTTCAAGAAGACATGATCCTGCCTCAGGCTCTGGGGTCGTTGTTGCTTTATAAAGCGCTCTCTCTTGGCTCTAAGTCGTGAGAAGATGCTTGATATCAAACCTTGTAGCCACCCAGAGGCCCAATCATTGATCAGCCAGGATTCGAATAGAGCAGGGATGCTTTCGGTTTCTTTCTTTATTTTCCATGTATTAAATTTTCTTTTTTCAAAATGTATGACCCGAATCCTCGCCAACCCTGTCATGATCCGAACCTGAGCCCTAAGCATTCGACGCTTTCAATTATCTTATCAAATCATTTTCATTTATTTCTATTTAGGTTTTCAATTTGTGTACATTTTCAAATGGTGTGCCCACAAACATTTACATTTCATAAAATGCAATTACGTTGAAGGCATTTTATGCACTTTCAAAATGATATACAAAAAACATTTCTTCGAGTTCACTTATTTGCTCACAAAATATCCCATGTTCAAAAAGGAAATGATATGCATGGCGGGGTATGTACTTATACGCCGCAACTCGCTTTTATGACTTCGTATTTACGATCTTACCTTCTTCCCTACTCAAAACCCAGATAGATAAATCACACGCTAAGCATTTTCATGCTTAGTGGTTCTATACAGCTTCTATTCCAATATTCAATTTAACTCTTAAGATGCATTTAACATTAACCATGCCTATTATATCAACATATACTCATGCTATTCATTTTCGCATGCTTTCACTCTAAATCATTTACTATATCACAAATATGCATCTTCACGTAACACCATTTCATAACTCAATTGGCGAGGTTTAAGCATATACATAAAAATCCCATTTACACTGGGCCAATGTTGGTTATTTCACTTTGACTATTCAATTACATTTCCGACGGATTCCGCTTTGATGAATCCCGCCTTTATTATCATTCAAGAATGCGCTTACACATTTAACAATTCGTCTCCCATCACGACGGATGTCGCTTCGTGCACCCCGACATGCGGTATCACTTAAATGCCATACGCCATCATGACGGACGCCGACGTGTATCCCGCCAGCGGACATTTCTTCAATGTCATACGCCATCATGACGGATGTCGATTGCGCATCCCACCAAGCGTGGTGACATCGACAATTTCTCGGTGCCTTTCGTGACGGATGCCGACGTACATCCCGCCAAAGGGCTCATCTTGTGATATCATTCAATTCATCTCATTTCCAAATATCATTTCAATTCCATATCTACCATTATCTTTTCAAAGATATACTCAATCTATGTACTTATTTCATATACTCATTTCATATACTCATTCATGTACTCATTTCATATTTACTTGGTAAACTACCAAATTACTCGAAATAAGAATGGAGTCAGAGAACAAACCAAGCCGCTCTGATCTAGCTTCCTTCTCTTCGATCTCTATCTCTAGGTTAGGCGATCATCACCCATCCCTAGTCACACAACTACGCTGACTTCTAGTGGATAAATAATTGTTAAACAATTCTAGTGAATTACAAGTTTATTTTCGCATCAGCCTTGGTTAAGACACTAAGTCCTAGCCTCAACTCGAGCTCACGGCTAAGTAGATATGGTACATTTTTCACTTAGTTCTATTCTTATTTGAAACTCCATTAATCATTTCTTAGGGTCTCTAAACAATCTAAGTAGAAGGAATACGGGCTTAACTGGCAAAATATGTCAAACATGGTCGCTTAAAAGTAGTGGCATCAGATGACGACTGACCGGTACCGGCACTGGGCTCCTCATCGCTGGCAATTTGGCATCGCTTGAGTGGTACCTGATACCACTTGCCCATCAGATCAGCCGGGTACCGCGAATCTTTTGGTACCGGCAACACTTACTGCTTTTGCCTTAAACTGGATTTTTGCATTTTCATTCATTTTTCTTCTACAAACCTTCTCCAATCCATCCCATATCAAAAATCCACCATGGAATCCACCCAAAACAACTCTAAAGGTGGTTTAGAATCAATGAAAACTCTTTTCTCCCATGTTAGGGCTTTTTCCTCTAATCGAAAATCACAAAAAATGAGGTTAGGGTTTGATTTTTACCTTAGCCTCTTTCAACCCTTCTCTGCTGCTAGATCTCTTAGGAGCAAGAAGTGGGGAGCAAAGCCAACCAAAACTTGATCTCTTGCAAACCCTAGTCTTTCTCCCTTTTTCTCCTCTCTTCTTCAAAAACGTGATGTGCTCTTATGAGCATCCAAAGACCACTTTTGGTCTTTTAAACTCATTTAAGTGTAAGGCCTGTCAGTCATACACTCATATCATTTCTCATATTTTTCATTTTGTCTTAAGTACTTAATTTTCATAAGGCCTTGTTTGACCACTCAATAAATCCACTTTCCATTTTCACTTCAAATTTCCTGGTTCAATCAACTTTCATATTTATGAAAATAATATTTACTTTCGTTTTTAAAGCCATATAATCATTTATTTAATATTCATTTAATAATTCCCTGAATACCTAAGTCGGCTCAATTTATACTCTAATATATAATAATTTTTATTATGTATTCTTAGGGTATTTTTGGGCAAGCATAACCCACCTTCTCGTAGAGAGGTGTCTCTAATCAAATCCTGATCAGACTCAAACCTGTGGCTGCCACCACCACAACCCAGAACTCGGTGTGTCTCATATCATGAGACCCATACATGAGTAAAAATGGCCACGTTGGCCCATACATCCATACTCACCAAAACATTATCAACTATATTACAATAGTTTCAAGAGTTAATTACACTCTTATACAACATGCACCAGTTAGAAGGTTTCATACATGTTCTACAAAAATAAATAACCAAAGCCGCATGTCGGCTTTCTTCTCAAAAGCGGTCTCTAGTGAGCGCCGCTCTTCCCGACCACTCCCCGTGACTTGAAAGGGGATCCCACGAACGAGGTGAGCAAATGCCCAAAGAGTGATATTTCTTCCTACATGATTACTCTCCCCACCTAAGTGCTCATGCAATGGAAAACACACACATTCAAGTGAATTCATGATTCCTACTCAAATGTCTACATGATATGGATGAGAATGTGACTCACCCTTTCCCACTTCTCAAGCCCTCATTGACTCCCTCACGCATGCCTAAGCCAAGTGTGAGTAACACTGTTTTCAAAACAAAGGATTTTTGTTCCTGAAAACATAATACCAATTGATAAAATTTTGTTGGACAACCCTCCGAGGTGAATTGCTGGATAACTCTCTAAAACAGTCATGGGTCATCCTCCGAGATGAACTATTAGACAACTCTCCAAGGCACCCATACCTACTATTCTAGGTTACCCCGGTGCATATGAAATACATTATTCCATTTCACAATAATTCATGTTAATATATCACGCATGCATATATTAACGAAAATAATACACAAACAACATGTTATTCATTCTTAGCAATCACACCAAAATTAGCTCACATGGGCTAATAAACAATCCAACAGTCCATCTTGGAACTGCCCAAAGAATCACACCAACAACACAACATGTTCTTCAAACATAGTAATAACATATCAACACACAAGCAACACATACATTCCACTCCGCGGGCCTAAGACTATCCAACCACTTTAGGATTTCGCCATTCAATCCTGGGCAACTTTCGAACTAATGAACGGCCATTTCCTACTAACATCCCTTAACCATTAAATGGCTCTTAAATAAAGAATAAATCAAGTAGAGAAAACCCCTACTTCCCGGTTGCCAAACTCCACAAATACTCCGCATCTACACGTAGCTTTGGCAAAATGGGATCAACTTGCCTCGGTCTTCACTTAGGTTCAATGGACAAACAGATAAGGTGGAGCCTCTCTTCTAAACTCCCTTCCTTTCTCTTTCCTCTTTCTTTTCTCTCTCTATTTTCCCTCCTAAACCGTTTGGGAGAAGATAGGAGTCAACTTGGTGTCCTCTCACTTGCCAAGTGTCAAGCTCCCATTGGCTCCTTAGATTACACCTTATCCCCTTATCCATCTAACATAGATTTCCACCCAATCACATGTTGCCATGTTCTCTCATGGGTCCCATTTGAGCTCATGTTTGAATCATTCTTCACATGACACGTGGCACCTCTTGAGCCCCTCACAATGTGCCAAGTGTCCTACACCACTCTGTGTTCCTCAAAAACGTGAAATCTCGACTTACCCGAATCTCGACGAAATCTCGCACGTAGAAGCACCCTACGAGACGATTCCAACGGTGAAGTCCGTTTCATCATCCGATATCTAGAAAAATTCCAGATTTTGACTGAAATTACCATTTTATCCTTTTTTTTTCATAAAATTAGATTTTTATGGGGTCTTACAAGACTAGTGGTGGGTCTCTCTCCCACCTCCGTCCAACAAATCGGTGATCGACATGGCCTCCTATATAATGCCTCATAGGGTGTCATCTCAGATACTTGTCCCGATAACTATCGCAGCGTAATTCCACTGGCGGGCAAATGCTCCCGTATACTTTAAAATCCGTGACACATGCTCGCACATGTCCTTCTAAAACTGTATGGTCCTTTCCGACCGACCATTTTTCGCGGATGAAACGCAAAGGTTCATCGTCAATCGTGGTTCCTACGGCCTTCCCTCGAAACTCTTCCAAAAGTGTGCCATAAACATGGGATCCCTGTCCGATACTATGGACACCGGTACTCCATGTAACCGGACAATTCCGACAAGATAACTTCATGCACCTCTCCAAAGGTGAAGGTCATCCGCACTGCTAGAAAATGTGACAACTTGGTGGGCCGGTCCACTATCACCCACACCTCATCATGCCTCCGCGATGTCTGTGGCAAGTGGGTTACAAAGTCCATCGTGACGTGCTCCCACTTCCAAACAGCTACCTCCAATGGCTGGAATAGCCCTACTGCCCTCTGATGCTCAGCCTTTACCTGCTGACACGTGAGGCATCATCGAACAAAGTCCCCAATGCGCCTCTTCCTCCCACTCCAGTAATACTGGCGACGAAGATCTCGATACATCTTCGTGCCACCCGGATGTACTGCAAAACGAGAGCAATGGAACTTCATGAGGATCTCCTCTCTTAAGTATACTAACTAAGGAACCATAACCTGTCCTCTATATCGAAGACTGCCATCCGCATGAACGACCCAACCTTCATCACCATAACCTGTTTGTACCCAGTCCCTGATGGCCACTATCTTTGTATCCTGCCTCTGGGACTTAATCACTATGCTCAATAGGGAAAGCGTAGCCACTAAACTCCCCAAACGCCTGAGCCTCGACACGATCAGAAATTCAACCGTCCCACAATCTCGAGCATCTGCCACTCTCGGGAAGCTACACTAGCCAATACTCCCCATGACTTCTGACTAAGTGCATCAGCCACCACATTTGCCTTACTAGGATGGTAATGCAAAGTGAAGTCATAATCCTCCAGATACTCCATCCATCTGCGTTGCCTCATGTTGAGGTCCCGCTGTGTGAAAATATACTTCAAACTCTTGTGGTCTAAAAACACTTCAAACTGCTCACCATATAGATAATGGCACAAAATCTTTAAGGCAAAGACAATGGTCGCCAACTCCATGTCATGTGTAGGGTAATTCTGCTCATGATTCTTTAGCTGTCTAGAACCATAAGCCACAACCCTCCATGACCGCATCAAGACACATCCCAATCCGTCCTTAGAGGCATCACAATACACTGTGTACCCCGTCCCCTGCTCCAGACTACGAATAGGAGTCGGGCAAGCCTCTTTCACCTCGAACAATGTGTCATTCCACTAGAATTCAATTCCTCATCAACTCACAGGTGTCGCTTAGCTGTGAGAAATCCTCAACGAACCTCCGCGTAGTGACTCGCTAATCCCCAAAAACAGCGTATCTCAAAGATTGACTTCGACCTCTCCCAACTCATAACAACCTTAACCTTCTCACGGTTTATTGACACACTTGAAACTGACACGACGTGTCCTAAGAATTTCACCTCAATAAGCCAAAAATCACATTTACTGAACTTGGCATACAACTAATGGTCTCTCAAAACCTATAGAACGACCCTCAAATGATCCTCATTCTCCTCTTAAGACTTGGAGTATATCAAAATGTCGTCAACGAAGACTACATGTAACGACCCGTACCAAATAATACAAGTTTTTAAAACGTTTGACCAAGCTCGACTAACAATTGCGATGTGGGTCCGCTGACTTTTTTCAAGGATGAATAATTCTCAAATACTAAGACACCATTTCAGAAAGCCACAATAATGGTAATTCATAGATCTGTCGAACGCCAAACCACTTACTGATAGAAAGTTATGACCCTAGGTCTGGGCCAAATAGTTGTTTTAGCAAAGGTCCAAATCGCCTAGGTTTTTACCAAACCGACCCTAGGCTCTATAAACCTAGTTTTATGTCAAATAGAACCCCAAATTTCCAATACACCCATTTCGAGCTCCAAAACCCTATAGAGAAAACTCCCTAAACCATGAACACCAAACTAGGTCAAGTCAATTCATTTGCATCAGCCTGTTTTGGCCGTGGGAGGCGACACCGGCCACCCACTTGCTACACGCGCCGGCCAGGGAGGAGCGCCACCACGCAAAATTCCGCGGCGAACCGCGGCCGGAGCCAGCGGATCGGACTGCGAACGCTGGCGGCGACCACCACGGTGGAGTCACCAGTTTCGATTTTTCGGCCATGAGCGATATACCTCCACCACCATTTTTGGACCCTGCGAGAAGACTCGTTCCCATGGACCCTTTTCACGGATTCCTCACCGTTTGAAAGTGGTGAGAAACAAAGTTAGTGATTTGTTAGTCCAGTTTTTTGGAAACCTGCCCCGGCAACCTTTAGGACCAAGGTAAAGTGCTGCGATTTCTGGTCCTCTTAGACTAGTTGATATAAATTTTGTAATTTTGGGCTTATCATTTAGTTAGTTTCATTTGGGTCTGCTCCAGTGTAATTGCAGAAAGGTTTGGATCAAAATTAGAACACCGATTAGTGATTAGACCAAAATTGAAGTTGGACCCAGTGAAATTGGACATTTGTATGAGTTATTGGAAGGTTCAATTTCGAAAAAAAAATTAGCCTCCGGGTAAAGCCCCAATTTTGAGTGCAGAATTACATAGGGCGCAACTGTATAATTGGGGACACATCGGAGTCGATTTAGATAATTTCACCGAGTTCTAAAGATTTATTCAAAGACATTTGGGCGTCCCAATGTCTTTAAGTTTTAAGTTAATGGGCCCTAAATGGTATTTTTGTTATTACAGTAGCTCACGTTGAGCGGGAGACGTTCTTGAAGGCTTGGGGTGAGCATCGTAGTGCGTGATGGTTTTACATATTTTAAATGTTTTAGGAACATTATTATGATATATAGTGTGGTTAATTATTATTATTATTATTATTATTATTATTATTATTATTATTAATCTATTATTATTATTATTATTATTATTATTATTATTATTATATATATATATAACTTATTTGATCTGACGGTTGATTATCAGTGAAATATAATTATCTGTTTTTGGCATGACAGGTTATCTGTTTCTGTGGATTTTGTCAACATTTTTAAATATTTGGAAATTTCTGGGTTCTATGGATCGATTTGTGGTATTTAAACATTTGGTACATGGATTGAGGTTTTAAACCATTTTGAAAGTTATTGATTTAAGAAATGGATTTTTTGAGACTTTGTGAAATGATTATAAATGCGGTGTGTTGGAAGGTTTATTGGTTGTCCGTGATGTAGGTTCACAGAAGGTTATTAGTTGCCACATGATGTCGGGTTTTGAGAGGTTTATTGGTGCCACGTGATATCGGTTTGAAGGTTTATTAGTTGCCACGTGATCATCGAGTTCACCAGAAGATTTATTGGTTGCCCGCGTGATGTCGGGGTTTGAAGGTTTTATTAGTTGCCTCGGTGTGAGTGGGGTTGGGTTTAGACGGTTTACTATGGGTATATAGTGCAGTACATTGTTGGTTCTAGTAAGGTATAACCATTTCAATATTTATGGTTATTGTATTTTCATGATTATATTTCACGACATGATGAGAAGAAACAGTTTATATATATTTGCTCAATTTTATGTTGTGAATAGAATTCAGGTTATAAGGTTCTTGATAATGATGTCGGTTAAATTCTTGAGAATGAATTTCACATTGTTGACTTGGGTATAAATTTGGGTTTTGTGAAATGATTCCAAACGGGGAACCTTATAAAAGAGTGGACGTGAGATCTTGAGAGAAGGAATTTAGAAAAAATAAAACATTATTTTCTAATACCATAGTTTATAACACTTCTTTGGTTATTATCTCGTTTTGAAGTATTGTTTAAATCCGTTCTCTAGGTCCCGGACAATCAGTGAGATCTACCTCGCGCCCGGCTTCTCGTCGCTCGTTACTGTGACGATTCTGAGTATTCTATCTTATCTATCATCCTTTCTTTATTGGACTTATGTATTTTCATTGTACTAAATTCTTAAACCTCTTAGAATGCTCGATCTTAGTTTTGAACTCACTTGAGTCTTTATCATGTGTTTGTGGTTATGACCTAAATTAAGATGGGTGGTTGTGGATTTGTGGTTGTGGATCTTTTACATATATATATATATTGAGAGGTAATTACATTAATGTAGGTGTTTACTTTCTTTGTAAAGTTGGAGTTCCATTGGACATTCCTAGAGTTATGCAGTGAACTTCACTAGGCAGGGACACCAGGATCTTAGGAGTTTAGGGTAAGATCACTGTCAAACTAACATCGAGCTCTAGGTTTAAATTCCTTGGGGTTGTACATTGTTATGCTGACTCATCCGGTATTTTGTATACCTTCTAACCTTATCCTTGAAACTAGTGTTTGGAACATTCTTGAAATGAGTTTCTTCGGTGGCGCCGGAGGTAGGCGTAGGGCTGGGGAGGCGACCAGTGAAAGTTAGATGCTTTACTTATGAGGAGAATCTTGTGGTGCTTTGACTCGATCACTTTCAGAGGAGTGGTTCTTTGGTGTTCTTGTTGATCGAGGCTCGTAGACTTGGAACGGTGGTTTTTGGTGATGGCTCCACGAGATCCCTGTGGTGGCTTTATCGGCTAGATGACGGAGAAGATTTTGGACCGAGGGTATGCGATTAATGCGGATGAGGATAAGTCGGGGATAAACGGTTTTGCACTTTAGAGGTAGTACGAAAGTGGTGGGCGTATGGAGGACTAGGAAATGTCGCGCAGGCACGGTTTCGAGGCCCCTTTTCATCACGGGTTTCCTCCAGAGTAGCTGTTGAGACTAAGAGGCTAGAGTTTGAGCAGCTCACTTTCGGGTAGCATGGCGTTTTGAGTATGACGTAGATTATTTGTCGGATTCTGTCCCGTTTGGATTCCCGCAAATGAGGTCGCGGGAAGAGGTTTCGATGGATTAGTGGTGATGCTTTTGAGCTCTGGGTTTTGATCATCACGTGTCATTCGATGAGAGGCTATTTGCTCTAGGGTGGAGAGCGGACCACGATCGCCCGGACTAAGCGTGATCATCAGTGGATTGTCTTTTTAGAGGGTTGGTCGAGGATCATCTAAGAGGGGTAGTTTAAACTCACGGATCTTCGGGCTGTGGGGAGGATTTAATGGGGACCTGACGTGGTGCCAGCGGTGCGGGTTTGAAGAGGTGGACATACCACGGGGTTACGGATTTCAATGGTGAGTAGTAAGGCGATCGCCACTTTGGGCTTTCTCTTGGGCCAAGAGCAGTTTCCATTCGACTTGTGGCGTTTGCAACAGGACTCATGATGGACCATGCCGGTGGATGTGCATGCTTCGAGTGTGAAGCGACGGGACATTTCAGAGGGCCCGCCTCCATCATCATGAGAATCCGGCTAGACTAAGTCTCGGATTAGGTACTCGATTCTAGTAGGCTAGTGGGCGCGGAGATTTGGATGGCGACGGGACCTCGGGTGGTTCCTTTAGTACGGGACGGCCCGATCGCACGACCGGATGAGAGGGGGCAAGAAGGACGACCACTGCGGAGGCGAGTTTATGCTATGACCCGGAGCGGAGGCCACAGGCCACCAGGCGTTATGGCGGTACATTATACATTTTTGGTGGCGATGCTGCGTGTACTCATTGACACAGAAATTTACACACTCTTTTGTTTCTGTGAGTATGTTGCAGTCGGGATGACTCGGTTCCTTTGGGATGTGGTTTTGGGATTGCCACGCCCACGGGAGAGTCCACATGGCTAGTCGGTCTTAGGGTAGCTTGTTTACTATTGAGGGCCAAGTTATGAGGCGGATTTGATATTAAGTAGATCTCGAGGTTGGATGTGATTCTTAGGATCGGATTGGCTTTGCTTGAGCTATGTGATAGTTGTTTCGCGGAGGTGATATTTAAACGGCCGGGACTACCGGTAGTCTTACATGGAAGCGTGACACCTTGAGGTTGATTCTGCCCGTTCTGCTAGATGTTTACTTGAAGGTTGTAAGGGTATCTAGCTCATGTAGTTGACACTCGTAGTAGCGAAGTGGGATTGGGGATGCCGATGGTGAGGACTTTCCGGATGTGTTTTCTTGGCTTGATCTTCGGTTTTGCCTCGAGCGAGAAATAGATTTCCCATTGATTTAGTCTTTGATGCGACTCTTATTTTCCTTACCACCTTATAGAATGTACCAGGGTGGAGTTGAAGAGGATTGAAGACTTCGGCTACAAGAGGCTGATGGATGAGGGATTTATTAGACGATGTTTCAGCAGGGGCGCCGGTGTTATTTGTGAAGAAGGATGATACTTGGAGGTTGTGTATAGACTAATTGATTGAATAAAGTCACCGTCGTAACAAATGTCTTTCTACTCAGTTGAGTCAGCTGATCAGCTCGAGTCTGAAGTGTTCTCAAGATTGACTTGAATCGGGATACCATCAGTTAAGGATTAGGAATCAGACATTCCCAAGGCGGCGTCGGGACGAGATATGGGCATTATGAGTTTCTAATTGATGTCTTCGGACTCACCAATGCCACTAGCGGCTTTCATGGATTTGATGAAGCGGAGTCTTGTCGTACCCAGATCGGTTGTCATTTGTCTTCATCGGCCCGATATCTTGGTGTACTCGAGGGAGCAAGTTGGGCGTGAGGGCATTTGGGTTGGTGCGGACCTTAATGAGAATTACGGAGTTGTATGCGAGTTCGGCAAATGTGAATTTTGGTGATAGAATTAGGTTTCTCGGACATGGTTTCTGCGTGGCGTTATGGATCCTCGGAAAGTAGAAGCGGTGGCAAATTAGAACCAACCAAACTACGGTGACAGAGTGCGGAGTTTCACAGGATTAGCGAGTGTTACCATAAGTTCGCTGAGAGGGTTCTCGAAGATAAGCGGGACCACTTCATTGTTTGACTAGGAAAGGAGTTAAATTGAGTGGTAGCCGGGTGTGAGAGCTTCAAACAGGAAAAGTTATTGTCGACTCCTGTTTTGACATTGCGAGAAACTGACGAGGGTTAGGAGTCTCTGATGCTTCACCAAAGGTTTAAGGTTGCGTGTTAATGCAACATAAGAGGAGTTGTGGCGTATGCTTCAGACAGTTGAAGAAACAGTTTGAATTATCACATTCATGACTTGGAACTATTTGGTGATTTTAAATTTGAAGACTTGGAGACATTACTTGTATGGGCGGCGTGTCAAATATTCTAGACCATAAGAGCCTTAATATTTGTTACGGAAGGGTTAAATTTAAGAAGTAGAGGAGGTGGATGGAATAGTTAAGGATTATGATTTTTTCTCGACTACCATCCGGGTAAGGCAAATGTAGTGGCGGATGCCTTGAAGCAGAGTATCGGCTCTTTGAAACTATGTCTGGAACAATACAACTTCCGTGATGAAATTGATTCCCGAGAGTTGGGTGTTGAGTTGAGGATGCATCTTAGGGCACTTTGCTAGTTTCCAACTACGTAGATACTTGTAGTTGTATTCTCGAGGCCTGACTATAAGATCCTATTTGATGAGCATGAGAAGAAAGTCGGAAGGGAGCAATCCAGTTTTCTATTAGAGCGTAGACCTTGAGTGAATTATTCTAGGCTTTGTGTTCCGGCAATGAAGAGTTAAAAGGAATGGAAATATTGGAGGAAGCCCGTAGTTACACGCTTATACTATGCACCGGTGATACGAGATGTATGTATTACACTTAAGGAATATTATTGGTGGTGGGGATGAAAAGAAGTGCCAGTATGTATCCAAGTGCTTCATCTGTCAACAAGTAAAGGCGGAGAACAAGCCTTCTGGACCTGCTGACCCTTACCATCGAGAAAATGAGACGCATTCTGATAGTTTGTATTCAAACTCCCTCCACAGTTCAAAGACCTTAGGCATTTGGGTAGTGAGTCGTCGACTCACCAAATCCGCGCATTTCATACCTATTCGTGAAGTTTTCTCCTCAAAAAACTAGCGGAACTCTTTGCCAGATCATATAGTGAGTTTGCATAGGTGCCGAGTGTCGATTCTATCTACGATGAGATCACAGTTATGAGTTTGGAAGGGATTGATGGAAGGAACTATAGGTGTCAAGTTGAATTTGAGTGCCGCTTTTCACCCGGTGATGGACAATGCGAGGACTATTTAGACCGACCTTGGGGATATGTTGGCAGGGTCATGTGTGCTATGATTCAAGGACATTGGAATGAGTATCTACCTTGCGAGTTCACTTATAACAATGACTATCGCTCGAGCATTGAGATGTCATATGAGGCATTATATGGGAAGCAATGCTTCAGTACCCGTTATGTTGGAATGGCGGCGAAAATTATTAGATCCTGAGATTGTACAAGCGACCAGTGGACAAGGTTAATGTTATCTCGTGCGGGTTGAAGCGGCTTAGGATAGAGTAAAAGAGTTATACGGACAAAGCGTAAAGAGGATCTTGAGTTTGAGGTTGAAGATCGAGATATTCTTGAAGCTCTCTCCTTGGAAGGCGTGAGTGCGCTTTGAGGCAAAGTAAGTCCTCGCTACATTAGACCTTTGCAGGATTGTTGAGAGGATACGGTTCGGTGAAAACATAGATTAGACTTGTCGGAGGGCTTTCGAGTCCATATGTGTTACACATCTCCATGCTACGCAAGTATATCTCGAGATCCCTCACATGTGTTGGAGACACGGAGATTGAGGCGAGGACAGCTTATCCTATGAGGACGACGGTGCAGATTCACGGGTAGAGAAGAAGGAGCTTCGCAACAGAATGATATCCTTAGTGAAGGGTCCTTTAGAGAAGCCACTGGTCGAGGCGACTTGGGACGGGAGGACGAATCACGAGCCCGATATCCTCATCTTCCATGGCCTTGATGCGAATTTCGTGGGCGAAATTTTCTTTAAGGGAGTGATTTGTAACGACCGTACCAAAAATACAAGGATTTTAAACGTTGATAAGTTGACCAACAGATTAGTATGTAGACTGAGTTGACTTTTTCAAGGATGGATAAATTTGGGTTGACTAGAACCCAACATTTCATAGGCCACCGTCGTCTGAGTTCATACTAGACGGGTTGAGCGTCCAATCAGACTACGAATGAAAGTTATGATACTGGGGAGTTCAAGCGTGTGTTTAGCGGTGTCAATCGATCACAGGGTTTTACTTGAAAAGCTGACCCTAGGCTCTATATAAACCTAGTTTGCGTACCAAATGAACCACCCCATTGACCCGCCCATTTGAAGCCAAACCCTGAAAACTCCCCAAAAACCATGAACCATTAGGTCGTTTGACCCATTTTAGACAAAGCGGGTTTTGTGGTAGGAGCGGCACGGCCACCCACTTACTACCTTGACCCGGGGAGGACGCCACCACCAGACGACGTCGCCGGCAAAATTTCACGGCGAACCAGTGGGACGCTCCCAGGATCGAGTGACGAACTGGCGGCCAGGCACGGTGGGTCTGGTTTTCCCGTTTTCAGGCCGCCGGGCCCGTACCTCCTTCCACCATTTTTGGACCTCTGGACTCATTCTGTGGTCCTTTTGTGATTCTTCACCATTTTGAAGATCTGTGAACAAGGGATTAATTATTTATTGGATCGAGGTTTTTTCGGCCACCACGAGGCAGCTTTGTAGATAAGGTAGAGTCTTTGTTGTGTTCCACAGTCTCTTAGACTTTAGTTGATATAAAGTTTGTAAATTTTGGACATCCATTTGGTTAGTTTTCCATTTTTAGGTCGTATAGGGTAATTACGAGGGGAAAAGGTTTGGTAGAAATTGGACAATTAGTCAAGTGGGAAAAATTGAAGTTGGATTAGTGAAGTGGACATTTGTGCGAGTTATTGGAAGGTTCAATTTTGAAAAATTAGCCTCCCGTGTAAAGCCCCAATTTTGGAGTCACAGAGATTACATGGGGCTGCTGTATAATTGGACACATCGAGTCGATTTAGATAGTTTCACGATTCTAAAGATTGTTCAAAAGACATTTGGGGCGTCCCAGTGATGTCTTTGGTTTGGATAATGGGACTCGTGGTATTTTTATTTATGTTACAGGCGTTCACGAGGCAGAAACGTTCACAGGAGGAACGGGACGTGCGTCGTAGTATGTGAGTGGTTTACATGTTTTAAATGTTTTGGGGTATTATTATGATATATAATTGTGGTTAATTACTATATATATAACTTATTTGATCGAACGGTTGGTTATGCGTAAATATAATTATCTGTTTTTGTATAAACAAGTTATCATTTCATGTGGATTTTGTCAACATTTTAAAAATTTGGAAATTTTACTAAGTTCATGGATAAATTTGTGGTATTTAAACATTTTGGTACATGGATTGAGGTTTTAAACCATTTTGAAAAGTTATTTGGTTTAAGAAATGGATTTTGAGATTTGTGAAATAGTTATAAATGCGTGTTGTTGGAAAGGTTTATTAGTTGCCACGTGATGTCGGGTTCACCCGAAGGTTATGAGTACCACGTGATGTCGAGTTTACCTGAAGGTTTATTAGTTGCCACGTGATGTCGGGTTTGAAAGTTTAGTGGTACTTGCGTGATGTCGGAGTTTACCCTAAGGTTTATTAGTTGCCACGTGATGTCGGGTTCACGAGAGGTTGATGAATTGCCCGCGGTGCGGGTTTTGCGAGAAGGTTTGTGTAGTTGCCGCGGTGTCATGGGGTTGGGTTTGCAGACGGTTTACTATGGGTATATGGTCTGCGGTACATTGTTTGGTTTGAGTAGGTATAACCATCTCAATATTTATAGTTATTGTATTCATGATTATTTTTACGACATGATGGTTATATATATTTGTCTCTTTCGATTTTTATGTTGTGAATAAATTCGGGGGTTATAAGGTTCTTAATAATGATGTTCGGTTAAATTCTTGAGCATAGATTCACATTGTTGACTTAGGTATAAATTTGGGTTTGTGAAATGATTCCAAGCGGAGACCTTATAAAGAGTGGGCGTGAGGTCTTGAAGGAATTTTCGAAAATAAAAACATTGTTTTCCAAGCATAGGTACATGTCCTCACTTGAGATTTATTATCTCCACGTTTTATTGTTTTAAATCCGTTCTCTAAGTCCGGGCCGATCCGTGAGATCTACCTTCGCCGGCTTCTCACGTCTCGTTCTGCTGATTGCGATATTCTATCTTATCTATCTTGCCTTTCTTTTGTGGACTTATGTATTTTCAAAGTTGCAACACCCAATATACCACTGATCGTTTCGACATGTTTAGGAATTATTTAGTAAGCATAATTTAACTATTTTGTGAGTTAAATGCAAAACCGAACGAGAGACCCGAGAAAGTTTCAACAGGACAAAATTGTAATTTGTCAAAAGAGAGAATAAAAGTCATAGTTGATGAGAATAGAGGCCCCAAAATAAAATATTGAAGTAAAATTCAAATAGCCAAGAGATGGAAGGACCTTTTTACAAATAATGAAACTTAACTTTAAAAATACAGGTTTAGAGGCAAACAAGGCCTTAGCAAACATGGAGTTTTAAAGACAAAGTTGGTCTCCCATTTGGGAGGAGAAAAAACGTGAAGGAGGAAGAGAAGAAGAAGAGGAAGAGGAAGAGGGAAGAAGAGAAGAAGGAGGAGCTCAAGCAAAAGGTATGGAACTACTAACAGCAAGAATGAGGATCATAGTTTTGTTTAGTTAATGGTTATTTGTTGTACCCCAAAACCTAAGGTTTGTTAGGATTTCATCTAACTTGAAGATGTATTGGAATTAAGTTGCTTAAAGAGCTACAAGTACACAAAGAGAAAAGCATGTGGAATCCTCCCTTGAGGTAGTTCTGGTTTAATTGCAAAGAAAAGGGTTGGGACAGAGACAAACCTAATAAATTTGTGTATTTAGTATGTGTATGGAGTTGAACCCCCTTATTTGAAATGTTTTGAAGAAATTCATAATAGGTCTTTGAAATAAGAAGGATTGAATGATAAATTGAGTAGAAAAGAGATCATAAGATGAATTTGAAGTGGTCTTGAAGTATTTATGAGGTATAGAGTTGATTGGGTTGAAACATATGGAAAATGTGAGAAAACACACGATGCAGGCACTTTTCGGAGAGTTCTGGGTGAAGTTAAGTTCTACCGGTACAACACAGGTCTGGTCATTTTGGCGAAGTTCTCTGCATTAGAAGTTAAGTTACTGCCAGTGGGAATATTACGAGACCTCTGCTCGATCCAGTTTTCGTATTTTGGCCATAACTTCCTCATTTCTTATCCGATTTGAGTGATTCAAGTGGCTAAGTAAAATAGGCTGGGAAGACAAGCAAAGAAGGCGTCGTCAAATTCTGATCTAAGTGATCTAAAAATTCACTCAAAGTGGGGGCCATGTGCGAATAGATTACAGTTTCCAGCTTTGAACATAGAGTAGTCGGGTTGTTTGAGATAACCGAGATTTAGGTGCTCAGAATCGGGTGATTCCAGTTGGAATAGAACCCTTAGCACCATAGATTTAAATGAGTATACGGACATAGTGTCAAAATATGAATTTAAGACCTCGGAAAATGAGTAGCCTACAAGCATCCTTTAGAAAAATCGGTAAAATGACTAGTTGGCATGAAAATGCCATAACTAATTTGGATGATCCGATTGGATTGAGTTCAATTCCTAGTAAACTAGATTCATAAAAGAATGAGAATATATGAATGATTGTGATCTCCATAGACATCATACTTCACAGAATATGAAGTGCCATATGTACTAGGCATGAAACAAAGGAAAAAGTAAATGAAAAAATGTAAAGATGTGTTCATGAAACATGAAATGATTATGGAAATGAAAATGAAAGCAGGTGGAAACATGATTGTGAACATCACGAGGTATATGTCATAGACACATAATGTAAATTTAAGTGATATATGATTATTATCACATATAACGAAAATAACAAATGAAGCAGTATCATTAAATGCGTTATATGAATGAGTATACGTGATTGAATATGTGAATGAGTAATTTATGAATAAGTATACATATGAATGAGTATACGTCAATAGATTTATATTGAGTGTATATGAATGAGTATACGTGAATGAGCAACAATGAATAGCATTTATGAATGAGTCGTGAATGAATATGTAAATGAGCATATGAAATGTGTACCTGCATAGATTGCGTATATCTTTGAAAGAATAATCTGATGATATTAAATTGAAATGTGATTATGATGGTTTTATGAATGTTAATTGTGAAATATATATATGTATATATATGTGATTTGAACCGATTGTTATTGAAATATACATCTACGTATGCATGTGCATGTATTTGGACGATAAGCGAAATTCTTTGCATAAATAAATTGATTTGAAATGTATCATTGAATAATGAGCATGTGGGATTCACCAGGCGAATTCGTCGAAGGTAACCGTATTTGTCTAATCACGAATCCATTGCTAATGGATGTGGAGCGGAATGGGATTCCTGGCTGAATCATGCGTGGATATGTCGACTTCTATAACCATATGTGAGGCAGTAATAATTGAATCACGAAATCCACATTGCTAATGAATGACAGAGACGGACGAGTTCGCCAGCGGATATATCGTGAATGTGACTTACATATTATATGTGAAGACGATGTAATTGGAATCACGAAATCACATTGCTAATGAATGTGAACGGAATGGGATTCACCAGTGAATGCATGCGTGAATGTCGAATTCTACCTGTCGCATGAGGCGGTAATATTGAATGTGAAACCACATTACTGCTGAATGACAAGCGAGGCGGGATTCACCAAGCGAATGCGTAAATTGGATGTCGAATTCTATAGCCTTATGCGGAATCACAAACTGAAAAGCGAGGAGAAAGCTTTGAGTGAGTATTAAAAAAAGTGTATTTGTATAAGTATCTTTTACATTACAGGGACATAGTAAAAGAGCATCATTTTACATAAATGCATTTTGTTGAATGTAAATGTTAAGGGTCTTTTAAAATTATAAGTGTTTATAGGATTGCCCGAAAAAGTGCTAAAATTGTAATTAAAGTCTAAAATGGAATAACATAAACAAATATTTGGAAAGATAATTGAAAACGTCGGGATGCTTAGGACTCGGCTTGGATGTGATCAATTCAGTAGAGAGTTCGGTCGTGACACTTTGAAAAGAAAAATTTAATAAGACGAAATAAATGTTTTGATTGAAAGCATTCGAATGCTTAGGGCTCTAGCTTGGATCATGAATCGGGTCCAAATGGGGATTCGAATTCGCGACACTTTTGAAAATGGTATAAAGCGAAAACAAAAATGATTTAGCAGACATCCCGGATCACGAAATGTAATTTCAAAGGAGTTGATTAAAGGGCTTGGTCGTGATAGTGATAAAGGAGTCTAATATGTATTAAACAAACAGTCGGATTTGAACTGTATGAAATTGATATGATTGGGTTACGAATTGCCGGCATTGTATACGTATAAGTTTGCTGGATATGTTTTGATCTATCATACATGTAGTAGATATGAGTTACAACTGTAAAATACATGACACAAGAAAATAATATAGACAGAAGATAATGAGAATCCCCGAAAGAATAAAATGTACATGCTATTATGAGATGAGTTAAGTCACGCAAGAATGAAGCCGTTAGCCCTGTGCTTAAAATGGAAATGTAAAAGATAGTAATGAGGGATTATTGTTATTGAGTGGATTCTGTCTATATGTTCCTCACTGGCGTGGTAGGGGCTTGGGTGTTCAATCAGGTAGGTGCGAGAGGAGGAGATAAGAGGACGGGACATTCCACCCATTGTCTGGGCCGTCGGAGATGGGGTGCTCACCGGCGCACTTCCATAATCTACGATGTTTGTATTAGATATGTACATATGTAAATAGTGTATGAAATTGGGACTTAGCATATGTGTAGAGATTTTAATGGATGCCTCGTTGGTAGTTCATTAGTAAATGTAATGATTGTTAGTTACATGAAAATATTGTTTGTATAAAAAAAAAAAAGCGATATATGGTTTCGCACCCGAAATCGGTTGGTCATGATCGGGTTGGACCGGGAATCAGGCGTGACGTCATTGTACCCTTAAATTCGCGAGCACTGTTGCGAATCTTTCGATCCAGTATTGAACTCATATGAGTCTTTATCATGTGTGTTTAATGGTTGCATGACCACTCTGTTAGATGGGTCGTTTGTGGATTTGAGGCGGTTATGGATCTTTTACCATATATATATATTGGTATTACATTAATGCAGTGTTTGCTACGTCTTAAAGTTGGGGTTCCATTGGACATTCCACAGAGTTATGCAGGTGAGAACTTCTTAAAGCGGGACCACCCAGGAATCTTGGGAGGTTCAGAATTGGTCTTGTCACTGACAAGCGATCCAAATAGGGTTGGAATACCCTATGTATGAGATCCATGAATCTTCTTTGGCGCGTTCGTTATTGTCGGCATCCACTTTGTGAACTCGAAATGCCCATCTTTGCGTCTAGCGTTGTCTTGGGGTTATCAGCCTCCCTAACTCTCAATTGATGGTACTCTGTGCAGAGATCTATCTTAGAGTACACTCGCACCCCTCTCAGCTAATAAAAAAAATCATCAATCCTCGGTAAAGGATACTGATTCTTGATCGTAACCCTATTCAATTGTCGAAAATCAATGCACAATTGAAGGGTCTTGTCATTCTTCTTAGCAAGCGAATGAACTGCAATTGAAATGCCGATTACAATAAAACCCTTATTCCAACGATTCCTGTATATGGACCTTGAGTTCTGCAACTCTTCGCTCCATCTATGTAGAATTATGAAATGGGCGGCGATACCCGGTCTCTTCGATGACAAAGTCTACATCTCTCTACGGGTAATCCGGTAGCTCATCCAGAAAAAATCTTAAACTCATAAACTACGAGTGAGCTGAGCCATCTGTAGTCCTCCAGAGTAAGGCTTGCCGTGACCTACCAAGCGTGTCACTTGGTGCGAGGAGTATAAGCTAGGACTCTTTACCTTTTTTTTTTTTTCCGGACATTTGTAGGTCAAGTCTTATAGCTGAATCAAAATCCTCATATATCCAAAAGATGCCGGAAATAAAAACTACCCACTTGTGGTGGTGTTTACGATATCTATATACAATCTTGAGTCCATTTACATATCTGGCGCCTTTTACATTTACAAATCGAGCCGAGAACACCATGTGAACCCCTACTAGTGTGCTATTGTGATATCTGGAGGAGCTTTGGGGCGATCTTCTCTATAACTGCAAGAGTTAAAGCCCGTGGCTTTTGCAGCGGTGAGGAAACATATAACCTCTGAAACACAGTACAGCTATTATAATTTATAGGAGCATATAACGATGTCCTATATCGAATTTTTAATCAATTCCTTATCGGCTTATACACATATTCGTACTTATAAGCGTATACTGTTGATCTTCTCCCACGGACACATATTTGTACTTGTATAAGACATATACGTATTCAGATCTCCCAAAGGACATATATATATCGGACTTATACTTGTACTTGTCTTACGGATCTCATATACTTGTATATCATATCTTACGCCGCCCATATTATAGACGCATAAACATCTTCTAAGTCATTTACTTGTATTATACAGCATAGCATGCTTGGGATCACACATACTTATTGGAGCTTATTCTTGTGTTGGATCTTATACTTGTATTACAGAACTTATTTTTGTATTTCGGATCTTTTACTTGTATTACGGAGTATATACTTGTCTTACGGATCTTATACTTGTATTACGGAGCTTATTCCTATATTTCGGATCTTATACTTGTATTGGGAGCTTGTTGTATCTTTGGTACCGTCGTGCACTATAAAGTGCCGAACATATCGAGACATATCAAATACGCTACCAGAGTCGGATGGGACTTATCAGTCTAGGACAGTGGCAGTGACAGGGTACAGATCACATCAAATCACAACGTATCTGGGTTCATACGGATTCGAGAACATGTCAAAACAAATGGATTTATAGGTTTATATGTCATAAATGTATTGGAACTTATACGCCATTAATGTCAAGATATTAAGTTGTCTCCTTTTTACATGTTTCATGACTTTGTTATACAAATCGGGCATTATGGTACCAAGGGCTATGATCTTGATGCAGTATGCTAAGCATCATAAGGTCTTATTCATGTACTTTTTATGTAGGTGTATCCCTCGATAATACACACCTTTACCATATCTATGGTCGTTTACAGGCCAGAACCATGAATGGGATGAAGGCACATTGGGGATTGAGTGCGGTGGTATAATCATGGAACTGATCGTGCGCCCGTAGCGAAGTGTCGTAGCACTTAGCCGGGAGTGCCTGACCGTCAGGCGTGCTGCCACATAATGGGTATCGTGGCACTAGCGGGTGCGAAGCCGTTAGAGTGCCTTCTGAGTAAACGAGTTAACCGTGGCACTAGCCAAGTCGTACCGGTCGGAACGTTCCTGCCGCATGCTTGAAGTGTCGTGTATCAAGAGTCTTTGAAGCCGTCGGGCGTGCGCGCCCCACGTATGATGTCGTAGCACTAGCGAGTGCGAAACCGTCAGGCGATCCTCATTCATTCTTGGTCTTAGGTGGTCATGCTATCATATGTCTTTAGAACTCGTAACCTATCTTAATCACATTCTGTCTTCATATCATTTATGTAGATCTACGGTCTTTATCTATTCATAGCCTTCTTAATTGGCTATCACTTGTTCATTCATGTATTTCATATCATTTTTTATCTTTTACGGATTTGTATGATAATAATCATATATAATCTATTTTATTCGTGCGAGAATAATTTGGGCATTCTTAACCATTATGTGTTCATGACATATTAAATACAATGTTCGTATTCCGTATTCGTGTTGATTCGTTTTCATATTTCATATCATATTCATGTTTCATGAACACATCTATACATATTGCATTTCCCTACATATTTTCTACTGTTTTCATGCACCATTATATGGCATTTCATATACCCACTTATGCAATTATGGCACCTATGTATTCACATCATTCATGTATTCTTATTCCTCTATAGTCTGAAAGTTTACTTAAATTGGAATCATTCAATTAGATCATCCAAACTAAAGTTATGGCATTTTCATGCAAACTAATTCGGTTGCCCATATTACACTTCAGGACAGTTTGAAATACTCTTTTTTTCAGGTCTTAACTCATACCTAACACTGTTTCTTTGTATTCATTTGAAACTGAGGTGCTAAGGGGTTCTTCTCCAGTGGAATCTTGAATGAACACTTAGAAACTCAAGATATGTCTAAACAGCTGGGGCTACTCTATGTTCAAAACATAACCAGAAATTGGCTTGAACATAGCCCCACTTTGAGTGAATTTATGGGCCACATAGAGTCAGAATTTGAAAGGTACCTATAGCAAGGAGATTTGTTCTCCTTGAAATCTTTGATTAATCCAGCCATGAATCCTCCAAATCGGATAAGAAATGACAGAGTTATGGCCAAAATCTGCTGCTGGTCCAAAATAAATTTGTTAGATGCAAGTCTGCAGACTTTTCGAGTACCGGTACCGGTCAACAATTACTTATGGTACCGGTACCACTCTGTTTGGTACTGGTACACCCCTCAATGCCGAAATAGTGAACATGAGTATTTTCCTTATTTTTCTACCCCGAAACCAACTCTCAATACCTCATCCTACACACATCAAAACCCTCCGTATTCATGCTTATAACCTCTATTCTCAAATCATCTTTCAATACCCATCTTTACTTCAAACCTTTCATTAGATTACTCCGAAGCAAGCTCTAATATGGGTCATAACCCTTGCATGACCAAATATAAGTTAGTTAGGGTTTGTTCTAGCCCTGACTTCATTACTTTGAACAAACCATGAATCCAACCTCGAAGGGAGGATTCCATATTTTCTTACTACCATTTAGGGTTTACCAACCTATAAGAAATTAAACTTTGGTGTCAGAAAATTGTTTGAACACAAACCAAACACTTCGCCATGTGACACTCGGCCATTGAGCCTGATAGTCGGGTTCCGATCTAGGATTGATCATCCATGACTGAGCGGGTTGGATGCCAACCTCGCCAGTCGTAGCAAGGCTACGAGTAGCCAGAGGTCCAGAATTTCAGTCTGAAATCTTTGGATTAGATCCTTAATAGTCATTAAACATAGCTACAAGATTGAGGTTGAACCAAAATGGTCCTTACATGGGCACTAGGCGAAATAACCGAGTGTAGGAGAAACCCTACCTTTGTGCCTTTAGACCGATAGAAAATTCGGTTGGTACCACGTATGGCCCACTTATACTTAGACCAGCTTTGCCTCTTGCTGTGAGTTTAATAGCCAGTTAGCTAGAAGATCGCAAAGGGAAATGTCATTCTTCTTTTCTTCTTTTTCTTTCTCATCTCCTCCACGCACAACTCTTCCTCAATTTTTTTTGTTTTTTTTTCTTTCCTTTCCTTTCTTCCTTTTCTTTTCCTTTTTTTCTTCTTTCCTTTCTTTCTCCCCTTCACCATAGATTTTTATTTGATTGAAGCAGGAAGTTTCCTCCTCTTTCTCTTCTCATGGCCATGTCATATATGAACCATGTGCCATGTGTCTATCAGACACATCTTTAGTGTGACTTCCACACACCACATGACTCTCATGCCATGTATCTTTCTCCCATTGTGTGCCATGGTACTTGTCTTTGTGTGGCACCACCGGGTATGTGCGGCACTTGCACAGGTACCTCGAAAAATGTGAAATTCGACCATCTCGAAATTCAAACGAAATTCGGTAGGTAACCGATTCGCCAAGGCAATTCAACGATGAAGTCTATTTCATCATACGAGATCTATAAAATTTGGATTTTCCACAGCCTCTATAGCGATAAATTACCGTTTTTACTTTTTAAGAAAAATTAGATTTTCCGAGGTTTTACATTAAGTTTCTTTGAGGCTCCCTCTCTCGGGATGGGGGCGCTCGCGATCTCATCGTATTTTTTAAAAATTTTTATTGGGTTTTAGCCTTCATGTGGATCGATTGTTTGGGCTAGCAGGTGGAGCCCCTTCGCACTCTCAAATCTCTTAACCCGATGTAGACTAGGATTTGAAGTTAGGAGGCAAACCTTAAAGCTTCATTTTTGTTATCAGAAAGTACCAATGAGGGGAGAAATAGAGAGAAAAAGTGGAGGAAAATTCAGAGAGGAAAATTAAAAGTAGAGTTTAGACTTGATAAATTAATAATGTTTATTCAAACACATTTCATTTGTTTTATCATACAACTAATTAAGAAATTTAAAAACATGTGTAAAATTTTGAAAATTTTGATAATATTATATTTTCTTTCACATTTCCAATGATGTTCGTAAATACTTAAAAATAATTTTTCTTAATATATTTTTTCCAAGAATTCTAGAGTTTTGCTAAGGAAAGAAAAATATTGATGAAAATCAATAAAAGTGAAAGAATAAATTTTTGAGGAAAAAAAAATTACTCATTTTATTTGTGTTCTTTTGTTATCTAAGGACTAAGAAATTTAAAAATATATAAAATTTTGATTAATTTAACTTACATTTTCTTTTCTTTTCTTTTTTTTATTTAAGAAACAAAACATAAGAAAATCTATATTTATTTTATTTTATTTTTTTCATTCTTTGTACTTTTCTTAGCTCATTAGAAACACTTGAAATGATAACAAATAAAATAGAGAGGAAACATGGAAGTAAAGAAACTTTTGAGGAATAGTAAAAAATAGATTTTAAACTTAATTAATCTTATATATTTATCTCAAACTATCTTGAAATATTTATCTCTACTAAACAAGGATTAAGAAATTTAAAATATGTAAAATTTTGAGAAATTTGAAGGAATTTTGTTTATATTTAGTTTTATTATATATTTTTCACGGTGAAACCAAATATGAGAAAATCATTTTCCTAAGTATTTTTCTTCAATTCCTGACATTTTTCAGTTCCAAACGGAGCCTTTAGGGTTTTTTTTTTTTCCTTTCCTATCACTTTTCGTGTTCTAAACGGAGTTTTCGGATTCTAAACAAAGCTTAAGTAAAAAAGTTTGAAAAATCAATAATGAGAAGCCTTAACCCAATGGCTTACCAATTATATATTTTAAGGATATAAGAATTAGGGATGAAAAGGAAAAAAACTTGAGTTAGGTCTTATTAGGTATAAAAATAATTCTTCACCTTGTTATTAAAAATATTATAACTGAATTAGTTTTATAAATGGTTATAAATAATTAAAATATTTTTATATAAGATTGGAGACCTTGTTATTAAACCCATTGTCTCTTCTCTCCAAACATCTCCCACCAAACATCTCCCAACAAAAATTGAATTTGACTAATATATATGTCATTGTTCCCTACTTTTATAAAGTACAAATATTTAAATTTGATTTTTAGATATTTTTTAGACCTATTGCTAATAATAAGGGTAAAGTTAATTATTTAAGGACACCTAGTTTTAATTATCAAGAAATTACTTAAGAAAATAAATTAATTATCAAGAAAGAAAAACATAGTCGAATTTAACAAATATATTATATATATATATATATATATATATATATATATATATATATATATATATATATATATATATATATATATATATATATATATATAAGTCATAGTTCTCACTTCGATAGGTACATATATTGTGACGCCCCAAACCTGTGGATCCTGCTGACAACCCGTCAACCTCGGAATACTTTCGTGACCGTCTGCAACCCGACACTACTCATTTAAAAATCTCGCGGCAGTCTCTTGTACGGGGAGCTCTACCCAAAGTACAAAACATGTCCCAACAAGTTTACAATGACCACACAAGGTCCACATGCGAGTAAAATAATGGCCACTTGGGCCCCTGCATTAATACTCACATAATATATCCCAACCAACTATTTTACATGGTTCAAGAGTTAATAAATTACTTTTAATTCAACATATCTTAAAATGTACAATTTCTAATACATGTTATACAAAATACACAAACAAAGTCATAGTCCTGTTTTCTTCTAAACGCGGCCCTAAATGAGCTGCCGTCCTCCCGTACACTCCCGCACCGAAATAACGATCCCGAGCGCGGAAGAAAGCCCCGCATGTGATACTTCCTACATGGGTTACTCCCCACCTAAGTGCACATGCCATGGCAAACAATCACGTCTAAGCAATTACATGAACCTACACGAATGTCTACATGACCAATCCCATGTCCCGAGTCCTCACCGACTCCCTCACATATGTCTAAGCCGAATGAGAGTAAAACATCCAGTTTTCAAAACAAAGCTTTTTGTTCTCGAAAACTCACTATCGAATTTCTAGAAATACATCGACTACCCTCCGAGGCGAATTGCCGATATTTCTCCGAAATGCTCATGGTCCGCCTCCAGATGAACTGTTGACAACTCTCCAAGGCAATTCTTCAAAATCTTCCATCGAAATTCCTTTACAAACATTTTCGCTGGTTTCTCTTATTTCACTGCCATGCACTCACACTTATATTCTAGGTTGCCCTGGGGTATATGGACGCATTATGCCAATTCCAAAATAGTCGTGCTAATATATAAAACATGTAGATATATTAACATAATTAAATCACATAAATTATGTTATGCAATTCACTGATCAATAACACCAAAATTAGCCTACATGGGCATTTAACAAAAAACAAGCAATTCATTTTGTGAATCACTTAACATCATAAAAATCACACCAAAATCACGTCACTATTCAATGCACAACGCGAAATCTCGGTTGGCATTGTTCACGCCACTCCACCTGGGGATTTTCTCCATTCGATTCAAAGGTTTTAAGACCGAATTTACGGCTAAATCAAGCCTCAAACTATCCCTAACCATTTACATGGCTCTTAGCCAAAGAATAACACGAGTAGAAAAAGATCCCTACCTCTTAGAGTTGTCGGAACTCCACCAAATCGATGTTCACGCGTAGCCCTCGCTGTGTAGAATGACTTTGCTTCTTGCTCCATCGAGAATCGACGGTTCGAACGGCCACAAATCTAAAGAGAAGGCACACACTCTCTCTCTAGAAATCACAAATCCAAGCTCACTGCACCTTCTGCCGTTTTTAGTCTCAAATGAAGAAGATGAAAACTGTTCATCTTTCGTCTTATTATTATTAAACATCTCAAAAATTCCACTTATGTCCCTTCTTCTTGATTTTTGACACTTGGCACTATCTAGGCCATTCATTCTCATCATCTCATTAATCTTGCAACATGTGTCACAAGAGTACATGTAATAGGTGACTTTTGTCACATCACATGTCTTTTAAACCGCTTACAAGACCCGACACCCGGCGCCTCGAAAAACGTGAAATTTCGACCATCTCGGAATTCGACAAAATTAATGCGGTAGCCAGATTTCTACGTAGATTCCATTCCAACGGTGAAGTCCGTTTTGTCATCCGAGATCTAGAAAAATTTCGGGTTTTGACCAAAATTACCGTTTTACCCTTTTTCAGAAAATTGGAATTTTCTCGGGTCTTACATTCTCCCCTCCTTAAAAAGAATTTCGTCCCGAAATTCTAGAAAATCACAACAACTCAAATGCATATGCAACGTACACTATACCATGCATGTAAACTAGTCATTTAAGTATTAAACGACTAACCATGTACCTTCATCCCTAAACAAGAAGGGATAGGTGGCTCGCATCGTGTCCTCGCGCTCCCACGTTGAATCCTCCACTCCACGGTGCTGCCATAGCACCACTTCACGGCCCTGCGTCGCAAAACCCGATCCTGCTATCCATAATGCACACCGGTCCCTCCTCGAATGTCTCATCCGCGGTCAACCTCAATCTCTCCCCAACTAATTACATGAGCCGGATCCTGAGTGTACCTCCGGAGCATGGAGACGTGAAATACCTCGTGGACACCCGACATGTTAGGCCAGAAAGCCAACCCAGAAGCCAACCGGTACGCTACAAGGCCCACCCTCCGAGTATCCGCGCCCAGCCAAACCTTGGCGCATAGCTTCCCCTCGCTGGCCGAACCCGACCACTCCGCTCTTAAGCATCACCTTCAAGAAGACGCATCACCAACCTCAACTCTATGGCCGACGTCGTACATCCGCATAGCCTTCGCCGCCTCGGCGCGAGAAGACACCGCCGTATCGCTCACCTTCTCGAGGTGGCCTCAATAAGACCGTGGACCGCGATGGAGCTCTTTCCCACCCTAGCCCAACATAAAGGCGACCACGCATGGCCTCCCACGTCTCATATGGTGTCATCAGATAATTGGGTCAAAACATAGTTGTAGCGAATTCCACAAGGGAAAATTCTTCCAGCTACCCTTATGATCCAAGACGATGTCAGCAAAGATGTCCTCTAACACTTGTATGGTCCCTCTCGACCGACCATCCGTCTCGTGGGTGGAAAGTTGCACTCATGGTCACCGTAGCCCATAGCCTTGGAAACTCCTCCAAAAAAGGCCAGAACCCTCGTGTCTCTATCCGACACTATGGATACTAGTACCCATGTAGCCTGACTATCTTCAAATGTACACCCAAGGTAATCTCTCCAATGTGAAGGTCATCCACACGGTTGTGAAAATGCCGACTCTGCGGAGCCTACCCACTATCACCCATACCGCATCATGTCCTTGTGGTGTCCGTGGCAAGTGGGTCACAAAATCCATCGTGACATGCTCCCACTTCCACTCAGCTACCTCCAATGGCTGAAGTAGCCCTACTGGCTTCGGTGCTCGCCTTAACTCAATGACACGTGAGACATCAATAACAGTCCCCACGTTGTCTTTTTTCCGCTCCGCACATCAAGACGAAGATCCTATGACATCTTCGTACACTGATGCACGGCAAATCGAGAGTAGTGAAACTCCCTGAGAATCTCCTCTCTCAAATCGGCCAACTGGGGAACCACTACTCGTCCTCTATACCGAAGACTACCATCTACGTGACGGTCCAAATTTCACACCAGACTGATCAGACCAGTCCCTAATGGACACTATCTCCACGTCCCGCCTTAGACTCAATCACTCGCCACCGTAGACGGTAGCTACTAAACTCCTTAATCGTGACCTCGTGGCTCGCCACAGATCAGAGTCTAAACTGGTCCCATAATCTCGAAAGATCCGCACTCCCGGAAGCTACTAGCCAATGCTCCCCGTAACTTCCGACATAGTGCAGCAGCCACCACATTTGCCTTACCAGGATGGTAATGCAAAGTGAAGTCATAATCCTCTAGGAACTTCATCCATCTGTGTTGCCTCATGTTGTGGTCCCGCTGAAAAAATATCATACTTCACTTTTGTGGTCTCGAAAACACCTCGAACTGCTCATTATATAAGTAGTGGCGCTAAATCTCAAGGCGAAGACTACTACGCCAACTCCATGTCGTGTGTGGGGTACTCGCCTATGATTCTTCAACCGACGGAACCATAAGCTACCACCCTCTCAAACTCGCACAAAGCCATCCTGCCTGCCTCGAGGCATCACACCAGACATCAAAACCGGGTGTCCGCTGACAACCCACAACTCAAGGAATACTCGTGGAATATCTGCAACCCAACACCACTCACGGAAATCAGGCAGAGTCTCCTTTGTACGGGGAGCTCTACCCAAGGTACAACCTGTCCCAATAATCAACAATGACCACGCAGGGTCTATATGCAAGTAAAATAATGGCCTCTTAGGCCCCTGCATCAATACTCACAAAATATGTCACAACCAAATATATTACATGGTTCAAGACTTTTTTACATTTCTCTTAATTCAACATATATTAAACCTTAGAATTTTAATACATGTTACATAACACATCAAAGCCACAAAGTCGGCTTTCTTCTCAAACGGCCTCTAATGAGTACCGCCTTCTCGATCGCTCCCTGTACTTGAAATAGTGATCCCTCGACAGGGTGAGCAAAGCCCAGTAGAGAAAATTTCCTACCTGGGTTACTCCCCACCTAAGTGCACATGCATGGAAAAACAAACACATTCAAGTAATTACATGAACCTACTCGAATGTCTACATGACCGATCCCGTATCCCGAGTCCTCACCGACTCCCTCACACATGCCTAAGCCAATATGCGAGTAAAATAATCGCTTTTCAAACAAAAGCCATTTGCCTTGAAAACATACCACCGAAGCTCGGGCAAAATATCGATTGTTCCTCCGAGGCGACCGTTGGATAACCTTCCGAAACAATTCATGGGCCCCTCCGACGTGAATTGTTGGACAATCTCCCAACACGATTCTCCGTAAAATCTTCCATCGAAATTCCTTTCACAAACATTTTCATTTTATGTTTCCTTTCATGTCATGCACTCACTCTTAATACTCTAGGGTGCCCCAGTGCATATGGAATGCATGATGCCAATTCCAACACATTCATGCTAATATATTCACATGCATTTATATTAACATAATTAATCCAAACAAATCATGTTATTAAATTTACATCAATAACACCAAAATTAGCTCACATGGGCTAATTAGCAAACACAAGCAATTCATTTTGAATCACTCAACATCATAAATATTCACACAAAAATATTCATATTACTATTCACATGAACAGTAAAACCCTAGGTTACTGTTCACGACCACACAAAATAGGAATTTTCTCCACTCGGTTCAAAGCTTTTGAGACCGAGTTTACGGCTAAAACAAGCCTCAGAACGTTCCTAACCATTTACATGTTTCTTAAACAAGGATTAACACAAGTAGGAAAAAATCCCTACCTTTTGGAGTTGTCGGAACTCCACCAAATTGGTGCTCATTAATTAGTTTCACGAGAGCAACTTTCCTTCTCGTCATTTAAAATCGATTCATTCGATCGGGCCTAAACTTGCAGAGAAACCACTCTAAAAACGAAAAATTCCAGCCTACTGCATCGTTTTTTTTTTTTTTTTTGCCTTTTGGAGAAGATGACACAATGCAATTTTTTGTCTTATTCATTAAGAATTCAACTAATACCATCCATGTCCTCAAGTCTTGGATTTTTAATAATTGCACTATCTAGGCCGCCCATTTCCATCATCTCTACCATGCAACATTGTGTCACATGAGTACATGTTATAGGTGACTTTTGTAACACATGTCATTTTATCTAAGACCCGATTCTGCCTCGAAAAACGTGCAAACTCCGACTGTCTCGGAATTCGACGAAATTCAACGTGGTAGCTAGATTTTGTGAGACGATTCCAATCCAGGAAGTCCGTTTCGCCATCCAAGATCTGGGTTAGCCCTTGGATTTTACCAAATTACCGCTTTTAATTTTTTCGTGAAATCGAATTTTCTGTCTTACAACAATACACCGTGGTACCCCTCGTCCCCCGCTCGACTATCAAGATAGGAGCAAGAGGTAAGCCTCTTCAACTGAACGCTCTCACAGACGGCCATCCTTAATCAAACTTGACCTCCTTCCGAGTCAATCTCGTCATAGGTGCCGCCAATCGGGAGAAATCCTCAATGAATCTCCTGTAGTACCCGGCCAATCCTAAGAAACTACGTATCTCGAAGACTGACTTTGGCCTCTCCTAACTCATCACGGCCTCGACCTTCTCTGGGTCCACTGACACGCCTGATGCTAACACCACGTGTCCCAAAATCTCACCTCAGTAAACCAAAACTCGCACTTACTGAACTTCATGCATGTACCGATGATCTCTCAAAGAATCGTAAACGATCCTCAAGTGATACCATGTGTTCCACCGACTGGGAGTAGATCAAAATGTCATCCACGAAGACTATAAAAAACTGATCTAGATAGGGCTGGAACACCCTATGCATGAGGTTCATGAACACGCGCATCTGGCCAATCCAAAGGGCACTTCATCAGAACTCAAAGTGCCTATAACGCTGGCCCTAAACGCTGCCTTAGGGATATCTGCCTTCCTAACCTCACCGATGGTAAATCAAGGTAAGGTCTATCTTGAGTAGACTCAAGGCCCTCTCAACTGATCAAATAAGTCATCGATCCTCAACAATGGGTACCAATTCTTGATCATAACCCTATTCAACCGTCTTTAATTAATGCACAGTTGAAGGGTCTTGTCCTTCTTCTTCGCAAACGTAATCAGAGCTCTATGGTGAAGTGCCTTGGCCTAATGAACCCCTTGGTCCGCAGCTCCCGGTGAGCTAGACTCGAGTTCCTACTAACCAACCCAAGGCCATCCCCATGCGTATCATAGAGATTGGCGTATACCAGGGTGTAACTCGATACCTGTCTACAACCCCCACGGAGGCAATCCCTGTAGCTCATCCCAAAAACATCCTCATACCCGCAAACTACTCGAGGTGACGGAGTCTGCCCCACCTTGTCCCTCCAAGGTGGCATGCATAGCTAACCCGCTTAACCGTCCCTGATTAATTTTTCTGACTCGTACACCGTCTGGGGCAAAGTACAATGCTTGTCCCCCTGAAATACAACACGAGTACCGTCCTGCGTGTAGGCGGTAACCCTCCTACGCTCACAATCGATGACGACTCTGTAAGCTGTCAGCCAATCCATCCCCAGGATGACATCAAACTCTAACATGTCCATGACCCTCAGGTCCATTGTGAGTAGAGTCCCCGAGATCTCTAACTCACAACCACGACATATTATCCCTATCCTCGCCCTAATCCATAGGGGAGAACTCACATACAAGGGCTCCTCCAAGGCCTCAACCTCTAAGTCTAACTCTATCACACCGATGCAAAGATTCTAAGGTGTAAACACAGCCTCGAGACACTATTCATATACCGAAAAATTTTATACATTATGTCCATGCATTCATAGGTAATGCAAGACAATAATTTCATATTTTAAATCTTATGCAACAAAAAAATTTATTTTATAAAATTTTACTTTATTTTATTTTATTTTTTAAAAATAATTTTATTATATATATATATATATATATATATATATATATTTTTTCATTTTCCAGTAGAACCAAAAAATATTTATTTTAAATATTTTTCCCGTTTTACACACTGTAAAAAACCTTAAAAATTCTTCTCTCAACACGCCATTTTTTTTTTTTTCATCTCCAAAGAGCCTCCTCAAGTACTCCTAAATGCGTAGCGCTTGAACACTGCACCATACAAACTCAAAATTTTCAAGAGTTAAATTTAACCCCTTTTTTCAGGTAAACTAGAATTATTTTCCGCACTTCACAAAACCCAATCTGTTCATGTTCAAAAACTAGAGCAACTGTCCATAATTTTTATTTTTATTTATTTATTTTTTCTCATTCCAGCTACTGGAAAACCACCAAAAAAATATTTGTTTTTTTTTTTCATTTTCCAATAGAACCAAATAAATTCATTAAAAAATATTCCAGTTTTACACACTGCAAAACCTTAGAAAAAAAATTATTCACATCATTTTTTTTTTTTCTGGACTATTTGCCCAAAATTTCTCAACCTCCTAAGGTTTTAATTTCTCCTATGCTATTTATCAAGCATACAAGCACATAACCACACATCATACACAACATTTCATTCATCCAAATGCACAAGGAATGCGTGATCTAACCCGTGCCCATCAAGTCCTAGGTAATTGTATACCTAACTTATTGACACTAAGCTCTAGGTATTTATAAACCTAAGCTTTGATACCAAACTGTGAAGATGGTATCAGGACTAAACTTATAAACACACCCACCGAGCTCCCAAGGTAATCGTTTATGTTAGCCTGACATTCGTCGTGGATCGCTCGACAACGAAGGTCAACCCGACATGATCACTCGTGGAATGTTGGGTAACCCGACACCACTCACGAAAATCGAGCATAGTCTCCTTTGTACGGGGAGCTCTACCCGAATTACAAAACCTGTCCCAACAAGTTTACAATGACCACACAAGGTCCACATGCGAGTAAAATAATGGCCACTTAGGCCCCTGCATCAATACTCACATAATATATCCCAACCAACTATATTACATGGTTCAAGAGTTAATAAATTACTCTTAATTCAACATATATTAAAATGTACAATTTCTAATACATGTTATACAAAATGACAATGCCAAAGCCATAACCCGACTTTCTTCTAAACGCGGCCTCTAGTGAGCGTCGTCCTCCTGTACACTCCCTGTACCTGAAATAATGATTCCTCAAGAGGGTGAGCAAAGCCCAATAGAGATAATTTCCTACATGGGTTACTCCCCACCTAAGTGCACATGCCATGGCAAACAATCACATCCAAGCAATTACATGAACCTACTCGAATGTCTACATGACTAATCCTATGTCCCGAGTCCTCACCGACTCCCTCACATATGCCTAAGCCGAATGCAAGTAAAATATCCAGTTTTCAAAACAAAAGCTTTTTGTTCTCGAAAACTCACTATCGAATTTCAGTAAATACATTGGACTACCCTCTGAGGCAAATTACTGGATATTTCTTCGAAACAGTCATGGGTCCACCTCCGAGATGAACTGTTGGACAACTCTCCAAGGCAATTCTTCGAAAATCTTCCGTCGAAATTCCTTTCACAAACATTTTCGTTTTTGTTTCATTTCATGTCATGCACTCACACCTAATATTCTAGGTTGCCCCAGTGCATATGGAATGCATTATGCCAATTCCAAAATAGTCATGCTAATATATAAAACATGTAGATATATTAACATAATTAAATCACATAAATCATGTTATGCAAATTCACCATCAATAACACCAAAATTAGCTCACATGAGATAATTAACAAACACAAGCAATTCATTTTGAATCACTTAACATCATAAAATCACACCAAAAATCATAAACACTATTCACGTGAACAGTGAAACCTCGCCATGACCGTTTCACGGCCACTCAATTTGGGATTTTCTCCATTCAGTTCAAAGGTTTTTAGATCAAATTTACGGCTAAATAAAGCCTCAGACTATCCCTAACCATTCACATGGCTCTTAGCCAAAGAATAACACGAGTAGGAAAAGATCCCTACCTCTTGGAGTTGTTGGAACTCCACCAAATCGGTGTCCACGCGTAGCCCTTGCCGCGTAGAACGACTTTGATTCTTGCTCCGTCGAGAACCGATGGTCCGAACGGTCGCAAATCTAGAGAGAAGGCACACACACTCTCTCTAGAAATCACAAACCCAAGCTCACTGCACCTTCTGCTGTTTTTGGTCTCAAATGAAGAAGATGAACACTGTTCATCTTTCGTCTTATTATCATTGAACATCTCAAAAATTCCACTTATGTCCCCTCTTCTTGATTTTTGACACTTGGCACTACTAGGCCATTCATTCCCATCATCTCTCTAATCTTGCAACATGTGTCATAAGAGTACATGTAATAGGTGACTTTTGTCACATCACATGTCTTTCAAACCTGTTTTAAGGTACCTGACACCCGGTGCCTCGAAAAACGTGAAATTTCGACTATCTCGGAATTCAACGAAATTCGACGTAGTAGCTAGATTTCGCGAGACGATTTCAATGGTGAAGTCCGCTTCACATCCGAGATCTAGAAAATTCTGGGTTTTGACCGAAATTACCGCTTACTTCGTAAAATTGGAATTTTCTGGTCTTACATATATTCGAATTTGATTTTTTTTTTTAGATTTATTGATATTAAGGGCCAGTTTGATAGTACTTCTTAGAAGTGTTTCTAGACCCAAAACTTATAGAAAAACTTCATGATATTAATAATTTAAATATTTTCTTAAGTAAAAGTTTGAAAAATCAATAATGGTAGCCTTAACTAATGGCTTACCAATTATATATTTTAAGGATATAAGAATCAAGTTGGGATGTAAAAGGAAAAAAATGAGTTAGGTCTTATTAGGGTATAAAAATAATTCTTCACCTTGTTATTAAAAGTACTATTAACTGAATTAGTTTTATAAATGGTTATAAATAATTAAAATATTTTTATATAAGATTGGAGATATTGTTATTAAACCCATCGTCTCTTCCCTCCAAGCGTCTCCTAAGCCTCTCCCTTCACTCTCACTCCTCGTCCTGTACTCCTTACAATCTCTTCCTTTTTGAACGCTCTCCCCTTCCGTTTCGTCGTCCGCCCACGCAACGGTCGTTGTCGTGTCACAGTGGGAGTCACTGACCGATAAAGAACGAACAAGTTCTGATTCGTGCCACGGTAGGGTGAGGGGAATCAACAAAATTTGTTTCCTATGTTCCTCCTACTGCCGTAGTCAAGCTACCGCAAAGATAGCTGCCCAGGGCCTAACACGGGATGGGTTTTCATCCTATGAACGATCGCAAGGCGCTTGAAAATGAGGAGGCTTTTTGTTTCTGGATTTGTAATTGCTTCAAAACAAATGGAGTTGTTTGGTTACTGATTAACTGTAATGGCTTAAATGAAAGTGTGAAATGGTAACCTTGAAGGTTTAGGTCACTAGCTTGATAACATGGGGTTATGTAGTGTCCTGGGTTATATCCTCGTGCTATGGCAAGTGACATATAGTCAAAGCCATAACCGGATCTTTGTTTAACTATAAAACCTAACCCTAGAACCACTCCTATTTGAGTCAACACAGGTAACATGCATTCACAGCCCCTTTCAGTTTAAAACTCTAACACTCAACCTCATTTCAGTGGCTCGTAAAGGCCATCTAAAGAATATCAGTGCATCTAACAATCACTGCACTCCCAAAGCATGGCAAGACACAAAGTAATGACATTAAATGGCATTAAACCCTAGTAGTTTGAAAAGTCGGTTCATAATACGCACTCAGAAGATTTAAAACATAAAGACCACCCGCAACTCGCCTCAAAACCAAGCTAGCCACCTTCCTCTTCAAGGCTATAAGACTTAGCTAAGCATCCTTTGTTGCCATCCTCAAGGGGGTGTTTAAGCAAAATGAAAATGAAAGAAAGAGGAGAGAGAAGAGAGAAAAGAACCCTAAATGGTCATGGAATTCTCTGAAATCGTGTTGCTTAGGGTTACAACTGGGCCGGGGCTTTACAGCCACCCAAAGTGTGAGAAAATACAAGATGCCCAAAACATTACCGATATATGGATATGGTAATACACCAAACGTAGTCAATAGGAACAACACACAAAATTAACAAAGGTGAATTTCGCTAGTGCAAGAGACTGCTAGGGGGATAGCTTGTACTGTTAGCCTAGCGAATTATGACAGTAGATAGCTAAATTGAGAAATTTCGCATTCACAAGACCTTCGCTAGCTAGCCAAATTTCGCTTAGCCTAGAGAAAATATGAGATAGCGCAATTGGTTAATTTAGCTAAAGTATCAAAGGAATTTCGCTAGATAAATAAATTTCTTAGCCTAGCTTAAATTTTCCAATTTCACAGGAATGCAAAATTTTCGCTATGGTTTATGTTTTTCGCAATCCCAAGAAAAATTCTTCGCAATCATAGCGAAATTTCCTGGGTTGCCTGTTTTGCTTCACTGCACCATACTTCTTCTACTGCATCCCTTTTTCATCACTTTGCCTTCATTTCTTCCTTGAATCTTGATATTTTTGATATCAAAATAGTTTTAATCTTCTGCGGTTCAAAGTACATATCTCGATATCGAACTCTCGAACTTAGTGGCCAAGGTACGTAAAACCCGCAAAATAACCAAAAAAATAACCTCGCAATGGCATAAGTGATACTAAGTGGACTAACACCTAATTGGTTTAATTGATATGATTAGTGCGCAAAAAGTACCAAACCTATCTCGAATAGGCCCAAAATAGCACCTGTGGGCACTAATCACACCCCCAACCGAGACACGCTACAAGTAAATTCCTTAGCAATGCAAAAACAAATAAGGACATGCATGCGCTGCTTTCAAAAAGTTCGTTCAAAAGGGCATGTATAACAGTATACCTTTAAAATGAATAATTGATACCTTGTTCGAAAACCGACACGAGAGAACAGAAACCATATAAGATCAAGTTTTAGGTCAACATCGGATCCATGGTTCTCAACCTGAATTTCCACCAAAGTCTAATGGTTCCTAATGTAACCAGATCGAGCCAATAAATTGCAAAATTATTCCCTCCCCCCAACCTAGCTACCGGCATGGCCTTGCCGTTGAACAACCCAGATAGGAAAAAGCCACCCTTCTTTCTTTGCTTTCTTCTGACTTCATTTGTAGGTGCAATGCTTAAAACTCGACTTCACCAAAGTCCGTGTAACGGGGGTCCACCGATGACTCCCAACCAATTAAGGTTTAGGGCATCAAACCAAAAGGATCACTGACCACAAACTCTACAAAGCCTAATTCTGGGGACTCGAATAATGACTTCGAATCAAGCACCTGCCAACACGCTAAACTCCACCTATCCACCCATGTAGCGAACACTAAGTCGATGACCCCAACCAATTAAGGCTTAAAAAGTATCGGGCTTTTAAAGGCTTTATATACCCCACTTAATCGCTCTGCTTGCCAAAGCGCTTCACGACTTTTATTTCTCTTTTTCTTTTTCTTTCTTCTCTTTCTTTCTTTTGCTTTTTCTTTTCCTCGGGAAGACTACATCGGGTCTTCAAATACGGGTAACACAAACCCATACATGGTCGCCAATACGCCTAAGGCCATGGTAAAGTGAAAGGAGGTACATAATTTCACAAATTTATTGGAACAATCCGTGTGCGCAGTGTGAATTAGCTAAAGTGGGAATGTTCAAGGTTGAATATGTCAAACTTCAATTGACCAAAACTGACCAAAGATGAATCGTTTCTAACATTAGTAACAATGTGGTTTCACTCTCCAATTAGCGTACCCAATTGTTCACTAAAAGCAATTCAATTGTCCAATTGAAAGAAAAGTAGATACACAAATGGAGGCACAAAAGTGATTTGCAAAAGTGTAGTGTGATCAGAATAACATCAGAAACGTTTTGATATAACCAAAATGGCTAGTACATGCTTAATATGATGAACATATTAAAGTATCACGCCTACTATGGCTAATACATGAATCCTATACAAAATTGAGTGCTGATAAAGCCGAAAACTATATAAAACATAACGTAAGACACCCAACCCTCTAACTTTTCCTCCCAAAGTAGTTACGCATGTAACAGTGGATAGAAAGTTAGAGACGGTGAGTGCTAACACCTCAATCTCGTGGTGGTGGTGGATCCGACAGGCCAAAGATGTCTAAAGAGGTCAGTCGCTTCGGTGGTAAGCCAAGGGCCGTTCATCTCGATGATCAGAACATGCTGAGACCGAGGTGAGTCTGATCCGTCGTGGAGCATGGAGTGACAAGGGGGGTCCAAAGTGGCCTGGCCGAGCCAACCTCCGATCCCGTGCCGCCCGGTAGCGGCCAATGAGCATACAGCATCCATAACACCTGCTGGGCCTCCCCGGTAATGACATGAACATACCCGCGAATGTCAGGCCGCATAAGATGGGCCTAGAGTATCAGCAGGGCTGCATCAAGTAGTGGAGAGGAGATGGAGGAGATATCTGCACCGCCTCGCTCTCCATCTCGACCTCGTGAGCATGCACATCTCTCCTCGAGAGTCCTCTGCCTCACTGCACCTCCTCCGGTCTCGCCGGGAGGAGAAAAGATATTTCCGCGATCACCATCGCCGCCTCCATCGACGTGACCGTGAGGGCATCTATCCTCCTCTCTATCCGGTGGCCCGAAAGCCTCCAAGTGCCCAGACCCGGCTCAAGAGTCGGGCATCGCTAGCGGTAGACTCGCTTGAGCCAGCCCTCATGCAAGGACTCGTTTCAAATGCGAGGGAGGCTATCACTACCAACCTGGATAGGATCGAACCGTAATCCCTCTCGAGATCCTCGTACGCAGCCTCGAGGATGGCCCCTCACGCCGACGAAGTATTGGCCGAATAGAATGGTCCGCAGCAGGTGATCGATGAGGAGCATCTGAGGTGCGAGTCGCCCCGAATAATACAGTCTCATTGTGGTGTCTCGAAAGGACTCGCGGACCATCTCCTGAGCCTACGAGGCCACCGAGTATCCTCCAAAGATTACCCACAGACTGTCAGGTCCACGCAACCGATATGTCCACGCCGGTGAGCACCCCGGGTCGATCATCGATACTGAACCGGAGCTCCAGCGGACTCGGCGCTCCCCGGGAGGTCATAGAATGGTAGAACTGGAGCACCACCCGGGGGTAATAGAACTGCCTCGGCGTCATGAACGGCAGCAATGAGTAATGCTCGATCAGCCGCATCGAGTCCCTGAATCTGGGGTCAGCCATCAGCGCCGGGATGTCATAATAAGACTCTCCATGGAAGTCTCTCGAGTGAAGCCCTACATTCCCCGGGATAGGGTGCCCGACGAATAAGGGCCTCCTGATCCTCGAGGCAGGCGATAACTGAGGAGATGATGTCGCCCCGCCGCCGATGTGGTCGCGACGCCGAGGCCTGGGGAGGATGAAGACTCCCCGACCTCGATGTGTTCGCTGAGGGCCGCCCTCCTGGGATCCCGCGGCCGTGGCACCTGGGTGGAGCGGCCCGGTCCCATCCGTTCGGTATCGCCCGAATCCCCGAATCCCCGAACTGGAGTCGCTTCTCCCGCCAGGGTACCGAACCCGACTCGAGGCTTCGGTATGACCCACTGCGCAACCATAGTCAGAACCGGAAAGGACACCGGATTAGGGTTCGCCGACAAATGGAACCAGGCACCGCCGGTCGAACCGCTCACGACGACCGAGTCATTGACCGGTTAAAGAGGAACCCCGGGACACAGACGAACCAGTGGCTCGCGCAGGGGACCGGCACCACGCGCCGCTGCCAGCAGGCGGCGCTGCCATCGGGTGGCCGCCCGTGCAAAGGGTTCACTAAGGCTCGAACGCTGGCCCACGAGGCGTGGAGGCGCGGTGGCCGGGTGTCGTACGCATGGGCAATGGTCGAGGCTCAAGAAGGCTAGGACTCAGAGGCCGTGGCAAATAAGTAGTGATGGCGGCGCCACGGCCAGCAAGGCGCGAATAGGGCTACTGCAGAGCAGACCGGGTCGTGATGACTGGCACGTGCTCCTGCATATCAGGGTCGGGGGAGGAAAAGGGTATGAAGTGAATTCCAAAAGTCCCTCCCCTGGTTCATTTTTATAAGCCTATACTTCAACAGCTGCACATTTCACGTAATAGCGAAATCGCATCACCCTGGCTCCACCTCGCAAATCAAATTTTCAAAGATTAAATATAATAATAATATTAAAAATAAAAATTATTATATTAAAGTATATCTAAAATTTTAATATTAAGTAAAATAAGATTAATAAAATCATAAAATGGAAAACTACTAAATTTAGTGAAATTTGGCCAAAATAGCTAAAATTATAGGAATTCAATTAAATTAAAATTAAAAACAAAAAATTATTTGAACTCCAATTAGTTTTCGAGAACACCAAACTAGTCCAATGTCATCAATTACTCATGGAGGGTCATAAGGAGGAGGATCTCTCTCAACCCTCAAGAAGTGTCTGAGTCGATTCCCGGGCTGTTTGATTCTATCATTACTCAGCTCATTTGGCCGACTAACCGAACAATTGCCCGCAAGGTTAATGATGGTAATACCAAAACACCCGGCTTCACCTTGGCTGGCTCGCACTTGACATACGCCTTCCTTGAATTCTCGACCACCGAACAAACTTCATCGCCACTTGATTTTCATTTCACCATCTATGCTTGTTATTCAAGTGAAATATGTTCACTCCAATGTCATGTTTCCAAACGAAGCTAGATGACTCCATTCAAGAATTAATGATTGCATTGGCGCGGCCGTAAATGCCCCCAGATGCTGGCACATGATCAGCTCCATTTGCTATCGCTCTGTCACACTACAAAGTCTACTGGGTAGTAGAATTTGTCTACCTTCACTAACACATCCTCAACTATCCCCTTTGGGATCTTCACCGATCGATCGGCCAATGATAGAGTGATGTTGGTAGGTTTAAGCTCTTCAAACTCTAACCGCTTGCAATAATCGAAAAAGCGGCAAAGAGGTTTTACATTGCCCTAAATCCAGTGCTGATTTGTCTATACAAGTCCTCAGAATCAAACAAAAGGTCTGTAACACCAGCACACTGTAACAGATTACAGCATCCAATCATTTCAATTAGTCAAGCAACCCAGATCATGTTAACTGATCCATAGCTAAGAGTAAGAGTGAACAAATTGTTTCTGATTGAAACTTCCACCCAGAGTTTGGTCATCCAAAGATACTGGTCAGTGGTCAACACTTCCGGGATGGGTTTTCATCCTATGAATGACTCAGATAAGTGTTTGAAATGGTGAGTTTTTGTTTGGATTTATGGATTGTTAAAACAGCTGGAGTTGTTTGTTATCGACAATTAATGGCTTAAATGAAAGTGTGAAATGGTAACTTTGAACAGTCACTACCGATAACACGGGGTTATGCAAGCATCCCTGTTATATCCGTGCTATGGCAAGTGACATATAGTCAAAGCCATAACCGGATCTTTGTTTAACTATAAAACCTAACCCTAGAACCACTCCTATTTGAGTCAACACAGGTAACATGCATTCAAAGCCCCTTTCAGTTTAAAACCCTAACACTCAACCTCATTTCAGTGGCTCGTAAAGGCTATCTAAAGAATATCAAGGCATTCAACAATAAGTATGCACTGCACCCTAAAGCATGGCAGTGCCACAAAGTAATGACATTAAATGGCATTAAACCCTAGTTTGAAAAGCTAGAGCCATAAAATACGCAGACTCAGAGACAAACATGACACCACCTCGCAATCGCCCCAAACTAAGCTAGCCACCTTCCTCTTCAAGGCTATAAGATTTACCAAGCATCCTCGAGTTGCCATCCCTGCTGGTGTCTGGCAAATGAAAATGAAAGAAAGAGGAGAGAGAAGATAGGAAAAGCAAACCCTAAAATGAAAGTCATGAATTCTTCTCAAATCAAAGGTCGTTTTTAGGGTTACAAAATCATGGGGCTTATATAGCCACCCAAAGTGTGAAAAAATACAAGAATGCCTAAACATTGGTCGATACAAGGGACAGTGTAATACACCAAAACGAGTCATTTAGGAACAAATACACAAAATTAACAGGGCAAGAATTTCATATGTGATGAGACTTTATTAGATAGCGAAAATTTTTAGCCTAGCGGCTCCTCATATTTCCACTGAATAAGATGAGGCTTAAATTGAGAAATTCTCATTATTCATAAAGACTCACTATTAGCTAAATTTCGCTAGCCTAGCTAAAAATATGAGAGAGAGTTTTAAATTAATAATTTAGGCATATGAATCTCCTCGCAGATAGCTGCAATCTCGCCTAGCCTAGCTAGGTTCTACTTCATTAGATCATGGGGTTTTCGCCATGGTCATGGGCCTCGTTTAACCCAATAAATTTTCAATCATAGCGAAATTTCAAGGCCTGCTTTTGCTTCACGCACCATACTTCTTCTATCGCATCCCTTTTCATCACTATCATTTTAATTTGATATTTTGATGGCTGAAAATAGTTTCAATCTTCACATGAACAGCATGATATCTTGATATCGAACTCCTCGAACTTAGTGGCCAAGGCATGCAAAACCCGCAAAATAACCAAAATAACCTCGCAATGGCATAAGTGATACTAAGTGGACTCGAACACCTCAATTGGTCAATTGATACAGATTAGTGTTAGTGCACTCACAAAACCCTATCTCGAATGTATTCAAAGAAGCACTTTCAGCACTAATCACACCCAACCGACACGCGCTAGTCCTACAATGTTAAATAATCGTAGACATGCATACCGTGGATTTTACAAAGTGTATACTATCAAAAGGCAGATACAGATACACTACCTTAAATGAACACTACTAGAAAATCGACATAGAGAGCAAAAACCATATAAGGACTAGTTTTGGTCAACATTGGATCTAAGAACAACCTAATTTCCACCAAAATCTAGTCGGTTTCTAATGTAACCGCATTGGTCAACAAATTGCAAAATTTGTCTTCCCAACCTAGCTGCTACCGGCATGGCCTTGCCGCCGAACAACCTAAATAGGAAAAGCTACACTCTTCTTTCTTTTATTTGACTTCATCAGAGGTAATGCTTAAAACCTCACTTTGAAGTCCAGAACGGGTCCACCACGATTCCTTCTGAACCAGCACTAGCGCTGGTAGCATCAAGCCAAAAGGATCACTTGACCACAAACTCACAAAGCTTCACCTCCTGACTTCGAATGACCAGAATCGGAGCACCTATAACACGTTAAACTCTACCCATCCACCCATGTAATCTTAACATCAGTTACGACTCCCAACCAATTAAGGTTTAGGCGATCGCTTCAGCGCTTCTCGCCATATAAATTTCTGACCGTGCTCGTATCAAGGCAAAGCGCCACGACTTTTATTTTTCTTTTTTTCTTTTTCTTCTTTTTCGCTTTTCTTTCCTTTTCGGGAAGACTACATCGGGTCTTCAAATATGGGCAATAAAATGTATTACATTGTCAACACGCCTAAGGCCTACGAGCAAAGAGGTGTATAATTTCACACTTATCGAACAACTGGGTGTGCAAAGGTGTGAATTAGCTAAAAGTGGGGAATGTCTAAGGTCAATATCAAACTCTCAACTCGACTAAAAACTAAATCATGCATGGAATCGTTTCTAACATTAAGGTAAATAACAGGTTTCACTCTCCAATTAAAGGCAATTCAATTGTTCAATTAAAAGCAATTCAATTGTTCAATTGAAGCAATTCAATTGTTCAATTGAAGACAAAAGTAGATACACAAAGTGGAGGCACAAAAGTGATTTACAAATTAAAGAAAAACAAAATCGGACAATGCAGGACATGTACAAACAAGAAACTAACCTAAAATACCTAAATTTAATTTAACCGGATCGGGTGCATGGAAATACGAAATCAATGATGGAATCAGATCATGCCAGTCACCTTTAAAACATTTCAGATCAGGGCCTGTGGAGGGTCCATGAGAATTTCCTCCTCGATGGTTCAAGGTAATAACATAGGGTTTCACCGCCCATTGACTTTCAACACCCCTATCATTCGATCGAAAGTAGGAATCCACCAACCATCAGGGGTACGATGCCGAATAAATGAATGGACCCGGCCCATCGTGACTTGAGCTTCGTCAAATATGGAGTTCGAGTCATACAAGCAGACTTTGGCCTCCTCGTTGAAATTTTTCCCAGTTATCATTTGATCATGCCATTTTTTTTATTTTTCCTTTGCAATCTTTGAATTCAAGTAGGCATCATTTCGTATTTCTTCCAACTCATTAAGATCAAGGAACCTCTTAACTCCTACTTTATTTTGCAGTCCATGTTCAAATGATCGCCACCATGCCTTGTACTCGATCTCCACCGAAGGTGACATGCCTTACCATAGACTAACCGATAAGGGACATTCTGTGGATTGTCTTGAAAGTCAGTTTCGGCTCACAGCCAATCGTTGTACCTTGATGGACCACCTTTTCTTGTCATGCTTACTACCTTCTATTAGAATGGTCTTAATCTCCCGGCTGCGCTCTATCGACCACTTGTTCAGAGGATGGTAAGGGGTGGCCACTTTGTGTTTCACACCATATTTAGCCATGAGGTTTTCAAATGGTTTGTTACAGAAATGTGAACCTCCATCGCTAATAATGGCTTTCGGTACCCTGAACCTGGAAAAGATGTTTGCATTCAAGAATTTAAGTACACCCGTGGTCATTGGTTTTCAGGATTGCTTCAACCCACTGACACATAGTCCATCCCACCAAAATGTATGTATGACCATACGACGGGGGAAAGGTCCCATGAAATCGCGATGCCCACACATCGATCAAATTTCGACCACTAAAATCAGTTCAAGGGCATCATGTGACTACGAGACAACTCCTTATCTCGGGCATCTACTACATATACTGCACATCCAAGTGGGTTTCCTTAAACAAGGAAGGCTGCGAGAAACCAGATCGCAAAGACCTCATTGTCGCCCCTCTCCGGGAAGCAAAGTGACCACCTCACAAGCATCCTCTCGTGCAAGGGTTCAGCATTCCCGCTATTCCTCCTCCGGCACACACTTCCCACATTTGATCCGCACAAAGATTTTGCACAAGAAGCGGCTCTTCCCAATAATAGGAATGGACCTTCGCTAAGAAATATTTCTATCTCAGCCTCTTCCACTCGTGGGATTTCTCCCGTATGCAGGAAATTGGCAATGTGAGCATACTGTGGAGCTTTTTCCAGCCGTGAGATTAGAGATTCTTCTCAGAAATTCATCATTGAGGTGGGCTAAGAGTGTCATGGGCTATAGTTAACCTTGAAGATGATCTCGCCACTACATTTTCTAAATTTCTTTTGTCTTTAATTTGCAAGTTAAACTCTGAAGTAAAAGAACTTAATCTGATGAGCCTTGCTTTCGCAGATTTTGCTCGTCAGAGATATCAGTTTTAATGGTCCGTAAAATGACTATATCAGACCGACTAAGTATGCTCGGGAATTTGTCTAAAGCATAGATCATCGCCAACAATTCCTTCTCCTCGTAGTAGTATAATTCCTTTGAAGCCATTCAAGGTTTTGCTTACATAATAGACTACATGTGGTTTCCCATCTTCTCTTTCGTCGAGCACAGTCCGATGAAAAGATCACTTGCATCACACATCACTTCAAAAGGTAAACTACGCTAGGTGCTCTTACTATCGCGTAGTCAAACGGGACTTCAAATTCTCTTCAAAGCCTCCTGGCATTCTTCTCCCAATAAATTTGGCATCCTTCTCAGAGCTTGTACAGGGTTTAGCAATCTCGATAGTCTTTAATGAATCTCTATAGGCCCGCATGGCCAAGGAATTGCCTCTAACTCGTTTTTACATTCGCCGAGACTTAGCCGGAAATAAGTTCAATTCTCGCCTTTGTCAACTTCTATCCCTCATAAGATACTGTGCCCTAAAGACAATTCCTTGGTTGACCATGAAATGGCACTTCTCCCAATTGAGCACTAGGTTCTTCTCTATGTACCTCTGCAGGATGGCCTCCAGGTTAGTCAGACATTCTTCAAAATCGCCCATATACAAAGCAAGGATGTCATCCATGTACACTTCCATTATGCGCTCCACCATATCGAACATACTAAGCATACACTGGAAGGTGGTCAAGGCGGTAAAAGCACTAAAAGGCATCCTCCTATAAGCATATAAAGCAAAGTGGACAAGTGAAAGTGGTCTTTTCCGATCCTCCGTGCACCCTATATGGAAATACCTCAATACCCATCCAAAAAGCAAGAGAATGGGTGTCCAAACTCTCAAGGAGCCGACTACCGAATGGCAACGGAAGTGATCTTTTCGTGTTACTTCATCGAGCCTCCTATAATCTATACACACTCTCCAACCTAGTAAGCCCGCATAATCTCTTCACCCTTCATTTTTTACAGCTTGTCACCCCGATTCGCACCACCTGAGCTTGGGCTCACCCAAGTGCCATCAAAACGGGGTAAATAATACCGCCTGATAAATTTCGTGACTTCAATGCGAACGACTTCCCGCAGCGGGATTCAATCCTCAGCCGCCGCCCGACAAATTTTGTGACTCTTCTTCGTATAGCCGTGATGAGTGCAGATTGAGCTGGGTTTATGCCTTTTTAGATCAGAAATTTCCAATCAATGCTTGCTTGTTCGCTTAGGAGGCGTACAGTTATGTTCTTGCAGAAAGGGTCAATGATGAAATCACAACCGGCATCGCCATTTTCTTCCGTGAATGCATACTTAACTCAACTGAAGGGGTTTGAGTTTCACCGTTGAGAGGTTCCCTGTTCACTACCATCAGAGGTATAATTTCTATTTTTCTTCCACCAAGACTAAACTCATGCCTCGAGGTTCTGCTCCTGAAGGCGTCGTATAACTCCGGGGTTAAGACATCCCGCACTCGCCGCTCATTAGCCTGTCTCAAGAATGGTACCCATTATACGTACTTCCTCACAAACATCTTCCTCCGATGCATATGCCTTTACTCAAATGAAAGATATTGAGCTCCAATGTCGTTCCCAAACGCAGCCGTATAACCCCATTCCTATAGCTTTATTACGGCATTCGGCAGCTAAGAATGGCCTCCCAATATGATGGGCACATGATTGGCTCCCACTGCAACCGGCTCCGTGTCAAGTACGACAAAGTCCACTGGGTAGTAAAATTTGTCCACTTGTATTAAAACATCCTCAACGGTTCCCTTCGTGATTTTAATGTAATTGCCTGGCCAGCTGACGCAGATGGTGCTTGGTTTCAGCCTCCCAAACCCAATTGCTTGTACACGGAATACTAAGCAATGTGTTCACGCTAGCTCCCAAGTCTAATAGTGCTTTCTCCACACTAATGCTCCAATATTAACCGAGATCGTAGGACATCCCGGCTCATATTTCACCGAGTCTCCCAGACTCAATGATAAAGACTCACTGGCTTCAAACTACCAAAAGGCCTTTGCTTACATTGAGACTCCTTTTACCGTGCATAAGTCCTTCAAAAATTTTGCATAGGTGGGGACTTTGCTTGATCATGTCCAGAGAGGAATGTTAACTTCAACTCACTGCAAAACTTCTAACATTTCGTTTGGTTAACTAACTTTCTTTCTAGAGCCCGTGGAAACCCGAGAGAGGGCACACCATCTCACCTCTTCTCTACTGGCTGTCAGTTTCCTTTCAGAGCGATCAGCCACCGTGGGGGCCGACTCACTAGAGGACTGGTCCACTTTTACTACTTCTTAAAGTCACCATCAGCTCTTTACTTCATCAATTCTTGCATTTGGATCATCGTGTTGACCCTATTTCATGCACTCCTTTCATTGCTTGTTAAGGACTCTGGGAATCTTCCTTTCTCCTCGAACCCCGCACCGCCGGTCGGGACAACCTGAAATCTCAGAGCGCACCCTGGGCCTCAGCAGCCTCAACCGCTTCAATTTTTTGGGTTAGTCCGACATTCGCACCTTTGTTCTTCTACAACAAGGTTTACCACTTTACTCAAATTCAGATCGCGCTCAACCGAGAAGATATCGAGTAGGCCATTGCTAGGCCGGGGTTGGAGCCAAACTCATTGTGGCTCCGAGGGACATATGCAGGGGGTTTTGGCTTCCATGACAGGTTTGGATGATTTCTCCAATTAGGGTTATAGGTGTTGCCATATGAAGCATCTATGGGTGGTTTATTTTGATTTATGATACGGCATGCTCTGACAAGGTTCTCAGATGACTATTTGTCTCGATAATCAAACAAGTCGGATAAGATGCGTAACTCATTTATCGTTGCATTTCAGGCTGGCTTCTACTCCGTACCTCCTCCAACCTTCGAAATAAAGTGGTCAATTTTGCTTTCATCTCTATGTCTCTCGAAGAGTGCATAAATGCCCTCTCGTGGTTCGGTTGTTTCATCTTCTGGCTCTCGATCTGCTCATCCCACGCCAGGTTTCCTGCGCCACATAGTTCGTAAAAAGTCCATGGCCTCATCCGGTTTTTGCTTAAAGTTACCTCCACACATGGTCTCCAATAGTCGCTTCATGGCCGGAGACATACCATCATAAAATGGTTCACCAAGATCTATGTATCAAACCATGAGGGACAAGCATTGATGGTCTCAATGAATCTTTCCCAACACCGATAAAACTTTTCATCACATAGCCGAGTAGGTGTAGATTCGCTCTTTCAACCGTTGGTCTTGTGGCAATCAAGAATTTCTTCAAAATTCAGCTTGAAGATCAATCCAATTTCTAATCGTTTCTTACTTAAGTGAGTCGGTTTACATTGGGCTTTATCTTCAAAGGTCGTGGGGAATGCTTTCAGCTTAAGCAAATCCATGTCAGTGATACCTTCCTTGAACGTAGTGCATACCTCCTCAAAATCCCTTATATGCGAATATGGGTTTTCATTCTCCATACCGTGAAAAGTGGGAAGCAGGGGCACTAGGTAGGGTCTCACTGCTACTTCTTCAGCAGGAGGTATGATGCAGGAGGGGGCACTAACTCTAGGAGGGTGTATATGATCCCTCATCGACCTGTATGCTGTTGGATTCATAGGGGGTGCTTGTTGACTTTACTATTCCTCAGGTAGAGGATCCATTTGGTCACTGTGCACACTGATTTCACAACCTTGTTCAATTGGTACACTCACTCTATGATATCTACCTTATATCCCTCTGTCCTAGTGCTGCATAAACACCTGTCACACAAAATGAGACACAACAAAGAGCACAAACAAGCTTGCAAAAAGGGTTAATGTTAAATTCAAATAAAAACCGACTGTAAGAAAAACAAAACAAAGGCAAGAATCGTCGCAGTGATAACTGCAAGCCACAAGAACTGAAATTCAAAAGGGTCTAAAAGGTCACCTACACTTGTAATGAGGATTACAAGTACACTTCAACTCATCATACGTATTCGGGCACCATCCCCAACGGCTCCACGGATTCAGTACTACGTAGGTGAGCTAATCAACAAAATTTGTTTCATACTCTTCCCATCATGAGGTCACACCAGAAGATAAAGTGTCTAGGGCCTAACACTCGGATGGGCTTCTCATCCTATGAATGACTTGCATAAGTGTTTGAAAATGGTGAGGCTTTTTGGTCTTGATTGCGGACTTTTTTTTTTTTTTTTTTTTTTGTTTCAAAACAAAGGAGTTGCTGTTTATCGACAATCATACATGAAATGAAAGTGTGAAAATGGTAACCTTGAAGGTTTAGGTCACTAGTTTGATAATATGGGGGCTATGCAAGCAACTTCTGTTATATCCTCCGCGCACGGCAAGTGACATATAGTCAAAGCCATAACCTGATCTTGTTTAACTATAAAACCTAACCCTAGAACCACCCTATTTGAGTCAACACAAGTAACATGTACCACAAATTTCTTTTAAAACCCCAACATCAATCCCCATTTCAAGGGTCTGAAGACCATCTAGAAGAATAATAGTGCATCACTAATAAGTATGCATCAGACTAAAGCATGGCAAGTATCGAATTAAAGTAATGACATTAAATGGCATTAAACCCTAGTTTGAAAAGTCAAGCCATAAATACAAGATCGAGTAGCTTAAAAACATGAGGACCACCCAACCCGCCCCAAACTAAGCTAGCAACCTTCTTCTTCATATATGAGGCTTAGCCACATCCCTTGAGTCATCCTCAAGGGGTGTTCAAAAAATAGAAAATGAAAGAAAGAGAGAGAGAAGAGAGAAAAGCAAACCCTAAAATGAAAGCTCTTTTTTTTTTGTTCTCTTGAAATCGTGCCAGTTAGGGTTACAAAATCATGGGGGCTTATATAGGCCACCCAAAGTGTGAAAATACAAGAATGCCTAAAACATTGGCTGATACAAGGGACAAGGTGGTAATACACCAAAACGTAGTCGCAGAACAAATTACTGGAATAAAATTAACAGGCAGTGGAATTTCGCTTGCAGAGAATTTCCGCTAGGATAGCTGTGTACCAAGCAGCTCAGCTAAAATTTCATTAGCCTAACGAAATTACAGCCGCAGATAGCTAATCTGAGGAATTCTCGTCATCTGCCAGCCACTCTCAAGAGCTAAATTTCATTAATATCATTTAAAAATATGAGATAATAAATCAAGTTAATTTCGCAAGACAAGGGAATTTCGCCAGATACGAAATTTTGTAGCTCAGCTTAAATTTTCCATTCTTCACTTAGGATTGCGAAATTCTCAAGAATCCCAAATGAAATTTTCGCAATCATAGCGAAATTCTCGGGTCGCCCTGCTTTGCTTCACGCACCATACTTCTCTACTCAGACCTTTTTCATCACTTGTTTTCATTTCTTCCGAATTTCATATTTTCGATGGTCGAAAATAGTTTCACCTTCATGGTTCAAGACATATCTTGGATATCGAACTCAAACTTAGTGGCCAAGGCATGCAAAAACCTGCAAAATAACCAAAAATAACCTCGCAATGGCATAAGTGATACTATGGACTCGAACACCTCAATCGATTAATCACAGTGCGCAAAAGTACTCAAAACCTATCTCGAATAAGGCTCAAAATAGCACTG